>CM051240.1:51199328-52399328 GCA_027917425.1 Gastrophryne carolinensis
CCAGCTGCTATGTGCGCCTGCACCAGACCTATCGCAATGGGTGGGGTGGGCATGCTGCTCCCCTTACAACCAGCGTTCTATGCCACTTATTAATATGCACAGCACAGAGCACTGATTGAAGGAGAGACCGCACATGCAGCATGGGATAGCTGGAAATGCAAGCACAGCTTTGGTATTCCTGAGGGTTTCACACAGCAGGGCAACCCAAATTGGGACGCCCCCTAGGTCAAGGAACAAAACCTGGGAGAGCGAAAATCTAGGGCCAACAGAGTATATAGGTCCACATTCAACTATACTGAAAAGAAGTATAAAGTCATATATACCCCATCAGCACAGGCACATGCATTCTCCATTACCTGTATGAACCTTTTCAGCTGAGTATTTTGCTGCAGCAATCTGGTTTTCTCCTGCTCCAGGGAGAATATATAGTCTGCAGTTTGTTGCAATATGGCTGCCTGTGTAGACAGATTAAACAAAACATTATGAGAAATTAATACAGCTCCGGGCAATTACGACTATAGAGAAATAGTTGGTGGTTATTACCCTATTCTGGAGTTGGCACCATTTATCATGCACTCTGCTTTAAATCAACACTTTTTATGAAGTCACTTCACAAAAATGTCACCGCTGTCCTCAGCAGCCAAGATTCTCGGCCCGCTTTGTCGCTTCACACTTGCGTGCTTTTTGTCTACAATGATGGCAGCTGTCACTCAAACCCTAGGCCCACCCATAACTCATTTAGCCCCACCCCAACAACTCAGATGGCAAGGAGTCAGGATAGCAATAGAAACGAAAAGCAGCAATTCAAACCCCAAAAGCATTTATTAACAAGGTAGGAATTGGGATTTTATGGTCTTGTATTATGAGCCCTTTGAATGTATTCTGAGAAACTGAACAATATTGTCAATATAGTTACTTTGTATTAGTGTCAAAACACTACACAACTCCGCGGGAGGTCAATGATTCCTTCAAATTCAAACAGATTCCTTTCAACACCTTTTAAAAAATGTCCACCTCTTATGCGACTCAAATTTAGACTTTTGTGCACATTTCCATCACCATATTCTAAATCACGTACCAGCCAATAAAAGCTTGCAATATGATTTAGCTCCTCTTTAGAGTGTTAGAACTTGTTTGTATTTTCCAACCAAATATAGGGTATATTGGAACAATGCTATTGAAATTGGATCCTCCTTATTATCCAAGGCTCTCTATAGATCCACCATTCCAGGTATCTCATAAAAATGAAAATAAAAGCACATAGCATAATATCCTTAAAAATTCAGAGCACCTGCCCACATTTATTAGGCTTACCAGCATTCACAAAAAGATATGCATTTATACTCAAAGATTCCAACTTCAAGTACTGGAAAGGGGGCGCTGTAAAGACCTCTTATGTTCTTACACACGCTACCTTCAGTGTAATCTGTATCAAATGCAGCTACGTGTCTCCTCACCGCCTCCTCGGCCGTCGGACTGCGGGAGCGCTTGCTGCTTCTCCTCTCAGTAGCTACGTAGTATCTCTTCACAGTGCTAGCCCCGCCCACATTTATTAGGCTTACCAGCATTCACAAAAAGATATGCATTTATACTCAAGATTCCCTGCGGGGCTAGCACTGTGAAGAGATACTACGTAGCTACCGAGAGGAGAAGCAGCAAGCGCTCCCGCAGTCCGGCGGCCGAGGAGGCGGTGAGGAGACACGTAGCTGCATTTGATACAGATTACACTGAAGGTAGCGTGTGTAAGAACATAAGAGGTCTTTACAGCGCCCCCCTTTCCAGTACTTGAAGTTGGAGTATAAATGCATATCTTTTTGTGAATGCTGGTAAGCCTAATAAATGTGGGCAGGTGCTCTGAATTTTTAAGGATATTATGCTATGTGCTTTTATTTTCATTTTTATGAGATACCTGGAATGGTGGATCTATAGAGAGCCTTGGATAATAAGGAGGATCCAATTTCAATAGCATTGTTCCAATATACCCTATATTTGGTTGGAAAATACAAACAAGTTCTAACACTCTAAAGAGGAGCTAAATCATATTGCAAGCTTTTATTGGCTATCTGGTACGCGATTTAGAATATGGTGATGGAAATGTGCACAAAAGTCTAAATTTGAGTCGCATAAGAGGTGGACATTTTTTAAAGTGGACCAACACCCAGGATTTTGACTATCCCGGGTGTTGGTCCACTTAGGTGGGGGGTGCCCCGCTGTCTGAACCCCCCCCCGATCGCCGCAAAAACTCACCTCTCCCCGCTCCCACGTGACCTCGTCCGGCCAATGACAGCGCTCAGAGCAGCTCTGGTATGCGCGTCCAAAGCCGCTTGGACGCGCATACCAGAGCGCTGTCATTGGCTGCGTCTCTCGCTTCCCTCTAACAGGGAGCGCGCCTGCGCCGGCCATTCACAAAACGGCCGGCGCGGGAGCGCGCCCTGCTAGAGGGAAGCGAGAGACGCGGCCGCGTCTCGCGCATGCGCCGTTGGATCGCAGGTAAGGTGAGGATTGTGGGCCTCCTGGGGGGTTCCTCCCCGCGGGACATCCCGATTTCGGATGCCCCGCGGGGAGGGATCTGATCGGTCCGGGAATCTTATAGATTTCCGGGCCGATCCCCCCTGGGTGTTGGTCCACTTTAAAAGGTGTTGAAAGGAATCTGTTTGAATTTGAAGGAATCATTGACCTCCCGCGGTGTTGTGTAGTGTTTTGACACTAATACAAAGTAACTTTTTGAAGCATTTACAGACTGATCCAACACTGTCTGAATTACTCCAGCGTGGTTATTTGTTGTATATATATAAAAATAGATAATATTTGAAGAATTTTTGTTTTAAATTTTAGCGCGGTGTGTGATGAAATTATTTTATCATATGTGAACATAATATTGTCAAATATAACCTGCCAATATTTCCCCAACCCCAGAAATTCCTTTGCAAAAACATGATTCTTAGTAGACAATCTACATATATAATTCTATAGGGGTTATTTAGGAAAGGATAGCGCCAGGTAGCGGCTGGTGAACACTGGGCGCTGTAACCATATTTAAGAAAGCGAATCTGGTGCCATCGCCATGTAGCGCCACGTGTATTATTACAGGCGGCTCAGCGTATGGCGCTGTCGCTCTAGCTTCCAGAGCGCCAGGTATTACCTGTTGCTCAGTGTCGCTCTCCCATACATTTCAATGGCTGTTCATTTGCTTGTGTTTAAACAGCGTGTTTTGACATTTTTTTTTTTGCTCAAATCATTGTGTGACCTCTCCTGGCTGCAAACAAACACTTTTAGAAAGTTTTTCAACTTTTTATATATTTTTATGCAGAATTGTCACTACAGGTCTGGCACTAAAGTTTTAACGTCACAGTGGGTTACATGTGTTTTCGCTTTCTTACAGGTGTATATGTGCTCAAAAACAGACTTTAATCACACAGCGTCTGGCCGTCTATGCTAAAGCGACCAGATTCAGAGCGCCAACGCTGTGTGTGGGTGTCCTTTTTTGATAAGTATGGTGTGGAGCACCAGAGCCGGTCGCACTGAGCTGGCGCTACCTTTCGCTCGCTCCAACGCTGTACTGGTGGACAGCTGGTCTTGGAGCGCCCAACATACATCACATTCATCAATGCGGGCCAGGTTACTACAGCGACTGAGGTGCTCTGTTAAAGCGCCCGATACCCGCTTACAGCGTCTACTACCGTGTTTCCCCGAAAGTATGACACCCCCGATTGTAAGACGTATCGGGAGTTTCAGAGGGGTCGGCTAATATAAGCCGTACCCCGAAAGTAAGACATATGTCTTACTTTCGGGGAAACACGGGGGTATTGCCGCCTCCCTCTCATCTAGCTGCGCGCCGCCTCCTGCCCACGTCCGCACCGCCCCCCTCTCCATACGTCGCCGCGTCTGCCATTTCCCTCTGATCTTAATGAGCGCCGCCTCCTGCCCACCAGCGTTCCCTCTAAGCTGCGCGCGCCGTCCGCGCATTTTTGTCGGCAAAGAAAAAAAAATGCTGAGTCAAGTGAAGTCCGCGGCGGCCGGCACCGCCGCTCACAGCTGCTGTCGCTGCGAGTTGTTGCGGCTTTGTAAACCCCGCCCCTCCACCTGATGTAATTACTAGGTCTCCCCCTATTGGCCAGCAAGGCCTTCTCTCACATGAAAATGACGGGCTCGCTCACCAACGTCATCCGGCATATTTAAGGGAGTGAGCAAGCCCGCCATCTTTGTGTGAGGGAAGGAGCAGCGTGTGAGAGAAGACATCGTCGAAGGATTCCACAAAAGAGTGTGTTTAAACCGGACCTTCACCACGATTTAATGAAAAGCCCAGACTCTTAAAAAATGATTCCCCAGCATCTAAAATTAATATATTTCACATTTTTAGTCACTAACTTATTATTCTTTCCCCCACTGGGCTGCAACTCTGTTCAGGAATTTAGGATACGGGCGCCGCCATCTTGACTCAGAAGCATCACACTTACTGAGGAGAGAAGAGTGGGATAAGGTACAGGGGGGCGGGTTATAGCTGTGCTTTGCTCAGACAGAGCAGAGCTGGGGTCAGGGAAAGGTCAGCAGTCCCAGAATGCAGAGCAGCACAGTCATTTCCTGTTTGCAGGCACTTCCTGTTTGCAGGCTGCCTGATAAAATGGCGGCTTCCATAAGCCGCCATCTTGGATGTTTAAAGGCTCATAACATGTAGTAGATGCAGGTAGGATGATTTTTAATGTGAGCAATCTGTATGTACAGGGTGTGGGAAACATATAAGATAGACTCTTATTCAGAGTGAAGGTCCGCTTTAAATACCAATCCAGGCAGGAAAAAAAGAAAAGACACTTACCTGCCAGTGCCAGCCTGAAAACTCGATCCCTTGGAGTCTGGTAGGTTGCAGTTCTCCGGTTTTATGGCTGCCAATAGCACCCTCATCTCAAAGCCATTTCCAATATAAGACATACCCCGAAAGTAAGACATAGTGGGGCTTTTGGGGATAAAAAGAAAGTAAGACACTGTCTTACTTTTGGGGAAACACGGTAGCGGTCGCTCTAAGCACCGCTATACAGCCGCTCATCTGCTGATACTTGTTTACATTCAGTCCAACAGCAGCCAAAACCAGAGATAAGGACACAATTAAAAAGGATAAAATGCATTTCTGCTGCATGGCTGAATGTAAACAATGTAAAAGTAGAAGCAAATTGAACACCCTGTTCCTGGATGTCTGCACCACTGAAAGTCTAAAGACCTCCCTTGTTACAACCTCCCCAGCCCTTAAGCAGGCAATACCTTCTTCTTCTGTAGAGGAGAGCATATCTCTATTTGAAGTTATGGGTGGGGAGGGGAGTGCGAGGCACATAGGCAGAATTTAGGGTATCTAAAAGCCTAAACTTCATATAGTTAGATTTGCTTTAACATCCCTGTCAGTTTGCATGGTTTAGGATTATTATTATTGTTTATTTATATAGCGCCATCAACTTCCGTAGCGCTTTACATGGTATGATTACAGACAGGGTAAAACATATAGCACAGAGAACAATACAAAATTAGATGCCACAGGTTAAAACCAAGTGTTGTGAGCACAGGAGACAATAGGGAGGAGTGCCCTGCCCTTGCGAGCTTACAGTCTAAAGAATGGGGGGTGGAGACAAAGGGGGCGGGGTCACAAGTGGTAGAGCTCGAGTATGGCTGCATGTGCCATTGAAGGTTATAGGAGTTGCTTACACCAGGTCATATGCTTGTCTGAAGAAGTGAGTTTTGAGGGTGCTTTTAAAGGCTTGGAGTGATGGAGAGTGGCGGATCGAGCGGGGGAGTGCATTCCAGAGAAGTGGGGAGGCACGGGAGAAGTCTTGAAGGCGGGAGTGCAAGGAAGTAACCAAGAAGAGGACAGGAGAATGTCAGAGGCAGAGCGGAGGTTGCGCTTTGGTTGGTAATGCTGGATCAGAGATGAAATGTAGGAAGGGACCTGGTTAGAGAGAGCTTTGTAGGTTAGCGTTAGAAGTTTAAACTGAACTCTATGGGAGACAGGTAACCAGTGGAGGGATTGACAGAGGGGGGCAGCACTGGAGAAGCGAGAGGAGAGATGGATGAGGCGAGCAGCAGAGTTTAGGATAGATTGGAGGGGAGCCAGTCTGTTTGTTGGCAAACCACAGAGGAGGGTGTTGCAGTAGTCCAGTCGGGATATGACCAGGGCGTGCACCAGCATTTTAGTGGTGACAGGCGAGAGGAAGGGACGGATGCGGGAGATATTTTTGAGTTGAGGAGGTGGCTAGGGAGTGAATGTGAGGTGTGAACGAGAGAGAGGAGTCCAGAATGACACCCAGGCATCGAGCTTGAGGAGTTGCAGTTATTGTAAGATTATTTACAGAGATTGTGGTGTTAGAGAAGGGAGGGGAGTGAGATGGTGGGAAAATGACCCGTTCTGTTTTGTCCATGTTCAGTTTAAGAGAGCGAGATGTCATGAAGGAAGAGATGGCTGTTAGACAGTCAGGAAGGCGAGAGAGGAGAGAAGAGAGATTCGGGCCAGAGAGGTAGATCTGAGTGTCGTCTGCATAAAAGTGATATTGGAAGCCTAGCGAGGTTATTAGTTGTCCTAGACCAGAAGTGTATATTGAAAAAAGTAGGGGTCCTAGGACTGAGCCTTGTGGTACCCCAACAGACAGAGGCCGGGGAGAGGAAATGGTGTTTGAGTAGGATACACTAAATGTGTGGTGAGAGAGACAGGAGGAGAGCCAAGAGAGTGCGAGACCTTGGATTCCAAGAGAAGAAAGAATATTGAGAAGCAGAGCATGGTCGACAGTGTCAGAAGCAGATGATAAGTCGAGAAGAATGAGAGCAGAGTAGTGGCCTTTGGATTTGGCTGTCAGTAGATCATTGGTGACTTTGGTGAGGGCCGTTTCGGTAGAGTGACATGAGCGGAAACCAGACTGGAGGGGATCTAGGAGGGAGTTTGTAGACAGATAGTTGGTAAGTTCTGTATGGACATGCTGTTCAAGAAGCTTGGATGAGAAAGGAAGCAGAGAGATTGGGCGGTAACTGGGGAGGGCAGAGGGGTCCAGAGAGGGTTTTTTGATGAGTGGAGTTATAACAGTATGGTTATAGGCGGAGGGAAAGGTACCAGTGGAGAGGGAGAGGTTGAATAAAGATGTTAGGGCTGGGATGACAGATGGAGACAGTTAGGGAGATAAGGTGGGATGGAATGGGATCAAGGGAGCAGGTGGTCAGGTGAGCCTTTGAGACCAGGGAGGAGAGACCTTGAGCAGTTAACACTGTGAAATGAGTTAATGAGTGGGGCAGGGGGGAGGTGTTCTGAGGGGTGAAGCCACTTCGAATCATGTCGATTTTGTCTTTGAAGTATGTGGCAAATTGCTCAGGATGGAGGAGGTGGCGGTGGGCGGAGAAGGGAGTTGAAAGTGTTAAATAGCTGTTTTGGATTCTGGGCCTACAAGATATAGGGATACAAGATATCCTTGTGTATGCAGAATACTCTTCATGAACTTTGTAAAAGTATATGTACTAGAAGTTCTACCCAGTTTCTAATCACTAGAGGATAGCACTTTATAAACAATAATTGATATTCCTGGACAGTCCCTTTAGAACTTCAAATAAGTGTGTCTGCACACCACTAACTGACCTTGCTTAGCTTCTCCCCATCCGTATGGGGGATTAGAGTTTTTAGAGACTGGAACCCAGCGTTGATACTCTGCATTCTACGCCGCTCATTGCTGTTGGCGATTTCCCGGCGTATCCGTCTTTCCTGGTCCCGCTGTGTCTCAGGAGTCAGGGGGATGTTCGCTAAGCTGAAAAAGCAAATGAGAAGGTTAGATCCACCAGACCGGCAGCAACATACACAAAGTACTATAAAGAAACAGAGCAGGGGGCAAGGTGCCATATTTGTAGCAGAAAAAGCCTTCAGTCCATATGGTTGGTCACCAGTCAGGAAAATGCTACCAGAATATGTTAAGAATCAGCTTTTCACACTATGCAGCAGATTCTCCCTGATCTGGGGATTGCAGCCACTGGGATGCATGTGCCCCCAAATTTTTATGCCTTTACATTTCAATTAAAGAATTGTATGGCTTAGAATCACCCATACATGTTAAAGTAGTGCTGCCGATTGGCTGAGGGCATCTGCATTGGCCTTTAGGTCACTTTTAACAATAGCTTCTTTTTGGGATGCCCCTCCGGTTAAAAAGAAGGGCAAAAGGTAAATAGGTGCACTATGCTGTAATGCACGTCTCCTGCTGGAGGAGCTTTGGCTTTCTGTATGTGGGTGGGCAGCCGTTTTCTGTCCCCCACTAGATGGAGCTCCACTAGGAAAAGGGGTGTCTCTCTAAAGGCAGGGCTCACTGGCGGCAGAGGGGTACATTCAGTTAGTTTAGGGTCCGTGTGGACAAGGTTTATTGTCAGCGTTAAACCTTGGCAGTCACCTCTCAACTGCCATAACAATGCCTTTATACCCCTATAATGACAAATCACAGTGCCCTTCATGCTTGTATCTCGGCTTAACTTAATATAATCAGACTTACTGTTCTAGTTTATATGTTGGTCCACTTTAAAGAGGAGCACTCACCAGCCTAAAGTTTTTAAGACCCCAGGGCCAGTGGTGTTCCATCTTGTGGGTCACTTAAGCTTCAATGCCTGAAAACCCCCAGACCGCCTGTAAACTCACCGAGCCGGCCATACCACACAGCTGCATCTCTGCATACCCCCAGCTTTCAATGTGTGTACCTGCACCAGGCATTTCTGAATGGCTGGCATGGGTACGTGGGGGGGCTAGTGACTCAATCTGTATTCAGCTTTTACTTCCCTCTCTGAACAGCATAGTGGAAACTGAAAGCATGAACCACCATCTGTGCATGTGCCATAGGATCACTGGCAAAGCATTCAAAATCTGGACGCTCCCGGTAGGAAGAATAAAACCCGGGATTAGGGCAAAGAAAGTGAGAAAGTAGCGAGGGCTCCAGGAGAAGGTAAGTGGGGGTTCACACAGCTGGACATCCCAGATTGGAGGGAGTGGAACTCGAACGGCCCTGGAGTCTTTTAGACGTCTCAAAGGTTCTGCTAATACAACCGGATTAAAGAGGAACATTGACAAGTTTCATTGTATAGTAAAAATAAAAATAAATACATTGAGTAACCAGTAGGGGTCAGTGTTGCTGTGGTGTCCCTAAACACCTCTGTAACCAATGTAAATTACAAAAGGCAAACATATTGCAGTCCCCAGGCACTAGCCCCAGGTACTTTATTGTGATCACATTGCCTGGGACTAGGGTCTGAGGACTGCACCTGATTTGGTATAGGTTTGCTTTTTTTATTTTAATTTCCCAAGTTTCATAGTAGACAATTTTAGAGGTTGAAGTAGTAACATTGTGTACTACTACTGTTAATCCCTGGAGGTTGCAACTTTGGAGGCCATTAACAGATGCCCCTGATCCACAGAAACTGGAGATTCTTGGCAAGCAATCCCTATGGCTACACTGACACCATGCAGTACTCCAGCACAGGGAGAAATTCAGCTCATCATTTGTAATGCCCACAATAAATCGATTTATGGTGATCAATTAAAAGATGCAGCTTTTGATTGCAACACCTGACTGTGCAGGTAAATTACAACACTGCTTTTCTTACCGAGCGCTAAAAGGACAAAGCAAGATAAAAAACACGAGTGTAATACAGGCAAAACGCCAGCATTAATGTAACAGATTGCCATGACATTTGCAAAGCAATACAGAAGAAGATAGCACTATATAAACAATACTACAATACAGTACAAGGTAACTGGGGCGGGGCAAGGGGTTTCACTTTTCGTGAAGCTCAATTAGCTGCTGTACAGGTATTGCTTTTGCCTTTCCAAGGACCAAAATGAAACAAAAGTTACAAGAAAAAAAAAAAAAAAAAAAACACCCCGTTCCTTCTTTCAGGCATTAAAAAGGCCCGCTGCTACTAAATTTATCCCGGTACAGACACAGGTCCTTTTGTTTGTGGATGCTCGGCTAGTAAAGGGTTACGACGGGTGTAGTCCTCCTTCAGGACAGAATAATGTGATCTATTAGGGGGGCTCCTTGTGTGGGCCTGGCTCAGGAAAGGATGGAAGCCGGAATTAAAGACCCCCCCCCATTCCCTCCTGTCTGCCCTCAGGCCTCTCTAATCATTTCCAGATGACAGTGGAGGGAATGGAGGCAGCTGACCCCTTCAGGGTTGAATGAGGGAACTCCTGGCTTCCTGCCCCCACCTACATCTTTCCCCCTTCTCCTGACAGAGGGAATTAGTCACAGGACATGATTAAGCAGAGGACATGAGAGCAGCAACAAGACACCTCACACAGAAATGGGACATTAAAGGAGCCCAGCCTACATTGCGCCTGTCATAAAATGGCTTTGTTAATCCGGTTCCTGGCTAAGCTGTTTATGGCTGCTCTGTTTTTGGTCAATATGATTTACAAGCATTATCTCCAGGTGGAACAAATTGGCTTCAAGCGTCCAAGTGAAGGGTATGAAGCAAAAATTGCCATCTTCATGTAGTTTCTTCAACTCAGCTGGGCCATGTTATATTGGTTATGGGAGCTTCCACATAAAGTGAAAAAGAAAATCCCTGTTAGACTTACCGGTAACAGTTTTTCTACGAGTCCTTCAGGACCGAGGAGGAAACTCAAACTGAACAGAGGTTAAAACCCCACCCCTTCATGTCCCCCTCAGTCTTAATCAAGTAACATAAGGTATAACATAGGACAATGGGAGGGAACTAAGGGGTTGTCCTGAAGGACTTACCGGTAAGCCTAATGGGGATTTTCTCCCTTCGTCCTTCAGGATGACCCACGGAGACGATTAGCAAGCAATTATACCCTAGGGGTGGAAAGCTGCTAGTAAGACCCTTCTACCAAAGGACTGATGTTTTGCAGAAAGGAGATCTAGTCTATAGTGCTTGAGGAAGGTGTGGGGTGAAGACCACATTGCTGTTTTACAGATCTCTTCTATAGGCGGCACCTGTCCTCTCTGCCTAAGAAGCAGACATGGCTCTAGTTGAATGTGCTGAAACCTGTGGAGGAGGAACCCTGGATGTATAAGCCTGCACAATAGTCTGTTTTAGCCATCTAGAAATAGTGGATTTAGAGGCAGTTTTTCTTGCTGCTAAAAATGAACAAAAGCTAGGCCGCTGTTCGTCACTCTAAATAAATGATTAGCGCTCTTCTCACATCTAACAGCGAGAGATCTTCATCTGTTCCTGCCAAAGCAGGTAAAGCTAGAAGCACTATGTCTTGGGACCTATTGAGAGACATAGCAATTTTAGGCAAAAATAAAGGATTGGGTCTCAATATGGCCTTAACTGGAAGAATTGTGCAGTAGGGTTCCTTCATCGATAAATCTTGCAGTTCACTTCCGCCTGGCTGATGTGATAGCCAACAGAAAACACAATTTCAAATTTCACTTTTCTGGTACTTTTTTCAGTGGCTCCAATGGAGGTTCCAGTAACCCTTTCAGAACAGCACAAGTTGAATCCGCTATCAGTTGAAGTATTGCTGGGACCCTGATGAAGCTAATTCAGAATATTTGGTAGATGCCATTGCCCCTTAACCACCCTTTTCAGTTCTGAAAACCAGGATCTTCTCAGCCAAAGGGAAGCTACGAGGATAACCTCTTCTCTCGCTATCTTTTGGGTCACTTACGGCACTTAAAGTGGACCAACATCCAGGATTTTGACTATCCTGGGTCTTGGTCCACTTCGGTGGGGCACCCCCGATCGGGGTGCCCCGCTGTGTGAAACCCCCCCGAACCCCAAAAAAAACTCACCTCTCCCCGCTCCCAGCGCCGACAGACAAGCAATTTGACAGCCGCTTGTCCGTGGCTCCTCCGCCTCCCGCGCGTCCCTCTTGACGCGCGCGCCCCCGCGCCGGCCATTCACAGACGGCCGGCGCGGGGGCGCGCACGCCTAGAGGGACGCGAGGGAGACTAAGGTAAGGAGGTTTGGGGGTTTTGGGGGGGTTTCACCCCGCGGGACATCCCGATCTCGGATGTCCTGCGGGGAGGGAGGTGATCGGCCCGGGAATCTTATAGATTCTTATAGAGGGTGATGGTCCACTTTAATCTGAAAGGAGGGAAGGTATAAGCTAGGTGAAAAGTTACAGGGATGAGCCAGGGCAACGACTGCTAGGGCACCGTCCCTCATCAAGGTGTAAAAAATCTTGCATTTTGAAATGTTGGCACAGGCACAAAAAAGGTCTATCTGGAGAAGGCCCCAAAGGGTTACAATCTTGAGAAAAGCCTTCCTGGTTTAGACACCACTATGTATGTTGTACCCTGACCTGACCCAGGCGGACTCCCCAACCCCAGGCTGCCATTTGTCATAATCACTACGGGATTCCTTGGTCTCCACAGTCTTCCCCCTTTAAATGTTTCCGAACCTGTCCACCAATGGAGGCCTTGTAGCACATCCTCCTCTATTTGAACTTTCTTATCAAATGAGTCTGGGGACTGGGGGACTTGTCCCAGTGCAACAAAATAAATCTCTGCAGGGTTCTCGTGTGAAGCTGAGCCCATGGGAATTGCAGCCATCATAAGACCAAGCAAGGTCATGATTTCTCATAGAGAAACTTGTGGGGCTTGAGGAATTCCTGGGTCATTGCTACAATCTTTTTTCCAGTTTTTTTTTCTGCGGGAGCAAAATCTTTTGAAAAATACTGTCTAGATCGTACTCTAGGAATCTGCAACAGTGGCCGAGTACCAGATTTGAGTACCAGCCTCAAGTTCTTAGAGAAAAGACTCCTCTTCTTCTGTCTGCTAGTTGCAATTCCTCTGACCTGTTTACCAAAGAGTAAATTGTCCAGGTGAGGAATATTTGTAATTCCCTCATGTCTGAGGTGCTCCATAGGTTCCACCAATAATAACCGTGGGGCTGACAACAGCCCAAAAGGTAGAGCCCTTTACTGGTAGTGATAAAGTGATAAAGCCCCTGGTCTGTTTACACTGCAAATCTCAGGAATTTGCGATGTAAAGGCAGAATTGGAATATGCAGGTAAGCATCCTGCAGGTCTAAATTGATCATAAGAGCCTGCTCCATGAGAATGTTCCCTATCGAATAAATAGATTCCATTCTGAACTTTTTGTATCTGATAAAAAGATTAAATCTTTTCAAGTTCAGAATCATTCGATAACTTCCAAATGGCTTTTGCACCAGGAAATACGCGAGAATAGAACCCCTGCCCCTCTGATTGGGGGGGGGGGGGGGGACTACTTCTATCATGTTCTTTTGAAATTCCCTTGGGATTTTGGTCACTAGAAACATTACAGAAACACTAAGAAACATTGAGGGATGGAAAAAATTCTGAGCAGTATCCCCTTTCCAATGTAGCACAAATTGACTTTGGGAGAGCCCCCCCAACCTGGTAGTTTTTGTCAGGATTGAGACTTAGGACCCTCTAGGAGTTTGCAGAGCAGATTACCCTTTCTCTGTGGCCTCATCTTCTGCTCATTCTGTCTGCCCTGAAACTGCCTTATCGAAAGTTTTGGCCTTAGTAGTAGTGCGGTTTTAAAACTTCCTTTTCTAATCTGGAAATTTCTTACCAGAAGTCAGAATAGTATCTAGTATCTAAGTCTTCTCTGAACAGTAGATTACCACAAAATGGAATGCCAAACAACTTAGCTTTGGAAACCAGGTCTCCTGACCATGTTTTAAGCCAAAGTGCACTTGCTGGTGCAGGCTAATAGAGTGGTTGATTTAGCCGTGGCTCTGATGGTCTCCTCATGTAGACTATTCCCAGCTCACCTCTGCTTACCTCTTCCCACCTTAACTGTGCTCACTTCACCTCTTCCCCATCTTTACCAACCTATATCACCTTGGTTTCTAGGGCCGGCAGGTGCTTCCTGGAAGGTCCTACCTCACATGGTGGTCATGTGACTCGCCTCTTCCCAGTGGTGAGCAAGTCATTTCCTCTCCATGAGACAGCCCCTATGCAGGATGCTGGGCCATGCAGTAAGCAGGACCAGGCCAGTCTGCCCCTTGATGCCATCACAAGATTGTTTATTTTGGTATCCCACCTTCTGTTCTATCTGATTTTCCTGGTCATACCCTTTTTTCTTCGCTCTTTTCTTTATTTTATGCTGGTCATACCTTATATTTTTTCTTTCGGTGTCATTCCATCGGTTTAATTTCTTTTTTTTCACATTCCTTTTTTCCTTTCCTTTTTTGCACCTGTTGGCAGGGAGGATCTACTCTGGGGTATTTGGGAACTGCAACCAGGGGCAATATCCACCACACCTGCAACTTTACTGCCATGTGTGTGATGAAACCACTCAATGGGCACGCTGAGACTGCTCACCTCTCCCCCACCTTTGCAACTTAAAGCAGCACCTTGAGCTGGAGCAATAAAACAATGCGGCCCCTAGGGAAAAAATGGGGTTGTGTACCCCCGATAACAGAGAAGCCATGAGTGTTAACCCCTAAAATGTATCTATTAATTAACCAAATATGAGAATAACCTCTTCAATAGGCAACTGTTTATATTGGTCCCAACTATTTCTCCCAGCAAAATGTACAGCTTTCTTTCATCTTACAGCAAATCCATGGGTCCCACTAGGCAAGACATACCACCTAATAACCAGCAAATCGACCAAATGATCTTTCTCCATATATGCTAGATCTTTCCAAAGGGATCACAAACTGCTAAAATTTAGCTACTGGCCTCCTAGACTAAGAAAGTGCTGAAGTGGACCTAAATCCTCCCTGCCATTAGGCCGATAAAAAGGGACCGAACTTATTTTTACTTAGGGGCACAAAAGCCCACAAGCTGCTGAAGCGCTCCCAAAGCTAGAGTAATATAAAAAACATAAAAGCTGAAAACAGATTTTCGAGTCGCAACGGGAAAGGGCAACATCTTGCTTCTGCCCTGCTGGGCCCTCCTTGCCATTTTCATGTGTGATGGCAGTAGCTCTACACGCTACATGACGAGAACTAGCACTGCCAAAGTGAATCCACTAGAGGGCGCACAGCACTGGATACCAAACCAGCTCCAAGCTTCAGTTTCAGTATTTGAATGGAAAAAGGAATCTAAGACGAATGTACAATGGTATATGACCTTCTAGAATAAGGCAAAAGCCTCTTGGTGAACTTGCACCATGAGTCAGTACAGTCAATTTTTCAAGTATTCTTATCTTCCAATACATCTGGAATACCTGCATTTAAAATATCTTCCTATTAGTGTGTTGCAATTCCAGCCTTTAAAGGAGGTGTATCGCGAAATTGTGTAATAGCAAAACTCCATTTAAAAACACACTGGCTAATGAGTAGAGGTCGCTTGTAAACCTGAACTGAATAAAACTCCCGCCAAGCTTGTGGATTTCTTCTCCTGGTAGGAATAAAATCTAGGAGTGACAGGTTTGATTTTATCAGAGAGGACAGAGGCTCCCCCTTTCCCGATTTTCCCTTCCTTCCTTTAAAAGAAAGAAGCAAGCCTGGCTGGATATTTCTCATTGCTGGGTGTATAAGTGTCCTCTCCCGGGCCATTTTTTCACAGTAGTCCTCATGCACATGCAGAGCTTGAGGGACTATGGCATCCCAGCTCTGTGCATCCTACTCGCATTGAAAACACTTAAACCGGACCTTCACCGTGATTTAATGAAAAGCCCAAACTCTTAAAAAATGGTTCTCCAGCATCTAAAAGTAATATATTTTACATTTTTAGTCACTAACTTATTATTATTTACCCCACTGGGCTGCAACTCTGTTCAGGAATTTAGGATACGGGCGCCGCCATCTTGACTCAGAAGCATCACACTTACTGAGGAGAGGAGAGTGGGATAAGGTACAGGGGGGGGGTTATAGCTGTGCTTTGCTCAGACAGAGCAGAGCTGGGGTCAGGTAAAGGTCAGCAGTCCCAGAATGCAGAGCAGAACGGTCAAGAGGCACCTCCTGTTTGCAGGCTGCCTGATAAGATGGCGGCTTATGGAAGCCTTGGATGTTTAAAGGCTCATAACATGCAGTAGATGCAGGTAGGATGATTTTTAATGTGGGCAATCTGTATGTACAAGGTGTGGGAAACATATAAGATAGGCTCTTATTCAGAGTGAAGGTCCGCTTTAAGTCTGCTGGGCACAGCAACCACGTACAGCAGTGCTGCTGGAAAAGGCTCATGCATGCATCATGGGATTCCAGACTAAGGCAAGTATATTGTAAACGGGGGGGGGGGGGGGGGGTTCACACTGCAATGCATCCCAAACTTGGATACCCCAAAATGAGGGGGCGGGGCAGAAGAGGGCATATGATTTTTTGGTCTACTTTAAAGCGAAACTACATAGCCTGCACCCTCCACAAACACAGGTCTCCCTTTAAGGTGGATGTGAAGAAGCAGAATTCGTCCGGTTCCGACAAGCCTGTGTGGCCCTGGAGCTTCTCCCATCAGTTACCGCCCGGCTCCACAGTGTATATATATTCACACTCCAATCACACACACACACACAACAGCCAGATGTCCCTGATGGTTAATTTTCATGCTGTAGTCAGATATTAGCAGTGGGTGCCATCCAATCATATCTTACAGGATCCAGGAGCAACTGTAGGCAATACACTGCAGAAGAGGAGTCCCTCTTTAATATGTAATAGTGGGGCAGCCCCACTGTGCCTCACCACTGCTAAAATAAAGAAGCAGGCAGCCCAGGTACTCACCTCTTTAAAGATGCTTCTAGCAGCCTTGGAGCAGCCCATAAGCTGGCATGGCAAGCGGCTGCACATTAATGTGCTCTGTCGCACTGATAGGCTGCTCTCAGTCACATGGAACACGCAACCCAGAATAGAAAGGAGAGTATCCGGCAGGCCAGTCCTTTTAGCAGCAGCGATGCACGGCGCATATTAAAGAGGGACTCTGATGATTTCTGACTGTGGTTCCGCTTTAACCCCTGGTGTCCTGATCACCCTGCAGAAATCGAGAGAAAACCAGCACTCCAGTAGTAAGCACAAATAGAGCTTACTACTGGAGTGCTGGTTTGCTCTCGATTTCTGGATTTGCGGTGTCACCGCTAACCGTGCACCCCCTCTCCTATGCTCGATTGGTGTGCGGCGGCATACGATATAGCTTGGATGTACTGATCACCCTGCAATCGCTGTCAGAAGGCTGCCCATAGTTACTTATGGGTCTGTTCAAACCTGTCTTTTGCAATTGCAGGGCGATTCGATCGTCCCACAAAAATCCTTCAAGCAGTGTTTAGCCTTGATGGCACAATAGGAAATGGCAAGAGCTGCAAAAATGTTCGCATATCGCAGGTGTACAGGCGATCGTGATTTGCTGCCCATCGCCTAGGTATGAAGCCAGCCTAAAGGCTCCTAGGAATCCAAAATGAGGTACCAGGAAACAGCTATGCACTGAAATGAAGCATGTCAATTTCCTGGCTCTCATTGCATGCAGCTCCAATGGGAAGAAGGCGAGTATCTCTCTAATGCAGGGATCACTGAATGTGTGAGGGGTGTAGGAGAACCCCTTTTTGTTGCCCCTTGCTTGTGCTAACCAGATCCTCTTACAGCGCCATAAACTCACCTTTGAATGGAGAGCACACTTCTACCAACATCCCCTGCGCACATCCACACTCAGCTTTTCTGAATGACTGGTGCAGGTATACACAGATAGAGATCACACATGCGGTTTGGCGGATCTCTGTGATTACACGTCGGGATGCCCAAAGGATGGGGAGGCCACTGGCCATACTCTTTAAAGTGGACCAAAACCCATGATTTTTACTATCTCAAACTTTGGTCATTGCCCCCGGGCACCCCAATATGAAATGCCCCGCTGTGTAAAACCCCCCAGGTCGCTTATTCAAACTCACCTTTCCTTCATCCTACAGCACGTGTGTGGCCTCCCGTCCAAACGGCATGCGCGACTGTGTTGACATAGAAATCGAGAGAAAACCAGCACTCCAGTAGTAAGCACAAATAGAACTATATTAGTGAGTTTCAATCCAATCCAACGTTTCGGGACAGTGTTGACCCTGATGAAGGGGGCCTGCTGTAACCCCCGAAACGTTGGATTGGATTGAAACTCACTAATATAGTTCTATTTGTGCTTACTACTGGAGTGCTGGTTTTCTCTCGATTTCTGGATTTGCGGTGTCACCGCTAACTGTGCACCCCCTCTCCTATGCTTGATTGGTGTGCGGCGGCATACGATATAGCTGTGTTGACAAACTCATCTAAGACTTGGCTCCAGCTGAGCACGTCAGCAGCCGCATCCCCGCTACCCTAAAACAGGGTGCGTGCTCATGCCAACAATTTACAAATGCCTGATGCAGGCCCTGCCAAAGGTAAAGCAGGCAACAGACGCCGCTTACGCATGCATTGTGGTTTGTACTGGGCGACACAGCAGGGCATCCTGCACAGCAGTCTCAGACTCTAGGATGGGTTTTGGTCCACTTTAAAGCATTGCATATTACTTTATGTATATGCAAAGGTGAGCAGAGGTGAGAAAGGAAGAGTTTGGGTGAACAGGAGAAGAGGTAAGGTAACCAGAGGTGAGGTATGAAGAGCTAATTAGAGGTGAGGTGAGCAGAGGTAAAATGAGACAAGGAGAGGCGAAGTGTGAAGAGTCTAGGCATCTCCAGAAACACCCAGCCAAAGCAACACGTGTGTGTTACCCATTTTACACACAATGTCCTCTAGCTGCCAGTTGCTTGCACTGCAGGCAATGCAAACTGCTCTCCAACCCCTTAGGGGTTTTGGGGACCACAACTGAGGGGGGCAGTGTGGGCTGCAGGTTGTGCAGCCACGTTAAAGAATTATGCCACAGGCGGGGCATGTGCCATAGGATCGACAGCGCAATAAGCACATCAAGCAACCTGCTGCGTCTTAAAGCTGTAGCCCGTCCCTGGAGTATTTACATGGGTCTGTTCCTCGCCTTTTGTTTTTTTATTGGCTTGCGGTCAGTCCGTTTTGTGGCTAAAAGACATGGCACTGAAATTGCATGGCACATATGCGTTTGCACCAAAGTGAACTACAAAAATAAAAAAAAAAAAAAAAAAACACACACACACACACACACACACGCAACATAATTGTTTCTGGTTCCTATGCCCTGCCTACCTGTCTATTGTAACTCTTTAAAAAGTAGAACAAAACCCACTGGGTCCAGCCCTGAAATCTAAAATATTCAAGGTCCGGCCGCTGGCCTTCCCCATTCCAAATTAGGATGCCCGACTGTGTGGATGTCGTTAATCACCCACATTTCCTCAGTCCAACAAGTATGCGTGGACACTCGTCCAATCAGAGCCGCCCGCTGAACGGACGTAATTCAGCGAGGCAGCTCGGTTTGTTGTGCATTGTCAGGCTGTGCGTGCCCACGGCTCCCAGCCATTCACATAGGCTGGAGTGCGGGGCAGAATTATGCCACGTCAGCAGGCGGCTCAGATTGGATGAGAGCCTGCATGGGTGCTGCTGCTGGACCGGGAGGAAGCGAGAAATTGAAAATCCTGGGTATTGTTTTGCCTTAAAAGTGGACTAAAACCCAGGGTTTTGCTCCTTTCCCCCGGGGTCGCCGAAACCAGCTCACCTCTTCCCGACCCGTGCGTGGCCACTCGTCCAATCACGTCATCTAAGGCGAGCAGCTCCGAGTGCGCTGATGGCCGCATTCCCGCTAACCACTAACAGGGAGTGTACCCGTGCCGGCCATTCACAAATGCCTGGCGCAGGCATTCACCCAGCTAGAGGGATACCAGGGATGCAGCCTTGGCTCACACAGTGGGGCATCCAGATTTTGGATGCCCCAGGGGGGAGGGAATCAATTGGCCCGTGAATCTTATAGATCGCTGAGTTTTGGTCCACTTTAAAATCTATGGCCATGTGCCACAAATGCAAAATTCATGCGGTACCACATGAAATATTAACATGCAGCGTCACAGACTTTAAAGTGGGCCAACACCCAGGATTTTGACTATCCTGGGTTTTGGGCCACTTCGGTGGGGCACCCCGTGAAACCCCCCAGAACGCCCGGAAACACTCACCTCACCCCGCTCCTACGCGGGCGCTCGTCCAATCAGAGAGCTCAGAGCCGCTGTGGTATGCACGTACAAGCGGCATCCATACCACAGCGGCTTTGAGCGCTGGAGGCCACGTCTCGCGCTTCCCTCTAACGGGGAGCGCACCCGTGCCAGCCATTCACAACCGGCCGGCGCGGTTGCGCGCCCTGCTAGAGGGAAGTGCGAGACGCGGCCTGCGCATGCGCCGTTGGAACGGGGTTAAGGTAAGGTTTCTGGGCTTCCTGGGGGGTTTCACCCCGCGGGGAGGGATCTGATCGGCCCGGGACCCTGGGTGTTAGTCCACTTTAAAGCGCAACAAAACCCACAGGTGGGTGTCCTGGAATCTAGAAGATTCCAGGGTCGGCCACTGGCTTCGCCCTTGGGGAACCCCGAATCGCCAAACCCTAGAACGCCACTATTAACTCACGTATTCCTCGTTCCTAAAGCACATACGCAGGCTCTTGTCTAATACGCAGGCTCTTGTCCAACAATGCCATTCGGCCATTGGCTCTTTGCTATCGGTTTGCAATACCAATGCATTTACTGCAAACACCCAAACACATGCGTTACCTGACAGGTGTGAATGAGCCCTTACATCCGGCCCATTTTTTCTCTGGACCAGCAATCAAACCTTGGGCAATATCAAAACTAGTTCATTACCTGAGGAAAAGAAAGTGCAGAACCAGAGAAAAATATCAGCCTTTGTAAATAACGGCTTAGGCGGCCAAGAGGGTAAACAGCTTTATATTACAGAAAATATATTATGTAAAACAAAAAAAAAACAGCATTTGCTGATAATTCCAGATTATTCACGTTTTTAACGTCACAATAAGCACAGGCCGCCTCTGGCGCACTCTGGAAAACACCGCGTCACGTGACTCCTCAGCACGCTTTTGTGCTTGAGAACGCATGGCCAGGCCGCGTACTACATCTCCCGGCGTCCCCCGCGCCGCAGAACTACACTTCCCTACAGCACCGTGCGCGCCGACTCGCTTACTCCAGCGCGGGCTGCAGAGTCACGGCCAGGCCCGTCTGCGACGCTGCCTCGCTTCCTACACAGGCGGCAAGGTCACGAGAGTGGAGCCTCGAGTCGTGCCCAGGCCACAGACTGTTTAGGATGCCCGTGAGCAAGGGGCGTGTAGCACCATCTTCTATAGTTGTATCGCCATGTGCTTGCGGTAGAGGCAAGGCTGAGGGGGTGTGTTGCCTTCACGTGCGTGTGTGGGTGTAATTTACAATACATTGCCCTCGCAACAAAAGCAAGAGCAATCAGACACATATACCACATAATCTGTTAACCCTCTTGTGTGCTAAAATATCCAGAGCGCCCAAATTCTTGTCACGAAAGGTTTTGGCGCAGAGGTTCAAGGCCTGTCAATCAATATTACTAGTTTACATAAAACTGACCTAAATCTTAAGAATGTCCCTCAACATTGCCGTTATTGGAACTAAAACATTGGGGGTAGATAAAGAGCCAGATTAGTTTTTTTTTTATATAGGAGAGAAAACTGCCATTCACTTCCATTGTAAATTCTAACCTGGCTCTGAAGACGTTTCACCACTGGTCATCAAACGGCTGTCAATTTAGAGCAACTGAATTGAGAAGTTGGATGACTAGCAAACCTTGTAAGAAAAGTCCAGTTGCCTTGATTTATTCCTACATATGAATGAGAACCTTCAGACCACCCGAATCAGGATGCCCCACTGTGTGAACCCCCTCCCCCTGGGACACCTGTAACACCCCTTTCCCCGATCCAATGCCGCATGTGCGGACTGTCATCAAATGAGCTGTCTGCCGTGACTACGTCATGTGGCTCAATTTAGTCGATCAGAGACAAATGACAAGAGCCCGCACATGCGCCATTGGAACCAGAAAGAGGCGATTAAAAAGCCTGTACAATTTTTACAATAAAAACACTCGCTCAACAACCGATTATACATGTGCAAGGGAGGCACCCAAAGAAGAGCGAGTATTCCCCACCATTCTAGTAATGACCTCCCCTCTATGGAATTGCAATGTGAGCTTTGGGGTTCCCCACTGGTGATACACAACATCTTTTCAGGTAGTGCACAGGAACGTTATACTCCGACCTGTTCTGGTGACTCCTATACTTTACACCAAGCCCAAATGTGCTCAAAAAAATACATAAATGCTCTAAAATGTAATACAAATATCGTATAGTCAAGACTACTCATACCCAGGTGACACCTTGGGGGGGGGGGGGGGGGGGGGGACCCGGAACCCATATCATAGATCAAATGACTGATAAGTGATCAGGCATGTTGATTTTTTGCCCTTAGCCTCTAATCAAGGGTGTGATGGACCACAATCACAAGACCTCAATGCTGGTGACCAGAAGGTCACCTACATGCTCCTAATTCAGTTAATGAGGAGGAAGAGCCTAGCTTTCAACAAGGCATCGGACCATGTTGCTGAATACCCTCAGAGGAGTTTCCTTTTAGCCATTAGTCTCTAAGGACACTCTGTCACAAACACACGTGGCTGAGCGCCTTTACCTTTTTGCATGCCCATCAACCACTGAGTACACGGCACAAGAGAATCTCATGATTACTTCCTACAAGGTGACAATTGAAATTAATAGACCGTAAATAATGAGAACCAATAACTTATAATTACCATTTTATAAGTAGTAATAGAGAACCTTGGACATCCTCTTGGTAGCTAATGAGGTTACTAGAGGAAAAGACTGTCCAAGCATCTAATTCTTTTATTACGGCAATAACCCACCACTTCAGTTTACCATCTTACAGATGGCAGCGCAAGGGTCATCCTTGAAGTGAAAATCTACCTTGAGGGACTTCCTAGTCAAACCAGAATTAGAAGTGTAAACTGAAGTACAAGCCCGGGCAAATTTGCCTGTAGAGAGTAATGGGTCTCTATATCAGGCTTGTACTAGACAGGCAGAAGCAGCAAGCAAAGTACATTTTCCTTTTAAATTAGAATGTATATAATTTAATTACCAAATGTATTCCAAGGTAAATAGGGAAAAGTAGTATATTTATGAATATAGCCCTATACAAAACAGTTAATCTGCTATTCATCAAAGGAATGATGAGAATAAAATCATATGCAAAGTAATATACATTGTATCCTTGATGCCCAATAAGGCTACAGAGCCTAAATTCCCCCAATACACAGGTATATCAGTAGCCTGAATAAACCTGGGTTCAACAGCAAAGAGCAGGCCCCAGCAGCCAGGTGATCATCTACAAACTCTAGTGCCCCTCCCACCCATTGAAAAGCAGCATGGTCTCATTACATGTACAATACAAGCTACTGAATAGCCCAGCATGCAGCACAACAGCATCATAGGAGGGGGTAAAAAAAATGACACGGTTGCCCATGGCCACCAGCTCCCTATTAGGTTAAGTGGGCTAAAGTGGCCCTTCTGCAAAGATAGGAGTGTCATTACTAAAAAGCATAAGGTTCTATTCACAACTCTCCGCTTGCGCTGCATTGGCCAATGCAGTCACACCGCAAGTGAAAATTATTTTCAATGGGCCAGTTCACATATGTACGCTGCATATAAATGTAAACTGGCCCATAAAAAATAAAGGGCAACATTTTCGACTGCGATGGCCAACGCAGGCGTGACTAGAGCCTAAAGATCAGCCTATCAGATTTACTAAAACAGTTGCAACAATTGTTTGACATCTACCACGAATAAGCTACAAGAGTGAATGTCAGCTCAGCAAAAGATAATCCAAAGAAACGCAAACCAGCTCTGTTGGGGGAGAACACCAACCAAGCAGCTTGGTGTAATGCAACATGTTGAGCAAAACTAGCATAGAAGAGAAGAGTCTATTGAATCAAATAGCAAACTAAGTGAGGACCAGCAGCAGGTACTGGCAGACACCCACAATCGGATTGTACAGTATTACTAAAGACCGTGTACTAGGAAACTTTTCTGTTCTGTGACTTTGCAAAATCACATTGTAAGGTCTGTGGCTTCTTGGTTAACCACAGACTCAGTAAAGTGACAAGTACTTTGGATCATGACTTGCCAGCACTGCCACTAGATGAATTATTATACTCCACATCAGTGTGGATGAGCCCCCACTGTGAGGAGGTTCACTCACCATTAGCTGATCATACATTGTACAACCCAATTGTTCCAGTTGCACAATTATTGAAGGGTCTATACTACACAGGTTACCCTCTTATCGGCTTCACCTGAAGAAGTTGCTTGTACCTCGGTCAACACACCTTACAATCTGATTATATGCCTTTAACCAAAACGATCTTACCAACACGATCCTAATTTTAGTTGTAACAAGTTGGACCATCTTTTTGTTGGCTACAGGCCTTACAATCTATTATTTTTAACGGGGAACAACCACCAGGATTTTCACTCTCCGTCCTCAAACCGATGCAATTTGCCTTTTACAGCAACCAGCAACTAGGCAGCTTGCACTTCATTTATCCTTACTTAGCCAGTCTGAGGTCAGATGGGCCTAGTAAAGATGAATAGAGCATGTGCTGCTGGATGCTCCTCCACATACTTGCGCCAGCCATTCAGAAATCCTCAGATAAAGGACAGTGGGAGATCCATGCATGCGCCATGGAATCGGCAATAAGTGTGTTTTTACCCATGATCCTGGGGCTTTCACACAGCATCCCAAATCCATATGCCCCAGGGATGGCCTCCTTAGACAGCTCTTATAACACATTTTACAATCTATATACACACCCTTGTGGTATAACAGTTGTCACGGACTACACTATATCACCTTTTTACCCCCCCCTAGCAACAAAGGTGTCAACCAAGTACCCCAAAGGGGAGGGGGGTGCATTATACATTATAACAAAATAGGTAGGCCACATGCACACATTTTTAAGGGATAAGGAATAATGTTTTGATGTTTAAGTAATATGCCAGACCCATCAGGCAGGCAGGCAAGTGGGTGTACCCCTGAACATCTGAGTACCCCCTGGGGTACATGTACTGCCGGTTGACAAATAGTGCACTAGATAACTCTGCTCTCTTGCTGGAGAGTGTAGAATATCAGAAGGTGTATGTCCAAGAAAGCCTGACCTGGATCCTTTAAGCCACTGTTTCTCAACCTGGGGCACCAGCATGGTGGGTGTGATGGGTTTGGTATATCATTTTAACAGTAAAACATTATTTCTTCTTACTTTTAATAAGTGTTACAATGCCTGTGACCTACTTATTTTGGTAATATTTATAAAAGTTACCCCCTCCATGAGGGTGCTTGGTTTCAATTTCTTATTAGCACAATATCAACCAGTTGTAGGTGCTCCAGGTTTTTGTTACCCCTTGGTTACATTTGGATGAAATGGCAACTGAAATGCATATCAAACAGTAAATGAAATAAAATCAGCCTTACTCAAATTAAAAGCGCAACTATTAAACTGAGAAAGAGCTGTATGAAATTACAAATGATATGGTCTGATGGGAAAGTGGGGACAAAATTGCAGAGTGTATGGCATGCCTTACTCACGTTGTTCCATTGAGTAAATCGCAGCATGTATAGCTGGCCTTATTCAGGCCGTATGAGTTATGATTAAATCGCATTTACGACTAAATTGCATGTGATAAAATCTGGAATATTACAATGTGCATATGGCCGACCTTACTCGAATCATAAGAGACCATTATTAAAACGAGAATGAATCAAACAAAATTGCAATATTTAGCCAGTGATCGATCCTGGAATCGGCTTAATAACATTGGGACGGTTGTATTTGCCAGTGTCAGGCTCGCTGAGCCCTCTAGTGCGCCCCATACAATCACACACGAGAGCCATGATGCGCTCTATGACGTCACAGGCTTCCCAGGTGCTGCAGCTTCCATTACAATTAATGGTGTGAAATCAGCTGATTGCGCAGTCCCCGGGGGGGGCGTGGGGCGAATCTGCCCTAGCTGCCCTTACCCCAGCTGTTAAATCCCCTCGGTAAGGGTAGTAGAGGCTCTGCAGTAGCAACAGCAAGCAGGCGGTGCTCTCGGCGCTGCAGCATGGCCGGGCCACCACGTGGGTCTGTTTGCGAGTGACAAACCTGCCCTCCTGCGCCCTTTAAACACCCCGTCCGGGCGATCGCAGCCTCCTCTGAGCTGCCCCCCATGCGCTAGATGAGACTAGGGGTCCCCCCTTTTGGCTCCCACAAGCCTCCAGCTGATCTACCCCTCCCCCTGAGCAAGGTGATCTAAGGAGATCTGCAGGAAGCAGGGGCAGCGCGGCCATGTGGGCCCCCGCCAGCAGGAGATGGGGCAGAAGCACGTGGGTAGGGGGGTACCTACCTGCACAGCCCCCCGATGACTTCCTTCTCGGTCTTCCTGAAGTGTTGCAGGGAGGGCACTTTCTGCGCGGGCATCATGAAATACTCCATAGCAGGCGGCGGGCGCTACGGCCGCCTCCCACCAATGATAAAAAAATAAAAATAATAATTCCCCCCGCGGCGGGCCCCGGTGCCTCCCCCCTCCGGTGTGTCGGTTGCCGGTGCCGTATGTAGGATGTCCCAGATGATCAGAGGGGGAGGCGTCTGCGCGCTGCCTCCTCGCAATGTGACTGCTGTGTGTTTGCAGCTGATGTCTGCTACAAGGCGGGAAACAGCTGGTGAGGGATCAGAAACAGCCTCCCCCCACCAGCAGCACCATCACTGCCCCTTCCTCCTCCCGCTCCACCTCCCCTTCCCTCCGCAGAGTAAGCCGTTGCATGTAAACAAAGGACTATTTGCTAGGCGGAGGGAGCGCGGCCACACTGGACAGGCTGGCTGCGGAAGGAATTGAGGGCAGCACCAGACACTGGGTAGCAAGATGGAGGGGTACACGCATTGGGGTAGAAGGACCCCCTCCTCCTTCCTGGTGTATATAAGGGAGGGGGGAGGGGCAGCAGTAGCTGAATGGAGAGGATGAGGCGGGAGCGGGCTCCATGCGCCACGCTCCGGTGATCAGGCCCATCAGCTGACTGCCTGGCATACCGAGAAAGAGACAGGGGGCTGCAGAGGAGGCAGAAAGGAGGAGGCAGGGGTAGCAACGAGCTGACTAAGGGCACCGAGGAAAATAGGATGAGACAATAAGCGGCAGACTAGCCTGTCACAGTCTGGAATGAAGGAGAATAAAGGTTATGGGCGGACTGGACCCACCAGAGGATCCTCCAGTGGGCCCCAGGAACTGACTGGCATTACTAGGGAATACCCCTGTAAGCCCTTGATGCAGGGCCCATTTGAGGGTCAAAAAACGCCCCCCCCACAACCGCTATTGTTATTTTGCACTATCCACTCAATGGAGTAGGCAGGGCTTTCACAGAGCACTCTGCAAACACCTAAATATGTGAAAGTGCCCATAGATTACAAAGGGCAGCTTTTGACAGGTGAGCGCCCCACGTATGCGCTGGTGTGAAACCAGCATAAAGCTTATTTGTGGCATTCCAGGTGTATAATGTTTCTCAGCATGGGCCTGAATCTTTATGCCTGCAAGCAGGGCCGGCTCCAGGTTTATGTGGGCCCTTGGGCGGCATGGTCTCAGTGGGCCCCTTTGTGGTGAAGAGTCACATCAAATCACAGAGGGACGTCCCAAATCTGAATGCCCCCTAAGGATCATGCTATTTGCACCAAACCCCTTTAAAGTGGACCAACACCCAGGGGTGATCGGCCCGGAAATCTATAAGATTCCCGGGCCGATCACCTCCCACCCCGCGGGACATCCGAGATCGGGATGTTCGGCGGGGTGAAACCCCCCAGAAACCCCAAAAAGACCTTACCTGATCCGCCGCCGCCTCCCGCGCGCCCCTCCAGACGTGCGCGCGCCGGCCCTCTGTGAATGGCCGGCGCGGGCGCCGAGAGTGACGCGCGGAAGGCGGCGGAAGAGGCTTGTACGTTCCTGTCCCCCGCCTAGACGTTGGCGGGGATTGGCTGCGGCGTTCACGTGGGAGCGGGGAGAGGTGAGTTTTTTGGGGTTTCTGGGGGGTTTCACACAGCGGGGCACCCCCGATCGGGGTGCCCCACCGAAGTGGACCAAAACCCAGGATAGTCAAAATCCTGGGTGTTGGTCCCCTTTAAACCTGACCTCTAAACGGATCTAGGTCCTCCTGATTTTGGATGCCCCTGTGTGTGACCCCCCCCCCCCCCCCCCCCTTGTTCATTACTTTCCTGGAACTGGTGAATGCACTGTGGGATCTCCAGTTAGAGT
This sequence comes from Gastrophryne carolinensis, assembly GCA_027917425.1. Taxonomy (NCBI): domain Eukaryota; kingdom Metazoa; phylum Chordata; class Amphibia; order Anura; family Microhylidae; genus Gastrophryne; species Gastrophryne carolinensis. The sequence continues at coordinate 51,227,455 of CM051240.1, forward strand.
TAACTGCCAAACCAGTAAAGATGCCCCGTAAAGTGGACCAAAATTAAGGGCTGGAATTGCTTGCACAGTGGGTATGCCAGCGATCCCAGGGTTTTTTTTACATGGTAGGGTATCACAGATTGGGATGCTCCATGGATAGGAAATCATCTGGGGTGGGCAACTTAAAAGCAGAACAAAACCCAGCACTTTCTCCACTGGAATCTAAATCAAGATGCCCTGTTGTGTGGAACCCTGCCATTCGAGGAGATGTGAGCACCAGTCTGCCACCAATCAAACGCTGTGGCACACCCCATAGGCCGGCCTTGTCAGTGGGCCCCCAAGAGAGTGGGGGGCCCTGGCAGCTGCCTCGCCATGCCGGATGCTGACGCAGGCCCTGCCTGCAAGGCTAGGGCCCCTCCTAGTATATTTCAGTATGATTCTGTATTTGTCCATTTCTGTCACATCTGACTCCTATTGCTCATGTATTATAAGTTAGTTATTTTACCCTTTTTGTAATCCCACATTGTACAGTGCCTGGGAGATAATGGTGCTCTATAAATTAACAATAATAACAATGTAAAAAAAAAAAAAAAGTATACTTACATGAGTCTCCTCCCCCCCTCTGGCTTCCAGAGCCACCACTGCCTCTCGGGTGTCAGCGTGCGCCGGCCCGAGAGGCAGTTGCGGCATCGGAAGCCAGAGCAGGGACAGCGTTCATTAAGTATACCTTTTTTTGCCTGGGGGGTTGGGATAATTCTACCATATTGCTTATGGGAGGGGGGATGCCACACTGCTTATATGGGGGATGGGAGGTGGGATGCCACACTGCCTATACAGGGAATGGGAGGGGGGATGCCACACTGCCTATACAGGGAATGGGAGAGGGGATGCCACACTGCCTATACAGGGAATGGGAGGGGGGATACCACACTGCCTATGAGGAATGGGAGGGAAGAATGCCACACTGCCTATGGGGAATGGGAGGGGGGGATGCCACACTGCCTATGGGGAATGGGAGGGGGGGATGCCACACTGCCCATGGGGAATGGGAGGGGGGGATGCCACACTGCCTATGGGGAATGGGAGGGGGGAATGCCACACTTCCCATGGAGAATGAGGTGGGGGGAATGCCACACTGCCTGTAATGGGGTGTTTTAGCACAACCAATGCCACAATGCCCATCGAGAATGACCGGGGGGGGTGCCACACTGCCTATACAGGGAATGGGAGGGGAGATGCCACACTACCTATGGGGAATGAGAGGGAAGAATGCCACAATGCCCATGGAGAATGACAGGGGGAATGCCACACTGCCTATGGGGAATGGGAGGGGGGGATGCCACACTGCCCATGGGGAATGGGAGGGGGGGATGCCACACTGCCTATGGGGAATGGGAGGGGGGAATGCCACACTTCCCATGGAGAATGAGGTGGGGGGAATGCCACACTGCCTGTAATGGGGTGTTTTAGCACAACCAATGCCACAATGCCCATCGAGAATGACCGGGGGGGATGCCACACTGCCTATGGGGAATGAGAGGGAAGAATGCCACAATTCCCATGGAGAATGACAGGGGGAATGCCACACTGCCTATGAGGAATGGGAGGGAAGAATGCCACAATGCCCATGGAGAATGACAGGGGGAATGCCACACTGCCTATGGGGAATGGGAGGGAAGAATGCCACAATGCCCATGGAGAATGACAGGGGGAATGCCACACTGCCTATGGGGAATGGGAGGGAAGAATGCCACAATGCCCATGGAGAATGACAGGGGGAATGCCACACTGCCTATGGGGAATGGGAGGGGGGATGCCACACTGCCTATATGGGGAATGGGAGGGGTGAATGCCACACTGCCTATGGGGAATGGGAGGGGGGAATGCCACACTTCCCATGGAGAATGAGGTGGGGGGAATGCCACACTGCCTGTAATGGGGTGTTTTAGCACAACCAACAATAAAATGCAAAAAATATATAAATAAATATTTCCTAACCACTATAAAGTGCATAATAATAATAATATCAGCATTTCAAAATACAGAAAATCAATCTTAAAGAACGTGAACACTAATAGCGCAATACTCTTAACTCATTCTAAGTCTAACTAATTCACACAACACTAGGCATGCATAATAATATCAAAAGGTTGCCAACATCAAAGAGTATCATCCAAGGTCCTCTTTCCTACTTGTTCGTGAGGGTGGCGCTTCCTTATGGGAAAGCAGAAGGGTGGGCCCCAAGAATATTTTTCTCTGGTGGCCCCGAAGTGTTTCAGTTGGACCCTGGTTGGGGGGGGCAGAAAGAAGTAAAAGAGTTTATGCAGCGATAAGATGAATAAGAGTAATTAGAATGAAGGGGAGGGTGGACAGTAATGAAAAAGGGTAAAGGTTGGAGGCAGACAAAAGGCAAAGAAGAGTAAGGACAGGGGTGATTAGAAATGGGAGCACAGAAGTTTGGGGGTAATAGACTAAGGGCATGCCAGGAAATGGGCTGGGATGAAGGTGAATTAAGATTAGGGGGCAAAAAGAAGAAAGTGGAGAAACGTGATAGTACAAAAAGGTCGGGACCAGGAAGAAAGTGGGGGAGAAGCATGGTGGCAGAGAGGGAGAATAAGAATGGGAGCAGAATAGAGGAGAGTGGGGGCAAGAGATAAGAACATAAGGGGCATGGTTTGGAGAATGGGAAGGGTGAAGACGTGGGAATGAGGCCAGAGAAGGGGAAATGGAGTAGTGTGGGGCATGTCTGGAGAGGGGTAGGAATGATGAAGAATATGGTTTCAGCAAAATGGAGCCAATTAAAGGCTGGGGATGAGAAAAACAGGGCAGAGGGGCAAAAAGAAGTAGACTAGGCACATATCAGTAGAGGAGCGAGGTGGGAAAAAGCTTGAAGCGGTGCGGTCCTGATTTCTAAGGCTCTAGTCACACCTCTCTGTCAACGCAAAGAAAAATGTTGCCCATTATTTTAATGGGCCGGTTCACATATATTTGCAGTGTATGTATGTGAACTGACCCATTAAAAACAACGGGCAGCATTTTTCCTTGCTCTGTGACTGCCTTGCCCAACGCAGCGCAATCGAAGAGGTGTGATTAGAGTCTAAAAGCTGTGTGAAACCCCCAGTTTCGCCTGTAAACTCACCTTTTCCTGCAGCTCCCACGGCGCTGTCTTTGCCGGCAGCCACATTCCGGCTTTCCTGTAGTTCAGATAGGCTGGGGTGGGAGTGCTTCCCAGACTACAGGGAAACCGGGGATGCGGCAGGTCACGTCAGCCTGCATTCTTGAGATCAGTCAATTCTCAAAATTGTCATGTGGGCGTGGCCTCAGCAGTGGAGACAAGACGTTTGGGTGTGGAGAAGCCCAGAATTGGTTTTGTGCCACTTTAAAGGGTGGGGACAGGGAGAGGAGTGGTAGAGATTGGAGCAGGAATGGGGCAGAATAAGGGCAGGGCTAGGGAGAAACAACAGTGAGAGTGAGGGTAAAAAATGGGCAGGGGCAGTCATGGCCTAGCAGTAAGGAAGTGGCTTGCAGGTTCAAATTCCGGCCACAAAACAGTCAGTCTTGAGCAAGTCACCTAACCCCCCAACTGCTATAATTAGGGCAACTCACAGCTCCAGGCATGTGTACTGTGTGAATGGGGACGGATAAAGGTGCAAAAAAATCAGTTGGGATGGAAAGGTGTAGAATACATACAGGAAGGAGGATGGAAAGGTGTAGAATACATGCAGGAAGGGGGATGGAATGGTGTAGAATACATGCAGGAAGGGGGATGGAAAGGTGTAGAATACATGCAGGAAGGGGGATGGAAAGGTGTAGAATACATGCAGGAAGGGGGATGGAAAGGTGTAGAATACATGCAGGAAGGGGGATGGAAAGGTGTAGAATACATGCAGGAAGGGGGATGGAAAGGTGTAGAATACATGCAGGAAGGGGGATGGAAAGGTGTAGAATACATACAGGAAGGGGGATGGAAAGGTGTAGAATACATGCAGGAAGGGGGATGGAAAGGTGTTGAATACATGCAGGAAAGGGGATGGAAAGGTGTAGAATACATACAGGAAGGGGGATGGAAAGGTGTAGAATACATGCAGGAAAGGGGATGGAAAGGTGTAGAATACATACAGGAAGGGGGATGGAAAGGTGTAGAATACATGCAGGAAGGGGGATGGAAAGGTGTAGAATACATGCAGGAAGGGGGATGATCGAAAATGAAGGTTGGGGAAGAAATGCAATGGGCAGGAAGAAGCAGAATAACAGAGGCTAGGAAGAACAACTGAACAAGAAAAGGAGGATAGAGGCTAGGAAGGGGGTGCAAAAAAGAAACAAAATCCAATTCGGGGATACTCCCGCCCCCAGCCATTCCAAACAAACAGCATGTTGTATGCTGTAGGACCGATTGAATGCAGGGAAAAAAATCCTGGGATAGTCAAACAGTGGGGGAGAGGCCACAAAATGTCCACCAACAACTATTGTGATGCATATTTCCTTACTATGCCCTTCGAGGCCCAGCCCCACCCCGCCAATATGGGCCACCAATACTAACTTGGGGAGTTAGTCCAAACCACACCCCACACTTTGTATGGATGGTTGGAATGGTGCCTTCCAGTCCCAGCCCCACCCCACTGATATGGGCCATCAATAATAACCACACCCCACACTCTATGGATGCCTGGAATGGTGCTCTCAGGCCCATTCAAGCACCAGTAAATACACAGCCAGGCAAGGCTGTATTTACCATTAGGGGGCAACCTGGAAGGGGGGGGGGGACACTGCCCTTACTACTGTAGTAATGAAAAGAAATTAAAAATCATATAGCCAGAACATTAATGCCTTCTAACAAACACCTCCCTGCCACAAAGGGATGCAGAGTGTATTTTTGTGAAGGGGAGGCTATGGGTTGAACACAGACCAGAGCATCTCCCCTCCACTGGTGTGGTCATGTGACTCCTGTATGTCAGAATGCAGTAAAAGATGGAACATGCTTGCCCGCTTTTCTGCATTTCCCCCTTTGTGCCCTCCTCCACACACATTCTCTGCATCTATCCCATTGCACCCTTTCCCCCTACAGTTTTTTTTATATGGACCGTGACCTAACCTAAAAAAAAAAAGGCGCAAGCACTTAAAGTGCCTAGGGCACCGTGAACACCAAATATGGCCCTGCAGCCAAGGTATTGAGAATGCCTGTGTCTGAATCACGGTCCCGGGCTCCTACGACCCCACCCATTATGCTAATTGTTATGCTGATTATTATTCTGAATCACAGCTCCAAGTCATAATGTATAATCATAAGGTAAAACCTTCATATTTCGGCCATTTCTTTTTCAAACGGAAAACAGTTTGGGACTTCCAAACCTAGCCGACACAATGGTCTAACGATTGCGTTTGTCTGGAATATCACTTTAATGGTTTGAGAGGGTTCTTTTCATGAAGTTTTTGGCCCTATTTAACATAACTTTGCTCATTATGGCCAAAAACTACTTTAACTAATTTGTTTTCGAAATGCTTCGATTTTGGTTCTTTTTTTTTTTTTGCAAACTTTTGAGGCAGAATGTTGTGTTCAGGACACAAGAATGGTTTTCACCCTGATGACTCTTCCATGAAGGCCATATTTGTGCAGGTGTAGATAAACAGTAGAACAATATACCACAAATCCAGACACTACTAAATATACCTAAAGGCTTTTTGCAGTCAAACAGGGGTTCTAATTTGCCTTTATAGCAATCCTATGGTCATCTGTCCCACATGTTATTCTGTCTTCTGCTGATCTCCACTATTCCTGTTACCTGCCATTTCTTAATTACATTTCAAACTGAGGGGGATGCAACTTTAAACCGTTTTTTACCTTCTCCCAGGCTTCTCTTGCTTTGCCGACCTTTCATTTTCAAAGTGTTAGGCAGCTGCTTAAAAGAACACATAGCTTATTATTTAGAAACATTTGACATTTGCCTCACCTAAGTCTGTATCAAGGTAAGTAATATACAAGGTTTGCAGGTGGTTAATTGAGGGGGACCCTGTGGACCAACCCACACTTTCATGTAAAATGGGGGTTGGTCCGGGTTAAAGTAGTCCTTCACTCTGAATTAGAGCATATCTTATATGTTTCCCCCACCCTGTACATACAGATTGCTCACATTAAAAATCTTCCTACCTGCATCTACTGCATGTTATGAGCCTTTAAACATCCAAGATGGCGGCTCATGGAACCTCAGGCAAGTGCCTTCTGACTGTGCTGCTCTGCATTCTGGGATTGCTGACCTTTTCCTGACCCCAGCTCTGCTCTGTCTGAGCAAAGCACAGCTATAGCCTGCCCCCCTGTACTTTATCCCCCTCACCTTAGTAAGTGTGATGCTTCTGAGTCAAGATGGCGGCGCCCGTATCCTAAAGTCCTGAACAGAGTTGCAGCCCAGTGGGGGAAAGAATAATAGGGTTAGTAATAAGTAGGTGACTAAACGTAAAATATATTAATTCCCCAGATGCCGGGGAATAGTTTTTTAAGGGTTTGGTTTCAATAAATCATGGTGAAGGTCCGGTTTAAGTACATAATAATAGTCAATTGGTAATCTGTTTCCTAAAATGATACCTAATTACTACACAGTAAAATACTATCTAGCACCATGTTTGCACCCGCTTACAGAATGTTATGGATGGATATAGAATGATTTATCTTATGTAGAGCAAGGGAATAGAGGGAGATATAAAGAGAATAAAATAGCTCTGCTGTGTATGATAATTAGGGGATATAAGGGAATACAGCTGGGGGGAGGCATTAAGGTCCAGGCGATAAAAGAGGTATTCAGAATAGTGTGAATTAAACCGGACCTTCAGCATGATTTAATGAAAAGCCCAAACCCTTAAAAAACGAATTCTCCTGCATCTAAAATTAATATATTTTACGTTTTTAGTCACTTATTTATTATTCTTTCCTCACCGGGCTGCAACTCTGTTCAGGACTCTAGGATACAGGCGCCACCATCTTGACTCATGAAGCATCACATACTGAGGAGAGGAAAGCGGGATAAAGTACAGGGGGTCGGGTTATAGCTATGCTTTGCTCAGACAGAGCAGAGCTGGAGTCAGGGAAAGGACAGCAATCCTAGAATGCAGAGCAGCACAGTCAGAAGACACTTCCTGTTTGCAGGCTGCCTGATCCATCGTGGATGTTTAAAGGCACATAACATGCAGTAGATGCAGGTAGGATGTGGGAAACATATAATTCAGGGTGAAGGTCTGCTTTAAGCTAGGAAACTGATCTACAGGCTCCAGCATTCAGGGTTACTTCAACTGTAGCTGTTCTCCAGTAACTCTCACACCTGTTGCAAAAGGTGTGTGTGAAACTTTCCCTACCCATACCCAGGTGGGTTCATAGATGTGGTGAGTGTTTTAAAATGTAGAACATTAGGGGCCTGACAATTTGCCAGAATTTGACACATTGGCCTCGATTCAAAGAGTTGAAAAAAAACTCTCATGGTAGTAAAAAAAAATTCAATTCATGAGAAAAAACCTTTGAATGTCACTGTTAGTGAATCACCAGATAGGAAGACATTGAAAGTCAATGGCAGCTTTTACTACAGGTAAAAAGTTCAATACTTTTCTCAGGAGTAGAAAAGTGCCATTGACTTTCATTGTCTTCCTATCTGGTGATTCCCTAACAGTAAAAATGTTCAGGCTTTTTTCTCATGAATTGAATTGTTTACAACCATGAGAGTTTTTTTCAACTCTTAGTGAATCACCACCACATAAAGAAGACAATGAAAGTCAATGGCACTTTTTACTACAGGTAAAAGAGGGGTAAAAAGTTCAATACTTTTCTCAGGAGTAAAAAAGTGCCGTTGACTTTCATTGTCTTCCTATCTGGTGATTCACTAACAGTGACATTCTCAGGCTTTTTTCTCATGAATTGAATTTTTTACTACCATGAATTTTTTTTTCAACTCTTAGTGAATTGATTGACATTGGCAGAAACAACAATGTCTGTAACTCTCAATGAGACGTCTGCACCTGTCCACAAGTACTTTGGCCCAATCGTGAGTAAAATGTTTCAGCTGTCTAGGTTTGAAGGGTGCCTATTCCATCGATTCCATATTGCCTGTTTCAGCTCCTTCCACATATGATCAATAGGATTTAGATCAGGGCTCAGAGAACGCCAGTTTTAAATAGTCCAATGCTTAGCCATTCTTCAATGTTTTCTATGTGTGTTTTAGACTCATGACCTGTCACTGAGGCCAAGCTTTCTGACACTCGCCCAGTACAACTCACCTCTTCTGGGTCCAACTGTGCATGCACAGCCTCTCGTCCAATCAGTGTTGTTTGCCATGACTATGTAATTCGTCAAATGGCTCCGATAGGCTACAATGGGGAGTAATAGCACCCGCACCCCCAGCACCAAGTGCACTTCTATCCCAGCCTGATTGAATGGCTGATGTGAGAGCATGCGCACAGCCCAAAAATGCAGGGGACCTGGCCGCTCTTGCTCCCCATTGTAAACAATCAGAGCCGTTCCTGATTGCACAAGGCCAAGACCAGGCAAACTGGAGGGTTTTACACAGCAAATTGGGATGCCGGGCCAGCGTCCGCCCTTGGAATCTTTTATATTCCAGGGCCAGCCATGCTTGGTTTTGTTCCACTTTAAAGTGGACCAACACCCAGGATTTTGACTATCCTGGGTTTTGGTCCACTTCGGGGGGGCACCCCGATTGGGGGTGCCCCACTGTGTGAAACCCCCCAGAAAGCCCCAAAAACTCACCTCACCACGCTCCCACGTGACCGCGCCGTCCAATCCCCGCCAGCAGACAAGCGGGTGACAGCGATGGACAAGACAGCGCGTCCGCCGCTGCCTCCCGCACGTCACTCTGACAGGGCGCGCGCCCGCCATTCACAAATGGGGCTTTTGGGGGGGTCCCTCACCGCGGGACATCCCGATCTCGGATGTCCCGCGGTGAGGGAGGTGATCGGCCCGGGAATCTTATAGATTCCCGGGCCGATCACCCCTGGGTGATGGTCCACTTTAAGGCCTCCTGGATTGCTGGTCAAAAAAGCAGCATGTGACCACCCCACTTGCATGATGTGGCATTGCATTGTACCATTCTTGGTAACGAAAAACCATCGTTAGACTTACCAGTAATGGATTTTTCAGGAATCCTCCAGCTTGACCAACCACATGGAGAGGTTAGTAAGCGGTCAAGCTGAAGGATGACTTGGAAAAGTAAGTATTTTAGGTCTCAAGAACCCTGGTAGAAAGCACTTAGATGGAATCAAAAAAATAGCCAGGCCTCAGGTTAGAGTACAGAAGTAAGGTCGTCATCACAAAGGCAATAGACGTTCAGTTCTTACAGAACAGGCAAATGTCTCTTGAAGTACAAAGAATTCGGGTTTTAGGACTCAAGAGAACAGGTAGAATGCACTTAGGGGGCTTTCCTAACAAAATCAAACATGCCTCACCGCAGTATGCAGAAATCTCTTGCAATAGGGTCTTTCTCATATACAGTAAAAAAGATTGACAGTTATTAGATTATGGACAGAAGGCTTTCATAGACAAAATGAAGATCATAGGGATGAGGTCTTTGGAGTCATCTTCCTTACAAAAAATTAGACCTTAGTGTAGAGAGCTAAAGTCAGTTGAAGGGCACTTTATAGGGACTGTAAAAAAAGAGTACTCCTATGGCGAGCATGCGCCCCAGAATTACTGCCGCGCAACCAGCATTGACTGTTTTCATTGCTCCCCTAGTGTCAGTCATGTGCCTGTGCACATCCAACTCCATTCACTGCAATGAAGGAGGTGTGGCAAGGTGGAGGACAGAAGCTAGCCACTGAATGGTAGTGCACTTGAACTCGGAGGGCAATGATGGGGAGGGTGATGGTAGTTTTTAGTTGCCGCCTACTTGTTTTTAAAGCGGACCAAACGTACAAATAAACTTTTGATTCACTGTCATTATTCCCTAGGGGAATCCAAATTTGACATTCCCCACAGTCAGACTTGATACTGACAAGCCAGAGGCCATTCTATACATTCACCGTCTTTCTGGTTCTAGTGGCAGCATGTGCCACTGCAGAGCGGCCCCATCTCTGTTCATTCTGTAAGTCATTGCCAGGCATGCAGAGCTGAGAGAGCAGAGATATGGCTGCTCTTCAGTGCCATCTGCTGTTACTGTTGGTGATCGCAGCTGGAACCCAGAAGAAGGTAAGTATAGAAATCAGGCCCTAGCTTGTCAGGATTTCTTGCCCTATGAGCATTTTTCTTCTTCTAATGTTCTTTATGATCTTAAAGTGGACCGAAACCCAGGATTTTGACCTTAAGTTTTGGTCCTTGCCCCCGTGGCACCCCGATGCAGGATTCCCCGCTGTGTGGAACCCCCCAGGTCGGCCACTCCAACTCACCTATCCCAGGTCCTACGGTGCATGTGCAGCCCCGAGTTTAGCTACGCTGGCGAGTTTACCTGCTGGCAGGCCACATCCCCGCTAACCTCTAACAGAGAGCGTGCCCACACCGTCCATTCGCAAATGCTTGGTGCGGGCACGCGCCCTGCTAAAGGGATAGCAGGGATGCGGCCGTTACTCACGCATGCGCCATTGGAACAGGAGAGAAGGTGAGTATACCAGGCAACCTGGGGGGTTTCACACAGCAGGGCATAGCGACCCTGGAATCTTGCAGATGTGTGGATATGGGTCCACTTTAAAGCAGCGGGTATTTTAGGGTGGATCATACCTTGTACTGTGCTACAGCATTATATAAATAAACTATAATAATAATAAAGATAATGAAGGTTAACCAACTAAATGTTGTGGGGATGTGGAACCTTTAATAAAAGGAGCTTTTAGGTTTGGTTAATCAGAATGCAGACCCTTATTGCCCCCTCACCCTGTGTTCCACACTCTGCACAGCCCCTTCTAAGAGAACACACACTTTTGGGTATTATATTTTTGGGGGGATATTGGATATAGTATTTTGGGTATTTGGAAAGTTTTTTTTCAGCAGGACAATTAGAACCAATTAACCCAGGCCAGCAGGGGGAATGCAAGAAGGAGATTTGAGATGTTGAAGGGAAGCCCTTAAAGTGGACCAACAGCCGGGGGGATCGGCCCGGGAATCTATAAGATTCCTGGGCCAATCAGATCCCTCCCCGCGGGGCATCCGAAATCGGGATGTCCCGCGGGGTGAAACCCCCCAGGACGCCCACAAACCTTACCCTGTTCTAACGGTGCATGCGCGGGCCGCGGCCGCGTCTCTCGCTTCCCTCTAGCAGGGCGCGCACCCGCACCTGTGAATGGCCGGCGCGGGCGCGCTCCCTGTTAGAAGGAAGCGCGAGACGCTGCCTCCAGCGCTCAGAGCCGCTGTGGTTGGACGCCGCTTGTACGTGCATACCACAGTGGCTCTGAGCGCTCTGATTGGACGAGTGCCCGCGTAGGAGCGTGGTGAGGTTAGTGTTTACGGGCGTTCTGGGGGGTTTCACACAGCGGGGCATCCCTGATCGGGGTGCCCCACCGAAGTGGACCAAAACCCAGGATAGTCAAAATCCTGGGTGTTGGTCCACTTTAAACTGATTCAGCAGGCAATCAATTGGGCCATTGTGTCAGGCTACACCTGGCTATGTCCTCATTTTTCTAATGTTGTTGCTTAGATATATATTGTAACATTTTACTTTCACTTTCTCTTTCCCACACACAGTGCTACTGCTGGCAAAGGTAATTGTTACACCATTGCGTCGGGCTACATTTGGCATTGTCCTAAACTGTTTTCCGTTTTTAAAGTGGACCTTCAGCGTCATTTAATGAAAAGCCCAAACCCTTAAAAAATGATTCCCCAGCATCTAAAATTAATATATTTAATGTTTTTAATCACTTTTTATTCTTTTCCCCTCTGGCCTGCAACTCTGTTCAGCACTCTAGGATAAGGGCACTGCCATCTTGCCTCAGAAGCATCACATACTGAGGAGAGGAGAGTGGGATAAAGTACAGGGGGGCGGGTTATAGCTGTGCTGTGCACAGACAGAGCAGAGCTGGGGTCAGGAAAGGGTCAGCAATCCCAGAATGCAGAGCAGCACAGTCAGAAGACACTTCCCTGTTTGCAGGCAGCCTGTAACTCCATGGACCGCCATCTTGAATGTTCAAAGCCTCAGAAAATGCAGTAGATGCAGGAAGGATACTTTTTAATGTGGGCAATCTGTATGTACAGGATGGGAGAAACATAAGATAGACCCTTATTCAGGGTGAAGGGCTGGTTTAAATTGAAGAAGAAATTGCAGAGATATCAAGGTTTACAGTTTCACTTCATGATTTCCCTTCTGAAAAAAGTGGGTGTGGCTCTTGGATCTGTGATGCTGCATAATAATCAGCAATGTGATGGAGGGTGGGGCGGGCGAAGGGAGGTATCAGCAATCCTGTCCCGCTCTGCTGAGCTTATTGGGGGATGGGATAACAATTGGCTGAACCTGTAAACCTCCATATCTCGGCCATTTCTACTTCAATTTAAGAACGCAAAACAGTTTAGGACAGTGCCAAATGTAGCTCAACACAATAGAGTAAGAAATACGTTTGTGTCCAGTATCACTTTAAAGTGGACCAATAAGTCCCCTTGGTTGCGCTGCAATCTATCAACCTAGACGCAGCCTCCGCGCTGCGACCGACCTTCTCCTGTCCTCCTCCCTGGTCACCTCCTCTCACATTTGTCTGCATTGCATGTCCCAACTTTGGGGACTCAGAATTAAGAGTAGGGACCACACTAAACACAGAGTGCCTTGCCGGGGCAGTGTGGCTTCCACATGTATCTGCAGATATATGCAACCAAATCTCTGTCTTTCCACATAGCTAGACATGTTTGTTGCTTGATATTTAGTTGATGAGAGGGTTAAACTGGGCGGTAAATTAGTTCCCAGGCCCTGAATAATAATAATAATTTTGTATAAATAATAGTGATTCAGCTGCTCCCACCCCCTTTATTCACCTCCTCTCACGCCCGCCTCCAGGACTTCTCACGTGCAACTCCAATCTTCTGGAATGCCCTCCCCCACCCAATCCGCCACTCAACAACACTCAAAACCTTCAAAGGAGCCCTCAAAACTCACTTATTCAGACAATCATATGATCTGGCCTAACCAATCTTCTAAAGAGCATATGCCACAAAGCTCAATACTGACTGTTTGTGATCCTTCCCCCTCGTCTTCACCCCTCTTCCTTTAGACTGTAAGCTCGCAAGGGCCGGGCTCTCTCTCCTATTGTGTCTTGTACTCAGAATATCCACTGTCAAATCTGTAAAACTGCATTTGATATATTATATGTACGTATGTTTCTTCCCTGTCTGTAACTACTACTTTGTAAAGCGCTACGGAAGATGATGGCGCTATATAAATAAACATTAATAATAATAATCTAAAAGATTCCTGGACCGACCACTAGCCTGCCTCCAGCTCATCCAACCAGTGGAGCTTGTTGCAGGAATGTTTGTAGGTCTGTTGTAAGACCCAGTGCTGGGCCTTGGATAACAAACACTTTGTTTGTGGATAACCTTTTTTTTACAATTGGAGCTATAACTTTGGGGTTCCAGCCACGGCCTCTTGCCCAGCAGGGAATAGGTGAGTATTGCTCACTGGCGAGGGGGTGGGGGCAGAAGGGTGGTGTTCAAAATGCTAAATAGAAGGCTGTAGTTCTGCATTAAAGGCTCTCTAATACTAAGGGCCTTATTTAACAAGGGATAGCGCCAGGTAGCGAATGGTGAGCGAACGGTAATGACGCTCACCGCCACGAGAACGTCGGCTCCCCTCCGCAATCACACATTTATCAAGCCGATCCTGCTTAGCGACTGACAGAGCGCCAGATAGCGACTCATTCATCATTATTCCGGCCTCACCCCACAGAGCCAGCGGGCGACCTTGAACAGCGACAGGTATGACCTCTAGCTACCTGGCGCTCTCCAATGCATTTCAATGGAGCAATCTTTAAATATTCATAATTAATTGATATTAATGTTTTTTTTAAATGTCAAAAATTCTGTGACCACTTCTGCAATGTTAGATATTTAATAAAAAAAAATTTGTCCAGAATTGATATTACAGGTCTGATATTAATGTATTTATATTACAAAATGTTTATAAAAACTTGTTTATTTTTTGTTTTCCAAAAATATGGTTGTGGTTTAAACAAGCATTTCACAGCGCGAGAATTTTTTGAGCGTGATTTGTTAATGAATATGCTGGGAGCCGTTCGCTATGGCCATTCGCTGTCATGCGCTCCCGCGGAAGCTGTCGAACAGCGACTCCTAACCCCGTATTCAACATTACCGCACACCGACTGAGTCGCTGTCAACAACCGAACAACGGCCAAGCACAGCGAATACTAGCGGGCGCTGTGAAAATAATGCTACTGCCGCTCATCTGTCGCTACCTGGCGCTATTAATAAATCGGCCTCTAAATAAAAAAGAGCTTCACTTGAAGTCCTGTGGACTGATTAGCCAGGACTGGCCTTAGGATAAATGTCGCCCTCAGAGAAATGTAGAAAAACAAGAGAATAGAGGGGAGAGAGAGAGAGAAAGAGAGAGTTGAATAAGTAAAGAAACAAATTAGAAAGGCAGAAAAAGAAAGAAATGAGAAAAGGAGAAAGAAAGAATAAAAGGAAAAATAAAGAATGAGATAGAGAAATAAAAGAAAGAATAACAGCAAGAAACTGTAAAAGAGTGAACGGGATGTTAAAAGGAGAAAGATGTGAAGAAGCTGAAAAGAGAAACAAGGTGAGACAGGAGGAAGGTGGAAACAGAAAGATGGAGGGAACTTAAATACAACATGGAAAAAAGGGGGGATATGGAAAGAGAGGAAAGTTCATGAGAAAAGCCTGAGATTGTCACTGTTACTGAATCACCAGATAATAAGTCAATGGAAGTCAATGGCAGCTTTTACTACAGTGTAGAAAGGAGTAAAAAGTTCTCTACTTTGCTTAGGAGTAAAAACATGCCATTGACTTGTATTTGTTTTCCTAGCTGGTGATTCAGAAACAATGACATTCTCAGGCTTTTTTTTTCATGAATTGAATTTTTTACTACCATAAGAATTTTTTTCAACTCTTTTTGAATCGAGGCCTGCCTGTTATCCTATATGCAGCTGTGTATCCTAGGTATATATTTACAGTTCACTGTTCCTAGGTGGACATGTTTTGCACCTTTTAATGGGGTTTTTTTTTAAGTGGTGCTGTAGCCATATTATAACCACTTCCTCATTCATGTGGCTGGCAATCACATGACTGCCAGGGACCAATCAGTGGGCTTGCACATCAAACCTGAATGGTTTCCATTGGCCACCTGATCAAATGATCAAGTGATTTGGTGCCATATACCATTCACCTGGCTCTGAATCAGCCCCAAGGTAGAAAATGAAAGTCAAAGGCAGTTGTAATAAAATGTGCAATGGAATACCTAGATTACTCATTTTGTTTGTAAATTGTATATTATGAGTCATACAATTTTTGCTACTATAACATAATATTGTTATCATACATGTCACAAACATGTGCTTTAATCACTGTCCAAAAGCATCAAGCTGGACCCACCATTTAGGACTGTAAACCCAATGGCAATAATAAGGCAGCTTACCTGAAGCCTGTCCCATGTGCCTCTCCTCCATTCCCTGCAGTGGCGAGTGGGGCTTCATATTCTTCCCTTCCCTACAGTTTAATTCCTCCTGTGTACCAAACGTGTACCAAATGTGGCATATTCTCTCCCCCCGATCGGGGTGCTCCACTGTGTGAAACCCCCCAGATCACCTGAAAACTCACCTTCGTTCCCGGTCCAGCGGCACATGAGCGAGCAGCATCCCCCTCCCTGCTATCCCTTTAGCATGCCAGCGCTCCCTGTGCGCTGAGATCCGCTCGCATTAGACGAGCTCCTGGATGAAGGGGCTTGAGGGGACCCAAGCTTGCAGATTGGATAGGCACATGCGCCGTAGGACCGGGAAGAGGTGAGTTCGTTCAGGTGACCTGGGGGGTTTCACACAGCGGGGCAGCCCGGGGGGCAAGGACTACAACTCAGGATAGTCAGAATCCTGGGTTTTGGTCCTCTGAAGACTTATGCATTGGTGCTTTCAGCGTGAGCAAGCATTGCAAGCCACAGTGGTTCCAAACTGTCTCTGACCGCAGCAGAGCATGCACATAAAGCTGCACTATGCGCCTTCTCTGCTCAGCCATGCCACCACAAATTGCTGCCTTCCTTTTCATACATACAGGTGTTAACATATAATGTAGATTTTGAGATGCTTTTTAATATTTTATTCTGTTACCAAAGGGAATAAGGGGGGGGGGGGGGGGAGTGTGTACTTGAACAGAAACTTAATAGCTGAAAAAGGTATACATTAGGTATGCATTAGTATGAAATTAAATTATGGGTCCAACTTGATGCTTTTGGACTAAATATGTCAAATTGTATTTATGTATAATTTTATAGATTTTTTTTTATAAGAAAAAATACCATAATTTTTTTTTTATATATACATTTTTTATGCTTTCAAATTGTACAGTAAAATAACACAATTACAAGTATTAGTATTACCACTATTACACTACAAATACCATTACAATTGTAACCACCACTACAACATACGTACATACACACATACATCAGCCATTATTCACACCACCATAAATTTGAATGTTAAGGGATCTCTTGGCACGGTAGTGGTTAACGTCATGTTTTTGAATCTAACCCAAACACTTGCCAGTAAAGAAAACTAATGCTGGGTTTACACAAGCAAATATATTGTCTGTTAGTTCAGCGAGTGACCGACCATATAAATCTTCTGCGACTGTGTTCAGACGCCAAAGATTTGTTGGTCAATCGGACGCTAGAGCTAATGCGATCGCTCATGTCGCTCATTCTCATAGCAAAACACATTTTTTTAAAGGGCAACCTCTGTTTACACACTCCAACCATCAAGCGATGAACGAGAAAATTTTGGTCAGCTGAAATGAAACAGCCGACTGTTCTCGTTCATCTATAAGATTCCCGGGCCGATCACCTCCCTCACCGCGGGACATCCGAGATCGGAAAACCCCCCAAAAACCCCCCAAAAAACCTTACCTTACCCCTCTAGACGTGCGCGCGCCCTGTAAGAGTGACGTGCGGGAGGCGGCGGCGGACGCGCTGTCTTGTCCGTCGCTGTCACCCGCTTGTCCGTCGGTGGGGATTGGACGGCGCGGTCACGTGGGAGCGTGGTGAGGTGAGTTTTTTTCTGGGGGGTTTCACACAGTGGGGCACCCCCAATCGGGGTGCCCCCCTCGAAGTGGACCAAAACCCAGGATAGTCAACATCCTGGGTGTTGGTCCACTTTAAGTAAATGAATGGCAATATTCCAGTATTTCTTTTTCTTTATTACCTATCATTTCCATTCAGTACAGCACTGGCTTTACCCCAATGCTAGAGGGAGCCACAGCACTTGGCTAATCTAGCTTGGGTACCTGGCATACTGTAAGGATAAAGTGCTGCAGTGCAAGCCAGGCCCGGTATCTCTCCAGCATATCTCATGTCTGGGGCTGCCAAGCCCTACATCCGTGGTGTGTGCTGCTCCGACTGTAATTACACCCTGGTGGAGTCGGCTGTTACTTTGTGTTGTTAGGATGAAACAGGAGGCCGCCAGTGTAGTGGTGAGTTCAGGGGCAGGGTGTGGCTGGGAATCAGCACTGACTTATGGTCGGAGCGTAGATGAAGTGCGTGGGTGGATGTTCTGGTGAACATGAAGGAAGTAAAATGACTGCAGCTGTTCATGCTGTGCTCTGGAACACGAGTTGTAACAAAGGGTTAAATCTATGACACAGGGCGACAGCCTAATCATTGGATGAACTGAAACGTTTCCTTACAGTATAGTATGAGCAAACAGATTGTAGGCACCCCTTACCTGTTGTTCTTTATGATCCCTTGATTCACTCTTCTCTCATTTAATTAGTTGGAACCCCCAGCTCCTTATGAGTTATGATATAATTGCCGAATCTACGCAATGGCTGATCGCCTGCCATCTCACAGAGAGGGACAGAAAAAATAACAAAAAACAGTATTCCAGGACAATCCGGTAAGAGAACATATCCATTTCTGGTTTTACACCATTAGAGCAGAGTATCGTCGGGGGCATTGGCAACATTTATTTCACAAAATCTGGGGTTTATGGTCCACTTTACACTTCCACATACATGTAATGTAAACATGTGGGCGTCATCCATGTAGTAATGGGTGCATTAACCCTTTAATTGCCAAGCCCGTAGAATCTATGTGCTCGCTTCTACTGTTAAACCGGACCAACACCCATTTTTACTTTAACGGGTGTTGGTCCAGCTGTCTGGTGATCGTAAGAAGCTCGGAGGGGCATCCAGAATGCTGGAGCCCCCCTCGCAGCAAACTGCATGCAAAGCTTGTAATATTCACCTTCATTACAAGCCAGCGGCGAGAACGGAGTCCCGTGATTGGCCACTGGGCGGTCACGTGGGCCACAGTCGCGTCCTCTGCGCCGGCCACCGGCAGGATCTGCCCACATAACCTCCCGGGTGCTAATCGCGGGACTCTGTTCTCGCCACTGGCTTGTAATGAAGGTATTGCAAGCTTTGTATGTGGTTTGCTGCGAGGGCAGCTCCAGCATTCTGGATGTCCTCCCGAGCTTCTTACGATCACCAGACAGCGGGACCAACACCCATTAAAGTAAAAACGGGTTTTGGTCCAGTTTAACAGTAGGAGAACAGTAGGAGAAGAGAGCACATAGATTCTACGGGCTTGGCAATTACAGGGTTAATTTGCCGATTACTACATGGATGACACCCACATGATTGCATTATCATCAGGAAAGCCAACAGTAACATTTATAGTAAAAATTCATCTCTGTCAAGGATCCAGTGCCATGGGTCTCCTCCTATCCTGGTGGGCCACAGATCGCCAGTCCAGGGTCTTCAGTGGGAAGGGGAACAGCAATTATCTGCCCCATGCCGGCTTTTGGCGTCTAGCTTGACACCCCAGGGAGGGGCCTGTTACACTGCCGAGTCAGATAGCAGCTCACTCTGTTGGTACAAAAGGTTCAGCCTACAGCAGGAGTGAGAGGCAGAGGGCAGGAGTGATCGGCGGCGGAAGGCACTGCTCCCTTGCCACGCTCCTGGCTATTGTCAATCACTTCCATCTGTCAAATGGCACAGCGCGGGACAGCAGCAATCGGTGATAGAAGGGGGTAAGTAGTAAAAAAAATTGATTTATTCTTTGTGTACATCCCGTCCCGTTCCGGAAGATATCCCTACTCATGGGTTATTCATCTTCAGATGTCACGTGACTGCAGAGCAGAAAAAGTGGCCCTCCCGGCCCATATATACCGAGGCACCTCCCACAAGACCCCAGTTTTTCTCTGCAGTCTCGGACTGCCAGGACGAGAAAGTGGCTCTCTCTTTTCAGGCAGGTGAGCGTTGTTGGTCCTATGGACCTGTTGAGCTATTCCCACCCGTTCTGTATTACTATAATGCCTCCCAGCCTTGGCTGTAGCGTTCGGGTGATGGTAGACAGCACCATTTTAGGTGCCAAGGAGCTATGCTCCACCGCAACTCCCCCACCAAAGGGTAGACGGTGTAGGCTATGGTGAGCCTTATGGGATGCCCTGCCCGCTTTTGTGTACCTGTCCACCTTTCCATCTATAGTGGTTCCATTACCGTTGTCTCCCCTCGTTCCTCTTAATCTCCTTGGGGAAGAGGGGTGGGGTGTTTATTTATTACATGCAATATTGTGTGGCACCTTTGGGTTTTATGTTCTGTTTTTATTTGGAGCGCATAGGCAGTGTTCCGTGTTTAATTTGATAGAACTGTATCTATTTTTGTGCTTCTGTACACCGCCGGGGCAGAGGGCGGCGACATTTACCTCAGAATTCTAACGGCGCAGCCATTGGCTGTCCAAGTCATGTAAGCACGTTCCTTCGCGCTCTTCGGAGGGAGGTGGGCGGGGCGAGTGATGCATTTTGCGTCGCTCCCCCGTGGCCCGCCCCTCGAGGTGTATGTCTCGGCGCCATTTTGTCTCGGCGGTGCTGCGTGAATGACGCTCCCGTGTGCGGTCTGTAAGTGCCCTGGCGGGCTGTTTTTTATCTTTTAATGTTACATTCTTGTGCTTACAGGATTTTATCTTGTCTTTTAGGCCTATAGAACTAGTTTCTCCCGGCCTTTAGTTTTCATTAAGGGAATTTGTCTTATATTCTAAATCCTCCCACTTCCCTTGCGGTGCATAGCGGGCATCCCGGGTTTGCTTTGGCATTATTCCCATTTGGCCTTGTGAGCCATAATAATCACCATATGCAGGCTTCTCAAGACATTGAGTCCGGGGTTCCTTCGGGACAAGGCCGGTTCTGTACTGATTGTGGGATTTCCCCTGTGCCTGGCGACTTCAAGGTCTGTCTCTCCTGTGCCCAGCAGACTGTTGCGCGGTTGTCTGGGATGCCCCTGCTGAGGGCAGCTTCCCCTGAGGCCTTGCCTACTCCCTCTCTCTTGCATTCGGCTCCGGTTGTGGCTCATGCTTCTGGGGATGCCCAGTCTGAATTCGCTACTAGATTGGCTGATCTGGAGAGGCGTATGGGTAGTTATGAGCTGCGCAAAGCTATTGGCAAGACACGGCATTTGATGGATAATTCCTATGTTTGCCCTATGACTTCTGAAGTGCTGAAAGACATTGTTGGTTTTTCCCCGGAGGGGGAATTATTCTCTGAGTCTGAATCTGAGGATCACAATAGGTCTTTTGATGAGCCTAGGACTGGGTCCAAGCCTTGGGATGCAGCTGATACTGACAGGCTACTTGCCCATTTATTTGAAGTGCTTGAAATATCTCCCCCTGTTGCCCCCCCACAGCAGCAGGGAGAATTATTTTGTGCTGCTAAACCGCGCTGGGAATTCCCTGCTCAGGCTCATTTTAACAATCTTGTTTTGCATGAATGGGAAAAGCCCAGCAGACTTACAGGTGTACCTAAGAGCTGGGACAAGAGGTATCCCTTTCCCCCGGATACCTCTAAATTATGGTGTTCCCCTCCTGAGGTAGAGGCACCAATTCTGGGATTATCCCACATCTCTGTGGTGCAATCACCTGACACTACCACCTTAAAAGATGTGGAAGACCGGCACATTGATCAGCTGGCCACACATGGTTTTGCCTGTGTGGGGACCACTCTGCGCCCTGTGTGTGCATCTGCTATTACTACTGTGGCAATTAGAAGACTGATCAGAAGTGCCTTGGAGGGTGGTTCTGCGGCATTAGGCAGAGATGTATTTAACTGGCTTATATATTGTGACGAATTTACTTCTTATGTTCTTGCTGCCCTGGAGGATGCCATTAGAATGTGTGCCAGAACCTCTGCCTTGCTGGTTGCCTTACGCCGTTCTGTTTGGCTGCGCCAATGGATGGCTGATATTGCTGCTAAGAAGGCTCTTGCTGGGGCCCTTTTAAAGGACTGCGCCTTTTCGGAGAACGTCTGGATCTGTTTGCCAAGGAAGGTAAGCTGCCTCAACGCAAGAAGCCACTCAGGCCCTTTCGGGGGGCCAGAGTTGCTCTCTCCCCCTTTTATTCCCCCAGAAGAGGAAGGGGAGCTCCCCCCGTGGGAGGCCGTGGTGAGTCATGGGGCAGAGGCAGAGGACGTGGCAGGCCCGGTCTTTCCTGGGGTTCTAAGCCAAAATCCTCTCCCAAACCACCGCAGGCATGAAGGGGCGCCCTCACCCATCCGGGTGGGGGGACGGCTTCGGTTTTTTGCTCACATCTGGAGACGTCTTGTCGCAGATCGGTGGATTCAGGAGGTAGTCTCCTGCGGTTACAAGATAGAGTTTATCGCCTGGCCGCCCCCAAGATTCACAAAATCATGGATGGCTCAAGACCCCCTGTCAGCTCAGTGTCTGTGCTTGGCTGTCCAAAATCTACTGGATTTGGGGGTCATTTGCCCTGTCCCTCTGTGGGAAAGGGGCATGGGCTATTATTCCAATCTTTTCACTGTTCCAAAAAAGGACATATCACTCAGGCCTATCCTGGATTTAAAGGTCCTCAACAAATTTGTCAGGTTCAGGCACTTTCGCATGGAGACTCTGCGTTCTGCCATAAATTCTCTTCGCCTAGGGGACTTCTTGGCCTCTATAGACATCAAGGATGCTTACCTTGATGTGCCAATTTTTGCAGGCCATCAAAAATTTCTCAGGTTCGCAGTGGAAGATTAGCATTACCAGTTCGGCCTTACTTCGGCTCCCAGAGTGTTCACCAAGGTGTTGGCGGGAGTAATGGCTCTGCTGAGGTCTCAGGGCATTCGCATTCTTCCTTATCTGGACGACATTCTTGTAGCTTCCCAGACTTTACACAAGCAGAGTTGGATGTTCGGACGGTCATCTCCACTCTGGAAAAGTTTGGATGGGTGATCAATCTTACCAAATCGTCCCTGTCTCCTTCCAGGATAAAGACTTTTCTGGGAATGACTCTGGATACCTCTCAAGTCAAGGTATTTCTCCCTCAGCTGAAGATAGAGGGTCTTCAGGCGCAAACACAGCTTCTTCTGTCTTGTCCTCACCCGTCCATCAGACACGCTATGCAGTTGGTGGGTCTGATGGTGTCCAGCTTCGAGGCTGTCCCATACGCTCAGTTTCACATGAGGCCTCTCCAGGTTCACCTTTTGTCTCTGTGGGATCGGGACCCAGGATCTTTGGACCAGGTTTTTGTTCTGCCCCCTCTGGTCAGACGGTCTCTGTCATGGTGGCGGGACCCAAGGAATCTGCTTCTGGGCAGATCTTTTCTGACTCCCTGCTGGGAGGTGGTCACCTCGGATGCCAGCCTGACAGGTTGGGGGGATTTTTGGAGGTCCCTGAAATTTCAGGGGCAGTGGGGTCCTCAAGAGGCCCATGCCCCAATCAACATTCTGGAACTGAGGGCAGTAAGATTAGTGCTTTACCAGCTGACCATGCACCTTCGGGGTCTGGCAGTTCAGATTCGCTCAGACAACAAGACAGCGGTGGCTTACATCAATCATCAGGGAGGAACCAGGAGTAAGAGGGCTCTCAAGGAAGTATCCCTGATTCTGTCCTGGGTGGAGGACAATGTTCCCTGTATCTCGTCGGTGTACATTTGGGGAGTGGAGAATCTGGAAGCAGACTCTCTGAGCAGGGGGGCCTCCCGCATGGGAGAATGGTCCCTCAGCAACAGGGTGTTTCATTCTCTGTGTCTCCGCTGGGGTCAGCCGGATGTGGATCTCTTAGCTTCAAATCACAATCACAAGCTCCCAATTTTTGTATCCCTTTCACAGGATCCCCTGGCCCTGTCAGTGGATGCTCTGACAATGTCTTGGAAGAGCTTTCAGCTCCTTTATGTTTTTCCTCCATTTCCTCTGCTGAGCAAGGTGCTGCGCAAAATAGCCCAGGAGGGGGAGCCAGCCATTCTGGTGGCCCCGTGTTGGCCAAGAAGAATTTGGTTCGCAGAAATCGTACAGTTGGCAGTAGATCAGTTCGTACTGCCCCTGGTGCCGGACCTGCTCACTCAAGGGTGGCTCCGCCACCCCAATTTACAAACGCTGGCTTTGACGGCCTGGCTGCTGAAACCTCCATCTTGATGGAAAAGGGATTGCCGGCCTCTGTAGTTAATACCATGATCAGAGCTAGGAAAAAGTCTTCTTCCACCATTTACTACCGGGTTTGGCGTGCTTACATTGACTGGTGTGAGTCCAGATTACTTCCATGTCGGGTGTTCTCAATTCCCAGGATTTTGGAGTTCTTGGTTCAAAATGGTTTGGATATGGGTTTTCAGCTTAGTACGCTGAAGGGCCATGTCTCTGCTCTTGCTGTGTTTTTCCAAAGGTCTTTTGCTCAGCATCATCTGGTTAAGACCTTCTTTCAAGGTGTTACTCATGTGCGTCCTCCACGCAAGCCCATGTTACCTGTTTGGGATTTGAACTTGGTTTTGTCTGCCATGCAGGGGTCTCCCTTTGAACCCTTGCAGGAGGCGGCTTTGTCCACTCTCACGGTCAAGGTAGCCTTTTTGGTGGCTATTACCTCAGTCAGGCGTGTTTCTAAATTGGCGGCGCTTTCCATCAAGCCTCCTTATTTTGAAAGACACCAGGACAAGGTGGTGTTTCGCTTTAAAACTGACTTTCTGCCTAAGGTTGTGTCTGCTTTTCATCTCAATCAGGACATTGTGTTGCCTTCTCTGTGCCCTAATCCTAGTAATCCCAAGGAAAGGGTTTTACATTCTCTTGATGTTGTTAGGGCTGTGAAGATTTATTTGGTGGCTACTGAACCCTTCAGGAAGACTGATGCTCTCTTTGTGGTTCCGTCTGGTCCTAAGAAGGGCCAGGCTCCTGCTAAATCCACTATCAGTAAGTGGATCCGTCAGGCTGTTATTCAGGCTTACTCTGCTAAGGGAAAGAAATCTCCTTTCCGCCTTACTGCTCATTCTACTCATGCTATTGGTGCCTCTTGGGCTTTTCAGCACCAGGCTTCTGTTGAACAAGTTTGCAAGGCCGCTACTTGGTCTTCTGTTCATACTTTTGCTAAGTTTTACAAGGTTGATGTTAGGGCCTCAGCTGATGCTGCTTTTGGCCGCAAAGTTTTGCAGGCGGCAGTGGTTTAGACTGCTTGCTGTTGCCTTTGGGGATCCCACCCTACCTTACGGACTTTGCTATTGGATGTCCCATGAGTAAGGATATCTTCCGGAACGGGACGGGATGTACACAAAGAATAATACAATTCTGTGATTACTCACCTGTAGAATTGATATTATTGGTGTACATCCCGTTCCGCCCCACCCTTGCTGTTTTTGTTACCTCTTTATGGTGATTGTTGATTATTTCTCCCGGCTTTTGTTAACTGCTTTTTAAATACTGGGGTCTTGTGGGAGGAGCCTCGGTATGTATAGGCCGGGAGGGGCCACTTTTTCTGCTCTGCAGTCACGTGACATCTGAAGATGAATAACCCATGAGTAAAGATATCTTCCGGAACGGGACGGGATGTACACCAATAATATCAATTCTACAGGTGAGTAATCACAGAATTGTATTTTTTCTGTTTGTGTGTTTTTACACCTAACACTTTGTGAACTGGTAAGCGGTCCTTGAGATCCTTATACCAGTTCACAGGGCAGTAGGGGCTGGTAAGTCAACTGCCGGCAAACGGGTGAATTGCCCAAACCCCCCTGCCCCATAAGCTGCATCCCCAAAGGCCTGGAGGGTGCAGAAGAGCCCAGTGTATATTTGGACTATGTGAGCTGATAGCCTTCAGGGCAAGGGGTCCACTGCTCCATGCCCTGGTCTATCAGCCTACATAGCTGGTGCTCAGGCTGATTTTGCTGGAGAATTTGGGGGGTTTAATATTTTAAGGGTTTAACACTTGTTAGTTAACTGCGAGGTGCAGTATTTTATTTGAAAATCTCATAAAATGCTCTTTCAGTTTTGGGGGGGGGTTTGGGTCTTTTGCACGCAATATGGTTTTCTTGAAAAACTGACATTTTTTAAAACACTACAAAATATAAAAACAAATTCCCTCATATTGCACCAAAAATATTGAGACAGCACTGAAAAAAATACAAAAAATACAAACAAAACACAGAAAGACATTTCAGGTTTAAGCCCAAAGTGACAAAAAAACTATATATAAAATTCCCGAAACAATCACAGTTAAAGATATATAGCACAAAATGCTAAAAAATGGCCTGGAAACACGAGGTGACAAAATCTCTAGGTTTGCTGGCTCTGAAAGGCTTACAGATTAGTATTGGGTAATCCTCTTGTCAAGGTTAGCCTGTTGCTATGTCCAAGTTTTTATATGTGGCCCACTGTATATTTGAGATTGACACCCCTGCTTTACAGTGTAAACCAAGGTAACATGCCAATACATAGGCGCAAAGCGCAAAGCCAGGCTTTGATTGGTGGTCAGGTTTGGGGGAGGTACCAGAGGCAGGGGAAATCAATAGTGATTCATGCTGCGCTGGCACAAACCAGGTTAGCTGAATCAGCATGTTTTAGATATGGAAGGCTGGACCCCTTTAAAGTAGACCAAAACCCAGGATTTTTACTCCCCTGTGTTTTGGTTCGCTTTACAGGGGCATCCTGATTCGCTGTGTCTATTGGGATTGCCTGTTTTCTTAGCTCAATCCACTCTCCCATGGCACATGCACGGTCTCTCCAATCAAAACCCATGGCCAGGAACATTTATGGCCAGCAAAGAGAAACTATTGTTGGGCACTGCCCCCCTCCCCTTTGCAGCCCATTTGCCCCTCCCCTCTGCAGCCCTGTTGCCCCTCCCCTCTGCAGACCTGTTACCCCCTCCCCTCTGCAGCCCAGTTGCCCCTCCCCTCTGCAGCCCAGTTGCCCCTCCCCTCTGCAGCCCTGTTGCCCCTAACTTCTGCAGCCCAGTTGCCCCTCCACTCTGCTGCCCTGTTGCCCCTCCACTCTGCAGCCCTGTTGCCCCTCCCCTCTGCAGCCCAGTTGCCCCTCCCCTCTGCAGCCCTGTTGCCCCTCCCCTTTGCAGCCCATTTGGCCCTCCCCTCTGCAGTCCCGTTGCCCCTCCCCTCTGCAGCCCAGTTGCCCCTCCCCTCTGCAGCCCTGTTGCCCCTAACTTCTGCAGCCCAGTTGCCCCTCCACTCTGCTGCCCCGTTGCCCCTCCCCTCTGCAGCCCAGTTGCCCCTCCCCTCTGCAGCCCAGTTGCCCCTCCCATCTGCAGCCCTTTTGCCCCTAACTTCTGCAGCCCAGTTGCCCCTCCACTCTGCTGCCCTGTTGCCCCTCCCCTCTGCAGCCCAGTTGCCCCTCCCCTCTGCAGCCCTGTTGCCCCTAACTTCTGCAGCCCTGTTGCCCCTAACTTCTGCAGCCCTGTTGCCCCTCCACTCTGCAGCCCAGTTGCCCCTCCCCTCTGCAGCCCAGTTGCCCCTCCCCTCTGCAGCCCAGTTGCCCCTCCCCTCTGCAGCCCAGTTGCCCCTAACCTCTGCAGCCCAGTTGCCCCTAACCTCTGCAGCCCAGTTGCCCCTCCCCTCTGCAGCCCAGTTGCTCCTCCCCTCTGCAGCCCAGTTGGAGAAGCGCTGAGGATGCTGCCCATGGCATGAGATTGATTTCTGAGTTGAGTATCTGCCACAACCATGGAGTTTCACACATGGGGGCAGAGGGGCAGCTGTAACCCGGCACTGGGTTGCTAGGGTTTTGGACGGATGAGCCCCCCCAATAGGTCCAGATTTTTTTTCTAGAGCTAAATGATATCATTTTATTATTTTCTAATGCTGGGTAATTGTGGTGCTGCCATTTCATATCGCTGCTGCCACTCCACTATACACGTGCTGCGCCATTATCAGTTCTTGGTGGTACATAATAATATGTGGCATCTTAGCTGCTGATGTTTGTATGTGTTTATGTAGCAGGTATGTACCATGTGTACATATTTGTTTAGTAGCACTGTGATAAGTGTGTGTTTGTGCGCCTTGTTTAGGCAAGTGCGGTGTGTTTACACTCAGGGGACGGGGAGTTGTGCGGTTTGTTTGTTGGGTTGTGTGGAATGTTTATTGTGTGAGCGAGTGTGCGTCTGGCAGATGGTTTGCAACCACTACACTATAGGTTTAGAGCAACAGCCAATGGCTATAAATCACCAGTAAATCGGCTGTAATATATTATAAAAAATATGTGATGTATTTTAAGACTATTCCGTCCATAAGTGTATGGGGCGACCTAGGGGGTTTCACACAGCGGGGCATCCCGATTTTGCATGCCCTGGGGGGAGGGAACCGATTGGCGTGGGTTTTGGCCCACTTTAAAGTGGGCCAAAACCCAGGAGTTGTGGTCCGTGCCCCACTGTGTGAAACCCCCCACATTGTCCGATCTGACTTACCCTTCCCCGGTCCTCTCGTCCAATCAGCACCCTCGGATACGCTCCCGCCCCTTCGCCTAAGATATATCTTCTATATTCGTTGGAGCCAAATAATAAAATGTATTGTCATTTCTTTAGCTATTTATTTAGCTGTTTCTGCTAGTGCTCCCCCACTGGCTCCTGTATAATAAAAATATACAAGCATTCACTAGGTGGATCACTAGCCAAAACAGCAACACTGCGTAGAAACATGCTAATATTTGTTAATAGGAAAAATTCACATGGAATGAAAGTCCCTGTCCAGACACACACCTTATCCCCCTAGCGACTTCGCTTAGAATGCATAAACTATTTACATATAATCTGAGAAGGAACAATGTAAAATAATGGCTTATTTTACATTGTTCCTTCTCAGATTATATGTAAATAGTTTATGCATTCTAAGCGAAGTCGCTCAAATTTCTGGATCATGGCTCAGCTGTGAAGGCCATGTTATGGCCCAACTTTAGGAGTCATGAGCCTGCTCTGTTGTGGTCAGAGACAGCTGCAGGACCACTGTGGCTTAGCAGGTTTGCTTACACTGAGAGCACCAAGGGATAAATTGCATGTTGGACCACTTTTTTTTGCATAGTCCTGGAGGAATGAAATTGAAAGGCAGGCAAACTTTGCAGCCCTGCTATGGCTTCTACCCGGTGCTACAGGAAAAGAGGAGAGGCTCATGGGACAGGTATTAGGTAAGCTGCTTCCTGCCTTATTATTGATCTTGGGTTTACAGTCTCTTTAAAGCAAAAACAAAACCCAGGGAGGCCCCTCTGCGTAAAACCCCTAGGTTCCCCGGTCCAAGGGCACATGCGTGGGCTTTCGTCCAATCAGAGCCGTTTGCCGTGCCTATGTAATCCAACAAACGGCTGTGATTTACAGAAGGGTTTTTCCAATCTTTTGTTACAGAGTAACACTTTTTGCAATGATCTCATATACCACCACTAATATAGACCTAGCCGGATTGGTGGAGGGTCCTGTACTGGCCCAACAATGCAAGCTGCAAGCCAGCAATGCACTCAGACCAGGATTCTCTACATCTGCAGCTTGTTGACTTGGCTACTTACAGCAGCAGCACATTCAGTTGGAGCAGTAGTTTGTCTGCAGTGCCTCATGCCCCCCCCCCCCAGTTTCACACCTTTTGTACCACTGGTTGTTCTAGTGCCACAGCACTCCTCCATCATAATACTGCCACAAGCTATGCTGCTTTATTAGGACTTTGTTTTCTTTATCCTATTCCTTTTGAAAGTTATTGGGTACTTGGGGGGCTGCTACACTGCCTGTTATGGGTCTGTCGGGGGGGGGGGGGTTCTGCCACACTGCCTGTTAAGGTGTTCTTGGGAGGGGTTCTGCCACATTTCCTGTTATAGGGTACTGGGAGGGGGCTTACCGCACTGCATGTTATTGGGTTCTTGGGGGAGGTTCTGCCACACTGCCTGTTACGGGGTTCTTGATGGGGGGGTTCCGCCAAATTGCCTGTTATGGGGTTCCTGGGGGGAGGGTTCTGCCATGCTGTCTGTTATGGGGTTCTTAGAGTTGGGTTTTATCAAACTGCCTGTTATAGGGTTCTTGGGGGGGGGGTGTCTGCCACAATGCCTATTATGGGTTCCTGGGGAGGGTTTTGCCACATTGTCTGTTATGGGGTACTTGGAGTGGGGGAGGGTTCTGCCAAACTGCCTGTTATGGGATTCCTAGGGTTGGGTTCTATCACACTGCCTGTTATAAGGTTCTTGGGGGGAGGTTCTGCCACACTGCCTGTTATAGGGTTCTTGAGGGGGGGGGGTTGCCACACTGCCTGTTATGGATTTTTGGGGGTACTGCCACACTGCCTGTTATGGGTTCTTGGGGAGGGTTCTGCCACACTGCCTGTTATGGGTTCATGGGGAGGGTTTTGCCACATTGTCTGTTATGGGGTACTTGGAGTGGGGGAGGTTCTGCTACACTGCCTGTGATGGGGTTCTTAGGGGAGGGTTCTATCACACTGCCTGTTATAGGGTTCTTGGGGGGAAGTTCTGCCACACTGCCTGTTATAGGGTACTAGGGGTTTTGGGAGGAGGGTTCTGTCACACTGTCTGTTTTGTGGTACTTGGGGTGGGGGAGGTTCTGCTACACTCTCTGTTATAGGATTGTGGATCTGCCATGCTGTCTGTTATGGGGTACTTAGGGTTGGGTTCTATCAAATTGCCTGTTATAGGGTTCTTGGGGGGGGGGGGTACTGCCATACTGCCTGTTATGAGTTTTTTTGGGGGAGGGTTCTGCCACACTGCCTGTTATGGGGTTCTTAGGGGAGGGTTCTATCACACTGCCTGTTATAGGGTTCTTGGGGGGAGGTTCTGCCACACTGCCTGTTATAGGGTACTGGGGTTTTTGGGAGGAGGGTTCTGCCACACTGTCTGTTTTGTGGTACTTGGGGTGGGGGAGGTTCCGTCACACTGCCTGTTATGAGGTTCTGCTACATTCTGTTATGGGGTACTTGGGGCAAGGGGGTTCTGCCACACTGCCTGTTATGGGGTTCTTGGGAGGGCCTCTGCCACACGGCCTGTTATGTGGTACTGGGTTTTTTTGTCACACTGCCTGTTATGGAGTTCTTGGGGGGTACTGCACTGCCTGTTATGGGGTTGCTTTGGGGAGCTAAGGGAGTCTGCCTATATTCTGTATAATAATTATTTGGTC
The DNA here is from genome assembly GCA_027917425.1 of Gastrophryne carolinensis. Taxonomy (NCBI): domain Eukaryota; kingdom Metazoa; phylum Chordata; class Amphibia; order Anura; family Microhylidae; genus Gastrophryne; species Gastrophryne carolinensis. The sequence continues at coordinate 51,257,918 of CM051240.1, forward strand.
TTGGGAGACAGCATGCCTTCTACTGCACCTGCATGCTCTGCACCGCCTGGTACCAGTGCCCCCGCCTCACACAGAGCCCATGGGGGGGGATTGGCGGGCAGCACTTATTGTGGGCATAAGTAGCACAGAAGGCTCTCTGTCCCAGGGGGGCCCAGTCTTAATTTTACACTCCGGACCATAAGCCTGTAGTTAAGCCACTAAGAACAACAATTTTTTCTTGCACATTTTTGGGTTGAAGTTAAAGGAGCACTATCACAAAATTGTATAATATTAAAAATCCATATAAACACGTTGGCTAATGAGAGGAGGGACGACTTATACACCTGAACTGAATAAAACTCCTGTCAAGCTTGTGGTTTCTTCTCCTGGTAGGAAAAAAATCCTGGGGTGACAGGTTTAGTGTATCAGGGGGGACAGAACCAGTGACCTGATTTTCTCTTCCTTCCATTAATAAAAATAAAAAACAAGCATGGCTGAATATTTCTTGAGGCGGGGTGTATAAGTGACCCCTCCTCCCGCCATCCAGAATATCTATATGGATTTTTATTATTGGCCCATTTTTCGCGATAGTGCTCCTTTAAAAAGCTCAGCGAGATGCAGGTTGCAATTCCCACCCAGATGTGCATCCAGAGTTAAACCTGCTTCACCAAATAATTAGCATAATTTAGAAATGAGATGCCCTAATATTAATATCTAATACTGATAATACCAATAATAATAGTAAAGCGCATGTAACAACACATAAAAACTGCAAGGTGAAGACGCATGAAGTCGTTTGGGGGGGAGAGCACATGTTGTTTGAAGCCGGGCATGTATCGGGGTGACAGGACCTGTCACCCGATTTCCTCTTCTTTCCATTAATAAAAATAAAAAACAAGCCTGGCTGGATATTTGTTGATGCGGGGTGTATAAGTGACCCCTCCTCCCGCCATCCAGAATATCTATATGGATTTTTATTTTTGGGCCATTCGTTTCGCGATAGTGCTCCTTTAAAAAGCTCACCGAGATGCAGGTTGCAATTCCCACCCAGATGTGCATCCAGAGGTAAACCTGCTTCACCAAATAATTTGCATAATAAAATGAGATGCACTAATATTAATATCTGATACCAATAATATTAGTAAAGCGCATGTAACAACACATAAAAACTGCACGTTGAAGATGCATGAAGTAGGTTTGGGGGGGGGGGGGAGAGCACATGTTTGTTTGAAGCCGGGTGTGTATGGGGGTGACAGAACCTTTCACCCGATTTCTACTTCCTTCCATTAACAAAAATAAAAAACAGGCCTGGCTGGATATTTCTTGATGCTGGGTGTATAAGTGACCTGTCCTCTCGCCATCCAGCATATTTATATGGATTTTTATTATTGGGCCATTTTTTCATGATAATGCTGTTTTAAAAAGTGTGGTTGTGCTTTATTTACAATTTAGAAATGAGATGCCCTAATATTAATATCTAATACCAATAATAATAGTAAAGCGCATGTAACAACACATAAAAACTGCAAGCTGAAGATGCATGAAGTAGGTTTGGGGGGGGGGAGAGCACATGTTGTTTGAAGCCGGGCGTGTTTGCACGGTTGTGTAAGGCCGTGCCATGCGGAAATGCAACATTCCCCGGGAATACTTGTGGAAACGCAGCCGCGTGACCGCAGCCTGGGCACTGTAATGGTGTCTGCTTGTACAAAGCCCCTATTCTTGCGCGCTGCGCTTTTCATTGTGTGCGCCTGATAAGGCTGTTTTTGTGTGCAAGGTGGAGTGGAGTGGAGCTCTGTATGTGAGGTGGTGTGTGTGTGTGTGTGTGTAGGGGTGGAGTTGTGTATGTGTGGTATGTGTGTAGGGGTGAGAGAGCGGGAGAGCCTGGCAGGGAGACAGATCTCTTATATTATGGCAGACCACTCCTTTCCCCCTGTGTGCTGGGAGAGAAGGGGAGAGCGGGCTCTGCAGCAGGCCTCTGTCCTCCCCCCCTCCTCCTCCTCTTCCTCCTCCTCCTCTTATGGGCAGAGACTGGGAGGCGAAAGACTGGAGGGGGGGCGGTGTGGCGGTGCCCCCCTCCACCCTCCTCTCCCCTGCAGCCCCTGTCTGGCTGGCCAGGCACATGCGCAGTGGGGGCAGCCCTGGAGTAGATCTGATGTTGGAGGGTCATTCTCAGACAGTTCTGCAGGGCTGCAATAAATCACCCTGCACATTCCCACCCCTCCCTCCCTCTGTCTGTCTCCCTCCCTCTCTCCCTCTCTCTCTCTCTCACTCTCTCTCTCCTTCCTTCCTTCCTCCCATCAGCTTGCCACCTCTCACTTTTTGCAGCCTCTTCTCCCTGCTTTCCCAACCCAGAGCTCCCCCCTACCCCTCGTCCCCTATCCCTTACCCTACAAAAACTGGGGGGGAGCCCGTCAGCTCTCCTACCTGATAACTAAGAGCATCCTTTTATCCCTTCGGACTAGGCAGCCTCTGCCTGCCACATAATAGAAAACCCTCTTCTCCGGTCTAGCTATCCACCCTGCTGACACCCCACTCTCCAATGACTCCTGGATCTCGCTAAAAAAAAAAAAAAAAAGAGGGCGACCATTGCTTCACCCCAACCGGATCCAGCGCCAGAAGACTCGAGGATTTTCCTCCAGACATTAAGCCAAACTGTTTTTTTTTTCCAGTGGTGGTGGAGAGACCATACATATTTTATAATTCCTCCAATTAAAAAAGCTGTTTTTTTTTCTCGAAGGCTGGCAGTGTTTTATAATATATCATTTTTTTATTTCTTAATTTTCATTTTTGCTAATTTCGAAACCAAAGAAGACAGGATTCCGCTATCCTACTGACATCGCAACCTGCAGAAGGTGAGAATGGGTAAAGGGGGGTTCTGGGGCTGATTAGCATGCAGGAGAGGGAGGGGGGTATAAGCCTACTTGTTAATTAATATATTTTATGAATTGCACACTTTAATGCAAAAAGGCTACTCTATAGGGGACTTGTTTTTTTAGGGTCATGGGGAGGTAATATTATGCAGAAGGTAAGGTAACTATCCGCGTACCTGTCTGTGAAGTGTGAACATATTGATGTGTGTCAAAGTCTGGTATGTAATATTCATGAAACTGAGTATGTGCTGTAGAGGGGGAGACCTGTCACATCCATATACTGAAGGGGAGGAGGGCGATCTGTCACTTGGTTAGAATGGGCAAAGGAAGGGTTCAGGGGATTCTCTATGTGCCAGAGACTGTCGAGTGTGACAGTCTGCTCCCTCTATGGAAGCTGTCACTATAGGTACCCAGATGTCCTGATGAATGATTCATTGGTATATATTCTGTAATATATATATATATATATTCTGTAAAATTTTATTTTTTTGTATATATAGTAAATGTATTTTGTATCTGAGTATGTATTTTGTATCTGTACTGAGTACATCATAAGTGTATACATTTATTTAGGCATTATAGAGGCTTTATAGGTTATTGGGTTTTTTTTGTTATAATTTAAAGTTTTTTTTACAGTTTTTGGTGGGAAAACTACAGTTAAAATGTTTGCATTGGTTGTGATGTCTGTGTATTAGGAGGAGGGGAGCTCTGTGTCCTAATGTCTCTGTATAAGTGGGAGGGGAGCTCTCTGTCCTGCTGTCTGTGTATTATGGGGAGGGGGGGCTCCATGTCCTGATGTCTGTGTATTAGGAGGGGGGAGCTCTGTGTCCTGATGTCTGTGTATTATGGGGAGGGGGGGCTCCATGTCCTGATGTCTGTGTATTAGGAGGGGGGAGCTCTGTGTCCTGATGTCTGTGTATTAGGAGGAGGGGGAGCTCTGTGTCCTGATGTCTGTGTATTAGGAGGAGGGGAGCTCTGTGTCCTGATGTCTATGTATTAGGAGGAGGGGAGCTCTGTGTCCTGATGTCTGTGTATTAGGAGGGGGGCTCTGTGTCCTGATGTCTGTGTATTAGATGGAGGGGAGCTCTGTGTCCTGATGTCTGTGTATTAGGAGGAGGGGGAGCTCTGTGTCCTGATGTCTGTGTATTAGGAGGAGGGGAGCTCTGTGTCCTGATGTCTATGTATTAGGAGGAGGGGAGCTCTGTGTCCTGATGTCTGTGTATTAGGAGGGGGGCTCTGTGTCCTGATGTCTGTGTATTAGATGGAGGGGAGCTCTGTGTCCTGATGTCTGTGTATTAGGAGGAGGGGGAGCTCTGTGTCCTGATGTCTGTGTATTAGGAGGAGGGGAGCTCTGTGTCCTGATGTCTGTGTATTAGGAGGGGGGCTCTGTGTCCTGATGTCTGTGTATTAGGAGGAGGGGAGCTCTGTGTCCTGATGTCTGTGTATTAGGAGGAGGGGAGCTTGGTGTCCTAATGTCTGTGTATTACGAGGAGGGAGGAGCTTGGTGTCATGATATCTGTGTATTAGGAGGAGGGGAGCTCTGTGTCCTGATGTCTGTGTATTGGGAGGAAGGAGGAGCTTGGTGTCCTGATGTCTGTGTATTAGGAGGAGGGAGGAGCTTGGTGTCCTGATGTCTGTGTATTAGTAGGAGGGGAGCTCTGTGTCCTGATGTCTGTGTATTAGGAGGAGGGAGGAGCTTGGTGTCCTGATGTCTGTGTATTAGGAGGAGGGAGGAGCTCTGTGTCCTGATGTCTGTGTATTAGAAGGAGGGAGGAGCTTGGTGTCCTGATGTCTGTGTATTGGGAGGAGGGAGGAGCTTGGTGTCCTGATGTCTGTGTATTAGGAGGAGGGAGGAGCTTGGTGTCCTGATGTCTGTGTATTAGAAGGAGGGAGGAGCTTGGTGTTCTGATGTCTGTGTATTAGAAGGAGGGAGGAGCTTGGTGTCCTGATGTCTGTGTATTAGCAGGAGGGAGGAGCTTGGTGTCCTGATGTCTGTGTATTAGTAGGAGGGGAGCTCTGTGTCCTGATGTCTGTGTATTAGGAGGAGGGAGGAGCTTGGTGTGCTCATGTTTGTGTATTAGGAGGAGGGAGGAGCTTGGTGTGCTCATGTTTGTGTATTAGGAGGAGGGAAGGGTTGAGTGGATTCTCAATGTGCAGTCTGCCCCCCGAGCTGTCACTATAGGTACACAGATATCCGATTTTCTGATATATATATATATATATATATATATATACACACACACACACACACACACACACACACACACACACACACACACACATATATTAGGAAGATGAAGGAGCACTGTGTTCTGTGTCTGTGTATTAGAGGAGGGGAGATCTGTGTCCTTTTAGATCCATCCATGTACACATGCAGTGGAGCAGTGAGCTCCCCTAGTAACAGCGACCAGCGAGTAGTTTGGGGGGTTAGGTGCCTTGCTCAAAAGTACTTCAGTCATGTCCCAACTGGGAATCGAAAACTGCCGTCCTCCTGATACAAGGCTGCTTCCTTACCAGTAGGCAGTGCAAGCCTGAATTATTATAATACATAATTATATATAATATAATTATTGTAAACCTATTTATTGATTATTTATGTATAACATGTAATGTATCATGATGTTTGACATTCGTATTTTAAAAATGGAAAATAATTGACAGCACAACTAAAAGGTAGTGTTTTATCAACCCCATGGATAACATATGTTAGACTTACCTCCTGAATAACCCTTACAGGGAGACCTCCTGGCAATCGTCTGAAGGTATTAAATTCCATCCTACGTTTATCTTATATCAGTAGTCAGAGTGGAGGATCTCCAGTGAATGGCACACTCCTAGCTATAACACTTCACTGATTAAGTTTTAGCGCTCAATTACCAAGTCACATGGTAAAGGTGATATTTGACATCATAACATAAAATCACAGTATACCGACCCAAAACGAGCACAGATAGGTGATGACATTTAACAAGCCATATATGTATCCAGCCACACCATGACCCCAGTGTTCATGAGAGATCTGTCATGTCTGAATGACTACAAACCGATGTTGAGATCTGGCTCAAACGCTTGTTTTTACATTTAGTTTAAAAAAAATCACACCAAACAAAAATAAATTTGGTAATAGATGAAGACTAGTTCTCACTGCACCCCCTTCTCCATAGCATTCTATGTCTCCTGCAAGAAGATACAGTAAGCAGAAGAGCTAAAATTGTGTTAGGGAAGATCCAGTAGGTGGAAAAGCTGACCAAACTGGCTGCCTCCACTGCTGCCCACCCCTCCCTTTTGGTCCCCTTGGACATTGGCCTCATAGGTAACTGAATGGGCCTCATGACTGTGCTAGCGTTCCATACGCCTTCAGATAACACCAACCCCCCCACACTCCCAAATAATGGAGCCAATTGATTGGAATTTTAATTGGCCACAGCCTCAACATAAAACAATAACAAATAGCAATTAACAATGCACCTCCGTTCTCACCGATCCAGGTCTGAGATTCCACCATACCCTAACTACCAACAGGAGGGGAGGGGAGGCGGCGCGAAGGCTCAACTACCTCCCGAATCTGAAACAGAAGCCGATTCGTGAGCCCGCCCCCATCCCTCCTAGGCCTAGTAGCTCAACGGGGCTAACTGCCAAGATCCACCTTACCCCCTTTCCTTTGTTCCTCCCCTCCCCTTAAACTCCTATCACCTATCCTCCTGGCCCGTTTCCGCCGAAACAGCCGCTTCCTTGTAACCCACCCCCACTTTCCGTGCCATCTCAGACCCGAACCGAGCAGAGGAGACCGCCAAAGCTGTGACAAGTAAAATAATACAGTAACAATGAATGTACAACAATCCCCCGATACAAACGTATTGACATATATGCCCAATAAATACCCCACAAATTATACATAACCCAACAACTACAAGTACCCTGTTAACTGAACAAATGTCAATAAATATATATTAATCTTCATTCTTATCTTTTTTTTTTTTAAGTATATACATTGTCAATATTTTTTTTTTATTCATATATATTAATGTGTATATACATACAATGTGTATATACATACAACATAATACAACCTATCCCGACCAAACTGCCCCAAAAACCAACCAGCTTCCGCTGCGACCAATCAACCATTCCATCACCCCCAATAAAGGGCGGGCGGGTGGGAAAGCACATTCCAGCGAAGAGATCAGGGGCCAAAGAGGAAGAGGAGGGGGGGACCTGCCCCTTTATACTCCCCCTCCCCTGAGGTCACTTCCCCCAATCCCATGGCTGGTCAGCTTCCAACAGGAAGCGCAGGCCAGTCATGGGGCTGCCGGCCTTAAAGGGCCGGCGCCCTTCTTGATAACTGTGTGATATGCTTACTATATTTACACGTATTAATGTAGCCTTAGTATTAGATGAGGGAATAGGAAAAGGGGGCCAGGGCAAACCTTAGCTTAAAATGTGTAAGATTTCAGAATAGTGCCTTCAAAAACACACACCACAGTCAGCCAAAGATAGAGACAGATGGAGGGAAAGAGATGGGGGAATTCTGAAAACAAAGAGAGATAAAAAATGTGGGTGAGAAAGAGAGAGACAGTGGGGAAATGGAAAAAAATGATAGAGGGGATGAGGAGAAGTGGAGCAAAGAGGGACAGAGCACAGAATAAGAGAAATATGACAGCATGTGAAAAAAAGAGACAGGATATGGGATACGGAAAGAAAAGGAAGAAAAATGAAAAATAAAGAGGAAGTGAAAAGAGAGGAAGACAAAAACACTATGGCTAAGAGAAGAAAATGTGTAATACTGAGGGAGGAGAGAAGGTGGAAATGAGGATGAGATAAGGAAAGGAGAAAGGAAAGGAGAAAAAGAGACAAGCATGAGGCATATGGAAAAAGATAAAAGGTAATAATAGGTAAAAGACAGCAGTGTAAAGACAATAAGAGAAGGCAATAATCATAACACTAATGGATAAAAATGGGGAAAGAGAAAAAAATGGAAAGAAAGTAAATATTGGCGGCTGCATTCCTAGCCTCTTAGGGCTGCAGCAGGCTCCCGTCCCCAACCATTCAGATAGGCTGGGAGCCACCTTGGCTCCTGATTGCTGAGCACAGAGATGATGGGGGTGGGGGACTGTTAATTGAATGATGGTGGGTAATGGGAGGATGATTAATAATTGGATGCTGATGGGACTGAATGTAAGTTGTGGGCCCAGGGACATATTTTGTCCAAAATTGACCCTGATTAATCCATTAGCCACATATGTGACACAGAGGCTAAGGCAGAGTTGTACAACCTTTTTTGGTCCGACATTGTCTTATTGTTCTATTTGAAGGGGGCACAATAAAATCCAAGCAGATAAAAAACACAAACAATTGACTGCAGGAAAGCTGTAACCTTAGAGCATTGTATATGCATTAATGGATATGCAAATGTGGGCTGAGGTTAGACAGGAGATGGTGAGCAGAGGTGGGTAAAGGTAGACATGAGTTGAGCAGAGGTGTGAAGGTTGGCAGAGACGAGATGGCTAAAGGTGAGGAGAGCAAAGATGAGAACTGGGTCAGGGGTGAGGTAGGAAAAGGTGAGGAGAGACGAGAGGAAGAGAAGTGAGCAGACGTGGTAAGAGATGTACAGAGGTAAGACAGGAAGAAGAGAACAGGGGTGGATAGAATTAGGCATACATAACTCCCAAGTGTCCCTTATTTGGAGGGACTGGCCCTCTTTTGTGTCTGTGTCCCTGTTACTCATTTCCTCATTTGTCCCTCCCTAGCCTTTTAAGGTTAGATAAAACCATGGAGGACGCAAGGGGGGTGCACACCCTGGGGCCTCCACAACTTACCCTGCAAAGGAGGCCTCCGCCAACCTTTGGGTTATGGTATGGTCCAGGGGTTCTTTTCAGTCTTTGGTCTGACGCAGGGCCGACAACAAAGCTATTGGCATCTGGGCAAGCCTTTTTTTGTTTTTCCAAACCTGCAGCCAAAGCCACCACAGGGCAGCACAGAGAGTCTAGAGCAGCAAAGCTACAGTGATGGGTGCAGAGCTGTCACTGCACATAAGCCACCAAGCACATCGCTGGCAGCTCAATGCAGGGAACTGTTTTCTACTGGACCAGCTGGGTGACTAAACCCACACAAGGGTCTCAATCTGACATTCCAGTAAGTGGGTGGGTGCCAGACAACCACCAATAAATTACTTGCCTGGAATATAATTTTAAAGGGAAAAAAATGCTACACCAGATTTTGTGCCCAGGGGCCTCCACAACACTTAATCTGGTCCTGGGTGAAACAGATGCAGGGGAACCACAGTACATTGATAAGTCTAAAGCCAAAGTTGGCTGGGAAGGTCAAAAATCCGTAATACAAGCATACAATATACCCCAAAATAAATCAGTTTTTTTGGATCATAGCAGAATAGGAACAACCAGGTGGGATGGGGTGTTTTGAGTGTGTGCAACTCACTGACCATAGTAGGTTTCATTAGATGCTTTTTATGAGATTTTATATTTCCTATTTTTCTTCAGAATCCAGCTGACGCAATTTGCCTCCTATGTGTCAGGTTAATAGAACAAAAATCCGGGTTCAAAGAAATGAAGCTTTGTTAAAAACTGGATTGACCCAAGGCAGACTTGAGAGTAATCGGGAACCTTTTATGTGGGCAGAGACCTTTAATTACCCCCTGGCGAGTGGATGTTAGCAAAAGCATTGCAGCTTCATCTAACACAATAGTAGTCTGGCTAGATAACTGAAATAACTTTTATATTACAGTCATTCTTCATTCATTACAGATGCTGAGTAACAAACGTTATTTTGATAGACAGAGGCTACTCGTAGCAGGTTGGAAGTCTACCTCACAGGCGAAGCTGGAGCCTAAATGATTTCTATAGGAAGCTTTACATATTATTAGTTACCAAAAATGACTGGGGAACAAGGCGTTAAAGGTGAACAGGACTTTATTTTTATAAACTGAAGTTTATTTTATTTGAACTGGAATAGTCATCGGGCCATATCAACACAATCTAAAGCTTTTCATTATCAGTCTATCACTTCTTCAATCTTATAGATTCCCAGGCCGATCAGCTCCCTGCCTGCCCCGATCGGGGTGCCCTGCTGTGTGAAACCCCCCAGGACGCCCGCAAATCCTACCTGTTCCTCTTTCCAACGGTGCATGCGCGAGCCGCCGACGCCTCTTGTGCATCCCTCTAGCAGGGCGCGCACCCGCGACGGCCGTTTGTGAATGGCCGGCGCGGGCAAGCTCCCTGTAAGAGGGACGCGCGAGAGGCGGCGGCGGCGGGCGCTCTCACCTTGTCCGTCGACGGACCTCGCTTGTCCGTCGGCAGTGATTGATGGAGCGAGTCACGTGGGAGCGGGGTCAGGTGAGTTTTTAGGCCTTTCTGGGGGGTTTCACACAGCGGGGCACCCCCGATCGGGGTGCTCCGCGGAAGTGGACCAACACCCAGGATAGTGAAAATCCTGGGTGTTGGTCCACTTTAAATTCCACAGCAGCGACAGTAGTATTTACCCACCAAAATGTACCTTGTGCAGCATATAGTGCAGCATATAATGATGTCACAGACCAATGTCTGTGAGACTCCAGGGCCGCCTGATTCCCTCTTTCCCAGGCATCCTGATTTGATATGCCCCATTGTCTGAAATAACCCCAGTTGGCCAATATGCTTACCTTGCCAACGAGCATCTTTTGCATCTTATTTCAGCTGTGTGCAGCCACATCCGCCAAAACTAAATGGCTGTGCGTGGCTATGTACAGATGAAGGATGCAAGTGATGCAGCTAGGATTCCATTTAACTTCTCCAGTCACACATCGCTCCCGGAAAAACTGACTGGAGGAAAGCCACGTCTGTGCAATGAGCTTTTGGAAAGGTAAGGAGAGTGGGCTAATGGTGGGGTTTCACACAGCGGGCATCCCAAACCGGGGTGCTCCAGGGAGAGGGACCAAAACCCAGGATACTGAAAATCCTGGGTTTTTGTCCACTTTGATGTCCCTGTCCAGACACATACTTCCTTACAACGTATCCCCCTTGGGAAAAGCGGAAAATGAGCAATTTTAAAGCATCTCAAAATCTCCTTTTTACCCACTTCAGTTTCTTTGGTGTAGCTGAGCTGGTGTGCTGTAGAGCAGATTTATGAATCATGAGCACACTCTGCTGTGGTCCGAGACAGATGTGTGACCCCTGTGGTTTGCTGTGCTCACCTGCACTGAGAACTCCAAGGGACAGAATGGCACTTTTTTGCATAGTCCTGGAGGAATGGAATTAAAAGGAGGGTCATACGTGGAAGACCTGCTCCAGCTTCTACTCAGTGCTGCTGGCAATGGAGAAGAGGCACATGGGACAGGTTTCTTGTGTGCTGCTTGCTGCCTTATTGGGTTTATAGTTCCTTTAAAGGCTAACTTAAAAATTATGTTATCACCCCATATAAATATTGATATAATTGTTCCCACTCCTGTGTTACAACTTCTTGTATAAAACACACAAGATTTTATATCTATCCTCCCCAATTCGACTGGGTAGTTCTAATCAGTGAGGCCAGAGTGTCTTGCCAGGAATCCCGAGCACCGTACACCTCTTCACTCCAAAGATGAACAACAATCTGGCACAATCGCTGGTAGAGTTTTATCACTGAGAATAGCATATCTGAATATACACTGCATCAAAGAATATCTGGCCAAGTGTGTTCCTTGCTTTTACTGGAAGGAAGAAGATCCAGGGGTTACAGGTTTATGAAGGTACTGTTCTAATTTTTGCTTTTACAGGGGAGTCACCTCTAGCTGTCTGTTTTCTGATCAGAAACAGCTGCACTAACCACACTAATGTCTGTGCAGTGCATTGTGTGATGGAAAACATCAGCAATAGCAATACATTTCAGAACAGGATGGCTCCAGGGACAGGTGGTTAGAGATAGCCAGACCTCCCCTGTAAAGGTGGGATGGTACCTCACCATCTCCTTTCTAGTAAAAGAAAGCAACAAACTTAGCTAGGATTTTTCATGAAGTATTAGAGTATACCGTATATTTTGCTCTATAAGACGCATCCGCCCATAAGACGCACCTAGGATTTGGAGGAGGAAAATAAGAAAAAAAAAATATTCTAAACTAAATGTTGTGCTAAAATATCCCATTACAGACAGTGTGGCATTCCACCCTCCCATTCCCATAGGCAGTGTGGCAGTCCCCCATCTCATTCCCCATATAGGCAGTGTGGCATTGCCCCATCTCATTCCCTATAGGCATTGTGACATTCCCCCCATCCCATTCCCCATATAGGCAGCGTGGCATTCCCCCCTCCAATTCCCAATAGGCAGTGTTGCATTCCCCCCTCCCATTCCCCATATAGGCAGTGTGGCATTCCCCCATCTCATTCCCTATAGGCATTGTGGCATTCCCCCCATCCCATTCTCCATATAGGCAGCGTGGCATTCCCCCCTCCAATTCCCAATAGGCAGTGTTGCATTCCCCCTCCCATTCCCATAGGCCGTGTTGCATTCCCCCCCTCCCATTCCCATAGGCAGTGTGGCACCCCCCATCCCATACCTCATATAGGCAGTGTGACATTCCCCCCTCCCATTCCCCATATAGGCATTGTGGCATTCTCCTCTCCTATAGGCAGTGCAGCACCCCCCATCCCCCATATAGGCAGTGTGACAATAACACCAGTGTCAGCCAGAGAGGCAGTGGCGGCAACATAGTGGGGGCAGCGGGCGTGTAATGTAAGTATACGTTTTTTCCAATTTTTCTTTCACATTCGCCCAATATGACGTCCTGACATTTTCACCCCACTTTTGGGGTAAATAGTGCGTCTTATAGGGCGAAAAATACAGTAATTAACCCCTACCCCTCGCCATTTAGCATATTTATATGAATATTTATTACTATGTATTTGTTTTTGCAGTAGAGCTCCTTAAAGGCCAGTTGCCCCAATGAGGATGCCAGTTCAAATAAAATTAAATTTAGTAGATACATTACTCAACATCTATGTGACACGTGCATGATACTTGTCCCTGACCCCCGCACCCCCCACGGGGTGACCACCACCGCTAATTGACATGTTTTGGCTGTTTTATTGAGAGACTGTCCCCTGCCTACTGAGAACCTCAGACAGATTAGGAGCAAACTGCTCCCCATGTTTGGTGCTGTGTCGGAACACACAACACACTTACTGGCAGGTAATATAGATACCTTTTGCATTTGAATGCTGCGGACTGGTAAATATTAACTTAGAGGCTGAGAGAAAGAGTGAACACTAACTAACACAAAAACAACAATTCACTTTGCAGGTAGTTGTTACGGAAAACCAGTGACTGTTCAGTTTTGGTTTTTGCATGGGGGGGTCCAAAAGGGCAGGTGAGGGGGGGTCCAAAAGGGCAGGTGAGGGGGGGTCCAAAAGGGCAGGTGAGGGGGGTCATCCGGTGGATAGGTGGGTCTCTTTTGCCCTGTCATTGCTACCGATGCTTTCTTTAATCCCACCTCCCCCTGCCAGTTGGTGGATTAGCCTGATTTCCTGTCACACAGTGTGCTCAAGGGGGATAATATTTAAAGACAAGTATTCCCATGAATATTTCCCTGAAATGGGTCTTTCACCTCAGCCCCTTAAAAAAGTAGCCCAAACAAGCACTTCACCCAAACCTCCCTTACCCTGTGCTACAACCCATTTGGGCAATAATATAAAAAAAAATCTCACTGGGGCAATATGAATGTACTGGTTTGTTACTGAAGTCGATGACTGCCATGAAGAGCCCCCCCCCCCATCGGCATTAGGGAGGATTGAGGTGAGTTGTTTTTTTTTTTTACCGCCAAATCAGTTTTAGCATGGGAGGGGTTACCAAAAGCTTGGACTTCTTCCTTAATCAGAAGCTGCGAACATATATGTTGTGCAGCAAGTGTCTTTCATCACACTGGAAATGGTCACTGAAGCACTGACTTGGTGACTGATCTGTGACAAGTGTATGGCTGTTCTTGGTCTGTGAGACCCTGCTTATGGCTACTCTTGGTCTGAGAGGGCCTGGGTATGGCTGCTTTTGGACTGTGAGGTCTTGTAAATGGTAGTTCTTTGTCTTTGACACCCAGAATATTGCAGTTTTTGGTCCACAATATCCTGTAAGTGGCTGTTCTCAGTCTCTAGGGACCTGTATATGGCAGTTCTTGGGCTGTGAGATCCTGGGTTGGACAGTTCGTGGTCTGCATATCCCTGTGTATGGCAGGTATTGGGATGTGAGATCCTGGGTTGGACAGTTCTTTGTCTGCAAGTCCCTCTGTATGGCAGTTCTTGGGCTCTGAGCCACTGTGTATGGCAGTTTTCGGAATGTGAGGCCCTGTGTGGCAGTTCATGAACTGCAAGTCCCTGCCTGTGCTTTTGGGATCTGAGGCCCTGTGTATGGCTGCTTTTGGGCCTTGTAAATGTGGTTCTTGATTTTTGACTCTCTGTATACTACAGTTTGTGGTCCATGATGTCTTGTGTAAAGCTGCTTTTAGTCGTTGGGTTCTTATGTATGGCAGTTCTTAGGCTATAAGGCCCAGTTTGTGGCAGTTCTTTGCCTGCAATGCCCTGTGTATGGCAGTTCTTGGGCTTTGAGGCTCTGTGTGCGGCAATTCTTGGACTGTGAAGCCCATGTATGGTTGTTTTCCATTTGTGAGGCCTTACATGGTCTACGATGCCCTGTGTATAGTGGTTCTTGGTTTTGAGGCCCTGTGTATGGCAGTTCTTGGTCTCTGAGGCCCTATGTATGGCCGTTCCTGGACTATGAGGCCCTGTATATGACAATTCTTGGACTGTAAGGTACTGTGTGTGGCTCCAAGGACCTGTGTGTGGCTGATACTGAGCTTCGTGGCCCAGGGTAGCAGTCCTTGCACCGTGAAGGCCTATGTGTGTATAGGGTCTGGCATGTTTTGGTGGATATATCAAGACCCTTCTGTGTGTGCATGTCTGACCTTGTGAGCAGAAATGGTAGGGGGTGCTTTATGTGTTGTTTTTGTGTTTAAAATTATTTGGCAGCACTGTCCCTGCAGATCGTTTCAGCAGATGTATTTTACTTGGGAGTGGGGGGGGGGGGGGGCAGGGATTGATGTTTTGAGGTTGTGTGGGCCCTAAAAAATCTGAACTACGTGTAAATATTTCATAATCCTTCAAATTATTCTCAAACATAACCTTTTGTTGCAACCCCCTGGAGTCTAGCTATGCAGTATAAGAGTCAGTTCTAGCCTTTCAGGGATTTCAGATGTTTAGTCTTATCTACTTAAGATTTTAGATTTTATATACATTTTATATAATTAATTTCTGATAATGACAACTTTACGTTTATTTTTTTGTATTTATATGGCGCCAACATATATCACAGTGCTCTACAGACTACAATAAGTATTCATTTCAGTTGTGTACCCAATAGGAGCTCACAATTTGATGCCTCTAGCACACACAGTCTAGTGCAGTAGGGATGTTTAGGTCCCTGTCTCAGCACCTGATATTTGGTCTGCTATTTAGCCCTATACCCCAAGGTACATTAGGGCTGTCAAAAATAGAGGTAACATAATTTCTTGCAACAAACACTGTAAAATGTCTACTGCCTGTTCCAGACATGAAATATCAAATGAGAAATTAAAAGAGGCTTAGGCCCTTATTTATGAAGGAATAGCGACAGGTAGCGACTGGTGAGCGACCGGTAATGACGGGCACCGCCACGAGAACGCTGGCTCCCCACCACAATCACACATTTATCAAGCTAATCCTGCTTAGCGACTGAGATAGCGCCAGATAGCCACTCATTCATCATTATTCCAGCCTCAGCCCACAGCGCCAGCGTCCGACCTTGAACAGCGACAGGTATGACCTCTCGCTACCTGGCGCTCTCCAATGCATTTCAATGGAACAATCTTTAAATATTAATAATTAATTGTTATTAATGTTTTTTTTTTAAATGTGAAAAATTCTGTGACCACTTCTGCCAGATATTTTTAAGGTAAAAAAAAAAAAAATTGTGCAGAATTGATATTACAGGTCTGATATTAATGTATTCATATTACAAAATTATTTAAAAAACTTTGTTTTTTTTTATTTCCAAAAATATGGTTGTTTGGGGGTTAAAAAACTACTTTTAACCCATCGCCGCCAGCGCTCTGAGGTTTAAGCATGCATTTCACAGCGCAAGAATTTTTTGAGCGTGATTTGTTAATGAATATGGTGGGAGACGGTCGCTATGGCCAGTCGCTATCATGCGCTCCCATACAGCACGGAACCTGTCAAATAGCGACTCCTCACCTAATATTCAACATTACTGCACACCAACTGAGTCGCTGTCAACAACCGAACAACGGCCAAGCACAGCGACTACTAGCGGGCGCTGTGAAAATACTGCTACAGTCGCTCAACTGTCGCTACCTGCCGCTATTAATGAATCGGCCTCTTAGTTGTGCCTGTGTTCATGTTCCTTACCTTACTATGGCACCCAGTTATCATGGAACTACAAGCTCCAGCATTCTGGACTTGCAACCCAGAACGTTTTTGGGACAGAAAAGGGGTTGCAGTGCCATAGGTCTCTGAATCAATTGCACTTCTTCAAGGTGACACTGGATGTACCTGGCTGTGTATATATATTTTAGCTTTAGAGGTCTATCTGTAAATAGGCACTGTGATTGTTCTGATTGTCTTATTATTGCTTTTTGCCAGTACACTGTTTACGGGCTGTCAGATGTGACGTTACGCAGGATTTGGCAGGTGCCAATTGGCCCCTTGTTCTTGAATCTTTCCATTACGAATAATTAGGATTTGCCAGATGAGATGATCTGCCAGATATAAGCGGAATAAGAGCAGATGGGGCCTCATTTGTAGGCTACATTCACCCTTTTATATAATGAATGTTGCTCAGATGAGTATACAGTACCTGAATGTGATACACACACACACACACACACACACACACACACACACACACACACACACACACACCTACTTGAGCCTCTGCATTTCTGGTCCAGGTCTATTGTACTGGTACTACTCTAAGGGTGGGGGGCACATTCCAGAATGGATGTAGGGGACATGTTTAAACTCGCTGGGATTTGGCCTCTAACTGGTAGATTTGCTGCTTTATTGGTCTGTTTATCAGGAGAGCATTTAACCTGTTTGCAGCCAAAGCGCACTGTCACTGCTTGGTTTGCATATTAGTAAGGACTAAAATGTGGAAAACCTCCTCCACAACCTCCTGTGTGCTCTTCCTCATCAATAAGTTTAATAGCCTAACTAAATGCTGTAGAATATAACAAATGCATGTTGCTATTATTAAAGAGGCCCAACAATTGCACCCCCCCCCCCCCCAAGGTAGGGATTACCTTAGCCGCTATTGTAAAAATAGCAGCAAAAAACAAGATACATTGCTTACCACTGGGCTTTTCTGACCTGCTGGCACCCACTGGAGTTAGCCAGCCAACCATGTAACCTAACCACTTTTGAACGGCAATACTTGATATAGTTCTGCCAAGAAATGTCAGCAGGTTCAAAAAGAGGATACAGCTTTGGGGCCTCTGTGTTGTACTGGGCTCATAAAGTTATGTTGCTGGGTTTTTAGTGGATTCCAAGTATTTTATATGCAGTTCTACTGCCACATATTTAGTGACATACTGCAAAAAGGTCCACTCAAACTACCGCCCAAGGGCCCACACAGAGTTGGACTGGGGTTGGGCATAGCCCACAGCACACCTAACCCAGAGCCTGTGCCAGAATTCACTTGGGTCTTCTAACACCCCCTCCACTCCCTAAGTCTTAAAGTGGACCAACACCCAGGATTTTGACTATCCTGGGTGTTGGTCCACTTAGGTGGGGCACCCCGATCGGGGGTGCCCCGCTGTGTGAAACCCCCCCGATCGCCGCAAAAACTCACCTCTCCCCGCTCCCACGTGACCTCGTCCGGCCAATGACAGCGCTCAGAGCCGCTCTGGTATGCGCGTCCAAAGCCTCTTGGACGCGCATACGAGAGCGCTGTCATTGGCTGCGTCTCTCGCTTCCCTCTAACAGGGAGCGTGCCTGCGCCGGCCATTCACAAAACGGCCGGCGCGGGAGCGCGCCCTGCTAGAGGGAAGCGAGAGACGCGGGCGCGTCTCGCGCATGCGCCGTTGGATCGCCGGTAAGGTAAGGATTGTGGGCCTCCTGGGGGGTTCCTCCCCGCGGGACATCCCGATTTCGGATGCCCCGCGGGGAGGGATCTGATCGGTCCGGGAATCTTATAGATTCCCGGGCCGATCCCCCCTGGGTGTTGGTCCACTTTAAGTCTCCCTTCAACCCCTCCACTATTACCTGTCCCCACTGTACCCTCTCAGCCTGTGTTATGTCCCTACAATGCTATAGCCTCAGCATTATGGCTGTGAAATGTTATATACCCGCCCTGCTGCTACAATACTAATAACTTTCATTTTTAATTTTTCTAATTTTTCAAATTAAATAACTTTAATTTTCAATTATTTCTAATGTTAGCAAATGTGTGTTTTATGGAAGCAATTTTCATCTGTTGCTATTGGCAATGAACCACCAAGTGCAGACTTGGTGTAAATTGCTAATAGCAACAGATTGGAATAGCAGCAGTGTTCTGTGTGTGCAGGACTCACTTCTCTCCTCTTGGTGTACAGACTTTGTGTACATTGCCAATAGCAACCGATTGCATGTAGTGAAAAGTGCCAAAGATTCCATCAAACGTGGACTTACCCTTTAAGCTTCAGTACTGTCAATAGGGAAAACCACAATCTTGGAAGCAATGCTTTGTAGATCAACTTTAGTTCGTCACATTTGAAAGGGCGATTATAAGAAAATTACATTTTGGAGTTTCCCAGGAGAGAAATCCCTAGATCCCTAGATTAGCCCCTCAACCCCCCTAAAGCTGCACTGTTTAACCTGCTGTTCCTTAGGGCACCATTCCAACTGGTTTGGATCTTTGTATACAGCTAGCCTAGCAGTGTGTCTGGGGAACAGACTTTGAAGGTGGACTCTCCATTACTGTGCAGGACCAAAAGTGTTTCCTTAGGAAGGTATAATCTGGGGTGGAAAATGCATTGTCCTCCAAGTTACTTTTCTATCAATGGGGTGATCCCAGCCGGGGCATGACTGTGCTCTTGAGCAGGGCACCCAGGGGTGTACCCAGCCTAAAGAAAGACTATAGTAACTAAAGAAAAACACCGCTCCTCTCCTCAACAGAGCAGTGTGGAAGATACAGCTGAGGCGGGCTATTATTGGTTGATGAGCCACCAATAATAGACCCTGAAGCTTCCCTAGCGCTAAAGCAGGGTGGGTGGGTTACATTAAAAAAACACCTTGCAGCTTCCTTAGTGACTCACATGACAGATTCCTATCAATGTGGAAACCATGGAGAGTCTATGCCCTACCACAATCGTACCAAGAGTCCAGTTATTAATTTCAAAACCTGAGTTCTTGGACCACCCAAGTGGGCGCGCGGATTCTTTTTTTCTCTTTCGTCTTCTTCTTTTTTGTCTGACCTTCTCTTAGCTCTCAGTTTTTGAATGCATAGGTTACTTTGAAATGGTACTGTTTAATATTAAGGATTGTAATGACCTATATCTGTTGACCAGTATTGCTTGATTTTATTTAAAATGGGAATACTTTATACAAATACTATCCCCTTACAAGGGACATACTGGACATCTGTACTGGTGACTTGATTTTTTTGTACAAATAAAAACTATTTTAAGTAAAAAAAAAAAAACACCTTGGCTGCAAACCAGTGTAGATCATCGGGTGACCCCAGAGCTGGCCATCACCATCTTTTCTGACGGGAGCATGCACAGCGAGGAATTGCGCGCTCCTGGTGGCACCTGACGATGATCAGTGCTAAACTGCGGGTAGGGTAAAGTGTTTTTTTCTGTAACTCCCCCTGCCCTGCTTCAGCGCACCGAATTAGGACATGGTGCCGCATCCCCTGCATCCCTGGCCGTCCCAGCCTATCTTCCCATTAAAGTCAATGAGAGGCGCCTGCTGAATGACGGAGTCACAGCGGACGGCTCCCATTGTACCAGCATGTGCCATTGGAGAGTGGTGAGTTTTTTATGGGCAAACTGGGGGGATTCGCACAGCAGGGCATTCTTATTTGGGATGCCCCAGATAGACCCCAGCTGAGGGCCTTGGAATCCTTAGATGATGGGTTTTGTTTCTTATTTTCTCAGGTAACAGTTGGGTGGTAGGTATGGATTGTCAGGCCCATAAACTGTGATAAAACATGCACAACAGCTATTTAAAGTACACAAAATGCACAAATACGCACATAAATAGTTTATATCTGTTTTCTTATGCAGCTAATCATACTTAGGTAAAGTATAGATGGCAGCAGATCAGGTCAGGGTAGAGGCAAGTGTGGATCTCATATACGACCAGCGGCACACATACCACTTGTTGGGAACTCCTGCCTTAGACAGTCAAGCACCTTGCTATTGTGCAAAGGTTACTTTTGCAGCTGTCTCACTGGACCTCTCCTATAAGGAGGTAACATCAGTGCTTATTCAAATGTGACCTCATGAGTTTAAAATGGAACAAAAACCAGGATTTTCACTGTCCTTTGTTCCTTGTCCCAGGGGAATCCTGATTTGGGATGCCCCGCGGTGTGAAACTCCATAAACGCCCCCAGCATAACTTAATGGTTGGTTGCGGGAGCGTGTCTCAGCTCAGAGACGCTGGGGATGCAGGCGGCATGGTTTACATTGCCAAGGGAGCCAGGGCAAAGGTGATTTTTGCGGCTACCTGGGGACCAGCTGCCGACCATGGAGGCTTTTCACCAGGCGAGGATTTGTCCCGTTTTAAAATAAATTGGTGACTCTTGACAATGCTAGCTGAAATCTAACAGGATGCATAAGCTGCAGAAGAAGGTACTTAGAGATGATGCAAAGTTACTAAAATACTATATATGTATATATTTGGTATGTACATTCTTTAGCCTCCCAACAGATATTTCAGTGATGACGCCACACTGTATTAAATTTGCCCAGCTAACAGCTGATGCCATTGGTTGGTTTTTGGTATGGAATTCACTAAAATATGATAAGCTCTCCACCTCAAGTCAGAGAGCAATGGCATGTATCTTTATATGGTAAGCTCACCATCTAAGATGAACGTTCACAACTAAAATTTGTTGAGCTTTCAATCTCAATGCACAATAAAGTGCAATATATATATATATATATATATATATATATATATATTCAATACACATAAAGAACTCACCGCACCACAACTAAAAATATATACCAAAAGAAGTGTGCTGTACACTGGCCACAAATCCACAACAAAGCCAAAAAATTGATGAAGGGCCCCACCCAATCGACCACTATTATTGTAACTAAACCAGTTTAATTTTATTAGCAAATGTTTAAAGAAGCGGACCAAGCAGAACCCTAATCAAGAAATGCTACTAAATAATAAGCTAGATATTACAATAATGAATCACTGTGACTCCCCACTTCCCCACTAAATCCCCAGCAAAAATCTATAATAATGCCTAAGGTCATGCCCAATAAACCCCCTACCAGGTGTACTCAACCACTTCTTCTAAGGGTCTATTTAAAGGCATCCGGTGAGAGGTGAAGGTCCAGGCAGAGGGCTGTCGCAGAGGGGGGGCAAAGCTGGGTGGGCACAGGAATGGATGACGATGGGATAGATGGGGCTGAGCTGGGGCAGAAGAGGCAGAGAAACAGTTTGTGCGTACCTAGCAATGTCACTTCCCACTGCATGCAGTACTTCATATTGCAATTCTAGATGCCAGGGAGCCATGACACTGGCGGGGAGACTGGTCCGTGCCAGGTCTCACTCCCCCTGACCCACGCATTCCGTGATGGCGAGCCACGTCATTTCCTCAAGGCAAAATTATATATATATATATATATATATATATATATATATATATATATTTATATATATATATATATATAGACAGAGAGAGAGAGAGAGAGATACATTTGAGTACCTGCTTTGATTTTGAAGTGGAGATGTTCACTGGGTGAGGTGCAGGTAGGGTACTTTTTTACAAATTAGGACATAACTAGCCTCTATAGCAATGTTCCCCAACCCTCTCCTCGAGAGTGACCAACAAGTTGTGTTTTGTGGATCTCTACATAGCAACTATAGCTCTGCTGTTGCACTAGTTAATTTACCTGTGCATCTGTGAGGAGATGTTTCGAAAAATGACCTGTTGGTGGCTCCCGAGGAGAGGGCTGGGTCAACACTACTCTATAGACTATTCACTATTGTAGTAAACAATCTTTTCTTCATGAATAAACAACTCTAAGGCCTCGATTCAATAAAGGTAGAACAAAAATTCTCACAGTAGTAAAAAATTCAATTCATGAGTAAAAAGCCTGAGAATTTCCCTGTTACTGAATCACTAGATAAAAAGACAATGAAAGTCAATGGCAGCTTTTACTACAGTGTAGAAAGGAGTAAACAGTTCTCTACTTTTCTTAGGAGTAAAAAAGTGCCATTGACTTTCATTGTTTTCTTATCTAGTGATTCAGTAACAGTGATATTCTCAGGATTTTTTCTCATGAATTGAATCTTTTACTACCATGAGAATTTTTTCTACCTTTATTGAATTGAGGCCTAAATCTCTGAGTTGCAGAGGCTCTCCAAACTCAGAGCATGTGAAAAGCTTATCCAAATCTCAACAAATCAACACATCCCCTCCCCGGCCAGTTTTTCTGGGACAGCAGTGATGAAATGTTATGTAACTCATGTGGAGCAAAACTCATATAGTGTAAAAGATTTCCAGAGTCATCCCTATTTGGGATGCCCGTAGTATGAAACCATTAGGTCTACCTGTATATTCCCCTTGAGCTTTTCTGCAGTCCGGCAACACCCTGCTGCATCCCTGCTCCCTCCTGCATGTGTGCCCCCCCAGCAGACATTCAAATTAGCCAAGTAGGGCAAGTGTGCAGAGCAGGGATTCCTCCAGAGGCCCCTGCATGTTGTGGGAATATGGGTAAACTTTCACTTCTGGGTATCCCAAATCAGGGCATTTGTCCAATCCTAGATTTACTAAACAGGGTAAGCTGAGGGACTGACTGACTGGACATAAAACTAGCAGGTGTTAAGACCAGTAACTTCCTACTCTTTTTGTTTTTGTTTTTTTTATATATTCTTTATTTAAGTTTATACAGAACATACAAGTTTGATACATAACATTGCACCACGAAGCTCCAGTCTGGAGCAATATTTAACATAAGTTAACAATGCACTAAATGTAATTGGTGAGCAACTACAAATGGAAAAAGGAAAGGGGGAGAAAAAAAAAAGGGTGGGGGAGAAAAAAAAAGGGTGGGGGAGGGGGGTACCAGGAAGGGAAAATTGAAGGTCAAAATAACCTCAGGGACAAAGGCCTATATTCCTACTATGATGCTCTTATAATCCTCAGACTCAGTATATTGCATCCACGAGAACCAAGTCGCCATTCCTACTCTTTTTGGACAGAGTCTGTAAGGAATAAACTCAGATAAACTCAGTAATGTCAGTTTAGATGTGCAGCCTCACTTTCTGTTGTGACTATAGCGGAACTTTGTCAACCAGAAATTTCATTGGGGTCACATGAGTCCAGGGGATTTCGCTGTTATTTGTGCCAGTCACTACCTGAAAAGATGAGTTTAGGTTACTGAAAGGATATTGAGTGACAATTTGCTTGGGAAAATCAGTGGAATGGGGGAAGACACAAGTGGACTCTTGAAAATGCCAGAAGGTGTCTAGAGAGGCGGAAAAGATGGGAAGCCATTGGCTGGCCAGAGGGAATATACCTGAGATTGTAACTATGGGGAAGCCTGGCTGGACAGAGCTTGATTACTCAGCCGCCAAGCAGCATTCAGTTACCTCTGGTATGTGTCTAAAGTGAAGGGCATTGGGATTGCCCCTGGCTTCTCTGGTTACACAGAAGCCTAATGTTACCTTTCTGGTTGCACCTTAAAGAACCACTCCAGCCCCTTCCTGCAAAATAAACATAAATAGCGATTATGCTCATGTAATGAAAGAAAAAAAAAACACTCACCTTCACCCCGAATCCAGCCCCCTAATTTAGCAGTTGCTGCACCGAAGACCCGTCTTCCCGGGCCATCCACCACGAGCGTCACTCTCAGCTTTGAGCACTCCCACCCGCCCATTCATGTGATTGGGGGGCGGGAGCATGTGATGCAGAGTCTGCTCCCAGCGTTCCCAGGATTTGGGGTGAAGATGTGTGTCTTTTTTTTTCTTTTATTATCGCTATTTGGAGGGGGCAGGGGTTATGTTTATTTTGCAGGAAAGGGCTGTTACCACTTGTACTCCCTCCTGCTTAATATGACCATTTTCTGGGGTCCTCAAAGTGGGACAGTTTAAACCAGTTTGTGGGTGATGGGCGTGGTAGGGGTGTGGTTTAGCGTGTGGCTTAATTACTGGTCACATGCTCTAGGACTATTTGGTGCATAAAAGATGTTGGTGATGAAGCCAATGCTCAGTAGTCCATGTATTCCACTACCACCATTCAACCAAAGATTCAGAGCAGTTATAAACCACCCAGACATCCAGCATTCTGTATTTGGTGGGACAGTCTAACAAAGTGGGACATCTAGGTGCCCGGGAGTTTGGACTGTTCCACCAAAAGTTGAACATCTGGTCAGTTGACCTTGAGCCCTTGAGCAAGGCACCTAACCCTCAATTGCTCCCCGGCTGAGTTTAGGGCAGCCCACCACTCTGGGCACATGTGCACTTCACTGCCCCTTAGTTTGTAATTCACTTGTGTATAGTCACTCACATGGTGTTTATTCACTGGTGTGTACACGGAGTCGTGCAGTGCACAGATGGGTAAAATGTGGAGAAGGAATTCCATGTGTGCATTGGCACACAATGGCCACTATTGCACTATTATTATTTTTCACCTCCTTACTGATCAGGCTGAGTGGCTGTCTTTGCTTCCTTGATTAAGCCACAAAGCAAGTACCACGCCAAGTTTTTGGGTAGGCTGCAGACACTTGTGTTGCACTGGGATTTTTAGACATTTTGCAGGTTAGGTTTTCTTGGGATCCAAGCAGGGACCAAAATCTTGTTTTAGGTCGGACTCTGTTCATCAAGTCTCCAATATTAATGTTCTTGTTATATATTCTGATATTTAAGATGTTAGACTTGACAGCACGCAGTGCCAATCCGCTGCTTCTAAAGCCGGCAAAATCCTGATAATGGTTATGTATTTATAGAGGCTCCAGAAAGAGACAACTCATCCTTATACCCCTTTTACGGGTCATTGGAAAGGTGTGAAATATGTAGCTCACATTTTGGGTATCAGTTCATTAAAACGATGCCTTTTGTCACAGAGGTAGCTGTTGAAGAGGAGGGAACCTGGAGCTACTAGTCAGACGCATCTGCCCATTGGGATCCCTGGCCAGTGTATATGTCTACACATGCTCACATTTGTTCACTGTGGTGAGAGAAAGAGCGAATGTACTCAAACATACATTTCGGCATGCATGAGCAGTTCCACATGCAGGAAGCACTGGGCACTTGTATGCGTCCACATTTGCCTATAAAAGATGTCAGCCTATGGTTTACAGCACAAGTTAGTCATTATTGTTTCTGTGCTTACATATGTGATCCTGATCTGCTTTTTCTGTGTATGACCCAGCTTATCCTCTTAGATTGACTTCTCTCTATGACCTTGTACCTGAACCTCAAACTTCAACATGTCCTGCTTGCCTACGACCTCAAACTATACCCCTACTCTGCCTCCTGATTTTAGCTATACTTACCTAACACTGGTACTCCAGTTTTTGTCTTTTCTCTGCCTTATCAGGCCTACCCTTTACCTTTGAATAGAGGTTAATTTTCGCCTCTCCTATATTACACCTAACATGGGACTCTCCACATGGTGGCTTATGTCTCTGTTTTGATACTCACCAAATGTCACCGCCCATACGGCCAATTACATCCGCCCTAGTGCTGATGAGAGCCTTAAAGCTCGAAACATGTCCACTAGTGGATGTGTTTGGCGGTGTAGATTTAAAGCTAATCCTTGGCATTGCACACTCAGTGGCTCTGAGTGCCTTGGATGGCTTAGAGATGTAAAGAGATGTTTTGCATGGCTCCGCCCACTGCAAGAAGTGATGAGTAATTCTATTATTCCTTGTGTTGGGTGCTGTGCAAATACTTTCCATTCTAGGAAAGCACCTCTTTTCCTTTACCATTGAGTAGAGGCGCTTTTGGTCTCTTTAGCCCCCATATTAAGCCCAACATTTGTCTCTCATGTGGCTTGCGACTCTCATCTAACCTGGAAATACCCATTCCCAGGTTTCACGATCAGCCCAGCCTATAATCTCTTACGTAGGGGGTAGGGGGGTCAAGACAAGGATCATCTTTAAATGAGCTGGGCCTGCTAGTCTCCACAATCCTTAACCAGTCCCGAAACCTTAAAGTAGAAAAAAACCCACCCCCAACAGCTCTGGAATCTTATAGGTTCCAGGACCGTTAGATTCCCTCCTCCCGGAGCATCCAAAATTGGGATGCCCTGCTGTGTAAAAACCTCTCAGGCTGCCCGGAAACTCACCATCTTTCCGGGTCCAACGGCGCATGCACGAACAGCGGCCGCATCCCCGCCATCCCTTTAACAGGGCGCATGCACAAACCAGGCATTTGTGAATGTCCAGCCTGGGCACGCTCCCTGTTAAAGGGTAGCGGAGGATGCAGCCACGCCGGGGAAAGATGAGTTCGTCCAGGCGACCTGGGAGTTTTGCAGGGTATGAGGAATAGGTCAAATATTATATTGCACCTTATCGCCATTATCGGCATCCCCCTTTAAGAAACCTCACATATCCAGGTCTGGAGTTTCCCTTATTCCTATTCCGGCTGTTCTAAATGCACAAGTCCTTAGCTCTATTCAGGAAAAGAAATTAGCATTTACAGGTTAAGCAGCACATATCACAGACCCCCTGTGATGCTGCTTTCCTGCCCATTGTCACACCTTAGTCTGGGAAGATGCCGCTTATTCTGTAGCTCGCTGGACCCCTTGCTGTGAATTTGTCATATCAAGGATGAAAACCGCAGACTGACGGCACCAACAGAAATTGCTCCATAACTGTGCGTCCATGTATCCCAGCACCAAACCAGGTACAGGATCAGAACTGGCTCACAAAACCGCATAAGGGGATAGGTAATTGCATATTGCAATTGCAAATAAAGCAAAGCCCCGTAAACGGAGATCTAAGCTTAGGAACCCCATTTCTGGACTCATTGGGTGCACGACATCCAGCCTGATAGTTTGGTACCGCTTCCAAGGCCATACGACCCCCCTGCTCCAAGTTATAACCTCTAAAGGGTTTTAGGGCAAAAGCACGCTCCAGAACCATGGGAGGGGACATCCCGTCCCACAGAGGGGAGGGGGCAGAGGGCCCTCGCAGCATAAATAGGGTGGGCTGGAGCCAAGTAGCAGTCACTCATCTGGAGGGGATATGCGGTCAGCATACTGGGGGTGGCCATCATCATCGATAAGCTCTTGACATACCCCTTGTGAGAGCTCCCCATCATGACTGCTACTCTGCAACTGCATACTAAGGTAACTGCTTATTGTTTCTCTGTGTAATGCACTCAATCCTGTAACCATCTCAGAATAGCATAATTGTATCATCTGTATCATATTATATTACATCATAGTTAAATGCTTGTTATCAGTGCCTAGTGTGCTTATAGCATTAAAACTTATATTTAACCTGAGCAATCTGTTGCCTTAAACCAAGAATCTGTGTGTCTGTGGCTTCGGGCCTTGTATCCCTGGTAGGAGGGGTCGGACAAAGAGTTTTGGGGAACGCGGTCTTTGTGTCGGGAGGTCCCTGGTTTGTAGTGGGACCACGTGACCACGCTTCCCTGACAAATTGGTGGCAGCGCGGTGGGATAAGGCAAATAGTGTGTGTGGGCCCCATACTCTCATATACTAAAGATTACCAGCAGTGGCTTTTCTGTTGGTGGGATCTTAAGATCGGCTCAACACTAGGCAAATTCTGAGAGTGGTTACAGTAAATTGTGTGATTGCAACAGTGTGCAATATCTCAGTGAACACCAGCTGCAGGCATGGCAAGTGGCACCAGGGCCAGAAGCAGGGATGTGGCTGCCGATGTTACACTGGGTGCGGAGGGGCCCAACCAGGGCTCTCCCAGAAGCCAGTCACAGGCCCTCAGTATCCCGGAGGACCGAGCCCCGCCTGCCGGTCCTCCCAGCCAAGCAGGCTCAGACGCCCTTCCTGCACGCGGCTCTGGCAAGTCTCCGGGCTGGAGACCGGGCAACCAATGAGGTCCTCATGGAGGAACGCCGGGAGCAGGCTGAACGCGAGGAACGCCGTGAACGCGAGCAGAGGGAGGCTGCCGAGCGCCGTCAACGTGAGCAGATCGAGGCTGCCGAGCGCCGGGAGCAAGCTGAACGCGAGGAACGCCGCGAATGCAAGGAAATCCGGGAGCAAGCTGAACGCGAGGAACGCCGTGAACGCGAGGAACGCCGGGAGCAAGCTGAACGTGAGGAACGCCGTGAACACGAGCAAGCTGAACGTGAACACCAGCTCCAAGTACTGCAGCTTCAGCACCCTCAACCCAGCACAGCAGGTAGCGCCCCCCCCTGAGAACCAGGCCCCAAAGTTGCGTGCAGAGGATTTCCCCGTCTTGGACAAAGGCACAGATCTGGACACCTTTCTGCTGGCTTTTAAAACTGTTTGCCATCAATACCATGTCCCGGAGGATCAGTGGGTCAGGTACTTAACCCCTCGACTTAGGGGTAAAGCCCTGGAGATCATTGGGTACCTACCCAGCGAGACCACCCTTAGCTACGAGGGGGTCAAGCAACCTCTGATCCGTCAATATAACCTTACCCCGGAATTTTATCGCAAGAAACTGCGGGGTTTGCGTCGTGGCCCCGGAGACAGCTGGGCTGACCACATGAGGGCGCTACAGAGAGCAATCGAGCAGTGGACCACTGGCTTAGAAATCACCACCACCCAGCAACAGAAGGAGCTGATCGCCATAGAACAGTTCCTCTGGAATTGCCCTGAGGATCTGCAGCAGTTTCTGCGTGACCGGAAGCTGAAGGGGGCCTCAGCAACTGCAGCACTTGGTGATGAATACAGTCACAACAGAGCCCAGGAGCCCCGGAAACCTGCCAGCTGGAAAGTGGGTAAGCCACCGCTGGCGTCTGTTGTACATGCCCCTCAGCCCAAGACCCCTGCCCATACCCCCTTCTCCAGGCAAGGGGGGCCCCAACTCTGTCACCACTGTAACCAACCAGGACACTTCAAGGCCACACGTCCTCAGCGCCAGCAGGGCCTATCCCAGAACTCCTCCACGGTGCTGTATGTGGGTAGGAGTGCTGGGAGGTCCCGGGACAATTTGCAATTCGTCACTGTGGACCAAGCTGTGGCCATGGGACTTAGGGACACAGGCGCGGAGACAACTCTTGTGCGCCCCGAGATGGTGTCCCCACCAGACTTCCTCCCTGGAAAGACTGTCTCAGTCTCCGGAATTGAGGGAGGTTCATCGGCACTCCCCATGGCAAAGGTTTATTTGGACTGGGGTGCTGGGCGGGGTATGCGGGAGGTGGGGGTATCGCCGAATATCCCTGCCGGTGTTTTGCTAGGGACAGACTTAGGGCGGCTAGTGTCTCAGTATGTGGCCACTGAACCCCCGAGGTCTGGTCCCCCAGAATGTAATAACATGTATGCTCCAAGATGTGCAAATAATATGAGTAATGTGAGTAACCTACCTGCCACAGGGAATGTGGGGGTAGGGGGTATAAAGTGTGTGACATCCCATCCCACAGAGGGGAGGGGGCGGAGGGCCCTCGCAGCATAAATAGGGTGGGCTGGAGCCAGGTAGCGGTCACTCATCTGGAGGGGATATGCGGTCAGCATACTGGGGGTGGCCATCATCATCGATAAGCTCTTGACATACCCCTTGTGAGAGCTCCCCATCATCACTACTACTCTGCAACTGCATACTAAGGTAACTGCTTAATGTTTCTCTGTGTAATGCACTCAATCCTGTAACCATCTCAGAATAGCATAATTGTATCATCTGTATCATATTATATTACATCATAGTTAAATGCTTGTTATCAGTGCCTAGTGTGCTTATAGCATTAAAACTTATATTTAACCTGAGCGATCTGTTGCCTTAAACCAAGAATCTGTGTGTCCGTGGCTTCGGGCCTTGTATCCCTGGTAGGAGGGGTCGAACAAAGGGTTTTGGGGAACGCGGTCTTTGTGTCGGGAGGTCCCTGGTTTACAGTGGGACCACGTGACCGCGGTTCCCTGACACAGGGCATCCCCGATCAGGGTGCCCCGGGCAAGAACCAAAACCTAGAATAGTCAAAATTCTGGGTTTTGGTCCACTTTAAACTAGAAGAAGTGGCCAATATATGAATAAATGACTTTTAGAAGTTCAACTACTCATGCAAAATAAAATTAAAAAAAAAAAAAAAAAAAAAAGTTCAACTACGAGGACAGAGTAATCACCCTTTAGAAAAGGTGATAGATATACCAATTGCCTGTTAAGTGGTCTAGAAAAATGGTTTATGTTAAGGTCAGCCAAGAAGATGTGAGGACACTATGTATTGTTGGAAGCAATAAGCTTCAAGCTGTAGCTCAGAAAGGAGTTCTTTACTCTGAGAGCTGTGATACTATGGTCAAGCAAATACCTTTACAATTGCTAAATAGCAGAATATAAATATCCAACAATAGCTATAAACAGTAGACAGGTTAGTGCTCATCCTGGGATGAATCTGATCTCAGCTAGAGGGTCGGGAGGGATTCTTCTCTAAGAAAGCAAACTGGATCACACATTGTGTTTTATCTTCCTCTGGATCAACTAGAGCTTATTCTTTGTCACTTCCTCTCACCTTACTTTGGCCAAACATTGTAGATAGATCCATAAAACTACTGATATGTAACAGTACAGTCAGACTAAACCCACTTAGCTAACTACTACGCTGTATGTGTTACCATCCATGCATCCATCTTGGGGTGCCAGGGTTGCTATTCTAAAGTCTCTCTTTTGGCACCTTACAGTCAACCAGTTACAGCATGTAGGTGTCAACAGAGTATACTAGTGGAGTAGAAGTTCACCAAAATGTGAAGAATTTACTCTTCCAGTGAATTCTCCACTTTTGCACTTCATCAGGAGAACTTTTCTAGTACTTAAAGAGGAGCAATCACCTCCTTAGTGTCTATAAGACTCTAGGGTCTTTATGGGGCATCCCGAAATCAGCATTTTTTAATGGCTGTTAGAAAGCAGAATGCAGGAGCCTGGGTGATTATGATGGCATTCCCAGCAACACTCTGTTGCTATTAGTACCGCATCTCCCTTCTTCACACACACTTCCCCAGGAAATTTAGGGGAGTTTAAATAACCCAGGGGCATTCCAGTAAAATGTAAGGTGGGGCTGTACACAGAGCCAGAAGGTAAGAATCAGCAGAAAACTTGGCTCCCCCGTCTTTCTGGCGGCCAGGGCGACAGCACTGCTTTCCCGGGTCAAGAAACGGCCCTGCCTCTGGCCAGCAATTCACATACTTTCCTTGCAGCTACAGGGTCCTAAGGTTTAAATCCCACACTTGTGGCTGGCTTAGCACCCGACAAATCCAGGAAAGTGCCTTGAGGTGGCCCACTTCACTAAGAGAGCAGGTTCAAGGAGATTAGGAGCAAAGAACATCTGGAAGGTGTTATACTTACCCAGCTCATTCATTTTTAGATCTGGGTCTGCATTTTTTTTTTAAGGGGGGTATCTGCTTACAATCCAATCACTAATATTTGGAGATTGTTAAACAGTGCTTGGTGTTTTCTAGGTTTAACTTATGTAATTTTGGCGGTTGGCAGAGTCACTGCAAAATTTGGGGGTCTTGTGTGTTGTTTACACTTTTCCCACATTCTTTTTCAGGTCTGGGGGTTTGCTTACTCTCAGCCGGCATAGGGGCCCAAATAAGCCTGAGGCTGACTCTACACACAATGGACAATATATACGCTTTCCACAGTAAGGGCCTGACTCATCAACCAATTTTGCCAGAATATGCCACATTGGTGCAAATTAGAGTGGTGAAAAATATGATTTATATTTTTTGGTGTTTTTTGCAGGGCAGCAACATGCACCAGTGTTAAAAAATTTTTATATTCGATTTTGCACCGATGTGGCGTAGTCTGGCAGAAGTGCCTGATAAGCCAGACCCTAGATGCAATAGACAGACTCTTCAATGGGCAGGTGCAGCTTTGGTTCAATGGATGGTGCTGTCATGCATTCCACAGTATCAACATTAGATGCTCCTTTGATGGACAGTGACTGGGATTGCTTCTATACATTCTATAAATAATTGTAATAATTCAGCATTATATGAATTTACTATATAAGAAAATAAAAGTGTCATTTGTATACACTTAATGAGGACACTCCCTTTTTTCCATTGGATCAGAAGCCCCAGTGATTGTTGGAATTAGGAAGGTCATGCTGCTCTTCATGCATGCTTGTGTATCTTCCATTTTCCTGGCTCGCTCCAAGCATATATCCATGATTCTGGGCATTGTGCTGTTGGTGTTACTTTATATCCCATCCGCTTCCACCCATGTGCCTCCCCCAGCCTGCGGCAACCTGTCACATAATTAGATCCTGGCTGGATCACCACGCAGCTCTCCTTCCTCTTCCCTCCTTTCCTCCCCTTCCACTGTTTCTCCTCTCAGTCCCCCCTCTGGTTCAGTGTCCTTCCCCCATTCCATTCTGTGTCCTCTCTCACCCTCCCCTCCAACATGTCTCTCCTCCCTCCCATTTTCTCTCTGCGCTCCACAGTGCTCCCAGGCCTTCTAACATTCCTCAGTGTCTGGCTGTGGCTGGCTCCATGCCCAGGATGGGGGTGGCGCAAGAAGGGGGCACGCCTTTATCCCCACATGGCACTAAGGGTGGGGGGATCTCACATCTCAAAAATAGGGGGAGATCTGAAGCCCCCCTTATCCATCAAGAAACCACACGTGGCATCAAGTAGCACCCTTTCACTGACAGAGCCACAGAGTTATCTAACTCTTATTTCCCAGTCAGGCCGGCTGCACTTGCCACAGCAGAAAGCAAGGCTTATGGAAAGCAATAGGTTAATGCAATGCTCTGCAGATGTCTTGCTCAAGTAAAGCTGTGTGGGCTGTTTCTAATTTCTCTTCTTCTCCCTTAGGACAGCTGGGGGTGCTCTGGGTGTAGCTGGTGACCATGCACTCTCTGGATGAGCCCCTGGATCTGAAGCTCAGTATATCCAAGCTGCGGGCAGCACGAGAGAAGCGAGACCGGAGCGGAGGGAGCCCAAAAAAACGCACCGTGCACCATGAACTGATGATACGCGATGATGGAACAACTGTTGTCACTCCCATCTGCTCCTCACCCCCACCAGGTGATTGCTCAGAATCCTCCCCTGGACCAAGTTACACCCCTAAATCATTAGCCATACCAGACCAGACCTAGTAAATGGCCCTAAGAGGTGACCCATTTCCCATGTATCCAATATATCCTAGGAAGTAAAGGACTTAGGTTTGCTTTAATAAGGGATTACTTTGTATGCTTGCTTCCTTCCCTCTTGTACATCATAACCTCTACCATATGATGTCTATAAATCATTGTCCTTACCAGGTTATTCACTATATACTAGCCCCTGCCAAGCAATTTCCAGATACCGTAAGCCCCATCAAGTGTTTTTTCTAAATCATCCTTAGCAGATATACTTATAGAGGGCTTCATCAAAAACATTACCCTGACAGGAAAGGTACAGATGTTCTATATCCCTTCACATTGTTGCGCTGGGAAAATCACAGGGTGGATGGATGATTCCTCTAAATCACACTGGATATTACCTCTAAATCAGAGGTGTCAAACTCAAATACACAGTGGGCCAAAATTAAAAACTTGGACAGAGTCTCTAGCCAACCTTGATATTTCTTTCTTTCTTTCCTTAGTCTTAGTCGTTGATTGGTTAAGGGCAGAAATGAACCAAGTGCGCCGCCGGCCATATCCCCCACTATGCTGGAGCTGGGGGTGTGCGTGCGCCAGCCATTCACAGATCCCTAGCACGGGCATGCGCCTGGCTATAGGTATAGAGTAGCACAGTCCCGCCACCCACATGTGCTCTTCGATCGGCAGTCAGGAAAGTTTTACCAGTGATCCGGGGGGGGGGGGGGTTTAAAGGAGATTTGGAATGCCCCGGGTAGTGGGGATCTTTAATGCAGCATGCCTGCGCCTCTCTGCCAATCCCTACACTGGCTGCCAGTCCATCAGCGAATCCTGTTCAAAACTCTCGCCTACAAAGCTCTCTCCAACCAGGCCCCTCCCTACATCTCATCTCTAATCCAACAATATCAACATAGACGCAGCCTCCGCTCCGCTGCTGACCTTCTCCTGTCCTCCTCCCTGGTCACCTCCTCTCACGCCCGCCTCCAGGACTTCTCACCTGCTGCTCCAATCTTCTAGAATGCCCTCCCCCACCCAATCCGCCACTCCACAACCCTCAAAACCTTCAAAGGCGCCCTTAAAACTCACTTATTCAGACAATCATATGATCTGGCCTAACCAATCTTCTAAAGAGCATATGCCACAAAGCTCAATACGGACTGTTTGTGATCCTTCCCCCTCGTCTTCACCCCTCTTCCTTTAGACTGTAAGCTCGCAAGGGCCGGGCTCTCTCCCCTATTGTATCTTGTACTCACAATATCCACTGTCAAATCTGCAAAACTGCATTTGAAATAGTATATGTACCGTATGTTTCTACCCTGTCTGTAATTACTACTTTGTAAATAAACAATAATAATAATAATGCCACTTTCCATGATGGGATGGTATAGGGTTCTCTGCCTTCCTTTACCTTCCTTTACCTCATGCAGTTGCTTTGCAGAGTCATTGAGTCTGGTTGGCAGTTGCATTTGCCAATCACTGGGGAAGTAATTCCCAACTACATCATCACAGGGGAGGCAATTTACATTAAAGTGGACCAACACCCAGGATTTTGACTATCCTGGGTTTTGGTCCACTTCGGCGGGGCACCCCGATCGGAAAGCCCCCCAGAAAGCCCCAAAAACTCACCTCTCCTCACTCCCACGTGACCGCCACTGCCAATCCCCGCCGACGGACAAGGGGGAGGCAGCGACAGACAAGAGAGCGCGCCCGCTGCCGCCTCCCGCCTCTTGCAGGGCGCGCGCCCGCGCCGGCCATTCACAAACGGGCGCGGGAGGGACGCGCGGGAGGCGGCGGCGGGCGCCGCTGGATCGAGGATAAGGTAGGGATTTTGGGGATCCGGGGGGGTGCCCCGCAGTCAGGGGTCTGATCTGTCCGGGAATCTTATAGATTCCCGGGCCGATCTTGGGAGGGTGTTGGTCCACTTTAAAGCCCTGTCCTGTAATCTCGCAGGCCACCTGGCTGCAATCCGGCCACCAGGCAGGCTTGGTAACTAGCCTCTTGTGGACTAAATGGTGAGCAGCAAGTGTGCAGCAGTGCGCCTGGTATAAAAGGTAACGGCCACAACCGCCCCCCTGTCACTCATAGATAACAGTGTGGGAAGGGAGGATAGAACAGACTCTTGCTCAGGGGCCAAGGGGGTGAGTTGATTTGCCTTTTCATATTTTATGTTTATGTGAAACTAAATAGAGGGAGGGCCAGACCACCCAGAAAATATATCCTGCATTTAGAATGTGCTGAGCTGCAATGTATCCGGTGTAAAATAAGCCAATAGGCAAAGCTGTGATGTCCCTACATTGTGAAACTTTAATGAAAAAACACCTAGAAGCTGATGCAGTTCTTTTAACTTAGCCCCTCCTGCCTGGTTCATTCTCTGAATTCCAACCATGGCCAAGTGATCTTTTATTTCTCACTATGGCCCTACCACATACTACTTCAGCATACCTCCCAAGTGTCCCTGATTTGGAGGGACTGTCCCTCTTTTGAGTCTTTGTCCCCCTGTCCCTCACTGTTCTCCTTTGCCCCTCTTTGAGGTGTAACATGCAGATCTGCATCAATAAATGATTCATTGCTATTTAAAGTGTTTATATTGTTTTAACTGTTACATCCTATCTCCTATCCATTTCTAAATGAGGGGGCGTGGCCTAATTTAACAAATGTCCCTCTTTCCCACCCTGAAAAGTTGGGAGGTATGCTTCAGTATCCCCAGCCCTACCCAGTGACTCCTATATATCCTTATATTTCCAAGTAACAAGTAATTAAAGTGGACCAACACCCAGGATTTTGACTATCCTGGGTTTTGGTCCACTTCGGTGGGGCACCCTGATCGGGGGTGCCTCGCTGTGTGAAAGCCCCAAAAACTCACCTCTCCCCGCTCCCACGTGACCGCTGCTGCCAATCCCCGCCGCCGGACAAGCGAGGTCCGTCGCCGGACAAGCGAGCGCGCCCGCCACCGCCTCCCGCGCGTCACTCTTACAGGGAGCGCGCGTCACTCTTTCCGGGCCGATCAGCATCGGGTGTTGGTCCACTTTAAGTAACAAGTAATTACTCTCCATCCTCACATCCTATCACTAGGCAGTTCCTCTGTATATTTTACCTTAGCATGTTTCTCCTATACATCCATACTGAATGGTCCCTATAGTTCTTGTTCCAACCACATAAAGTCTCTGTCTTGCTTCAGCACTGTTTTTTACTCACTTTTTTTGTGAGTAAACAATTTTTTCCATGATTTTTTCCTTGCGGGAATTTAGCACCATATTTAGCTGTGCATTTTAAAAAAAAAACATTTGCACAGCTAAGTATGACGCTGAATTGCACCAAGGGAAAAACTACAGAGAAAAGGTGTTTACTCACAAAAAAACATGAGTAAAAAATATGGTGCTGAATCAACCCTTATGACCTTTTAGTTCTGGACATTAGTTATGGAATTACAATGGGTTTCACTGAAAAAGGGGGACCTGCACAGGATATTGTGTATACTGTGCCAATGAGACCCCAGTGATCCTTGTAGCACTTGTAGTTATTCTATTAAATGAAGGAATGACTACATTTCCCCAGTGGGTCAGAGGTTACAAAAGTGCAATAAAGTGGCTCTTAGTTTTTCCTACTTAAAGAACATTTTCAGCCCCCCCCCCCAAAAAAAAAGCTATACTCACCGTGTGTCTCTGGCACAGCAAATCTTACCGGATCGGTGGATCCCCGGCCCGCGCTGCTCGCGCGTCTCTTCCTGTTTACAAGAAAGAAAGGGATGCGGAACTATACCACATCCACCTCCTAATAGGAGCACCAGACAATAATTATTCATTAATGAATCAATTAATTAAATTTTATTATTAACAAAAAATCATAAATCCATAGTAAAACCAACACCAACAGAGACAAAGACAACAATTAATAAAAACAGCTGCAAACGCCCAATTTCATTGATCATCAATATAAATAAATAAATATACAATAAATCATCCAGAAACAATAGCTGCATAAATGTTCTTAAACTCCATGCTCCTCAAGAATAATTGGGGAGACATGGAAAGGGGGCTAATGACAATATTTGTGCCGGCACAAAGATCAATTAATCTATAGTAAAAAATATGAATAAAGTGACCTGTGCAAAATCCTATACAATAACAACCTATACAAAGTTCAATAGATATGAAAAGTGAAGGATGTGCAAACTAACATACCATGTGCAAAGAGCTATATTATGTGCAAGCAACTGCAGTCTATCTAAATGACCTCTAATGAGAGAGGCCCATATGAATAAATAAAGTATATATGTGAAGTAATTATGGACTCAAAAAAGATTTAGGACAGTGCCAGAAAGATATATAGCCAAATCAATCATATAGATACCAAATGGTTATCAGTTGCAGCATATGAGATCCAGGATGAAGACCATTAGAGGGCAGAGTGCAGCAGACGAACACCTGCGCACGTGGCTCCCATGCCGCTTCAGCTGGGTGGGCCTCTCTCATTAAAGGTCATTTAGATCGACTGCAGTTGTTTGCACATAATATAGCTCTTTGCACATGGTATGTTAGTTTGCACATCCTTCACTTTTCATATATATTGAACTTTGTATCGGTTGTTATTGTATAGGATTTTGCACATTTAGCACAGGTCACTTTATTCATATTTTTTACTATATAGATGAATTGATCTTTGTGACGGCACAAATATTGTCATTAGCCCCCTTTCCATGTCTCCCCAATTATTCTTGAGGAGCATGGAGTTTAAGAACATTTAGGCAGCTATTATTTCTGGATGATTTATTGTATATTTATTTATTTATATTGATGATCAATGAAATTGGGTGTTCGCAGCTGTTTTTATTAATTGTTGTTTTTGTCCCTGTTTGTGTTGGTTTTACTATGGATTTATGATTTTTTGTTAATAATAAAATTAATTAATTAATTAATTAATGATTATTGTCTGGTGCTCCTATTCGGAGGTGGATGTGGTATAGTTCCGCATCCCTTTCTTTCTTGTGTACAATTCGAATAGGCTTTAGTGAGCACAAAATAGTAATTCAGGGGTGCACCTTCTTTTTGGATATTGTGTCGTCTCTTCCTGTTTGTGAAGACCTAACACGCCCCTTTCCATTGCAGTGAATGGAGAGGGGCGTGTCCGCTCGCAGTGACGAGCCTCATGGTGAGTATAGTGTTTCTTAATTTTTGGCTGAAAATGTTCTTTATCCAAAAGTTTTGGCTGGAGGTTAGTTTTTAATTATGGGCATTATAGCTGGGCTTCATACAAGCCGATACTGCCCTCATGCCAGCCACAGTGCTGTGTGTTATATAGTTATAGAAACTGCAGATACCATCTTAAAGGGATTGACTGGTCAAACTTTAAACATTTGCCTGACAGCTTACCTTATGCAATGTGTCAGGCCAATGCTATCTGTTTCATCCAGTTACAGAAAGGAAATCCCTTTCCCCCCGACCCTGACCACCAACACAATCCTGAGGCTTGTGTCCGGCTCTCCCTCTGTTACTGATAGGCTCAGCTCACTTCAATGCAATGCAGACAGTGTGCTTCCATGACTCAGCCCTGCCACTCCCATCAAAGAGGACAGCACAGGAAAGGAACTAAACACAGGATTTTTCCAAGTCATCCTTCAGCTTGACCACCAATTACTCTCCATGTGGTCAAGCTGAAGGATTCCTAAAAAAGCCGTTACCAGTAAGTCTAATGGAGGTTTTCAGTATCCTGGGTTCGTGCCTCATGGTGAAGGGCATCCCGATTTGGGGATGTGTGTATCATTTGGGTTCACCGGTAAACTCACCTTTTCCCCTTCCTCTCGGCGCATGAGCTGGCTTCTTAGCCAATTGGCGGTTTTCGTACCATTCAGTTTTCATTTGTTCCATCGAGCTCAGTGCGACAAAAGAAAAACTGAATGGAGCGAGCACCTCCGGCTGCATCTCTGCCCCAGCTTCTAGCTGTGAGTATGCCCATACATCCATTCAGAAAGGCCTGGCATGTGCAATAGGTGAGTGAATCGGGCGATTCACATAGCGGGGCATCCCAATTCTGTATTCCCCATAAACAGTTTGACCACCTTCCTAGGAATTCTATTGACTTGAGGAGGGGGGGGGGGTGTTGTCTCTATAATTGCTCTCTGATAAAAAAATCTGAACATTTCGATGTGTAGCACTACACTATAGGAAGACTCTTGTGTTGGTGGGACAATGTCTGGTGTCTGGACAATGACTTTATGGTTCTTTGCATTTTCTGTAGCTCCCATCTAATGCTGTTGCTCTTCACAGGGTACCTACATCGTTTCCGGGAAGAGGACAGCTCTCCTTTTAACTCCCCACCAGTGGTAGACCTTAGCCTGTCCCCACCTTCAGGGATGGACTCCCCCAGCCATGCATCCTTGTCACCTGATAGAATGAATGGAGGGGATACCCCACTGGTAAGTCTTTGTGTCAGGTCAGTTGTCGCACTGCGCTGGGAAAAAAGTAGCAATCTCTGTTTATACTGTTTAGCCATTCTTGTAGCTGGGGTGGTCCCACTGATGGGGTTTTGGCTGGAATTGTGCACATTTCATGGCCATTTTGGTAGTTAATGAAGGAATAGTTGACCACCTTTGAATGTGTGGCCCGTGTAGCTGACAAATTACCACTGTCCATCCATTACACTTTCCACACCCTGACATAGTTATTAATTATGTCAAATTTGGCCGTTCCTCCTTTTTTTTGTCTTCTTTCAGCAGTCACATGACCTACCAGGAGACTAAAACGGGGGCTAGTATATATCAATGTACCTCTGTGAAAATAGCTGACACCTATTTCTAGCATTTCTGTAATTCAGCAACAGGCTGGTGATTATGTGGTCAGCCAGCTCATTGCTTAAATCAGAACAAAACCCGGGAATTTGATTTTCCCGGGTTTTGTTCATGCCCCCAGGGTATCCCGAATTGCGATGCCCCGCTGTGTGAAACCAGCAGGAAGCCCACTAAAACTCACCTTTCATTGCTCCAACACTGCAAGCGCAGACTCTCATCCAATTAAAGCCCTTTGCCTTGACTACGTCATTCGGCTAAGTGCTCAGATTGAAATGACTGGGGAGCTCCAGGAGATCCCGGTATCCCTGGCGCGCACGCCGCAGGGGATGCAGAGGATGCTGCAGCACATGCTCTCTATTGTAAACATTGGAGCCATTTGCCGAAAAGGTTGCGCGAGAGCCCGCTCATGCGCCATTGGAGTGGGGAAAGGTGAGTTTTTATGTGCACCCTGGGAGTCCCAATTTGAGATGACCCAGGTAAAAGCCACTGGCTTTTAGATTCCAGGCATCTTTTAGATTCCAGGCCGACTGCTGATGGGTTTGGTTCCACTTTATTTCTGGAGGATTTGTGGACATTTTAGGTAGTTTAAAGCGGAACAAAACCCACCAGCAGTCGGCCTGGAATCTAAAAGATTCCTGGGCCGGCTGCTGGATTGTTTTCCAGTGCATCCCAAATCGGGATGCCCCACTGTGTGAAACCCCCCAGAAAGCCAACGGCGCATGTGCAGGCTCTCGTGTAATGAGAGCTGTTTGCTATGACAACTTCACTGTATACAATTGTCTCATTGCTTACAATTACCATTCAGATAGGCTGGGGTGGGAGCGCACCCACGACTGGGGATGCGGCAGTGCACACTCCCCAGTGATTAGAATGAGAGCCTCCTGCCAAATCACCTTGTCATAGCAGGTGGCTCTTATTGAACCAGAGCCTGCACATGCAGCGTTGGAGAGCGGCGAGGTGAGTTTGGGGGGCCTTCTAGGGGGTTTCACACAGGGGGGCATCCTGTTTCGGGAGGGAACAGAACAAAATCTGGGAAAGTCACATTCCTGTGTTTGTGCTGCTTTAAGACCAGAATCATCATGGAGAAGGGAAAAGAGGAGGGATTTATGTGTTTCTAAAGCTGAGCTTCATTGACCATCATTAGCACAAGGTGTAAGACTTCATGGGCTCTATGTTTTATGGGTTCTGAAGCAAAAAATGAGTAGCCAGATGAGACCTAATGGAACTAGTACGGTAAATAGATCTTTATTTACCAAAAGACCCTAAATTGAAAGTATATGAAACAGACATGAGTGTATTTCTAGTAATAGAGGTTATGTGCCCTTACAGTTTAAGAAGATCATACCAAAACATATATTGAGGTTCTGGTTTTGTGTTGTTTCTATAAATGACAAATGATTATGACCATTGCTGCCTTCCCAACCCCAGTCCACTAACCTGCTCTCTGTCCCTCAGGACATACCATCACTGCGTTGCAGGGGTGATACAACTCCCAGTCCCTTCCAGTTCTTCCTGCCTCTCAGCTCGGGGCTCCAGATACCCCCTTCTGTGTTCCTGACCCCTCCCAAGGAGAAGCGGCTGTCCCTGGAGTATACAGAGCAGAAACAGCTGGTGTGCCAGTGGGCAAAGGTAAAGGTCATCTCCTGCAGGTCCCAGGGGACCTCTCTGTACACACATATCCATTTGCTTAGATTTCTGTCCTGCTGTCACATTCCATTCTCTCCTGTTTTTCAAACCTTCTGAGCTTTCCCCATCTTCTACATTCCTCTCTCTCCTTGGTGCGGCATTCCCTGGTTAAGCTCACCTTTCACCTCTGACCTTTGCAGTGCAATCGCCTTTTTGAGCTTCTGCAAGAATTAGTGGATCATGTTAATGATTTCCATGTTAAGCCAGAAAAGGATGCTGGATATTGCTGCCACTGGGAAGGATGTGCCCGTCGCGGAAGAGGATTCAATGCCAGGTAAAATGAATTATTATACCACCCAAAATGCTAAAATAACCCACCCCTGAGAGAGATACGGGGCTACGAATGGTGACAAATATAATGCCATCTTAGATAAGGTTGTCATCTTGTCAA
Source organism: Gastrophryne carolinensis (assembly GCA_027917425.1). Classification (NCBI taxonomy): domain Eukaryota; kingdom Metazoa; phylum Chordata; class Amphibia; order Anura; family Microhylidae; genus Gastrophryne; species Gastrophryne carolinensis. The sequence goes on from CM051240.1 coordinate 51,300,044, forward strand.
CTTATAGTTAGTATCAACCCCTGTTGCTGATGGTGCTTCCCATTGTTATTGGCGCTTAATAGTCATCAGTGTATATTGTATAGTGTAGTTATTGGCCACCCCCGGGGGGCTTAGCCAATGACATCTATGATCCCACAAATTCTGCTCACCACTTCATAAGCATGCATTAAAAAATCCCTAGTTTCTGGAGGTCGGAACACACGGCCACGGTGAAACATAGAAACATAGAAACATAGAAGGTTGACGGCAGAAGGAGACCATACGGTCCATCTAGTCTGCCCTTATGTGTATACTGTATGTACTCTTTATCTTAGGATAGATGTGTGCTTATCCCAGGCATGTTTAAATTCAGTGACTGTTGATGTTTCAACTACCTCTGCTGGAAGTTTGTTCCAAGCACCTACTACTCTTTCTGTAAAATAATATTTTCTAACATTGCTCCTGATCTTCCCCCTGACTAGCTTCAGGTTGTGCCCCCTTGTTCTATCGTTAAGTTTCTTCTTAAAAACACTTCCCTCCTGAACCTTATTCAATCCTTTCACATATTTAAAGGTCTCAATCATGTCCCCCCTCTCCCTTCTTTCCTCCAGACTGTACAAATTAAGTTCTTTAAGTCTCTCCTGATAAGTTTTAAGTTTAAGTCCTTCCACCATTTTCGTTGCCCGCCTTTGGACACGTTCTATTTGAATAATGTCTTTTTGCAGGTAAGGTCTCCAGAACTGCACACAGTATTCTAGCTGTGGCCTTACCAGGGCTCTATACAGCGGCATCACAACCTCCCTCTTCCTACTGGTGATGCCTCGAGCTATGCAGCCAAGCATCCTGCTTGCTTTTCCCACTGCCTGGCTACACTGTCCACTCATCTTGCAGCTATCAGTAATCAGTACCCCTAAATCTCTCTCCTCCGAGGTCCTGGCTAACACAGTACTGCCCATACGGTACTCAGAGCAGGGATTCCTTCTACCCAAGTGCATGATTTTACATTTAGAGACATTAAACTCTAGTTTCCACAGTTTTGACCATCTATCCAGTAAAGCTAAATCATTTTCCATGTTGCAGACACCTCCAGGAATATCCACCCTATTACTAACCTTTGTATCATCAGCAAACAGACAAACTTTTCCTACCAAGCCTTCTCCTATGTCACTTACAAATATATTAAAAAGAATGGGGCCCAGGACAGAGCCTTGCGGCACACCACTTGTAACTCGCCTTTGTTCAGATTGCACGCCATTTACAACAACGCTCTGATACCAATCCCTCAGCCAACTGGAAATCCACTGAACTATCCAGGGATTGAGTCCTACCTTCAGTAACTTATCTATGAGCTCCTTATGTGGTACGGTGTCAAAGGCTTTGCTAAAATCCAGATAGGCGATATCCACAGCACCACCTTCATCTAACACTTTAGTGACATTGTCAAAGAAATCAATAAGATTGGTCTGACATGATCTGCCCTCAGTAAAGCCGTGCTGTTTTTGGTCCAATAGGTCATTAATTTTTAGATGGGAAATTATCTGTTTTTTTAAGAGTGTTTCCATTAATTTGACCACTATAGATGTTAAACTAACTGGCCTGTAATTACTGGCTTCTTCTCTACTCCCCTTTTTATGGATTGGTACGACATTGGCCATTCTCCAATCATCTGGAACCTCACCAGTTGAAAGGGAATGGTTAAGTAAATCAGTCAGAGGGGCTGCAATCACAAACCTAAGTTCCCTTAGAACTCTGGGGTGGATTCCATCTGGACCCATTGCCTTACTTACCTTTAGATGTGCCAGCTCGGCTAAGACATCAGCCTCCAGAAACTCCGGAGCTGTGCCCTCCCAGCTGGATGTTGTGCTATGACCATGCCTGCTACTATCTGAAAATACCGAACAAAAGTAGCTATTCAGATGGTCAGCCACAGCCTTATCTCCGTCAATATATTTATTTTCCCTATTTCTAATTTTTGAGACTGCATTGTTTTTCTTCTTTCTGTCCCCAATATATCGGAAAAAGGTTTTATCTCCCCTCTTCATAGATTTGGCCATTTCTTCCTCTTTTTGCCTTTTAGCAGTCCTTATAATTAGTTTTGCTTCCCTCTGTTTAATTTTATACGCCTCTCTGTCAGCTACACTTCCCCTTTCTTTATACTTCTTATAGGCAGACTTCTTATCTTTTATGATAGTGCTGACTTCCCTAGTAAACCATAATGGTTTCTTCTTCCTTTTATTCTTGACTGGCTCTGTGAGGTTGGTAGGGTGAAGGAGATGGAGGAGCTGACGGCAGCCACCCACGATAGAGAGGAGATGGTTTCGGGTAGTGTGGACCCCCTGGTACCTATTTCAAGACTCAATAACCTTCAAACAAAATCCCCCCTCTCCAGCCTCAGCCTCATCCTAATCTTAACTTAATTTCTAACCTTCAACCTTATCCCAAACCCTAATAATTTTCCTAACTCAATCCATATCTAACTGATATGCGGAAAGGTTATTGGCTCCCCTTTTTCTGTCCAACCGGTTCTGCTATTTGATTCAACTACCTACTTTTCCTGCAGTACGGTCAGGTGCCAAATCCAGTTGGGCAATGCTTGGCGGCGGTAGCTTTGCAAACACAGCCCCATATTTGAAGGTCGTGCCAGCTCCCACTGGATAGATGTGACCCTCATCGCTGACTGTGGGCTACCAATGAGTGAATAGGAGCCAAACCCTCTGGAACTCCGGGTAATGGGAGATGGAGAGGGCCTTGCCCTGTAAGATGATGAGAACAAGGGGGGCGCACGGACGGGAAATGTGGTTAAGAAGTCGGCCCCGAATATGTCGTATGCTCATATGTTATGTGAACACCTGACCAGCCATGTATCTGTATTTTTCTTGTACTATTTCCTTGGATTTCTATTGTGTACCCATTAAAAACAAAATAAAGAAATTATTATTTAAAAAAACATTGTTGGGGGACAAAGGAGCTAGCCCCATAATGGAGGAATGAACAATCGGATCTTCAAGTGAACAGCCACTTATGGATATCTGCTATAATTGTCCAAGCTTTAGATTCAAGATATAACGCAGACCTCAGCTTCTCTGTTCTGATAAAATAGTGGTAACTAGTGATAATAGCCATGGTCCTGTGAGGTGGTAAAGGGAAGATCAGACAGTGACAGAGGGTGTTAAAAGGAGCTCAGACAGTGGCCTCTACCCTTTGGCCATCCAACGTCAGACTTAAACCGGACCTTCACCCTGATTAAGAGTCTATCTTGTATGTTTCCCCCTCCCTGTACATACAGATTGCTCACATTAAAAATCATCCTACCTGCACCTATTGCGTTTTTTCAGCCTTTTAACATCTAAGATGGTGGCCCATGGAGTCTTGCTACCTGCAAACAGGAAGTGTCTTCTGACTGTGCCGCTCTGCATTCTGGGATTGCTGTCCTTTTCCTGACCCCAGCTCTGCTCTCTCTGTGCAAAGCACATCTATAACCCGCCCCCCTGTACTTTTCACCCCTCTCCTCAATATTTGATGCTTCTGAGGCAAGATGGCGGTGCCCGTATCCTAGAGTGCTGAAAAGAGTTGAAGCCCGGGGGGGGAAAGGATAATAAGTAAGCAACTAAAAACTTAAAATATATTAATTTTAGATGCTGGGGAATAGTTTTATAAGAGTTTGGGCTTTTCATTAAATGATGCTGAAGGTCCGGTTTAACCTAGATTCGTTTAACCTCAGATTTGGGGGATTACTTTTTAATCTCCTGAATGGGGGTAGGCAAGAGCCATGCTATATAGCAATAAATCCCACTGTTACTGGCAAAGCTGGTGCCAACCACCAAATTGAAACAGTTTGCTAACGTTGCAGTTGTATATTGGAAAATGATGTCAGGAATGGCCAGATCTGGTGAATTATTTTCCTTCAGATTGCCACTTTTTTGGGAAGTAGTAATTTCGTCTCAGGACTTAATGCAGCCACTGTCAGTTTCTCAAGACAGTTCCCTGTTTATGAAAAAAAATATAAAATATATCTGCCATCCATATTACTACTTTAGTTTAATCTCTTTTTATTGAGTTTTCACAATACAAAAATACAGGAACAGAAGGGAGACCATGCAGACCACCGCGAGCCCCGATGCGACCACATATTACTACTTTAAACAGGAAAAGAGTGGCTTTCCTAGAACGGAAAGTATTTGCACAGTACCCAATCCAAGGACAGATAGCATTACCCATCTATCCTTGCAGTAGGCGGAGCTATGCAAATCATCTCTTTACATCTCTGTGCCATCCAAGGCCCTTAGAACCGCTAAGGGTGCAATGCCAAGGATTAGCTTTAAATTTTATACAGCCAGACACATCCAACTAGTGGACACATGTTTCTAGCTTTAGGCTCTCATCAGCACTAGGATCCTTGGACTGGGTACTGTGCAAATACTTTCCGTTCTAGGAAAGCCACTCTTTTCCTTTACCTAAGTAGAGGGTTTTTGGTCTCTTTAGCCCCCCTATAATAAGCCTAACATGAGTCTCTCCACATACTGGCTTGCGACTATACTTTAAACAGTAAATACATTCCTTAAATTCACCTGGGAAAATGATCCATCAAATCCCGCTGGGCAGATTGTTTTTATCTTTGTTATCATCCAAGCAAGAACCAAAATCAAAAGGGTCTTTATCAGTGCAGGAGTTGAAATTGCTAACACATGGTGACCCTGCTCCTAGCCCACCGCCTCCATGACTGGTATTTATGCTTTAAGCTTTGATCTCAGTGTTACTAATGGCCGGAGCTTCTCACTGTGGACTCTGGAGTTTCAGCAGGCACAGACATGGTGGCAGAGTCCTGTGGGGGGTCGGGAGGTGTGTAAACACTCTTGCCATCTGTACTGATAATGATGCTTTTGCTGGTAGGGGAGGTTACACATTCCTCAGTGAAGGTGTATAAAATGAGAATGTGAGTTATTTACCAAATATTTATATATTGCATAGATTCAGGAAATTCCTGTCAGCATAGAGGCCTAGAGGGTCGGCCTTAAAGTGGACCAACACCCAGGGGGGATCGGCCCGGGAATCTATAAAGCGGACCACTAGCTAGGGCTCTAAGCATGCGGCCCGGGAATCTATAAAGCGGACCACTAGCTAGGGCTCTAAGCATGCCTGTATGTACCCTCCCTACCCACAAGCTTTATTGATGTTGTTTGACATTTGTGCTACTATGTTTTTCACTTGGCTCCTCACTGGCTCAGCTGGGCCTTGGAGCATGACTTCTCACCTCCCTCGCTCCCTTGTCGGTACCTCGCGGGCCTGAGCTGTATTCTCCCCCCTCCATCTTGACTCTGTCACTGACACTGTCTGTGGCGGGGGGGTGGAGACGCCGCTCGCGTGGCGCTGTGGTTGAGAGCGCCGTGCGCTGTTGCGGAGCTCTGCCCTCGCTGCGGGGGGCCGCACTCGCTGTGTGGGTCGTGGCCGCGCCCATGCTGGTAATGGCTGCCTTTTGGCTCTGACAGTGGGCTGGCGCGTATTTTCGAGCTGCCGGAGGGGGCGGAGCCGTGCGGCGACGCATTCCGCGTCATCTCGGCGCGGCCCGCCCCTCGAGGAACACGCTGGAAGCTCTGCTCGGCGTGTGGTGTGCTGTGGGCCTGTTCTGCCTGTGTTATTATGCTGCGGCCGGGACCCGTCATCGGACCCAGGGACTTCCCTTGTCGGCGTTGTGAGTCCCTCTTTTGAATGATATGTTTTTATTATGCACTTGTCTTGTGCTGAGCTGATGGGCTGCTTGTGCAATAGGAATCCTCTGGGCGGATTCAGCACTGTTTGTACCACTTACGCCAGGGGCATTATTTTGGACCATGACCGAGCGGGCGCCCCTGCCCCTAGCCCTGCGCTGCCTGCGACCTCTCCGGACCCTCCGCTGCTGCACTCAGCCCCCAGCGAAGGGGGAGCCAGCAGGGGGTCCCAGGCGGATCTGGAGCATAGGGTGGCCAATGTCGAGAGACAAATCTCGTGGAAGGCTCCTAAGAAGGCCACGAGTAAGAAACGGCACCTCAAGGCCGTTTACTGGGATAATGACGATATCTTTGATGATCTGGGCTCTGTGGAGGAAGGTGAGTCAGATGAGCCAGATGAGTCCCACTTCACTGTGGATTATTCTGCGGGCGATGACAGTATGTCTGCTTCTTCCTCTGACGAGGATGCGTGGCTCCCTGATGATACGGAGAAGTTGCTTACTTCAGTGTTTGAGACACTACACATTGTTCCTCCCAGAGCGGCTAAGAGGAAGCAGGGTGATTTGTTTAGGCCCAAAAGACAGAGATGGGTCTTTCTGGAGCAGGCCCATTTTTCTAATATGATTTTCAAGGAATGGGAAAGGCCTAACAAGCTACCGTCGGTGCCTAAGGGCCTGGTATTCCTTCCCTGAGGCGCTGGTTTGGCTATGGCCTCGCCCTCCCGAAGTGGATCCCCTGTGTCGGGGTTGTCCAACACTACTGTTATGCCATCACCTGATACCGCTTCCTTACGTGACCCGGCTGACAAGTGCATGGATCAGCTGGTCTGCCATGCGTTCACCTTTGCTGGTGCCCTGTTTCGCCCTGTGTGTGCCGCGGCGATTGTCTCTCTGGCCATCAAAAAGAAGATGAGACATCTTGTGGATAGAGCTAAGGCTCACAAGCGGGCAGAGGAATATAAAGAACTCAAGACCTGCGTAGAAGTCATTGGTTTTGTTGCCTCTGCCATGGACGATGGGGTCCGGCTTGGTGCCAGGATTTCGGCCCTGCTTGTTGCTCTCCGCCACTGGCACTGGTTGCTGCAATGGTCGGCTGATGCCGCGGCCAAGAAGTTGCTTACGAGTATCCCCTTTGCGGGGCACAGGTTGTTTGGGGAGTGCCTGGACCTCCTGGTCAAGGATGGTAGACTCCCTCAGAGACGGAAGCCTGCTTGGTTCTTTCGGAATCCTTCTGCCTTTCGTTCCTTCCGAGGAGGAAGAGGCTCTTCATTTTCAGGTGGCCGCAGAGATACCTGGGATAGAGGTAGGTCCCACGGGCGACCCAATGCCGCATGGGGAGCCAGGTCCAAGCCCCGGCCAAGTCCCCCCAGGCATGAGGGGGCGCCCTCACCCATCTGGGTGGGGGGCGGCTCCTGCTATTTGCTTAATTCTGGAGACGGCACGTCTCGGATCAGTGGATTCAGGAGGTAGTGTCCTCCGGTTACAAAATAAGAGCTGGCAGTCAGGCCGCCCACAAAATTTCTCCGGTCTCGGATATCCCAAAACCCACTGAAGGCACAGGGTTTGAGAATGGCCGTGGTGCTGCGTTTAGGTGTGATCTGCCCTGTACCCCATCAAGAACAGGGTCAAGGTTTTTACTCCAACCTGTTCACAGTTCCCAAGAAGGACGGACCGTTAAGACCAATCCTGGACCTGAAGAGTCTCAACAGGTTTGTAAGAGTCAGACATTTCCGCATGGAAACCTTGTGGTCGGCGATGACATTGCTTCGGCCCAGCGACTTAATGACCACGGTGGACATCAGGGATGCTTATCTGCACATCCCGATTTTCCAGGGGCATCAGAAGTTTCTGAGGTTTGGTCTGGAGAATCAGCATTACCAGTTTGTGGCACTTCCGTTCGGGATTTCCTCAGCCCCTCGCGTCTTTACCAAGGTACTGGCGGGCATCATGGCCATCCTGAGGAACCAGGGCATTCGTGTGCTGCCCTTTCTGGACGACTTGCTGATTGCGGCCCAGTCCCTTCAACAGGCCGAGAGCGATACTCGGACTGTGTTGTAATCAATTACCCAAAGTCATTTCTCATTCCTTCAACGGTGAGATCCTTCCTGGGAATGACGATAGACACCACTCAGGTCAAGGTCTTTCTGCCACAGCAGAAGGCTTTGGGTCTCCAGACGCAAGTGCAGGCCCTGCTGTCTTGTCAGCGGCCGTCAAAACGTCGGGGTATGAGATTGGTGGGCCTAATGGTGTCATGCTTCGAGGCAGTGCCCTTCGCCCAGTTCCACAGGAGACCTCTGCAATTGAACCTGCTGACCGGCTGGGATCGGATGCAGGATTCTCTAGAACAAGAATTTTCGCTGTCCCCCCTGGCCAGGCAGTCCCTCTTGTGGTTGTTGGACTCCCGGAACCTGCTGGTGGACAAGTCCTTTCTGACCCCCCGTTGGGAGATAGTTACCACGGTCAGTGGGGTCCGCAGGAGAACCGCTTACCCATAAATCTCTTGGAGCTGAGAGCGATCCGGTTGGTGCTTCTTCGCTTGACTTCCCACTTAAGGGGTCGTGCGATCCAGGTTCGCTCGGACAATCAAACGGCTGTCGCCAACATCAATCACCAGGGCAGGACTCGGAGCAAGAGAGCCCTCAAGGAGGTGACTCAGATTCTGACTTGGGCAGAGGAGAATGTTCCCTGCATCTCGGTGGTCGGTAGAAAACCTGGAGGCACACTCTCTGAGCAGGAGAGCCTCGCGCCTGGGGGAATGGTCTCTCAGCAGCAAGACCTTTCATGCCCTGTGTCTCCGCTGGGGTCAGCCGGATGTGGACCTGTTTGCGTCCAGACACAATCACAAGCTTCCAAGTTTCGTCTCCCTCTCAAGAGATCCTCTGGCCGTTGCCACAGACGCTCTGGCGATTCCTTGGAAGGAGTTCAAGTTTCTTTATGCATTCCCTCCGTTTCCACTCCTGGGCAGAGTTCTGCGCAAGATAGCCCAGGAAGGGGTACCGACTATGCTGGCGGCTCCTCGCTGTCCGAGAAGGAGTTGGTTTGCGGACAAAGTTCAGATGTCAGTGGATCGCTACATCATGCCCGACAACCCAGGGCTTCTCACACAGGGGTCGCTGCGGCACCCCAATTTACGGACGCTGGCTTTGACGGCCTGGCTATTGAAACCTCAATCCTGATGGAAAAGGGGCTGTCGCCCACTTTTGTGCAGACAATGATTCAGACACGGAAGACGTCTTCTTCCGTGATATACTACAGAGTTTGGCACGCTTATATTGCTTGGTACGAGACCAAGAGTCTCCCTTGCCGCACATTTTCTATTTCTAGGATTCTGGAGTTTTTGCAACATGGCTTAGACTTGGGTCTCCAGTTGAGCACCCTCAAGGGTCAGGTCTCGGCTTTAGCCATGTTCTTCCAGAGATCCATTGCCAACCATAGGTTGATCAAAATTTTTTTTTCAGGGAGTCACCCATGTCCAGCCGCCACGTAAGTCAGTATTACCGGTGTGGGACTTGAATTTAGTACTGTCTGCTCATCTGGGTCCTCCCTTCGAACCATTGTGCAATGCTGCATTATCTATTTTGACTCTCAAAGTGGTCTTTTTGGTAGCGATCACCTCGGTGCGTCGCGTATCAGAGCTGGCCGCGCTTTGTATGAAGCCTCCCTATTTTGAGCGGCATAAGGATAAGGTGGTTTTTCGCTTTAAACCTGATTTTTTGCCTAAGGTCGTTTCTCCCTTTCACCTTAATGAGGAGGTTGTCTTGCCTTCCTTGTGTCCAGCACCAACTAATTCTAAGGAAAGGACCCTCCATGCCTTGGATGTGGTCAGAGCCATTAAAGTGGACCATCACCCTCGGGTGATCGGCCCGGGAATCTATAAGATTCCCAGGCCGATCACCTCCCTCCCCGCAGGACATCCGAGATCGGGATGTCCCGCGGGGTGAAACCCCCCCAAAACCCCCAAACCCCCTTACCTCAGCTTCGGCAGCGGCCGGCCGCCGCCGCCTCCCTCGCGCCCCTCTAGGCGTGCGCGCGCCCGCGCCGGCCATTCACAGACGTCAAGAGGGACGCGCGGGAGGCGGCGGCGGAGGGCGATCGGGGGTGCCCCACCGAAGTGGACCAAGACCCAGGATAGTCAAAATCCTGGGTGTTGGTCCACTTTAAGTATTACCTGATTGCGACTGAGTCCTTCAGGAAATCGGATTTGCTCTTTGTCCTAACAGAAGGCTCTAGAAAAGGTTTGCCACCAGCCAAGTCCACTCTCAGTAGGTGGATCAGACAGGCGGTGGTGCAAGCTTATTCTGCCAAAGGGAAGGAACCCCCTTTTCGGATCACAGCTCATTCTACCAGAGCTATTGGTGCCTCTTGGGCTTTTCAGCACCAGGCATCGGTTGAACAAGTTTGTAAGGCCTCCACTTGGTCTTCAGTTCATATTTTTACAAAGTTTTACAAGCTGACGCTGTTTTTGACCGAAAGGTGCTTCAGGCGGTAGTGAGATGAACTACATGCTGTTGGGGATCCTGCCCAAATGGACACTGCTTTTGGATGTCCCACATGTCATCACTGGGACGACCTGGACTGGATATAGGGAAAAATACAATTCTGTGAAACGCACCTGTAGAATTGTTTTTGAGTATATCCAGTCCAGGTCGTTCCATCCCGCCCTTTTGTTCATTATTCATGTTTGCCTGTTACGGTGATTACCATTTTTTATTCATTGGACCTTGTATTCTTAAGTCTTGTTAGAGAGAGTACAAGCTGAAACTATGTGAAGTAACATGGTTTCTTGGCCTCCCAGGCCGGGCCTTTTTTGTTTACTGCTTTTTAACCACTGGAGAATCAGGGGAACACCTGCTTTTAGAGGCCGGGAGGAGCTATATCTTTTGATCTTGCAGTCGAGCGCCCCCTGGGGGCGGAATACACACATGTCATCACTGGGACGACCTGGACTGAATATACTCAAAAACAATTCTACAAGTGAGTTTCACAGAATTGTATTTTTATTCAGTTTGGGTGTACAAATGACCCCTCCTCTCATTAGCTCACATGTTTATATGGATTTTAATATTACACAATTTTGCGATATACCTTTAACTAGGTCTTATTTTTAGAGTAGGACTAATATTTTGGGGATCTTAAGAAATCCAGAAAAATCATGCTAGGACTTTTTTGGGGGGTAGGTCTTATTTTCTGAGAAACATGGTATGTTACATGGACAAGTTGGGGATTGGGTTGGTCAGGTTTTAGAGTAAACGTGGAAAGGCCTCCAATAACAGGAGCAGCCTGCACATATTGATGTAGGTGGTCCTGATCAATAAAAGAGGATGGTAATGGGGGAGGGCTAGACCTTCCTTTAGGACCATCTTGGGTTGAGGCTAGTCTGTGGCTGTTTAGGAGTGGAGGGACTCAAGTTTGGTGGGAATCGGGGAGGGGGGCTGGTCATGTAAGGGAGGAGTGGACGATGTCTTGGGAGGAAGTTAGAGGTGGCCCATCATGGTTGAGGGTTCCCAAGGGCCTGTGTCCCCATGCTTTGCTACAAAGATAGTATTGGGAAAAATATTAACAATGAAATGTTTGGTGAATGTGCAGGTACAAAATGCTCATCCATATCAGAACACACACCAACGAGAGGCCTCACTGCTGCCCAGTCTGCCACAAGAGCTTCTCACGGCTGGAGAACCTGAAGATACACAACCGCTCACACACAGGTATGAAATCATTCTGTTTCTGGGGATTGCTCTGAACATCTGGGGTTTGTTAGAAATCAGAACATCTTTGAATTTCTTTAGAGCCTAGCCTGCTCAATACATGTTTTGCTGTAGACAGGGGCAGACTGGGGGGCAAAAAAAATTCCCTGGCCACCTGGCCTTTATTGCATACTTTTCAAGCAATGTTCTGCAAACTGCCACCTGCCCGAAATATTCATACCTGCACCCCCGGGATTGGAAAGCAGTACAGACCATGTGACCACTAGCAGCCGATTCCTGTATTTCGCCAGGGGAATGTGAAGAAGGTGTGATATCTCGGGTTGGTAGCGGTGTATGTGTGTGGGACATCACTAATTGGAATCCATGCCCCCCCACCTGCATAGGAAAACACTTTAAAGTAGACCAAAACCCAGGATTTTGACTATCCTGGGTTAGGGCCTTTCTCAATCAGAGGTGTCTCACTGTGTGAAACCCCTGAGATTGCCGAAATCAACTCACATCTTCCCGGACCTACAAGCAAGCTGACGGCTGTATCCCCCGCTACCCTCTAACAGGAAGCGTGCCTGCGCCGGCCATTCAAAAATGCCTGGCGCTGGCACATGCCCTTCTAAAGAGATAGCGGGGATGCGGCCGCGGCTTGCACATGCGCTGTTGGACCAGGAGAGAAGGTCAGTGTATGGGCGACTTGGGGGGGATTCACACAGAGGGGCATCCCGATTTTGGATGCCCCGGGGGGAGGGAATCGATCGCCGTGGGTTTTGGTCCACTTTAATATTTATCTGACTAACAGGCCTTGTCTATAAATATATATCCACTGTATATATTGAAATAGGCTCGTGGACATTTTGCTTCTAAGAAATGCTTTTGATTGTCTCTGTAGGAGAAAAGCCCTACATGTGCCCCTATGAGGGCTGCAACAAGCGCTACTCCAACTCCAGTGACCGCTTCAAACACACGCGCACACACTACGTGGACAAGCCCTACTACTGCAAGATGCCTGGTTGTCAGAAGCGCTACACAGACCCCAGCTCCCTGCGCAAACACATTAAAGCCCACGGGCACTTCATCTCACACCAACAGCGCCAGTTGCTCAAAATCCATCAGCCACCCAAAATGCCAGCCATCGGAGACAGCAGCTATGCAAGCGGCGCCCAGCTCATCATACCTAACCCGGCGGCCATATTTGGAAGCCAGTCACTGCCAATCCCACTGGCTTCAGGACCTTTAGATCTCAGCTCCCTGGCTTGTAACGGGATCGCTTCTGCTCTGGCTGGGTTACCTAACCCCATGCTAACATTGGCAGGAGCACCTCTCAACCTCGCAAAGGGCTCTCTGTTGTCTCAAGCATACTCCGCGGCAGGTCTCGGCCTTCCCTTGGTGTCTTTGGTAGCTTCAGGGAAGTCCAAAAGCGATAAAAGGCTTAAAGCTCAAAAGTCAGATGGAGGGGACAGAACTGACAATTCAAAGGAGAGGCCTAATTCAGTGGACGGCCTTTCCCTGCTGCCCGGTGGAGTCTTAGATCTTTCCCCTGGGATGGGCTCGGATTCTCTCCTGCCGGGATGGGTGGTTATCCCGCCAGGGTCTGTGTTACTGAAACCAGCGGTGGTCAACTAACCTAAGCCACTGCAGCCTGCCACCTGTGCCCGCTCAGCCTACTCATATGCCCTACCCAGGCTTCTGACCTGGTTACATTCCTAGCCGTGTGATTACAGCAGACCTCTTGCACAAGCAACTATTCAAAGAATGTGTTTCCTCAGCCTTGTGGACAGAAGGTGGCTCTCTGCTGAGGGGGGAGGGGGGCAACTGGATTTAGGTTTTGCATTACCTGCCGAATTGCTTTTCCCTTTTATAAGTGGGACCAAAATAAGGCAGGTGGAATACCAAATGTGATTATATAGTAAAGACACTTTCCGAGGACTCTTCCGTAAAGGAATCTGATGAAGGAGAGGCGTTTAGAGGACTGAGGAGGAGAACGAAGCACTTTGTGAGGTTTCCGAGGGGTCTCTGAGGCCAGGTGAAGTTACCTTGTCATCATCTGCAGTCTTTTTTTTTTTTGTTTCTCAGAAATCACGAGAGAAGGTGCAAAGCCTTCTGAGAAAAGCAATAATTCGGGAGACGCTCGGATCGAGCCGACAATGAAATGACAAGAGGGAGCGGAGCGTGGATGGTCTGGGGGACTCTTGATCTTTGATCCACTCTCCGATTCTCTGCTGCGCTCATCATCTCTTCTATAGATCGGCCTATTTAACCCTCTTCACCACAGCTAGTCCTCATGCTGGCCGGTACTGTCCCATTCTATAGCATCCTATCCCCGCTCTCGGGGGCCATCATGTTGTGCTTATGTGTAGGGGTACAATTCTTCTGTATATTCAACGTAAAGCCCGAGTCCCTAGTTTCAAAATGAAACTATATGGGAAAGTTTTCTTTTCTTATAGGCAGAATGAAGCATGACTGGATTCTTTACTATGTTTTTACAGATGGCGGAGAGATTTTTTTTACAACCCTTCTGCTACTGGGGGCCTTACTGTAAGCTAAACCTTGTATATTCCTAACACTGAAGTCCATGAAATGATCAATGATGTGATTTCAGGCCAGGGCCCTACTGCTGTTCCTCCCTCCCTTAACCTCTGTGTCAGTGCACTGCCCCCTGACTGAGCACCTGCCAGCCCACAGGCACCTATATATTCCTTGGCGGGTTCAGGATGTGAGGTGACCTCTGGGTTATGTAACCGCAGCATTGTCAGGGCTGCTACAGGCCCCAAAGCATCAGAAGGCTCCTATTTAGAGAAGAAGATATCAGCTCATTTGAGGTCAAGTTTGAGCTCCTATCTGAAACTGGCTCATGAGACTGAAGTGAGTGAGTATTTATCACAGTCCTTAACACAGCAGATTTCAGGTAAGGGCCTTGATTCACTAAGAGTTGAAAAAAACTCTCATGGTAGTAAAAAATTCAATTGATGAGAAAAAAGCCTCAGAATTCCACTGTTTGTGAATCACTAGTTAGGAAGACAGTGAAGTCAATGGCATTTTTTTACTCCTGAAAAAAGTATTGAACTTTTTACCCCCTTTTTACCTGTAGTAAAAAGTTCCATTGACTTTCATTGTCTTCCTATCTGGTGATTCACTAACAGTGACATTCTCAGGCTTTTTTCTCATGAATTGAATTTTTTACTATCATGAGAGTTTTTTTCAACGCTTTGTGAATCGAGGCCAAAGGCTCAGAACATCATCTGAGAAAATGAATAAGGCAAAAATCTTAATTCTTCTTTTCCATGAGGAAAGCTGGTTATAGATATCTGAGGATGGGCAAAGCTCCGACCATTCCGATCAAGGCAACAAAATATGTTTTTCTAGCCAAGCAACTGGCGTTCCCAGTTCAATATGAGTTGTAAAGGAATCTCAGGGGATAAATGATGCTAGGTGTAGCTCCAATCTGTATCTTCCTAGACCTCTTAGAGGCAGATTGTATTCACAGGAATGGAGCTATGAGGTACCTTGCAGGTAAACCCAGGAATTTCTCTTACCTGGGTTTTGGTCTGCAATAACAGTTCATCCCTATTTGGGAGGCCTCTGTGTGTAAAACTCCCAGATCAGCTGTTTGCTTACCTCGATCCACCCTCCCACAGCGCATGCGCTGGATCTCGTCCAATCAGAACTTGCCTCGGTGCATCATTATTCTGAATGGAAGCGCTTGCTGAGCGCCCCCTCTGGCTACTCCCCCTGCTGCAGGCGGCCCTCCAGATATGCTGGCAGCAAGGGATGCAGCTGGAGGCCCACCATTGCGCTGTTGGATTGAATAGTGAGAGGAGTGTATGGATGACCAGCTGTGTTTCATACCACAAGGCACCCTAAAATCTAATGCCCCATGAAAAAGCTGTAACCCGACCCGGAGCTGAGGCTATCAGGGTTTTGGTCCACATAAGAAAAAAGCAGCTTGTGTGGCAGATAATAGATGTTGCACTGGCTCATCTTTGTTCAAGCTTGGCTTCTTCAGTCACTCACTGCATTTAAGCCTTCTTTAAACTAGTGGTGATGCTGTAAATGGAGGCTGTGGATTGAAGCTACATCTAGCACCATGTATTGCTGGGGATTTGTATACAGGACATTCCTATTGGAGAAAGTCAGGTGATGACTAGTGAAACACGGCATGTTCAGTTGCCTTGATTTGGCCTAGCTAAAACCTCACAGAACAGGCTGTAAGGTCTTAAAGTGGACCAAAACCCAGGATTTTGACTATCCTGGGTTTTGGCCCTGATCAGGGTGCCCCCTCTGTGTGAAATCCCCCAGATTGCTGAGCGCAACTCACCTCTTCCCGGCCCTACGGCGCATGCATGGGCACTCGTCCAGTCAGTGCGCTCGGAGACGCTGGCGTCACACCATCTAAGGCAGCGTCTAAGCCCAGCGGCTCTGAGGGCGCTGGCGGCCACATCCCCCGCTTCCCTCTAACAAGGAGCATGTCGGCACCGGCCATTCACAAATGCCTGGCGCGGGCACGTGCCCTGTTAGAGGGATAGTGGGGATGCGGCCATGGCTCGCACATGCGCCGTTGGACCGGGAAGCAAGGTAAGTGAACAGGGCGACCTGGGAGGTTTTACACAGCAGGCCATTCTGATTTTGGATGCGCCAGGGGAAGGAATAGAGATTCCCAGGCCGATCATTGTGGGTTTTGGTCCACTTTAAGCAGTAAATAGGGGTACTCAAGGCCACTGGGGGTGAAAGGTGGGGAAGGTTGCACTGCGGGGGGGGGGGGGGCTGTGGATTGAGGGGGCTCTTGAGAGGATATACTACTGTCAGCATAGCATTCTGATCAGTGACGCAGGTCTGCCTTAAGGAGGACCTATACTATATGGGAAGCCAAGTCCCATGGCACAGGCTTTCTTTGCTACCTGTTAAAATCCCTCTCCTGCTCCACACTGGTACGTCATTAGAAAATGGCCATTCTGTTACTCCACCAGGCCTGGAGATGCCCACACCTTAAGATTCTACATTCTGGGACCCCCAGATCAGACTTCCTTCACAGCTTGATACTCTCCTGCTCACCTGCCTACAGGTCCTGCAGTGTTCTACCCCTCAGGCCAGAGGTCTACACCACTGTACAAGAACAGCTGGAGGTGCCCATAGAGATAGGTGCCTCAGTGAGAACTTGAACAATGTCACGCCCACCTACAGGCTGGAAGTTGGAACTGCAGGAGATCACAGAGCCATGTAGACACTGCGGGAGTGGTGGCAGGTGAGCCAGGGAGTCAGATCTATGATTGGGAAAATTCATGAAAGCTAGGTTTCCTTTTAGGTTACAGCAACTTGAGATGATGGTACTTGTAGAAGGAAAGTGTGTGCTATTGGGCCAAATGGATTACATAGATTAAAAGGTTCTCTATTCAGCAGATCTCCTGCAGAAGTCTGCATTGGGTGGTATTTGAGATGCTTAGGAAGGGGTCCACCATGGGAAAGGGTTGGAAACATCTGATCTATAGATATGGGGGAAGTAGTAGCTTCTGCCGGCCCTCTCAGGGGACTATGGGAGAGAAGCTTTTGGACATAACTCGTCCTGGGATATCTATGGCCTGCTTTACTGGAAAGACTTACTCTCTTCAGAGTCTGGTGCAACTAGACATCATATACAGCCAGATGTTAGCAATGGAGGATCGTGCCTCGTTACCTGATTGGCCCTCGGAGGTCTGAGACCAGACAATGCGACAGTTTATGGGCAGTGCCGGTGTTGCACCATTGTTCCTACATTCCAATGTTCTCACTCGCACTTACCTTTGCACTAACCTTTCTTCCCTATTATTTTTTTTCCACGCTGGCCATTTCTGTATTCCGTTCAGACCCGGCTCCCCTCCCTCCCGTTCTCTGGATCCCCCCCTCCCATGACAACGCATTCAGGCGCAGTGAATGCTGCTTCTCAGCGCTTCTCTGGAGAGCGCGCAAAAGATTTCCATATATATACCCTCATATAAAGATGTACTGGGGAGGAGGAGCTCTGCAGGCTCCCGCAGAGGCGGAGCCATCCAAGTTATCCAATAGACTGTGAGAGTGGTGAATGTGCGCATGTTGATTTCCTGCTGATGACCCCTGGCACCATTTAAGAGGGCCTCCAGATTCAAAGCATTCCCTGTGAAAGTCCCTAAACTAAACTGGTTTGGAGTGTTTCCTATGCTGTCTTAAAAGGACAGTCCACTAAATAACTCTTGTGGTTCATAGGGGCAGCCATGACGGCATCCTCGCGGCTTGCCGCCCCATTGGCTACTATTGAGAGGAGGAGGAAGGGCTTTTCTTATACATCTCAATAGGTAACATATGATGATGGACATATGTCTTGTAACTATGTCACAATGGGGTGGTAGCTGCAGGAATCCCATCATGGCTGCTCCCATGAACCACAAAAGTTATGTAGACAGGACTGTCCCTTTAAGGAGGAGTTCTACATTCAATGAAAATGGAAATCCTATTTTTGTTCCTATTGGCCCCTGTAAATAGTCATTTTAGAGACCAGGTCGCTCCATTTCCCATAATGCATACGCATGTGACCAAATGTAAAATTTCCCATCAGCCACCAGAAAGATTAAAGCCTATCTTTATGCTAAAGTAACAAATAGCCTTTGCTCACCTTATCCCTGGTCCAGCTGATCCAGCCCTGAGCTGACAGCAGAAGACAAGGCAGTGTGTTATCCCTCAGTGTGGCCGGTGTGGATGCGCTCCCCTGCCCCTAATCAGGGAAGAGGACCCAACTGTAGCCGGCACTGGCAGCCATCTTCTGCTGACGGCTTAGCCCTGGATCAGCTGCCCTGGGGAAAGGTGAGTATAAGCGGTACTGCACATGCCCCCATCTAACTGCTCGCTATGGTTCAACACATGACCAAATTGACCTATTTTTGTTCTTGATGAAAATGAATCTGCAGCATTTACATAATGAGGAAACATAGGACTGGACAGAAGGAAGTTCATCTCATACGAACCAATCAGAATCCAGCAAATATTTAGCAGTTCCGATTCCTGGAACTTTTTACAGGAAGTTAAAAGACATCTGGGATCTGATGGGTGATTATGAGCAGTGGACACTTTGTCCATCCGGTCCTTATGGGCTCTCCAGTGAGAGGCAGGGGAGGCTTTGAATGAAGGGGGTCCCTCAGTAGGGACTCACCTGAGTGTCAGAGGGTCCTTCCAGCAGTCCAGACACAATATAAAATACAAAACCTGCTTTGCTACTATAATTCCTCAACAATATAGTAAACATGGAGCGTCTACTGTTCTGTTTTACTTTGCACATAATGTCTAACTAACGGCTGTTTTCATGGTCACATGGGGGCGGTTGGGCGGGGCTTGGGGCAGTATTTAGAAACACTGACTGAGGGCAATATTTCATAGGTGCACTTTCAGTATTTTGCTTGGTCTGTGAAAATGGCTTCATAATCTTGGCTAGCCCAGGGGTGCGCGAGTGCCCATCTGTGATGCCCATTATGACTTAACCTGGTCATACAGATTAGAGCCTATTATTGTAGGTGCCACACTGAAGTGGTCTCAATATGGTTTCCTGATAAACGCTGAGCACAGGGAAGGATGTGAGGTAAGTGAGGCCCATTTACTTACATTCTAGACCCCTGGGCTTCTTAGTTCTGGAGTTCTCCTTTAACGTACCTACGAGCTGGCCTTCACCACAACAAGGAATTTCATGGAATCTTGTGTGTTGGGCCTCCCATCAGCAGATCGGTGCAGGTCCAACCAGCTGTTTATCTGTAGTGCAGCAGAATGGTGCTACCTTAGAGCAGAGCAGCCACAAGCTACATGTCTGAGCCTTCATCCCTACTTCTGGACACCTGGATTACCTGTATTTTCTGTAAAGTAGCAGAGCAGACAGGATCTACATTACCTTGGCAACAGCCTGATCGTCATAGCTCTACATCACCTTGGCAACAGCCTAGCCAACACTTCAGCTCTACATCTGAGACCTGGATGTTTTGCTGTAGTGCAGCAGAGCAGACAGGAGCTACATCAGCTTGGCAATGGCTTAGCTGACATGGCAGCTTTACATCTCTAAAATCTAGACAATCACTGTAGTGCAGAAAAGCAGACAGGAGCTATATCGTCCTGGTGATGGCCCGGCTGACACTTCAGCTCTACTTCCTGCAGATCAAGTCCATAGGCTAACTTCTTATACTGAGAAATGTAGACAGGAGCTACATCTCCTTGACAATGGCCTAGCCAACACGTCAGCTCTACTTCCTGCAGATCAGGTCCATAGGCTAACTTCTTATACATAGAAATGTAGACAGGAGCTACATCTCCTTGACGATGGCCTAGCCAACACGTCAGCTCTACTTCCTGCAGATCAGGTCCATAGGCTAACTTCTTATACATAGAAATGTAGACAGGAGCTACATCTCCTTGACAATGGCCTAGCCAACACGTCAGCTCTATATTTGCAGATCAGGTCCATAGGCTAACTTCTTATACTGAGAAATGTAGACAGGAGCTACATCTCCTTGACAATGGCCTAGCCAACACGTCAGCTCTTTGCCAATGATACTAGGATGATCAGCTGTTTTACTGTAGTGCAGCAAAGCAGACAGGAGCTATATCACCTTGGCAATGGCCTGGCTGACACTTCAGCTCTACACATCTGATACCTGGATGATCAGATTTATTACTGTAGTGTAAAGACAGGAGCTATATCACCTTGGCAGTAGCCAGACACATTAGCTCTACATTTTGAAGACCAGGACCATAGGCGAACTTCCCATAATGAGCAGAGTAGACAGGAGCTACATCACCATGGCAATGGCCTATCCGACACCTGAACTCTACACTTCTGCTACCCGGATGATCAGATTCATTACTGTAGTGCAGCAAAGCAGACAGGAGCTATGTTACTTGGTGACAGCCCAGCTGACGCTTCAGCTGTACATTCTACAGAGCAGGACCATAGACTAACTTCCTATAGTGAGCAGAGCAGACAGGAGTTACATCACCTTAGCCTAGGTGACACTTCAACTCTACATCACAGGCTAACTTCCCATAGAGCAGAGCAGACGGGAGCTACATCAGGTTGGCAATGACCTAGTTGACAGTGCAGCTCTCCATCTCCAAGCTTTGGCCAGGCAGAGGTTTTGCTTTAGGGTAGCAGAGCAGACAGGAGCTACAACGATGGGTTGACACCTTTGAATCTACATTTAGCAGACCTGGACCATGTGCTGCCCTTTTGTAGTGCAACAGATCCAACAGGAGTTAAAGTGGACCATCACCCTCGGGTGATCGGCCCGGAAATCTATAAGATTCCTGGGCCGATCACCTCCCTCCACGCGGGACATCCGAGATCGGGATGTCCCGCGGGGTGAAACCCCCCCAAAACCCCCTTACCTTAGCTTCGGCGGCGGCCTCCCTCGCGCCCCTCTAGGCGTGCGCGCCCCCGCGCCGGCCGTCTGTGAATGGCCGGCGCGGGCGCGCGCGCGTCAAGAGGGACGCGCGGGAGGCGGCGGAGCCACGGACAAGCGGCTGTCAAATCCCTTGTCCGTCGGCGCTGGGAGCGGGGAGAGGTGAGTTTTTAGGGTGATTGGGGGGGGGTTCACATAGCGGGGCACCCCGATCGGGGGTGCCCCACCGAAGTGGACCAAGACCCAGGATAGTCAAAATCCTGGGTGTTGGTCCACTTTAAGTAGCCTTAGAGACAGCCTAGCTGACACTTCATCTCTTTAGACCTGAATGATAAGATCAGACAGGAGCTACATGTTCTTGGTGACTTCTAGGCTAACCCTTCAGTTGGGTACCTGGACACTCAGCAATGCAGAAGAGCAGGCTGAGGGTCCAAACTTTCCAATAGGGGTCAGCAGCTGAAACCAATTTTGTCTCGTAGACAAGACCACCGCACCCCCTCTAGAAAAAAAACCCAGGACACATTTCTTCAAGGTGAAGAGAAGTAAGGTAGTCTCGATCCAACAGCTGCTCGCCCTCAATAGCCGGTCCTGATTGTGCAGCCTAATGCAGAGCTTCACTTTCCAACAAAGGTTGTCTCTCGTGTGCTGAAGGGTGCGGTGAGTGGTAGCCAGGTGTGATCAGACCCTTAGGAAATTGTGATCTACAGGTAGCCACGATGAAGTGCCTTCTCATTCACAACTTACCCCCATCTGCCCTCCTCTGTGTCAAATGAAGACAGCTCTTGCATCGGTGTGTGTGGGAGATGCTGTGTGACTGCGTCATGACGAGACCGCCCCCTCGAGTGCGGAGACTGTCCATTAAGCTCCCTACGGAGGGAGCTGGCAACACAATGCCTCCCTAAGGCCGGGGGCATTTATTCAGATATTAAAACTTAATAAAAAACGACAACAGCAAAGAAGCCCTGTGTCCGTGTCTGTCATTGTTCTGCCAATAGCTGAACCGGGGGGGAAGAAACTGACATCAGTCTATACCCCCTATATATCTATCTATACCTGAAGGATTACACAGCGGTGCCCATAGATGAGAAGATCTGCCTCCAATCTAACTAGGGCTGGACTGAAACCCGCATATACTCACCTTGGTTCTCGATCCCACTCTGTGTGCTCGCTGCACCCGGCAGACATTAGTGTCGGCTTCTGGCAGGGCCACACAGGGCAGATGGAGTGTGCAGCACCAAGCTTCCAAGCAGGACATGCAGAATGAACCAAGAAGGTGAGTTTATAGAGACACCAGGGGGGTTTCACACTGTGGGGCATCCCGGGGCACCAGTAATCTTACCTGATCCCGGTGGCTCTCCTGATGCGGTCTTCACTGGCAACCGCATCTCCAGCTTCTCTGCAGCCGTGCGCGCTCCCCGCGCCCAGCCATTCAGATAGGCCTGATGGGACTCCTCCACAGGGGAGCCGGGCATGCGGACACTGTCACGCAGTTCAAATTGGTGGCTTTATGCATTGCATTCGTATGCGTCTCATAAAGTGCCCAAAACTTGGCAACGGAAAAAGGTGAGTGAAACTGGGTGGTCTGGGGGGTTTCACATAGGGGGGCATCGGGTTGCCCCTGGGGCAGGGACCAGTCACCAGGATAGTCAAAGTCCTGGTGATTGGTTCACTTCAAAGAACATTCCAGGAAAAACAATAAAGTAGCTGCTTTCTTCTCTCCCCATACCTGCTATGAGGGGCTGCATCTTTCATTCAGCCTGTTTTTTATGTGATGGTCCCTATTGAACTCTCTACTCTGCCTCTTCAGCAGCAAAGCATGGCTCATCCATGCATGTCTCAATGTGACACTCCTCTCAAAAGTGAGTTCAGTGAGGGAACTGTGTGTGATGAGTCAACAGAAGGGAGCAAGTTCAACAGGGTTTATCAGGGAATCCTAAGTGCTGGTTATTGAAAGATGCCGCCCCTGACAAGAGCAATTTCAGTGATTAGAATTGTATTTCGCACCCAAAGCTGGAAGAGCTAAACCCCCCCCCCATTACTAGCTGAAGCAGGGGTCTTAAAGGGACATTCCAGACAAGGGATAAAAGGCAAGATTTTCATGTTTTTGGGTTTTGTACCTCCTGGTGGGTGCCCCAGGATCCCCCAGAAACGCACCTTTTCCTGCGTGCATGCAGGGGGCACTCAGCCAATCAGCAGTACACACTCCAATCACAGTTCAATCTGAATAGAGCGCCCATGGGCATCCCTGCTCGTCACTGTGGGTGCACCTGTGCCAGTCATTCATAAAGGATATAGTGGGGAGATGGACGAGGCATGGAAATGCCATGAGGGCTTGGGGAGGAAGCAAGTCCACCGGGCAACCCCTGGGGGTTTCACACAGCGGGGCATCTCAGTTTGGGATGCCCCATAAAGCAGTAAACCCAGCCCCGAAAGTCCTATAGACTACATGGGGGTGGTTCTTCCTCTTTAAAGGAGCACTATCGCGAAATTGTGTAATAATAAAGATCCATATAAAACACGTGGGCTAATGAGAGGAGGGGGTCACTTATACACCCGATCTGAATAAAACTCCCGCCACGCTTGTGGCTTATTCTCTCATGGTAGGAATAAAATCCAGGGGTGACAGGTCTAGTGTTAGGAGTAACTGAGCCTGTCTCCCCTGATTTTCTCTTCCTTCCATTATATATGTATTAATGCCGGGTGTGTAGGTGACCTCTCCACCTGCATATTGATATAGATTTGTATCATGATTGTTCTCCTATAACACGGTAAGGAGGTGCAGGCAGGGCAGTCACATGGTATGTATATAACAGTACAGACTGTTACCCAATGATGACATCATAGACTAAGGGCAGTAGTTACATGGTTCATACAGAGGAATGAGTTGTAACCAACTGATGACATCACAATGAGAGGGCGGTTACTGTGTACAGTGGTATAGAGGGTGACCAGAGTAGAACATCAGGGGTAAGGGTGTGGCACTAACAGTGTGTACTGTGATAATGAATGACTAAATGTCATAAGAGGGTGAAAGCAATGAGGTAAAGATGACACCACTAACAAGGGAGGTCGGGCAGGGACCTGATGATGGTGTCTGATTGGTGACATCACCAACAAGGGCAGTTAGGCTGGAAATTAATGGCATAACGTGATTTCTTACCGACTCTGGATGGTGACATCACCAACGAGGCGGTGGTGCTGGAACCATGATGGGTGAGGCTCTGGATAGGCTCTCTATGGGGACATAGCAGAGAAGCCAGGCAGCCAAATAGAATTAGGCTGAGCAGATGGTGACATCATAAATGAAGTACAGTGAGGTCATACACGGTGTGCAGAGCGAGTGTTTGTCAGGTAATGGAAGATACTTTTATTAGAAGCAGCAGTGATTGGATGGGGCCAGGCCAGCAGTGACACAGACGGATGAGCCTCAGCCATTGGTGAAGGCGCTAATGAGACCATCGCACTGTATCAAGACTGGGGCGAGGAAATCAGAGCAGTTGCCCCCGGGCAACCAATGTGATGTCACAAATCCAATCTATTGTCGCAATGATGCTTCATATTTTCCTGCCCCATTTTGGCTGCATTCTATTGGCTAATCCATGACAGGGAGGTGGCAGGGAGCTTCATGCTCCCAGGACTCGCTGGAGTAATCTAGAAAAATATAGAACTTTTATTGTCACAGTAATAAATTACAGCACACGGGCAATCCCTTGGCAGAGGCGGGGGCGGCCATGTCTGCACTGCGAGCTCCACAAGTCTGTAGTATGGCCGCTCGGGCCTCACGCACAGCGCATGGTGAGGCATCATGGGAGCCACCTTCACGTAGTCTTGGCCTCCTCTTTAGGGTCTTTGTCTTGGATCTGAATCTCCTGGTCCAGACGTTCCTTAGCGCGGACGACCTGAAGGAAAACGGCAGGTTTTTATTGGACAATCGAGAAGGAAACTTCCCCAACACCCTTTGCTTGAACTTGATGAACATATGTCTTATTTCAACCGTATGAACTATGTAACTATGCCCTGGTCTCTACTGACCTTCAAACATCCTAAAGGGGACCTGGAATACATGTCTCCTGACTGTAGCAATATCTGAACCGTCTTCTCTGAGGTTGAATATAGAGTGTCTAGATGGCGGCGGCGGCCATATTTGTGCTAGTTTCCTGCTCCTGATACACGCACATCACACATCTGGGCTCAATTTTCTATTGATCTGACTGATCAGAAAAATCGAACAGGTCAAATCCAGTCTGGGTAGGGTCAAGGTCGGCAAGGACCCCAAAACCACTCACACTGCCCAAAGATACTGGAAGGCCGTATGCCTCCTATTGGAGGAAGTGTGGCTACTGCAGCCGTTTCCTGCCCCCCATGAGTTGGAGCCATGTTAGGAAAAGGTGAGCGTCTCTCAAATTCAGGGCTCGCTGATGTAATAGAGGAAGGTCAGTTTAGTGCCCGTCTGCCAGAAGCTGCCCTGGAACTAAATCGCAAGGGATGGTTTAGGTCTGCTTTAAGGCCTATTACAATGATTGATTCTCAATCCAATCAATCAGATGAAATGAAAAATGAGATGTGAAGAAATATAGCCATAGGGACAGGCTTTCTCCTCAGTAGTCTAACCCCCCCCCCCCCCCTGTGCTGTTCCTCATAGTAGGGAAGGACTAGAACCAATTTTAAAGCAGACCTATTCCCTGGATAAAGACCAAAACCCTGTACAGCTGGCAATAGAATCTAAAAAGAAGTCTCTGGGTTGAGGCTCGCCCCTGCGATTTGGGGGGTATGATATAGTAGGGCATCCCAACCAGGGATACCCCTGGGGCAAGGAACAAAACCTTGGATAGTGAAAATCCCAGGTTTTGCTCCTCTTTAAGGCTGAACTGAATTTAAGTGATTCCATCAGGTAATGAGTGTTAGCTTAATCAGACTTAAACCCGACCAACAGCCTGGCACAGTTGGAAACGAAAGGTAGCCGCCAATTTGGCGCTTCCTTTCCTAACTGACATAACTGACAATGTACAGTAACAGGAAGTCCAGTACGACTTCCTGTTTGCAGGTGGCCTGCAAATGCATGAGCATCCATTTTGTTTTTAATATTTAACACAGCAAGAGTTAGAAAAGGGTAAATTATTTTTTATGTGCAGCAATGTAAATTGCCCCGGGGAGGGATGCATAGGAGCACCGTTTGTTGTGTTGGTCTGGTTTACCCAGAAGGAATGTTTGTGTCGTCATGTCCCCAGCCCAGTGCCCTAAAACAGCCTGTGTTTCATTTTTATTTATTAAAGCTTTTGCCTAATATTCATAACAACATGAACCAGATGCAGTCGGATGTTCGAATGGTCGTCCACATTGCTCCCTGGTGCTTTCCAGTGATGATACATTCAGTTACACACAGCTCAGCATTGGGGTCAGCCTTATCAGTTATAATAACTGCAATAAATCTGAAAGCACTACAAGCTCAACTGCCATTATGCGAATAAGCATATGGCTGCCATTTGACATCATAATGCTTCCTGTTGGTGTTTTTATGAATATTGGGTAAAGGCTTAAAGTGGACCAAAACCCACATTTTTAACTAGCATCCCCCTTATTGCTCCCCCCACGAATAGTAACTTTAATTTAACTCCTCCCGGTTCACTCTAATCCCAGATAATGGCGCCTGTTTTAGCTGTAAAGCTCCGCCTCCTCCATTCATTGCCACTGCTGTGTGTAGCAATGATGTCATTGCCACATCTATGCAATGACCGATCACCTGTCATCTTACAGAGAGGAACAGCAACAACACTGTTTTCCAGGGCGATTTGATAAGTGGAAAATACCATTTTGTGAATACTCACCTGTAAAATGGGTATTATGAGTATGTCACACACCCCACTTCAAACATTAATAATTACACTAGGGTTAACGCACCGCTAGGTGGCAGTATTGCAGAGAACTCTCCAAAAACTTCAACAGGCCCCTCCCGGTCTATACATACCTGGTACCTCCCAAGAACCTCCCAGTATTAGAACAGCAGTAAGACAAGGTACCAGAACCAAACAATGTAACCCTCAACGTAAAGAAATAAACTTCACCAAATAAAGAGCCAGGATACCGAAAAGGGCGGGTGAAGTGGGGTGTGTGACATACTCATAATACCCATTTTACAGGTGAGTATTCACAAAATGGTATTATTCTAAGTATGTCACACACCCCACTTCAAACATTAATAATTACACTAGGGACATCCAACAGCAGTGTCCAAAAAAGGGTGGGTATCCGAACAGGCAATAACGCAGAAAAAACTCAAACCACTGCAGCCTGCAAAACCTTGCGGCCAAAAACAGCATCCGCTGAGGCCCGCACATCAACCTTATAGAACTTAGAAAAAGTATGAACAGAAGACCAAGTTGCAGCCTTACAAACTTGTTCAACCGAAGCCTGGTGCTGAAAAGCCCAGGACGCACCAACCGCACGAGTAGAGTGAGCAGTAACTCGGAAAGGAGGATCCTTCCCTTTAGCCGAATAAGCACCAACAATGGCCTGACGAATCCATTTGCTAATGGAAGATTTGGCCGGAGCCAAACCCTTCCTAGGCCCACATGGCACAACGAAAAAGGCATCCGTCTTACGAAAAGAAGACGTAGCACGTAGATAGTACCTGACACAACGTACCACATCCAAGCAGTGCAAGGCACTCTCCTTGACATTCTTAGGCTTAGGACACAAGGAAGGAAGAACAATGTCCTGGTTAAGATGAAAAGCAGAGACCACTTTAGGGAGAAAATCAGACTTGTATCGAAAAACCACTTTGTCCTGATGATCCTCAAAATAAGGAGCCTGAATAGACAAAGCTGCCAACTCTGAAACACGCCGAACCGAAGTGATGGCAACCAGAAAGGCAACCTTCTGAGTAAGAATGGACAAAGCAACATCCCGCAAAGGCTCAAAAGGAGGAGCCTTAAGAGCAGAAAGAACCAAATTCAAATCCCACACTGGGAGCAAAGGCTTCCTAGGAGGCCGCACATGCGAAACCCCCTGGAAAAAAGTCTTGACCAAGGAATGACTAGCAAAAGATTTCTGGAAAAAAATAGACAAAGCAGAAACCTGCCCCTTCAAGGTACTCAGCTGAAGACCAGAGTCCAGCCCCGACTGAAGAAACTCCAAAATCCTAGACACCGAAAAGACCCGGCAAGGCAAAGACCTAGCCTCACACCAATCAATATAAGATCTCCAATACCTGTAATAGATGGAAGAAGAAGATCTCTTCCTGGCACTAATAAGAGTCTGAATGACCGCATCCGAAAGACCCTCCTCCTTTAAGATAGAGGTTTCAGCAGCCAAGCCGTCAAAGCCAGCGTTTGTAAACTGGGGTAACATAGTTGACCCTGAGTGAGAAGATCTGGCCGAAGAGGCAGAACGAACTGATCTACGGCCAGACGAACGATGTCTGCGAACCACACCCGCCTTGGCCACCTTGGAGCCACGAGAATGGTGGGAACTCCCTCCAGAACCAACTTTCGCAGAACCCTGCCTAGCATGGGAATCGGAGGAAACAGATAAAGAAACCCCAGGTCCCTCCAGCTCAGGGTCATGGCATCCACCGCCAGAGCCAGAGGGTCCCGGGACAGGGACACAAAGGACGGAAGCTTGTGATTGTGACGAGAGGCAAACAGATCCACCTCCGGCGTCCCCCACCGGAGACAAAGTGACCGAAACACCTGGGGATGGAGAGACCACTCCCCCCGACGGGACGCACACCGGCTCAGAAAATCCGCCTCTGTGTTTTCCACTCCTGGAATGTAAACTGCCGAGATGCAAGGGACATGAGTCTCCGCCCAGACCAAAATCAGAGACACCTCCCTGTGGGCACCCAGACTGCGAGTCCCTCCTTGGTGATTGATGTAAGCAACCGCCGTCTGATTGTCTGAGCGAACCTGAACCGGCAGACCTTGTAAATGATGCGTCAAGCAAGACAGAACCAACCTGATGGCTCGCAATTCCAGAACACTGATGGGCAAGTGGGCCTCCTGAGGGTCCCACTGCCCCTGAAACCGAAGATCCTTCCAAAAACCTCCCCAGCCTGACAAACTGGCATCCGTGGTGACAGTTTCCCAAAGCGGGGTCAGAAACGACCTGCCCTTCAGAAGGTTGTCCGAGACCAACCACCACAGAAGGGACTGCCGAACCCGAGGGGACAACCGGAAGGACCGATCCAACGACCCCGGACACCGGTTCCAAGACGCCAAAAGATGAAGTTGAAGAGTCCTTGTATGAAACTGAGCAAAGGGAACTGCCTCGAACGAGGCCACCATCAACCCCACCAGTCTCATCCCCAGACGAATGGAAGGATGAGGATGGGAGAGGAGCAGCTGGACCAATTCCTGAATCATCAGAACCTTGGCCTGAGGGAGAAACACTCTGTGCTGGCAGGAGTCCAACGACATCCCCAGAAAGGTCACCACCCTGGCCGGAACCAGCGAGGACTTGGGGTAATTGATCACCCAGCCGAACCTCTCCAACATAGACACCACCGTGCTGGTGTCCCCCTCTGCTTGACTGAAGGAAGGAGCCATGATGAGAAGATCGTCCAGGTAAGGCACAATGCGAATCCCCTGAGCTCTGAGCAGGGCCATCACCCCCGCCAACACCTTGGTGAACACTCTCGGAGCAGAGGTGAGGCCGAATGGAAGAGCCACAAACTGAAAATGCCGATCCTCCACCACGAAACGAAGGAACCGCTGATGAGCAGGAAAGATCGGCACGTGCAGGTACGCATCCTTGATGTCTATGGACGTCATAAAGTCCCCCTGCCGAAGCGAACCGATCGCAGACCGCAGGGTTTCCATGCGGAACTTCCGGGGACGAATAAACCTGTTGAGAAACTTCAAATCCAGAATAGGACGAAAGGACCCGTCCTTTTTGGGAACCGTGAAGAGATTGGAGTAAAACCCGCGCCCTACCTCTGAAGAAGGAACCGGGCAAATGACAGCTAAATCTAGAAGATTCCTTACTGCCGCCAGGAGCCCCTGCGCGGCCAAAGGATCCAAAGACACCCGAGACCTGAAGAACCTTGGAGGAGGACGGGACTCGAACTCCAACTTGTAACCGGCCGAAACCACCTCCCGGATCCATCTGTCCGGGACCTCCTGGTCCCACACCCGGGAGAAAAGTTGCAACCGTCCCCCCACCCGAACGGGTGAGGGCGCCCCCTCATTGCTGGGTGGGCTTGGCAACCGGCTTAGGCTTGGCACCCCAGACGCGAGCGGGACGGCCACGGCCTCTGCCCCTATTCCAACTGGCGCCCCTGGGGGCCGAGGAGCCCGTACCCCTACCGGCTCCGACTCCCCGAAAGGACGGATTGAACGAGACCGTCCCCCGAAAGGAACGGCGAAATTTCTTGCGCTGAGGTAACTTACCTCCCTTGGCAACAGAATCCAGCCTCTCACCAAAAAGCCTCAAACCCAAAAAGGGCAGAGCCGTGAGCGATCTTTTAGAATTAAAATCAGCCGTCCACTGTCTCAACCACACACAGCGCCGGATAGCTACCAGCAAGGCAGTAGCCCTGCCACACATTAACATGGCATCCTCCTGAGCGGCCAGGATAAAAGACAAAAAAGAATCGCAGCGCTTGAGCCCAAGGGACTCATCACTGGTGGGCTCGAGATCCACCCCCAAGTCCCTGACAATAGACCTGACAGCAAAAGTCAAAAGAGCCGAAGCACAGACAGGCCTTAACACCGAACCCGCACATACAAAACCATGACGGGCAAGCTGATCAACCCGTCCCTGAGCGAAGTCGTGTCAGGGGAATGCACGACCGCCGTGTTTGACAGTCCCAAGACCGGAGTATCTACCTCAGGGGGAACAGACCAACGCTTCATCAATTCCGCCGGAAAGGGATACTTCCTATCCCAGCTAGACGGCACACCAACAAGACGTGTAGGTTGCTCCCATTGCTTGAAAACAATTTCTTCAAAATGCTGTTGGCTGGGAAACTCCAAACGCTGCTTGGACACCCCAAAAAGCTGACCCTTAGGCCTAGGAGCAACCACCGGAGGCTCCAAATCCAAAACCTCAAACATCTGGCTCAGAATGGTAGAGGAATCGAGAGGGAGGCCGTCAGCCTGATCCCCCTCAGAACCCAGCAGCTGCTGAACATCAGAATCTTCTTCCTCAATGAGCTCACCTTCTTCACGGGGACGATCCGACCAATCCAGATCTCCCACAACTTCCTCATCTGAATCCGGCGGAGGCGGAGACAGATGCTTCCGCTTAGCTGAAGCCTTCTGAGCGGCTATAGCAGAAAACCGCTTCTCAAGGCTGGTCAAACGGGCGCATACCTCAGACTGCGAATCCCCGCCCAGGACAACGTCACACGGGGTCCGGAATAAGCGAGGGGGAGAGGGAGATGGCGCGGCTGACGAAGTGCTAGGCACCGGCGTACTGGACTGCCGTGCGATGTTCTGCTGTGCACAAGGGATACACAAAATGACATCATCTCCCTGGAGCGGAGTCCCACAACCCCCGCACACCTTGGATTGTCCCGAAGAACCATTCCCGGTATCTGTGGCAGCCTCCATGTGGTGAATTTTATGGTATTCGCAGAACCCAGGGATTTATGCGGTACGCGACCCGGGATGCCCCTTAATAACCTAACAATTGTCAAAAGATTGTCACAAGATCCTGACCCAGGGGAATAGCATAAAAACCCTTATGAATATATATCAATATATATATATAGTGCAATGAAAAACACCCCCCACGAGCCAGGTACATAAGACCGGGAGAGCCCTGCCAGACGGGATCCCAGGATCTGAAAGACACAAAGAGAGAGGGACAGGAGTCAATCCAGGCACAAAAGTACCAAAACAAGCATACAACATAACATACACATACAACCCCCCTCCCCCCCCCCCCTCTTTAACCATAGACACAGTAAATGGTTAAAATGCACACCAGCACTAAAAGGACGTGCAGGAGCGAGGAGGCAGGAGGAGGAGGAGGAGGGGACGCAATACAGGGGACCAGACCACCATTATGAGAGCGACACCGCAAGAACACTAAAAGCCTACCTGAGAGAAGGCACAGCTCAGCCGGGCACCGCAGAAGATGGCGGCCCGCAACACCGCTAAGAGAGGTGAGGGAGGGGAGGACGAGCCCCGGGAGCGCGGGAGCCGAGAAGGCCCCGCCCCTCCGGGACAACCAACCAGCGCGCGGCCCGCGCGCGCGCGCGGTCCCGCCCCCTTGCAGCGTCAGCACCGAGCAGGCAGAGACCGCGCTCAGCCTCTGAGACATGACCGGCGGAGCAGCCCGCCGGTTCCCAAGTGCGCCAACAAACAGACTCACACACTCATCTCCTCAGTGCCCCTGTGCAGACTGGACACGCAGGCTGCAAGCGCCGAACACGGCGCTCAGCCCCAGGCGGGACCGCGGCGCAGCGCGCCGCGAAGCCCCGCCCCCCCCGGCTCCTGAGGGGAGACGCCATATCAGAGTGACAAAAAAGACGCACACAGCAAGTCCACAATAAAAATAGCCACAGTAAACAGCGCATAAGCCCTCAACATACAGCAGCGCAGCAGCCACGCTCAGACAAAACCTGTCACCGGTCCCAAAGCGCGCCCCACACCCCGGAATGTGGAATAGCTAAAGTCCCAGGGCTAGGCACATCCTGACCGCTAACCTAATATTAAATGGGGGCATCCCACATCCGGATCACCACTCCGGGAATCCCGCTATGCCCCGCAATGAAGGGTCGAGCGGAGGAGCTAATCTCCTAGGCACCAATGGTGCCGGCTACCTTTTTGCCCGGCCTACAGCCGAAGCTGGGAGGCTGCCAGTAAATAGATATACTATCAAAAAAGAGCCGGGCAGAAATAGACCACGGGGGGGGGGGGGGGGGGGGGCCGGGGGGATACCCCGGCTACCTGCAAGCAGGAGACTTCTTTCTTCTGTCTTGTCGCCACCTTGCAGACAACAACACTGAGAGGTTCTTGGGAGGTACCAGGTATGTATAGACCGGGAGGGGCCTGTTGAAGTTTTTGGAGAGTTCTCTGCAATACTGCCACCTAGCGGTGTGTTAACCCTAGTGTAATTATTAATGTTTGAAGTGGGGTGTGTGACATACTTAGAATATATCCATTTCTAGTTCTACGGCCTAAGAAGAGAGTATAAGAAAGGGGCTTTGGCCAAATGTATTTCACAAGTTCAGTGGGTTTTGGTCTGCTTTAAGTAAAAAAGAAAAAAGGCACACGGGCTGTTTTGAGGCACTGGGCTGGGGACAGAAGCTGATGACGCCTTCTATCTGGGTATAGGATCACAAATGGGAAAGACTGAGAAGCAGCAACAAGGCTCTCAATTTTAAAGGAGATCTACACCCAAACATGACGCATGGGCACCACATTATAACTGCCCTGGTTTGTATAAGCTTTAGTCTCATATGAAAAAGAGGTTTACCTGAAATGGCCAGCAGGTGGCGCCCTGTTGATGCTATGCTGTATCAAAAGCAAGCTTGCCAATTGGTGCCAGTGTTTCTGTGAATTTAAAAAGGGACTAAACCCCATATTTTTTACTTGCTTTAGTCCACTTTACAGGGGCATCCTGACTTGGGATACCCCACTGTGTAAAACCCCAGAATAACTTATATTACCTCTATCCCCACTCCCATGATGCACGTGTGAGCTCTCCTCCAATCAGCATTGAGAGTTGTGCATATTAATGGTTGGCAATGAAGAATGGGTCTTACACAGGGGGTTATCACAAATCAGATGCCGTTAAGGGAGGACTTCCACCCGGGCCTGTAGTCTTTTAGACACTTAGGTCAGGTAGCTTGGGGTTTGGTCCACTTTAAAGAGGAACAACTTTCAAAAATGGACTTTTTGGGGTTTTGTTCCTCTCTGGTGGGGCATACTGATTTGGGATGCCCTGCTGTGTGTATCCGCAGGGATCGCCCGTGAACTTACCTTTTCCTTGTTCCTTTCAGACTGAGTGGATTGAGTGCCGCCAGCCACATCCGGGCCCCTGCCTCTAGCTGTGGGCGTGGCCTGAAGCAGTTGTGCGCCTACCTAGAGCAATGCTGGGGATGCGCTGCAGCACAGGCTCATGGAGGACGTAAATGGATCAGGCAATCCAGAGGATTTCACACAGCGGGGCATCACAACTCAAAATGCCCCATAAAGAGGTAGACTAACCCCATCAAGAATTTTATAGACTGGGGGGGGTGTTGCTCCTTTTTAAAGCAGACCTATAGTCAAAATGACTTAAAGAGGAGCAACAACCTCCCTCGAGTATATAAGTCTCTTGGGGCATTGGTCCCCCTCTTTATGGGGCATCCCCAATTGGCATGTTCTGCTGTGTGAAACCCCCCGGGTTGCACCTTTCTGAATGGCTGGTGCGCCCACAGCTAGAGGTGAACGGGGGTGCGGACGGTGACGCTTGCTCCATTTAGATTTGCTCAGAGTGAGCCCCGCGGATTGGTTAAGCGGCCCATGATGGAACCAGTTTTCAGCGATCCCAGGAACACACACACAGTGGGGCACCCCAAATTAAGATGGCCCACCAGCGAGGGAGAATGTGATTTTGTTGTGTGGTTTTGTTGTTCTTTAGGAACCCCTTTTTAAAAGCGGACCAAAAACCCAGGATAGTCAAAAGTTTTGACCCTTTCCCCGGGTGGTGGCCCGCCGTGTGAAACCCCCCAGGATGCCCAAACAGACTCACCCCTACCCAGTCCTACGGTGCGTCTAATACCAGCGGCTTTGGTGGCCGCATCCCCCGCCTCCCTCTAAAAGGGAGTGTTCCTGCGCCGGTCATTCACAAATGCCTGCACGTGCACTGCTAGAGGGAAGAGGAGGATGCGACCGCCAGAGCCGCTGCTCTTAGACGCGCCGTGGGACTGGGAAGAGGCGAGTTGGCTGTGGCAATCTGGGGGTGGGGGGGGGGGTGGGGGGGGGGGTGGTTCACACAGCGGGGGGATCAGGGAAAGGACAAAACCCAGGATAGTCAGGTCCACTTTAATATTCCTGGTAACGTGCATGTGATGTGCACCTGTATTATATTAGGCAGGAGGTGGCTGGGTTAGGGTCCACTTTAATATTCCTGGTAACGTGCATGTGATGTGCACCTGTATTATATTAGGCAGGAAGTGGCTGGGTTAGGGTCCACTTTAATATTCCTGGTAACATGCACCTGTATTATATTAGGCAGGAAGTGGCTGGGATGGAAGCAGCGTGACTCAGCCCTGAGAATGCAGCTCTAATGGACGCTGTGCTGCGGAGACTTCTCGGGGGGCCCCCAGGGAAAGCGAAAAGCTAAAGCGTGTTAGAGGCTTGCTGTTATATAGTAATAACAGGTGTGTTCATTGGTCCCCCAGCTCCCTGTCAGCTCCTGCATTGATTAGGGGCAGGGGCTGCACCCAGACCGGTAATCACTGCCAATATGGGGATAAGAAGCATGATTATTATTATTTATTAAGTGTCGTCATCTTCTGTGGCGCTATACACAGATCATACAATGAATATACTTCTATACGCAGGGTTCTAGGGACGTGATGTAACAGCAAATACACACTGATACTGGAGCACATTAGGGGCGAGAACCCCGACCTGGGGAGCTTACATTCTATTTGTTTGTTTTTTAATTACTGTTTATATACAGTATTTTTAGCTCTATAAGATGCACCTAGGATTTGGAGGAGGAAAATAAGAAAAATAATATTCTGAAACCAAATAATTGGCAACGTGCAGAATCCTCCAGTTACAGGCAGAGTGGCATCCACCCTCCCATTCCCAATAGGCAGTATGGCATCCCCCCCAATCCCAAAGGCAGTG
Organism: Gastrophryne carolinensis; assembly: GCA_027917425.1. Lineage (NCBI taxonomy): Eukaryota > Metazoa > Chordata > Amphibia > Anura > Microhylidae > Gastrophryne > Gastrophryne carolinensis. Next base: position 51,335,595 of record CM051240.1, read on the forward strand.
TGGAATCCCCCCAATCCTATAGGCAGTGTGGCATTCCCCCCTCCCATTCCCATAGGCAATGTGGCATCCCCCCCCAATCCCATAGGCAGTGTGGCATCCCCCCAATCCCATAGGCAGTGTGGCATCCCCCCAATCCCAAAGGCAGTGTGAAATCCCCCCAATCCTATAGGCAGTGTGGCATTCCCCCCTCCCATTCCCATAGGCAATGTGGCATCCCCCCCCCATCCTATAGGCAGTGTGGCATTCCCCCCTCCCATTCCCAAAGGCAGTCTGGCATTCCCCCCCAATCCTATAGGCAGTGTGGCATTTCCCCCTCCCATTCCCATAGGCAGTGTGGCATCCCCCCAATCCCAAAGGCAGTGTGAAATCCCCCCAATCCTATAGGCAGTGTGGCATTCCCCCCTCCCATTCCCATAGGCAATGTGGCATCCCCCCCCCATCCTATAGGCAGTGTGGCATTCCCCCCTCCCATTCCCAAAGGCAGTGTGGCATCCCCCCCAATCCTATAGGCAGTGTGGCATTCCCCGCTCCCATTCCCATAGGCAGTGTGGCACCCCCCAATCCCATAGGCAGTGTGGCATCCCCCCAATCCTATTCCCAAAGGCAGTGTGGCATCCCCCCCCCAATCCTATAGGCAGTGTGGCATTCCCCCCTCCCATTCCCATAGGCAGTGTGGCATCCCCCCCAATCCCATTCCAATAGGCAGTGTGGCATTCCCCCCTCCCATTCCCATAGGCAGTGTGGCATCCCCCCAATCCTATAGGCAGTGTGGCATTCCCCCCTCCCATTCCCATAGGCAGTGTGGCATCCCCCCAATCCCATTCCAATAGGCAGTGTGGCATTCCCCCCTCCCATTCCCATAGGCAGTGTGGCATCCCCCCAATCCTATAGGCAGTGTGGCATTCCCCCCTCCCATTCCCATAGGCAGTGTGGCATCCCCCCCAATCCCATTCCAATAGGCAGTGTGGCATTCCCCCCTCCCATTCCCATAGGCAGTGTGGCATCCCCCCCAATCCCATTCCAATAGGCAGTGTGGCATTCCCCCCTCCCATTCCCATAGGCAGTGTGGCATCCCCCCAATCCTATAGGCAGTGTGGCATTCCCCCCTCCCATTCCCATAGGCAGTGTGGCATCCCCCCAATCCCATTCCAATAGGCAGTGTGGCATCCCTTCTGTTGCCCAGCAGAACATAGGAAAAAAAAGTCAACTTACATGTCCTGGCCTTCAGCTACTGCCGCCGCAGGCTCTTACACCCAGTCCGTGCAGCGGGTGGCTGCTTGGACCCAGCCTTTGCGTGAGCCGCGGCCAGAAGAAGATGAAGGAGCGACGGGCGCTGTCTCCGTCCCCGCCGCTGCTGGAAGAGACAGTGATAGCAGCGGCGGGGATGGGGACAGAGCCCGCCGCTCCTCCATCTTCTTCTGGCCTCCCACAGTGTGGCAGGCAGCCCAGACAGCAACGTGGGAGCGCCCATAACATGGAAGTTTACTTTTTCCCCCCCAATTTTTACATTTACCCGATAAGAGGCACGGACATCCACTTTTGGGGGAAAATAAGTGCGTCTTATATGGCGACAATTACTGTATACATACATCATCATGTTCTGTGGTGCTGTACGGAGTAAAAATCAGACAGGCTAAAGACAAAAAAATACTTACAATACACAGGGTTTTTGGGGTCAGTGCAAGAGGGGTGATGGTCCTGGGCTTGCAAGCAATCTAAGGGGTTCTCAAAACATTTGTCACTTGGAATCTAGCAGCAAGTTGTAGCTCCAATCCACACCATTGGTCCACCATACATAGTATGGAGGTGTTCATTGCATTAGTATGACCGAAGCTATAAGGTGTTAGTAGTGTCTTGGGTGGGGAGTTAAAGTGGCTCAAAACCCAGTTCGATCGGCCCGGGAATATATACGATTCCTGGGCTGATCGATCCGCCCCCCCCCCCCCCCCCGGGGCATTCGAAACCAGAATGCCCCGCTCTGTGAAACCCCCCAGGTCACTCACCTTTGTTCCTGCTCCAATGGCGCATGTGTGGGCCGCATCCCCTCTATCCCTCAAGCAGGGTGCATTTGTGAATGACCAGCGCAGGCACGCTACCTGTTACAGGGAAGCAGGGGATGTGGCCGCCAGAGCGCTCGGAGCCGCTAGACTTAGACGCCGTCTTAGATGGCGTGACATCAGCGGCTCTGAGCACGTTGATTGGACAAGCGGCAGGGCATGAGTCGTAGGACTGAGAAGTGGCGAGTATCCTCAGGAGATCTGAGGGGGTTTCACACAGCGGGGCATCCCCTGCGGGAAAGGACCAAAACCCAGGATAGTCAAAATCCTGGGTTTTGGTCCCCTTTAAGCTCCTACTTATCGCTACTACATTCCTGTACAGCTGAACCGAGAAAGCAAGTCAGATGACCAGCGACACGTATTCAAGAAAAATACCATTTTGTGAATACTCACCTTGTAAAATGGGTATTATGAGTATGTCACACACCCCGCTTCAAGAATCCATAACATGTGGGTAATATCGTCCTGAAGAGGGCGTTCCTGCAGAGATGATAGCAAAAGAAAGCCCCTCCCTGATCCATAAATACCTGGGACCTCCCACTCACTACCCAGTATACAGAAAGCAGTAAGGTAAGGGACCAGGAAGAGGCAAATATAAACAACAACCACGCAAAGTTCGCAAAAAAGAGGATCCTGAATACAAAAGGGCGGGTTGAAGCGGGGTGTGTGACATACTCATAATACCCATTTTACAAGGTGAGTATTCACAAAATGGTATTATTCTTAGTATGTCACACACCCCGCTTCAAGAATCCATAACATGTGGGACATCCAACAGCAGTGTCCATAACAAGGGCGGGGATCCAAAACCAGGCAACAATGCACAACTTTAAACCACTACAGCTTGCAAAACTTTGCGGCCAAAAACAGCATCCGCTGATGCCCGAACCTCAACCTTGTAAAACTTGGAAAAGGTGTGAACAGAAGACCAGGTAGCGGCCTTACAAACTTGCTCAACAGAAGCCTGGTGCTGAAAAGCCCAGGACGCACCAACTGCACGAGTAGAATGAGCAGTAACACGAAAAGGGGGACTCTTCCCCTTGGCAGAATAGGCCCCAATGATGGCCTGACGAATCCATTTACTAATGGAAGATTTGGCAGGAGCCAAACCTTTCCTAGGCCCGCAGGGCACCACAAAGAAAGCATCAGTCTTACGAAAGGAAGACGTAACCTCCAGATAATGTTCCACAACACGAACTACATCCAAGGAATGCAATGCCCTTTCCTTGTCGTCGCTGGGATTTGGGCATAGAGAGGGCAAAACAATGTCCTGATTCAGATAAAACTCCGAGACCACTTTAGGAAGAAAATCCTGCTTGAAAGGAAAGACAACCTTGTCCTGATGTTTCTGGAAGTACGGAGCTGTAATGGATAAAGCTGCCAACTCAGAAACACGCCTAACCGAAGTGATAGCCACCAAAAAGGCCACCTTTTGCGTAAGAGAAGACAAAGCAACCTCATTCAAGGGCTCAAACGGAGGGCCCTGGAGAGCAGAAAGAACCAGGTTCAAATCCCAAACTGGAACAAAAGGCTTCCTAGGAGGCCGAACATGTGTAACACCTTGGAAAAAGGTCTTGACTAAGGGATGAAGTGCAAAAGACCTTTGGAAGAACACCGCCAGGGCAGAAACCTGCCCTTTCAATGTACTAAGCTGGAGCCCCAGATCTAGACCATGTTGGAGAAACTCTAAAATTCTAGGAATGGAGAACTCTCAACAAGAGAAAGACCTACTTTCACACCAATCAATATAGGCCCTCCAAGTCCTGTAGTAAATAGAAGAGGAAGAGCGCTTCCTGGCACTGATAAGAGTCTGAATCACTGCGTCAGAAAGACCTTCTTCCTTCAAGATGGCAGTTTCAGCAGCCATGCCGTCAAAGCCAGCGATGGTAAATTGGGATAGCGCAGCCGACCCTGGGTGAGCAGGTCCGGCAGCAGAGGCAGGGCGAACTGATCCTCTGCCAGTCTTACGAGGTCTGCGAACCAAACTCGCCTTGGCCACCTTGGGGCCACCAGAATCGCCTACGCACCATCCAAGGCCAGTTTGCGCAGCACTCTGGCTAGCATTGGGAACGGAGGAAACAGGTAAAGGAACCCCAGATCCCTCCAGTTTAGAGACATGGCATCCACTGTCAGAGCCAGAGGATCCCGCGAGAGAGACACAAAGACTGGAAGCTTGTGATTGTGACGAGAAGCAAAGAGGTCCACCGCTGGGACCCCCCACCTGAGACATATCGAACGAAACACCTTGGGACTGAGAGACCACTCCCCCTGACGAGAGGAGGCCCTGCTCAGCAAGTCCGCCTCCGTGTTCTCCACTCCCGGAATGTAGACTGCTGAGATACACGGGACGTGGGTCTCTGCCCAGTCCAGAATCAAAGACACTTCCCTGAGGGCACTCCTGCTGCGAGTCCCTCCTTGGTGATTGATGTAAGCAACCGCCGTTCTGTTGTCCGACCGGACCTGAACTGGCAGGCCTCTCAACTGATGAGTCAAGCGAAACAGAACCAACCTGATGGCTCTCAACTCCAGAACATTGATGGGCTCGTGAGCCTCCCGCGGGCCCCACAGACCCTGAAACTGGAGGTCCTTCCAAATACCCCCCCAACCTGACAGACTGGCATCCGTGGTGACTGTTTCCCAACGCGGAGCCAGAAAAGATCTGCCCTTCAACAGATTGACCGACCCCAACCACCATTGCAGGGATCGACGAACTCGGGGAGTCATCAGGAAGGACTGATCCAACGATAGAGGAGACTTGTCCCAAACCTTCAACAGATGAAGCTGAAGCGTCCTTGTGTGAAACTGCGCAAAGGGAACTGCCTCGAATGAGGCCACCATTAACCCCACCAGCCTCATCCCTAACCGGATGATCGGATGAGGGGTTGACAAGAGAAGCCGAACTAACTCCTGAATCAAAAGAATCTTGGCCTGGGGTAGAAACACCCTGGCCTGTGAAGTGTCCAGAGACATTCCCAGAAAGGTCAGAATTCTGGACGGAGAAAGAGAAGACTTGGGGTGGTTGATCACCCAACCGAACCTCTCCAGAGTGGACACCACCGCTCTGGTGTCCAACTCCGCTTGGTTGAAGGAAGAGGCCATGATCAGTAGATCGTCCAAATAGGGCACGATGCGGATACCCTGACCTCTGAGCAGAGCCATCACCCCCGCTAGCACCTTGGTGAACACCCGAGGCGCTGAGGTGAGACCGAAAGGAAGTGCCACAAACTGAAAGTGCCGATCCTCCACCACGAACCTGAGAAACCTCTGGTGTGCTGGAAAAACCGGAACGTGTAGATAAGCATCCTTGATGTCTATGGACGTCAGAAAGTCTCCCTGACGAAGAGAGTGAATGGCCGAACGCAGCGTTTCCATGCGGAATTTCCTCGGCCGGATGAACCGGTTGAGAAACTTCAGATCCAAGATGGGTCGGACCAACCCATCCTTCTTGGGAACCGTGAACAGATTGGAATAAAAGCCCCTGCCCCGATCTGAAAGGGGCACTGGGCAAATGACAGCCATGTCCAGAAGATTCTCCACTGCCACCAGGAGCCCCTGCGCCGCCAGAGGCTCCGACGGCATCCGAGACCTGACAAATCTGGAAGGGGGGCGGAGCTCGAACTCCAGCTTGTAGCTGGAAGACACCACTTCCCGGATCCATCTGTCCGAGACCTCTTGATCCCAGATCTGAGAGAAGTGCTGCAGCCGTCCCCCCACCCGCATGGGTGAGGGCGCCCCCTCATTGCTGAGCCGGCTTAGCAGCCGGTTTGGGCTTAGAGCCCCAACTGTATCCAGAACGGGCACGTCCTCTGCCCGTTTCCGAAATCTCCTCTGGAAGAGGGAAATGCAGAACCCCTGCCAGATCTGGCCCCCCGAAAGGAGGGGTTAAAGGCAGGCGCCCCCCGAAAGGGGCGGCGTTGTTTCTTACGTTGAGGTAACCTACCACCCTTGGTGACAGAGTCCAATGTCTCTCCAAAGAGCCGTAGACCAACAAAGGGTAAGGCCGTCAGTGATTTTTTGGACATAAAATCGGCCGCCCACTGGCGCAGCCACACCGACCGCCGAATAGCCACAAGCAGAGCCGAAGTCCTACCACACATCATCAAAGTATCATCCAAGGCAGTCAACACAAAGGATAAAAACAACTCGCACCGTTTAAGGCTAAGGAACTCGTTACTACCAGGACGAAGCCCGGAAGAAGTCAACAGGTCCCTGACCACAGACCTGGTGGCCAACACCATTAGCTCCGAAGCGCACACAGGCCGGATGGCCGACCCAATGCTAGTAAAGCCATGAGAAGCCATCTGATCAATACGTTTATCCTCTCCATCTTTGAGAGTGGAACAATCAGGTCTGTTTAACACCGAGGAGTTAGACAACCCCAAAACCGGTGCATCCACCTCGGGGGGAGATGCCCAGCGCTTGATCGCCTCAGAAGGAAAGGGATATTTCCTATCCCACCCCTGAGGGATGCCAGGGAGCCGAGCCGGCCTATCCCATTCCTTGTCAATGATTCTATCAAAATGGCGTTGCGTAGGAAACTCCAGGCGCGGCCTGGATTCCTCAAACAATTCACCCTTCTGCTGTGACGCCTCCACGGGAGGGGAAATATTCAGAACTTCCAGCATGAGAGACAGAGCGTGAGGAGTCCAAGGATCTCCCTAAATCAGAAAGCTCGGCATCAGCGCCAGCAGACTGCTCATCATCCGAAAATTCTGAACCCTCATCAACTTCCCCCTCCTCTAGCTGGGGATAATCAGACCAATCCAGATTATCTCTGTCATCAAGATCATCCACCGGCGGAGCCGGCGACAAATGCTTTCTCTTAGACGGAGCCTTACGGGCGACCGAGCTAGAGAGCATTTTCTCAAGGCTAGCCAATCTGGCACACATCTCGGATTGCAGATCCCTGCCCATGACCACGTCACACGGGGCACGAGTCAAGGCGGGAGGGGGAGTTGAGGTGGCCGGCTGTGCTGACCCCGACGCTTGGGGTTCGGACTGCCGCGTAATAGTTTGCTGTGCACATGGTATACACAGTAACACATCATCCCCAGTAATGGAAATCCCACACAACATACACTTTTTGGGATGCCCCGAAGGGGTCCCAGTCCCAGTATCCGGGGATGCCTCCATAAGGTGAATTTTGAGTGGTCGCTATGACCCAGGGAATTACGCCAGTTAGGCAACCCGGGATGCCCCTTTAATGTCCCGAGTGGGAGGATTTGTGATGCTAAAATGGACCCAGGGACCCAGGATCAGGAGAGACCTTCCAATACTACAGAAGATCCTCCTGGATAACTTTCACCTAAAAGACAGAGAGAGACCCATAAGTCCCTTAACAGATAAAGAAAAGAAGAAATAAATGAGGCCCACAGGGCCACTCACAGATGCTGCGGTGAACGATCCGCCTCAGAACAATGGCGATCTCTGAGGTGAAGTGAAGAGAAGAAGCACGGCCATGCCAGGGGCGTGGTCTGCGCAGCCCACGCAAAGCTGATCTGTGCCCCCTTCTGCCTAGTAACAGGGAGCTGCCTAGTGACAGGGAGCTCAGCTCCGCAGCGGCGCCAGTACAGAGGAGGGCGGAGCCGCGCCGAAAGCCCGGCTCCGCCCCCCCTACCAGTGTGAATGAAGCGTGAGGGAAGAAGTCCCTCACGCACCAGCCCAGAGACCGGCGCCGCCGACAACCGCGGCGCCGGCAGCATGACAACGGGTGCATCCGCTATCACTAGCGGAGCACCCGCCCCGCTCGCTGCGGCGAGGAGTGAAGGAGAGAACGGGGGCTGGCCGCGGCAGAGCGCCGAGTGCCAGCCCCACCCCCCCAACGCGCGTGAGGTGAAAAATCACCTCACAGAATGAAAAACCCCGGCACCCGGCTGCAATGGCAGCCGCGGTGCTGGGACATAGTAACAAGAGAATAACACATTGAGGAACTACTCTAGATACACACATCAATAAAGAGACAGTGAATAAAGAGAAAGTGAATAAGCTAACCCCTATGAGAGGAACCCCCAGCCCCCATAGTTTGGTAAAGGGAAGGGCCCCCCCCCCCAGGGGAAAAGTCAAGGGACGGGGCATCCCAAACCGGGATCACCTACCCGGTATGACCGCCTACCCTCTCTTTTAGGGTCTCACGGTGGAGCTCTGCTCCTCAGCACCAGAGGTGCCAATGTACCCTCGCTCGGGCCAGCAGGCAAGACTGTGGAGGCATGTAATATGAGGTAAATTTTTGGGACAAAAGGGGTCCGAGCGGAAATAAACAAAATAAGAGGCCGGGAGTTACCCCGGCTACCTGAAATCCCCCTGTGCAAGGAGGAGCCATCATCTTCTGACTTGCTCGCCGTCTGCAGAGATGGAAAACTGGGTAGTGAGTGGGAGGTCCCAGGTATTTATGGATCGGGGAGGGGCTTTCTTTTGCTATCATCTCTGCAGGAACGCCCTCTTCAGGACGATATTACCCACATGTTATGGATTCTTGAAGCGGGGTGTGTGACATACTAAGAATATAATAAAATAAAAGCCCGGTTGCCCTGATTTATTCCTACAGTTATAAGCAGGACCTGCACGAGAACCTATATTACCAATACCATTAAGTGTTTATATAATGTGTATATCACGTATACATTATTTTTCCCCATGTAGCCTTTGGCTGCCTTGTGTTTATTGTAGGTTTGTATGAGGCATTATTACTTTTATCATCTCCCATAAATGGGCAAAAATATATGGACAGTATCCTTAGGGCAGGGCTTCAACTGCATCCTACCTGCCATCACCACCCATCAGGCATAGCCATAAATACTGGAGGGGTGCACTGGGCAATTAGGGCCAATGGCAGGCGACTATGGGTTTAAGTGGACCAATCACCCCCTTTGGTCGGCCGTGGAGACTTTTAGATCTAGCCTTTGCTGATCACGCAATCTTGGGGCATCCTGATTTGGATAGCCCACACCCCTCATTCGAATTACATTTTTGGGGCCCGCAGGCCACACCCGCCAACCACATGTTCGGTACTCCTGGAGCTGAGGCGTGCATTCAGATAGGCAAGGCCCGGGAGACCACCGATGGGAAACCGAGAATGCAGCTGCTCTCGCTCCCTAATGCTGGAGCGCTGGTCTAAACAGGGCCGTATAGAGATCATTAATATGCACGGCATACAACGCTGATTGGACAAGTGCCTGCGCATTCAGTGTGGGACTAGGGAAAGTTGAGTTTTTGGGGCGAACTGGGGGGATGTCACACAGCCCCGGGGATCCCATATCAGGATGCTCCTGGGGCGAGGACCAAAGACCCGGATGGTGAAAATCCCACGTTTCTGGTCCACTTTAAGTGTGTATGATTAGAAAAGAATATGGCCGCACCAACTAATAAATGGGGCGTGCTAAACTGGCTATGTGCATATATCATTTACCCTAGGAGGAGACCCCACAGTCACTTCAAACCCACCAGAAAACACAGCACTACCCAAAAATAGTACAAAATTATCCTATTTTATTATTAATCAAGGATCACATATTCCCAAAGACATTTAAAACATCCTAAAAAGTCAAACCAATGACCACCAGGGGGCGCTGTAGGCAAGCTCCTCTCTAATATTCACACCAACTCATATGCTATTCATATAAAAATCATGATTAATTACCGTGCATTTACCCTATACATCAATCCAATAACAGCATTTATAAAGTGCTAAGTGCTAACAAAGTGAAACCTATAATTTCTAAGTGAGGACCGCCGAGGGCAGAGAAAGCAAAATAAATCAAACCATACACATGTGTGCTATATAAGTACATTACCCATACAGGTTGCCTGCCTGCCTGCCAGCCAGACCGTCCCCCTGCCCCAGCCAACGCGTTTCGTAACGGTCGGGGACCCGTTACTTCATCTGGGCAGAAAATCCCACTTTAAGTGTGTAGGTATAGATTGGTGTCTGGACAAGCACAGACATAAGCCCAGGGCCTCACTGTATTGTTACCATTTCTGCATATCTTTATAAGTGACTGCACTGCATCCTGTAACTGTCACCCTGCACCCGCCCGAGCACAGGGACACTTCCACAAAGAGGAGGAAATGTCATTGTACCTGTACAGGTAAGTGCTGGTATGTATGAAAGGAATGGATTACGAGAATTAAATCTGTTTAGTCTTGAGAGGAGACGGCTGAGGGGGGAACATGATTAACTTGTATAAATATATAAAAAAATATGGGGGAACACTATTTCAGGTAAATTCCTCAAGAGGGCGCTTCCTTCATTTGGAAAAAAAGAAATTCAGTCTCTGCTGGCGACAATCATTTTTTACCATAAGAACTATAAATCTGTGGAATAGCCTCCCACAGAAGCTTGTTACAGCATCAACCGCTGACAGCTTCAAAAAAGGATTAGATGCTTATTTACAAAAAAAAAAAATAACATTAACAGTTTCTATTAGCGGTTATCAGTAAAAAAACCAAAAAATAAAATAAAATCAAAAATAACTTCCCCTACCCCAACACCATTGGTTGAACTTGATGGACATATGTCTTTTTTCTTTTTTTATTAACTATGTAACTATGTAATGGCAGAAAGCACAGCTTACTCAGATAAACCCCCCAAATCTGTCTTTGGCCTCCAGGTACAAATAAAAGGATGCTGTAATTGTGTTATAAAATAATGTTCGATTAGTCGCAGCCCAGTAACTGCTCCATGCAAGACGTCCACTTACCTTGGACTGCAGGTAGAAAGATCCTCCTACAGACTTGTCATTGACTTTAAAAAGGTGGTCATAATTCTGAATGATAAAATATAAACAGATTAGAATCCAGGTGCAATAGAGACCTGCTGCCATATTGGGCCTCTGCCCAAATTCCATCGCCCTGTCCCATGAGTGAAATATACAAACAAAAGAGCGCACTCAATGTACTATATATACAAGTGTGCATCACTAGGGGCTGGTACGGCAAAAGCCCAAATATTGAAACGGGGATCCCACAATCCCCAAGGAAACCAATGCACAAGAAACTCAGTGGCACCACTATATTAGCAAAAAATATATATATACAACTTTATTAATTCATTATATATACATATACACACACATATATATATATATATATATTTATATTTATTTATTATATATATATTACACAAAAAGGCACTTTAAAACCAAATTAAAAACACTAAACACTAAGTCCAGGGGGGGGGGGGGGACAGACAGATGACAAAAATGTGCTGCTTAATCTAAAATACAAATCACAGGATAATAATATACATAAATGTATTTGATGAATGTCTGTATCCCAGGCTGGAAATATATAAAGTGCAATTCAACATAAAGTACAATTCAATGTCCTACAATGTCATATGTGCCATAAAATAAACCCTAACCACCATACGGGGAGCTATTGCTAATCTAACCACCTAATCTATAAAGTGCAATGTGCCATACCAATATATACAAAGATAAGCAAGTCCATTCAAAATATACTAGATCATCAGGAGCAGCCGGGTGAAGAACAGAACAAACACACAACATATAACAAATATCTTACATGTCCACAGTACACCCGCAGCAAAGTCCCCCCGACACACCTCACCGCCGACGCGTTGCGTGATGTCACCGCGTCACTTCTTCAGGGCGAGGACTCGCCCTGAAGAAGTGACGCGGTGACGTCACGCAACGCGTCGGCGGTGAGGTGTGTTGGGGGGAGGGAGGTGTACTTTATATTGAATTGCACTTTATATATTTCCAGCCTGGGAGCCAGACATCATCAAATATATTTATATATATTATTATCCTGTGATTTGTATTTTAGATTAAGCAGCACATTTTTGCCATTTGTCTGCCCCTGTCCCATGAGTCAAATCACAGGGAACTACACCCAATACCAAGACTTTCTTACCCAAGTGTCTCAGTGACATGGAAAATACTACCAAAACATCCAATAGCATTATTGGAATCAATAGGTTGGTCTGACTTTTTACAGAAAAGTTGGGACATTTATGCAAATTCACTGGGGGTGGGGCATAATATGAATAGAATTAAAATAGTGACTTTGCATTAGGAGGCTAATATATATGTGTTGTTTTTGCCAATAGGGAATCTCTACAGCAGCTCACCAGCCCCCCCCCCCCCCCCCATCTGTTTACCAGGAGGGCCATGCTTTCTATAGAAGGATTGCTGGTGGATGCAGGTCTGGATGCAGTCCTCGCTGGACCTGGCTTCAGGGGTCAGGTGATTGTAGATTGTTTATAGTGGCAGCATGACAGCATTTTACTGCATATCCTCATCCTCATAAATGTATCAAATAAAACCTTCCCAATTTTACAAGAGTCCTGATCACCACCTGCTTTATATATAATCCACGCTGGCACATCACACGCAGCCATTTGAAAAGGCTCCATCTAGTGTCAACTCTTATTACTGCAGGCTGCACAAAAGAAACCTGACATGGGGAGTAAGGAGACTGACAACTACTCCTAACATCTCCAGGACCTCATAGTCAGCCAATCACCTGCTGCTACCGTACAGATTAGAAATACTGACTGCCAGGCAACAATGGAAGCCCTGCACGCCTCTCTTGCCCTGACCTGAGCATTTTATGGCCCTTTGATTGGCTCTGACCGGCCCAGGCTGAGCTGGCTGGCGGAGTCCCTCCGCTCGTGATTCACGTCCCTCCGCTTGTGATGCCTGCGAGGTGCCCGCCCGTCCCTCTTGGCAGCGGGTCGGCGCCTCCCGCACTGTACACAGACGATCGCTTAAGTTAAGCAGCAGCCAATCGGACTCTCGGCTCATCGGGTCTGGCACGTTCTCCCTGCCAGACCCGAGAGGGAGAAAATGCCAGACCCGACGAACCGAGCGGCCAATCGGCTGCTGCTTAAGTGATTGCCTGTGTACAGTGCGGGAGGCACCGACCCGCTGCCAAGAGGGAGGGGCAGGCGCCAGACAGTGACCAGGGGAGGAGAAGGAGGTAGGCTCCGGCGCCATCTTGCCTGGGTGGAGGGTCGGGACTCATAAGTGCCCTGACTGGAAGCCATCCTCGGGCTGCTGCTAAGCTTAAGGGGAAGGAGAGGAAGGGAAGTGGGGCGGCATTTGCTCTGCCCAGTGTGGTGAAAGAATGAGCTGCTGACATCTGTGGGGCGATATCCCCCCTTTCTGTGGATCCTACCAACCGGTATCACCCCCCCCCTCTAGTTGTCAGCTAAGGACTTTAGCCCTCAAAATGTCCGCTAAAAAAGAAAGGTCGATGCTGACTGCAGGGTTTTCCAAAAGAATTGGACTGCTAAGTATTTATTTTATATTATTTTATAAGTATATATTTTATAAAGAAATACAATTAATATTATGCAGAATTAGGTTTAGCCTTTTGGCCTGGCCCCCCACAATATTTGTAGTTTCTCATGTGGCACCAATTGCCCGCCCCTGCTCTTGCCACATTATATAGAGCCTATCAGACAGCTCTCCCCTCCCGCTCTTACCTTCTGCACCTCTTCTGCGTCCAGTTTGGAGACATTCAGGATTTGCTGGGCTTCCTGTAAGCTTATTCCTGACAGACTGGTGACTGCAGCCGATTCCTGTCCTGCACGCCCGCCTCTGGCCTCGGCCGCCGCTCTGCTGGCTGGGAAAGATCACAGGCTGGTGAGTGCGGCACAGCATTCATCATATAGGAAAAGATAGTAAGCTCTGCGACTGCCTGCAAGTGGGGCAATCAGCATCCAGGCATAACATCAATGCTTTCCAAAATATTCAGTCTGTAAGGTAAGGGCAACAAAGCCAGGGCTATCCTGGGTTTAATTCCTTGCCCCGATTTGAGATGCCCCGCCATGTGGAACCCCCCAATCCCCAGTAAATCTTACTTGAACGTCAATGTGTGAGCTTTCATCCAATTATGTGCCGTGCATATCAATGACAGACAAAAGCTTTTCACACAGTGGGGCATCCCAATTTCGGCATGGCCCGGGGAAAGGCCGGTGGCTGGCCGGGAGTCTTTTAGACCTAAAAACTGGCCACTTTGGATTTTGGTCCAATTTAAAGAGGAACAAAACCCGGGATGTTTACTATCCTGCGGTTTGTTTGTCATCCTGGGATGCCCTGGAATGTTGGGTCTGCTTACCTGCCCAGCAATCTCATGGTGCCTCTCCTCCAATCAGCATTCTATGCTGTGCCTATTAATTATTGGTACAGAACTGAATGAATGGAGAGCCAGGCCTCTCTAAATGGTTTATGTGCATCAGCCAAAGGGATGCCGCCACTCACAGGGCATACGCCATGGGATCAACAGCAAGGTAAGATTTAAAGTGGACCAACACCCAGGGGGGATCGGCCCGGAAATCTATAAGATTCCCGGACCGATCAGATCCCTCCCCGCGGGGCATCCGAAATCGGGATGTCCCGCGGGGAGGAACCCCCCAGGAGGCCCACAAACCTTACCTCAGCCCCGTTCCATCGGCGCATGTGATTGGCTGTCGCAGTCACGTGGGAGAGGCGAGTGAGGTTTTGGGGCTTTCTGGGGGGTTTCAGACAGCTGGGCACCCCCGATCGGGGTGCCCCACCGAAGTGGACCAAAACCCAGAATAGTCAAAATCCTGGGTGTTGGTCCACTTTAAGATGAGCCACCGGGTGTCATGTTTCCTGGGAAACCCAAATCGGGATGCCCTGAAAAGAGTGAGACCACAGGTCTAGAGACCAGGCTCTTCCAAAAAGACCAGCTACTATTCCAGCAGAACAACTGCTGCATCCCACTGGATGGGTGTCATGTTATTGGGTGATGGCAATAACACCCCACTGGCAGGAAACCAGAACTATCACCAGCAATAGGTGTCTCAATGGATGGGGTGGACGAGGAAGAAACCCCCACTCCCCACTAAGCAAATTTGTGTCTTTCCAGGGAACTGGAAACTGCAGCACACCTTGCCAGAACTTCCTTCAATAGTAGGTGCTGAGCGCAGCGGAGTGTGCTGCCGTTTCCGGGCTATCGTTGCAACACTAGGAGGGAATAAGTAAGTACCTATCTCCTTACTGTGGGGCTGGAGGAGGGAGCTAGCCCCACAATAAGCAGATACTCACCTAACAATTCCAGACCCCCACTTAGGATGTGCATTGATTACTTTTGCCTTCATACACTCTGCTCTGCACTCTACTTACCAGCCAGCTCCTGGCGCAGAGCCCTAGTGAATGCCCGGCCCACAATCTGCGCCCCCATCACCACAATCTGTGCCAAGTATTTCGCCTGTGAGAGAAAAAAAGAAAACAAGTTGTGTAAGTGCATGTGCGGCAAAGCCGAGCGGATCCCCGCCACTATCACCTGACCTTGCTTGCGGGTCAGGACTTCTATTTTGGCAGTACGCTGGATGAAGGTCGGCAGCTCACTGTGTAGCCAGGCTGGGGGCCGGCATAGGGGAGACTGGCTCCCATTCGTATTACACTCATTTTGGTGAAAAGAATCCCCTCTGAACGTTGCAAGGAGCCTTGTCTGGATGCAGAGCTCCATTGTAGGCTACAATCGCCTCTGTGACACAGCATCAGGCTGCCACCCCCCAATCTGTTCTGCTGCTTACCTTTCCCCTTTGTCAGTTGCCAATAACTAGGAGAACTCACCATTGTTTAACAGACAATGACCCAGATGCTGCCTACCACTTCTATTGTTATTTCCCCACACTCTCATCTGCTCCTGTGCTGCCCTACTCATCTGGAATGCTCTCTCCTATACAAATCATCACTCCCAAACCCTTTAAAGGAGCTGTATTGTGAAATAATCAAATATTTAAAATCTATATAAACATGCTGTATAGAGTCCTGGTTTGGGATACCCCACTGTGTGAAACCCCCTGGTTCAGTAGTAGACTCTCCTCAATTATAAGATGCCATGGCACATAGGGGGGGCCCCTCTGACATATGTGAATAGCTGGTGGTGGGTGCACGCAGCAGAAAGGAACAGCCCGAGAGAGGCCCCCGTCAATTCATTCATTATAGATCGTCGTGCATTAATATGCATGGAAATGAATGCCGATTGGAGGAGAGACCATGAGAGCGTGGAACAAGGTGAGCAACTGGGCAAAATGGGGGGGGGGGGGGGTCACACAGGAGCACAATCGGGATGCCCCTTCTAAAGATACCATAACCAAGCAGAGTGAAAATCCTAGGTTTTGGTCTGCTTTAAAGTGGACCTTCAGCCCTGAAATCAATCAGCAAATCTTGTCTCAATGACCACCAGAATGGCTGCCGCCTGCTATCGCACCCAGCACTAATGCATTTTTCCACCCAATTCCAGGCTTTGTTTTGTGTGACGGGGCATCCCAAATCACAATACCCCAGGGGTGGGGGGTAAGCAGGCCTTCAGTCATTTCTGACTGGTTGTATGCTTTAAATCTCCAGAATCAAAGCAGTATTATTCACCCCATCTATGCTGCTGCACTGGCCCCTGTGACCGCCAACACTCATGGTTTCATTATGCAGAATACTGTTCAGCCCAGCTCGGCAAAACACATTGGCCACCGGAGGTCACATGGCCAGTATGTGCAGATGAAGCATACACATTTGAAATCAGGAGGCTCAGAGTGGGACACAACAGACCAGAGGGTTTAGGTCTGCTTTCCAGTGAAGCCTGGTGGTCCTTCCACCCTGGCAAATGGCCTTCTGTGCTATCTAGCCTTCCCGAAAGCTAATTCCACATGCCACCCCCCCCCCCATGTGAGGGCTTACCGGTGGCGGTAGGGGGTGGGTTTAATTGCCTATGACTTGGCTTAGAGTTGTCAGGATGGTATAATTCCCCTATTTCTGCTGATTTCCAGAGATGTCCTGTGACGGCAGCAGCAGCAGCAGAGCATGACACCGGCATGTTTACTGCTCGGGAGCACCGGCTCTGCACGAGGTAGTAACAGTAAACAGGCAGAGGAGAGTTAAAGGACACATTTACTTTTCTGTGAGGTCACATAAAGCAGAACTATAATCAAAATTGATAACCGCTCCCAGGGAATCCCGGTTTGAAATGTATAGTTAAAGATTTAACTAAAATTAGGTATGGGGTGGTTTATGATGCAGGACAGGAAAAAGCTGCACACTCCAGTGAAGCAGGTCTCCAATTGGAAGAGGTGCAGCTGCCGCACACGTATTTCTGTAATGCAGGGCTCACTGCTGGCATGGGGGGGGGGGGGGGGGGAAAGGTTCAGTGTCTGTGTTGGACAGGACTCTCCCTGGCACAGATTAGCAAGGACCACCACCCCCTTCAAGTCTTGGGGGGGCTGGTCTACCTCTTTATGGGACATCCTGCATTGGGATGCCCTGCAATGTGAAACTGGATGTCGGCCAAGCACATTACTGTGCAAGCTCCACGGCCGCCATAGAAGGATCCCGGAAGAGGTAAGTACTGGATGACCCGGTTATTTCTTTTGGCGACAGCGATGCACTGCTGCATATTTAAGAGGAACTCATTTCTGACTGTAGTTCCTCTTTAAGAAAGGCTGGCGTGGCCTCAGCTAGAGGTGAGCAGGCATGCGGATGATGGTGCTCGCTCCATTCAAATTTGCCTTCCTCTCTGAATTCAGATGAATGGATGCTCACACATATGCAGTTGGACCGGAGAAAAATGTGAGTATACTGGGCAACCTGGGGGTTTCACACAGCTTGATTCCCTCCAAATCTGGTTGCCCCAGGGGGAGGGAATCAAGTGCAAGATTCCAGGGCCGTCGGGCTGTGAGTTTTGGTCCACTTTAAAGGGGCCGAACACATATTTTGTTGTAGGGCAAAGTGACAGTTGCTACAGGTTTTGGTCCACTTTAAAGCAGAACAAAATCCAGGATTTTTTTATGCCCCACTGTGTGAAACCCCCCCAGATCACCAAATCGTACCCTTCCCTGGTGCTGCCTTGCATGTGCTGGCTCTCATCCAATCAGAGTCCTTTGCTGTACATATTAATGATTGTCAATACGGCTCAGTCGGGAGCACCCTCAATTCTCTTTATATTGGGGCGCGCTCCTGCTCCCAGCCTATGCGAATGGCGGGAGCCTGGCTCAGCCCAGAGATGGCGGAGTTGGGTCACACAGCAGGGCATCCCAAAATTGCCATCAGGGAAAGGCCAGCATCCATCCAACCCCCCCCCCCCCCGGGGTTTGTTCCACTTAGCAAGACCCCAATAAAAAGTGGCTGTGCATAATGGATTGTACACACATGCCACAGCTTCACAGATGCAGATAGCCTGACTTTAAAGCAGAACTCCACCTCTAATCGTTTTTCTTTGGTGGAAGGTTTGATACAATCAGGACTGTGTGGCCCTGTTGGGGAAACCTGTCCAGCGACACCCATGGCTCGTCAGTGAGCTGAACCTCCTTTAAAGTGGACTAAAACCCACTGCAGTGGAATCCCCACTCCCAGGGCTGTGTGAAACTCCCTGTGTCGCCCAGTAAACTCACCTTCTCCCCTGATCCAATGATGCGCTCGGGTCTGCTCAGCGACATTTGGCTTCAGCCGAGTCTTAGACAAATTGACGCCAACGCAATCTGATTGGACAAGAGGCCGCGCATGCACCATAGGATCACAGGTTTTATTCTACTTTAAGCCACAGCCATATTATATATCCGTTACCAACTGTCTGACCTATGCGGTCTGCCAGCCTTCTACGTCACACACTGACTAAATTACGTCACTGAGGCACCTCCCAACAAATTACACTTATATTAAAACTGAATATTGGTCGGAACTGACGTAGCTTTCAGCTTTAGTCACAAGTTCATGTTCCCATCACCCCCTGCGCACCAGGCGTTGCTGGCACTTGTAGTGCAGCGCGCTGGTTATGTCACGTCTGCAGAAGTCCAGCAACAGCGCGTCATATAGGCTCAGCGCCGCCACAAGGTGACGTAACGGCCCTTAGCATCCCCCCCCCCCCGTCACGTGACCCAAACCCCGGTCCGGTATCGCGCAGGTAATACTCACCATGCTGTCCCGGTTTGTCAAGGTTACCACAGCGGAGTGAGCGCCGGGGCTTCCTGCGACCAGAATTGCATCACACCACGTGACCAGAACTCTGCGCGACTTCCACGTGCGACACGGCGCCGCCATTTCGGAAAAGGGCAATCTGACCAAAGTGGGGGGAGGTCGGGTTTTTTTTGGTGGGACAGGACAGAAAGTCGCCCCCAAAGGAGGCCCGTTTCTATTTACTGTCCCTACAGCTGTGTTGGATGTTTTGTATTGATAAGGATAATAGGTTTGCCATAGTAATAGGCAGGTTTCCATGGCAATAGAGCTATGCCCACCTATATATGTGCCTCTCCTACTCCCCTCTCTCTGACCAGGCTGCCCACCGCTATGTTAAAGTGGACCTAAACTCATATGGGGGAATTAGTCCTCTGTAAGAGATTCCCCATAGGAGCATCCAGATATGGGATGCCCCGTAGTGTGCAATCCTCTCTTTTCCTGTGAACCCCCCTCATTTGCTAAGCTTGGATGCACCCTTAGAGCATCCCCAGTGTTGGGGTATGTACCCTGGGGTATCTTGAACCCCTCCTGGTTGAGCATCTACTTCTGAGATGTCTCTGCGTGTCCGGGCCAGGAACTCATATGATGTGCGCAGAGACAGTGAATACAACAGCTTTCATCATACAAGTTCAAAGTTTATTGCTTTGTGAGAAGTTTATATAGTATACAGACACGGACTCTTTTGGCCCCCAGAAGTGGGATTCTGCCCTCCTCACCCACTTCCTCCAGTTTGCTTGGCCCAGTCCGCATGCTGGATGCATGGCGCAGGAAGGACGTAAATGCCACCAGAGACTCATGCATGAGTTGTGGGATTAAAGTGGACCAAAACCCAACATTTTGACTATCCTGCATTTTGGTCCTTTCCCTCGGGGCACCCCGCTCGGGGATGTCCCGCTGTGTGAAACACCCAGATTGCAGATGCCAACTCACCTCTTCCCAGTCTTATGGCGCATGCCTTTGTCTAATGCCGGCGTCCCTCTAATGGGGCGTGCCCGCGGCAGCATAGAGGGATAGCAGGGATACGGCTCGCGCATGCGCCATTGGACGGGGAAACAAGTGTATGGGGCAACCTGGGGGATTTCACACAGCGGGGCATCGATCAGCCTGTGTATCTTATAGATTCCCAGGTTAATCTGTGTGGCTCTTGGTCCAATTTAAGGTACGTATATGGGGAAACGAGGTGGTTTCACACTATGGGGCATCCCAACCCAGGAAGGGTTTAACCCTCAGTACCAGCCTACCTAGAGATTTTGTCACCCTCTGTTGCTGGGCCATTTTCACCATTTTTGTGCTACAGATGTTTATCTGTGATTTGTGCAGGGATTTCCAGGAAAATTATATATTGTTTTTTCAGCAGAGTTTGGGCATTAACATGAAATGTCTTGTTTGGATTTTTTGCAGTGCTTTCATCATATTTTGGGGTAAAACATTTTTTTTAAACTTTGTTTTTAAAATGAAAAATATATTGCATGTGAAAGACCCATTTCTCCTGATTACAACCACATATGTATTGGTAGACACCCTTTCCTGGCCAGGAGAAGCACACTCAGCTGGGACAGATCGTCATTTCCGGATCCGACCCGGAAACAGTATGGCCGCCACCGGCCTTAGAGAAAAATGTGTTCCCAGCAGGAACTGAAGCAGCGTCCCTGAATAGCGTTCAGCAGCGTTTCCACGACCACCCGACGCTGTAACTTACCCACTCCTAGGTAAGTCAATTACTTACCTGCCTGCCCCCCAATGCAAGAATCCAAAAGGGGGGGGGGGGGGTGGCCGCAGTAACCACCGCCCCCTGCATTCCCGACTAGCATGTAGGGGAATGGGTGTGATTTAAGACTGGGTCCCATCCCGGAGACTGCCACCGGGACTAGCTCCGGGACAGGGTATTCCCTCGGGGGGTGACATCCAAGAGGGGAATCTCCGGCTGTAACAGAAGGTGGCCACCTGGACCGCCCCCCCCGCCAATTTCCCCGGGGGAAAAAAACATAAACGGGACACATAATCCAGCTTGTTTCCAGGTAGGAAACACAAAAACACTGAGGTCAGGAAGGAAGGGTCAGGGTATGTAATCATGTCCAGTTTCTGTTTCCGGTTTAGGTGGGAAGAACTACTCGGCTAGGTTGTCCTGGAGGACATTTTGGGAAACATTGCTTGGGAAACAATTGGTGTGGGGTCCACTCTATCCAGCAAAACCAGCCCAGGCAACAGCTATGTGGGCTTGTAGACCAGGCCGTGAAGGCCAAGCTGCCGGTCCTGATGGCTATCAGCCCTGCAAATGCTGCAAAGTGACAGTGATGTCAGCAATCTGAATGTCCTCTGCACAAGCCCCAGTTTCACCACAATCCCCTATGAAAATGCAGCCCTGCGATTGGCTGCCAACTGTCACGTGGTCCGGAATCTCTTATGCTCCAGCAACCTGGATGGCCCCCCGACAGGCATTTTGTAGAAAACAGCTTTAAAGAGGAACTAAACCCAAGATTTTCACTATCTTTTGTTTCTCCTGGTGCAGGCATCCCAATGTGGGATGCGCTGCTGTGTGTATCCCCCAGGATAGGCTATAAACTCCTTTTCCGTATTGCTATGGCACATGTGCCGCCCTGAATGGAGCACACACTGCCAGCTGCATCCCCACTAACCTCTAGCTGTGGGCATTCCTGTGCCATTCTTAAATGCCCGGCATGGGGACACTTCCAGTTAAAGGTAAAGCAGGGATGTATCAGCGGCCATGAGATGCAGCATGAGATTGGAGGAAAGGTGATGGGATCGTGCAACCCTCGGAATTCACACAGTGAGGTATCCTAATTCTTAATGCCCCATAAAGATGGAGACCTGCGCACCTAGTGTCTCGAGGAATCTAACACGATCAGAACATTTTAAAGCCTAACCAATACAGCCAAAATGTATAATTGAACACTTGTGTAATGTATTATGTGCAGAAAAGTGCAATTTAATGCTTTGTATGTAATCACACTTTTCATAGTAAAATTGTTTGAGGGGGGTCATTAATCTGACTAGCGAGGTAGAAGTGGGTCACCCCATTCTTTTGATATATTTGACTTGTACCCATATGGTCACAGATCAACCCCTCCCTGAAAGTGAGTGTCCCCCTAGCGTAGAGTCAGTAAATTTTGTAAACGGGGGCTAACTAGGTGCATCTAGAGTCTTTGATTTGAACTCTAGGGGATGGTTGTTCGTTTTTTAACCCCAATTAGAGATTTTTAGACTCTATTCCAGGTCCACATTAAAGTTTTCACTATCCTGGGTTTTGGTCCTTGCCCCCGGGGCACCCCGCTGTGTGAAACCCCCCAGGTCACCTCTTCCCGGTCCTACAGCGTGTGCACAGCCACTCGTCCAATCAGTGCATGCACTCGGAGCCTTTCGTCTAAGGTCAGCGGCTCTGAGCCTGCTGACAGCCACTTCCACCGCTACCCTCTAACAGGGAGCGTGCCCGCGCTGGCCACTCACAAATGCCTGCTAGAAGGATAGCAGGGATGCAGCCGCGGCTCAAGCACATGCAGCTGGACTGGGAAAGAAGGTAAGTGTATGGGTGACCTGGGGGGTTTCACACAGTGGGGCATTCTGATATTGGAGGGGGAGGGAATCAATTGGCCCGGAAATCTATAAGATCGATCACCGTGGGTTTTGGTCCACTTTAAAGTGGACCAACACCCCATGCTGATCGGCCCGGGAATCTTACAGCATCAGGCCTGTGGGGCTCCCCGATCGGGGGTGCCCCGCTGTGTGAAACCCCCCAGAAATCCCCAAAATCCCTACCTGCTCCTCGATCCAGCGGCAATTTGTGAATGGCCGGCGCGGGCGCGCTCCCTGTAAGAGTGACGCGCGGGAGGTGGCGGCGGGCGGGCACGCTCGCTTGTCCGTCGGCGGGGATTGGCAGCAGTGGTCACGTGGGAGCGGGGACAGGTGAGTTTTTGGGGCTTTCTGGGGGGTTTCACACAGCGGGGCACCCTAGATCGGGGTGCCCCACCGAAGTGGACCAAAACCCAGAATAGTCAAAATCCTGGGTGTTGGTCCACTTTAAACGAGCTTTTCAGCCAACCCGATTGCATACTATAGATCTAGTCTACACAGCAGTATAGTAAGTGGACCTACACCAATATACAAAGGGTTGAATTTGCTGATAAATCACATTTTTTGCCTTATCAAACAGATGGATGTCGGGGTGTCAGTGGAGAAACACCAGAGATCAAACCCCCTGCAAGCATTGCTGGAAGAACACAAGCTGGTGGTGACAGGGTTATGGTCTGGGGAATGTTTTCATGGCATTCTCTGGGTCCGCTCAACCAAATTGGGTATGAATCCATTCTTGCAGATCAAGATTACTCATACATGCTGATTGCTGATCTCCTCTTCTTACAGCAAGACAATGCAACCTGTCTGTCACATGGCTACAAATGTACAACAATGGATGGAAGAGCCTGCCCAACACTTCCAAGTACTACCCCCACTCCCCAGACTTAAATCCAATTGAGCACCTGTGGGGCCACCTCAATTGTGGTGTTTGCTGTATAGATCTTCTGGCAGGCTCCCTCCGGTAGCTGTGGGGTGCACTGCAGTCAGCATGGCTCCAGATACCTGAGACCAACTATCAGCACCTTATGAAGTTACTATGAGCCTGACAGAAAGGCACTCCTTCCCTTGCTATCAGATTTTTCAGCAGCCATGCACTGCCTTGCCCGTTTTAGTGTACTCACCTACCTCCTGCCATGAATAAGAAGACTCCTTCACTGATTTGGGGTTAGGGGAACAAGCCAAAACTGATCATATTGAAACGCTTATCTTAGCAGGACTGATTTGTAGCAGTGTGGGTGGCTTCCTAAACAGCAGATTGTCTATTCTTCTATTAGTTCATGATTGGAGCTGCTGGCCCATGGAGTAAGGCGAGTATATTATTTCCATGCTACAGTTGCAGTTTTTAAGCAAAAAGGTAAAATACAGCTATACTCCCACCACCACTATCCATGTAGTGGCTCCTCAGTTCCTGGGTCAGCTCCAGTGCTCAGCCCTGCCTGCTGCGAGAAGGGAAAGTCTCACCGATTGGAGGCGCCTACCACTGAGCCACTATATGCTTTTCTTAGAGGTGGTTAGTTTGGGCATGTAGGAGCTCCATGTGTGCTTATAGTAATCTGCTGGTTCTGTAAAAAAATCATTTTCTCCTCCTCACTGCTAAGTCTAGTGCTGAAAAATGTGCCAGTTTCTAAGATCAAGTCCTGCGGTGTGTCTGCACTTAGATTTATAGGTGACGTGAGGAGATGTGACCATTCACTGCAATAGCGTGGGCAAGCTGAGGCCGAGCAGTAGTAGGAGGCCCATGAACACTGATCTCCGGACCTTGAGTAGGATAGTAAAACTGCTGGGGGCCCAAAATGTATGTAACTTTTTATTGTAGGATGGACATGGCCTTTAAAGTGGACCTATCACTGTTCCTGGCTTCTAACAGACCTCAGAGCCGACTAAGTGCCTCTGGGGCATCCCAATTCGAGATGCCCCACTGTGTGAACCCCCACAGAGGCCAGCAATCTCTTATCCTTCTGGCAGTCCTGTGGCACAATTACAGGCCGTGAGCGCATCCCTAGTATCCTTGCAGCTGAGGCACGCTCTGCAGGGAAACTGTTGGTGCTTTGTTTAAAACAATGCTTTATGCCATGCATTAGTATGTGCAGCCTAAAGCACTAAAAGGACGAGAGCCTGCATATGGGCCAGGGGAATAACAGAAAGGTGAGTCGGGTAGGCATTCTGGGGGTTTATCACATGGCAGGGCATCCCAAATCTGCATGCCCCAGCAAAACAGACCAAGATAGTGAAAATCCTGGTGATAGGTCCCCTTTAAAAGAAATTATCCAGGTTACATGTAAAGCAGATTATTGTTTGCTTACCTGCCATTCTGGTGAACTGCTGAATAAACATGTTGTTGCTAAAAGGTGGACTTATATAAAGAGGTGAGGCATAGACAATCCAGTAAAGGACCCTCCCCTGGTCTCCATACAGTCTGATGCAAGAGGGATCCATTAATGCAAAAAAAATGTCATGAATAAATAAAATCATTCAGCCATCCTTGACTGGAGTTCCACTATAACATTAGTCTATGGGGGTTATTTAAAAAGGCATAGTGCCATGTAGTGCCTCGTAGCGGCAGGCAGCGTCTGTTGAACGCAGGGGGCACTGTACTCATGACCACATTTAAGAAAGTGAATCTGGTGAGCGCCTCTAACAGCGCCATGTAGCGTCACATGTATTAATACAGGCGGCTCAGCATATAGCGCCGGCAATCTAGGCCATGTAGTACCTGTCGCTCTGTAGTGCTCTCTCCTACATTTCAATGGGGTTTGATTAGTTGTGTATAAATAGTTATGTTATATTTTTATGCAGAATTGTCATTACAGGTCTGGCACTAAAGTGTTGATGTCACAGTGTTAAAACAATGTCATTCCATGTGTTTTCACTTTGTTACTGGTGGATATGTGTTCAAAATCAGACTTTATTCACACAGCGTCTAGTGCTACAGCGACCAGCTTTAGACCAAGTATGGTGTTGAGCGCCGAACGCACTGAGCTGGCGCTACCTCTCGCTTGCTGCAGCGCTGTACTGGTGTTAGAGCACCAAACGCACATCATATTCATCAATGCCGGCCAGGTTACTACAGCGACCGCAACGCTAGGTTACAGCGCCCGATACCCACTTACAGCGTCTACTAGCGGTCGCTCTAAGCGATGCTATACAGACGCTCATCTGGCAATACGTGAGGCTAGTAGTGAATCAGCCTCCACATCTGTCGCTTACTGCTAAAAATCCAAAAATAAAACCTCACCTTTGATGTCACAAAGAAACAAATTATAGGTGAATAAAGAAATCACACAGCAGACACAAGTCAGAGAGGCGTTTGTTGGCTTTATTAGAGGTGTAAGGCAGGGGGGGATTTGGCAGTGCCACGAGTAGTCCCTGGGTTAGTAACGTGTATGGCTTTTATATGGAAGGTAAACATTGGACAGGGCGTTATCGGGGCACCTCTATAGCTTTCTTCCCTTACATTACTCACCAATAACGGATTACTACCCCCCAGAAGTGGCATTTCAATTTCTGGTAAAAGCTGGAGATTCATCCGCTTGTCACCCCCTATCGCCTTTTGCGAGAATGTCTTGTGGGTTACGTCACCGGAAAGATATGGTGGCAAAACCAGGATCTCAACCTGAACCATTCAGTGTTTAGATATGCTGTTGGAGGAGTGCCGGGGATGCCGCTGGAGGCCTGCACATGTGCCGTGGGATCGAACCCCGAGGATAGTATATGGTGAAACCAGGGGCTTTCACACAGTGAGGCATCCCAGATTGGGATGCCCCAAGGGAAGACTTTCCAAAGATGCCAGAGACAGTGTGTTTTGGTCTGCTTTAAATAAGAGCACTGTCTGAGCTTAGTTGCATTTAGGAAAGCTGTCATTGCTATGTGCAGGACCAAAGAAACTCACACACTGGTGGTGCTGGGGGGGGGTTAGGCAAAAACTTGACCTAGAGGCACCCCTGCTTCCTCTACCCACTGGCAAACACTCAAGTCAGGGTGAATAAAGCATGGATGCCACAGCACATGTGTCTTAGTATCAAGGAATGAGGGGTTCCCAAATCAGGATGGGTTTTGGTCCACTATAAAGCGAGACTCCAGCCAGTACTTGATGCCTAGCTTCTGGAATTACCCTAAAATGCAGGCAAACCCCCATCAGTTACATGGCCAGCCAATGTATCACTGAGGGTCGAGTAAATCACATGGTTTGGGGCAATTCTGGGGTAGCAGATAGGCATCCTGAAAGGAGGAGGGCAGTGGCCCTTAGGGTATAGGTCCCTAGGTTGATTCAGAGCCAGATGAGGATTCTCACTTGTTTATTAGGAGAAAACTGCCATTTACTTTCATTGTTTACCTTAGGGCGGATTCAGTGCCAGGTGCAAATTTACACCAGTGGACAATGAAAGTGAATGGCAGATATAAGATTCCATGGCCGATCGATTCCCCCTCCCTCCAGGGCATCCAAAATCGTGATGCCCCGCTGGGTGAAACCCCCCAGGTCGCCCATTCACTTAACTCGTTTCCCGGCCCCACGGCACGTCTAAGAGCAGCGACCGCATCCCGCTCTAGCAGGGCGCGTGCCCGTACCAGGCATTTGTGAATGGCCGGGCACGCTTCCTGTTAGAGGGAAGCGGGATGCACTGTGGGACTGGGAAGAGGTGAGCTGGCCTCGTCGTCCTTGGGGGTTTCACACAGGCCCCCCCAGGAAAGGACCAAAACCCAGGATAGTCAAAATCCTGGGTTTTGGTCCACTTTAAAAAGGAGAGAGAATTCTCACCCGGCTCTGAATCGACCCCATAGTGGCAGAGACTTTGCTCCTGTGCCGGCAACCAGTATGCATTGGTCATTATGAATGCATTACCATTATGCGAGTGCAGAACCAGTTAGTTATTTTGCCGAACCCTGGCATCCTATTCTATTTTAACTAGTGGGGTAATCAGACCTCACATTGTTTTGCCTGGAGGTCTGCTTTAAAGCCCAGTGGCAGTGTTTTTTTTCTTCCCTATAAGTCAGTCCCTATAAATCAAGCTTTCCAGAATTAGTCAATGCACCCCTTCTTGCCCTCTTAGGCCATGACGGGGGACCGGCTGCAGTTAGTCTCTCCCCACTGGAGGACATGTTGTCATGTGGTAGTGTGTGTGGCTGCTTTCAGTCCCTTCAGAACACAGAGATCTTGCTCTGGAAGTAAGCTGAATAAGAGGAGGCACTTTGGGTGACATTTTGTGGATTCAAAGGATGTGAGTCTGCTTGAAACTTTTGATCACTTTTTATGTACAGGTTAGATGATGTCATATAAATGATCTTTTCCAGTCATTTCGACTAGTAAAGCCCTTAAGATCTGGTCTGATTGGTAAAAACCCGGTCATGATTGAAGTATCTAGTAACCGCCCCCGCCATGATCAGATGATCTTTGATCTATCTAAAAGGAAGACATAGGAAGTTTGGGAACTGTTACTGAATTTCCAGAAAAGCTGAAGATCCGTCTTGTGCAATCGTTTAGAGATTTTGATTTTTGAAATGAGTAACAATCATTAAATCACCAGAAAAACCTGCTGGTCTAGGGCTAACCTAAGACAATGTGGATGATCCAGCCACCAGCTGCTACCAAAAATGAAATCCATTTTGGAGGATGTTGATTATGGCAGGAAGTGTGCGATTGTGTAAACAGTTCACACTCTGGGGAATGATGGGTATATAGGTAGTGATAGCTGTACTTACAGCATCCCCTGGGTACCCAGCTCCGGTACGCAGCAGGGATGCTCGGGAGGGGGACGGGCGCCCCCTGCTGTCTGCACTGCGCTGCGTGCAGCTCTCGGGAAGCGTGCTGGTTCCAGTTTCTGGAATGCTGGGAGTGTGTAAACAATTTGCCTGAGTTTATTTTTCCCTGGGATCGGAATGTATCAGCTGAACCACCTTCCAGGCCATTTCCAGTTACATAGGGTGGGGGTGGGTGGGCGGGTCGGAAGCAGCGGTGGTTACCGTTAATCCTGAAAGAGATGAAAAAACAGACTATGAGGAAATCGGAGAGCAGCATGTGTGAGCAATACATGTGCACTAATGCTTCATGCTAACATGCTTAGACGGGATATCCCCTATACAGGGAAAATGAGCAATTCCTAGTGGTGGACAGTCATAGCTATGAAGCAGTAATAGGTAGATCCTTATACCTGAACCAAAGACATGCAGAGGATGGTGCTCAAATGAAGTAAGAGTGCCAGCCAGGATGCATTAGGGGATCTGGAGAGACTGCAGAGTGTACCTCATGGGTTAAAGTGGACTAAAACCAAGTGCGATCAATTCCCTCCCCCCGGGGCATCCAAAATCGTGAAATGTGAAACCCCCCAGGTCGCCCCGTTCACTTACCTTGCTTCCCGGTCCAACGACGCATGCGCGAGCCACATCCATCTAGCAGGGAGCGTGCCCACGCCAGCTGTTTGTGAATTGTCGGCTCGGTTCCCTGTTAGAGGGAAACGGGTGATACGGCCAACATGGCGACTGGAGCTGCTGACCTTAGACGGCATCTTAGATTGCGTGACGTCAGCAACTCTGAGTGCGCTGATTGGATGAGCAGCCGCCCATGTGCCGTAGGACCGGGGATAGGTGAGTTAGATTGGGTGATCTGGGGGGTTTCACACAGCGGGGCACCCCCGATCGGGGTGCTCCCGGGGAAAGGACCAGAACCCAGGAGATTCAAAATCCTGGGTTTTAGTCCACCTTAAAGCAATGCTCCCCAACCCTCTCCTCGAGAGCCACCAACAGCTCATGTTTTGTGGATCTACATGTAACTGTCTCTCAAGATCTGTCTGAGCTCTAATCACTTCACCTGTGCCTGTGTATTGAGATCTGCAAATCCTCGCCTCTTGTTCGGTCTTGAGGAGAGGGTGGGAAACTCTGGGTTAAAGTGGGCCAGCACGGGCACGCACCCTGTTAGAGCGAAGCAGAGATGCAGCGACTGTCACACTCAGCTCTGCTTAGCTAGACTCGGCTCTTAGTCAAGTCTTAGCCGAATTTGACGAGCAAGCACGCTGATTGCATGAGGGCCTGCACATGCACTGTAAGACTGGGGAAAGGTGAGTTTACTGCATGACCTGGGGGTTTCAGACAGCAGGGGCAAGAACCAAAACCCAGAATAGTCAAAATCCAGGGTTTTGGTCCACTTTAAAGGAAAGTACACTTTAGTGACTGTTGGGGCAGTGCCTAGGGTGCATTGACGATCAACTTACCTTACTGATGCTCCCGCACCACGGTTTGTCAAGTGGAGCTCTGTATCTGGGTTCCAGCCGGTGGGTGGGCATGGTCCGTTTACGGACGGCTCCAGATTGGAAACAATGGGTGTCCCAGTATATGGAAGTTACTGCACTATGAAGGTGTCCATTGTTTTCAATGGGAGCTGGCCACACCAAGGCCACGCCCACCCACCAGTCAGATCCTGGAAGCAATTGGCGATGGTGGGGTAATTTGTCCGGCCCTGGAGCCTTGGGAAAAATCCACTTTTCCTTAAAAGCACAAAACTCATGGTAGCCCACCCAAGATTTTAAAAGACTCCAGGGCCTTCCCCCTGAGGCATCCCAAATTGTGACCCCCCCCGCTGTTTGAACCCCTCCCAGTACCTCTGAGGCATCCTTATTTGGGATGTCATAAATGCCTACATTATCTTTCTCTGGCAGAAGCAGTGTCTTGCTGTCTCATTCTGTGCTCTGCCAGGGATCAGTAGTGTTCCAGTAAGAAGCCATAGGTAGCACAGTGTGGGCCACTTCACCCAAAACCTGTACCAAAATTCTCTCAATACTGTTCTAATACCCCCCCACCCCTGTCTCTCAAATCTTCCCCTAACCCTTTTCCTGTACCTACAGCCAAATACCCCCCACACATGTGCTGCCCTTCAATTCTCAACATCATGGCTGTGGGGGCACAGTATCTGCCCTTACACTAAAGCTCCAAAATTGACCATATCTGCCACTATCTATGATTGGTCACTGCAGTGGTTAGGCCTAAACTGATGAACACACTTGCTGACTGTGTGAGGGGGGGGGGTAGCAAATCCCTGGCTGATTTATGGCCACAGTCTCCCCCTTGCTTCCATTAGAACTTCACTGGCCACCAACAGAGACACAAAAGTCGTGCAGGAGAGCTGTTCATGTATCTGAGCAAAGCATCCCAAATCGCCATGCCCTTTTCCTCTTTAGTGTCCCTGTCTATATTGCCTTGCAGTGTGGGGGCGCCAGAGAGGGGCAGGGGGACAGTTCTTGTGAATGACATACAGTGTATGAGCTATGCATGGTCATTGTTGGGAGTGGAGTTTGTCAAATGTAGCTACTTTGGCCCTTTAATAAATATAAATAATAAAAAAAAATCTATGTTTTGCAATTTGTAGTGTTTTTTGTAATAAAAAAATGTAAGTTTGTCAATAAAATCTTATTGCGTGTGAAACCCCAATTTCTCCCAGTCACAGTGGTACCACATATGTATTGGTAGACACCCTTTCCTGCCCAGAAGACTCCCCCAAACTGAAACAGCGCTTTAGGAGATTTTTTTGTTAAAATACAACTATGCTACGCGCTAAGCGCACCTTGCAGTTTTTCCAGAAAAACATCCCTTTACATTTGAAATATGCCTCACAAACTATATAGTACAAAGTACATAAGTACACACCTCAAGCTTTCTAGGTGTACCAGGCTTGTTTATGTGGGTGTAGTTTTGTGGACGTAATCCCTCAATCAATTCCTTGGTTGCACAGAGTTTCCCTAAAAAAGAAGAATCAAAGCCACATTAACCTAAAAAAAAAAAACTATATGCAAACAAGAAAAAAATACCATTTTGTGATTACTCACCTGTAAAATGGGTATTATAAGTATGTCACACACCCCACTTCAAGACATTCATTACATGTGGGTATACTGACCTGTAGATGGCGATCTTGCAGAGATGTCAATAAAAAAAGTAAGACCCTCCCGGTCCATAAATACCTGGGACCTCCCACTCATTCCCCAGTATAAAGATAGCAGTAAGGTAAAGGGACCAGGAAAGCCAGTTACAACTAACAAAGGTTCACCATATAAAGGATCCAGAATACCAAAGGGCAGGGTGAAGCGGGGTGTGTGACATACTTATAATACCCATTTTACAGGTGAGTAATCACAAAATGGTATTATTCTAAGTATGTCACACACCCCGCTTCAAGACATTCATTACATGTGGGACATCCAATAGCAGTGTCCATAAAGGGCGGGGATCCAAAAACAAGACAACAAGGCACAAACATAAACCACTGCAGCTTGCAGAACCTTGTGGCCAAAAACAGCATCCGCTGAGGCCCGCACATCAACCTTGTAAAACTTGGAAAAAGTGTGAACCGAAGACCAAGTAGCAGCCTTACAAACCTGCTCAACAGAGGCCTGGTGCTGGAAAGCCCAGGACGCCCCAACAGCACGAGTAGAATGAGCAGTAACACGAAAAAGGGGGAATCTTCCCCTTGGCAGAACAGGCCCCAACAATGGCCTGGCGAATCCATTTACTAATGGAAGACTTGGCGGGAGCCAAACCCTTCCTAGGCCCAGAGGGCACCACAAAAAGGGCGTCAGTCCTACGAAAAGAGGAAGTAGCCACCAAATAGTATACTTCACACAGCGAACCACATCCAAAGAATGCAAAACCCTTTCCTTGTCATTGCTAGGCTTAGGAACAATGTCCTGATTAAGATGAAAAGCAGAGACCACCTTAGGAAGGAAATCTGGCTTGAAGCGGAAAACAACCTTGTCCTGATGCCTCTCAAAGTAAGGGGCCTTAATGGACAAGGCTGCCAACTCCGATACACGCCGAACGGAAGTGATGGCAACCAGAAAAACAACCTTCTGAGAAAGCGTAGAAAGTGCAATATCCTGCAAAGGTTCAAAAGGAGGACCCTGCAAGGCAGAAAGAACCAAGTTCAAATCCCAGACTGGGAGCAAAGGCTTCCTAGGAGGCCGCACATGCGTAACCCCCTGGAAAAAGGTCTTAACCAGAGGATGAAGAGCAAAAGACTTTTGAAAGAAAAGCGCCAGGGCAGAAACATTCCCTTTCAGCGTACTAAGTTGCAAACCTAGGTCCAGACCATGTTGCAGAAATTCCAAAACCCTAGGGATAGAAAACGCCCTGCAAGGCAAGGCCCTGACCTCACACCAATCAATATAAGACCTCCAAATCCTATAGTAGATGGCAGAGGAAGACTTCTTTCTAGCCCTAACCAGAGTCTGAATGACAGCATCAGAAATACCTTCCTCCTTCAAGATGGAGGTTTCAGCAGCCATGCCGTCAAATCCAGCGTTGGTAAATTGGGGTAGAGCAGTGGACCCTGAGTGAGCAGATCCGGCAGAAGGGGCAGATCTAGCTTATCCTCTGCCAACCTTACCACGTCTGCGAACCAAACCTGTCTTGGCCACCTTGGAGCCACCAGGATTGCTGACGCGCCCTCTAGGGCCAGCTTGCGCACCACTTTGCCCACCATGGGAAACGGAGGGAACAGGTATAGAAACCCCAGATCCCTCCAGTTCAGAGACATGGCATCCGCTGCCAGAGCCAGCGGATCCCGCGAGAGAGACACAAATGCCGGAAGCTTGTGATTGTGACGAGAGGCAAAGAGGTCCACCTCCGGAGTCCCCCACCGGTGGCAAAGCGACCGAAACACCTTGGGGCTGAGCAACCAATCCCCCCGGCAAGATGACCCCTGCTCAGGGAGTCCGCCTCCGTGTTCTCCACTCCCGGAATGTACACTGCCGAGATGCATGGGACATTGCCCTCTGCCCAATCCAGGACCAAAGACACTTCCCGGAGGGCACGCCTGCTGCGAGTCCCTCCCTGGTGATTGATGTAGGCGACCGCCGTCCGATTGTCCGACCGAACTTGAACCGGTAGTCCCCGCAACTGATGAGTCAAGTGAGCCAGAACCAACCTGATGGCTCTCAACTCCAGAACATTGATGGGATTGTGAGTCTCCTGAGGCCCCCACAGTCCCTGAAACTGAAGATCCTTCCAAAAACCCCCCCAACCAGACAGGCTGGCATCCGTGGTGACAGTCTCCCAACGAGGGGTCAGAAAGGACCTGCCCCTAGTCAGATTGCTTGGTTTCAGCCACCACCGAAAGGAACGCCGCACCCGGGGGGACATCAGAAAGGACTGATCCAATGACAGCGGGGACCCGTCCCAGGCCGCCAAGAGATGGAGCTGGAGCGTCCTCGTGTGAAACTGGGCAAAGGGAACCGCCTCGAACGGCGCCACCATCAATCCCACCAGTCGCATCCCCAGATGGATGGACGGGCGGGGGATAGATAGGAGACGCTGAGTCAATTCCTGAATCAGAAGAACCTTGGCTCGGGGGAGGAACACCCTGGCCTGAGAAGTATCCAGAGACATCCCCAGGAACTCCACCACCCTGGAGGGAGAGAGGCAGGACTTGGGATAGTTGATCACCCAACCGAAACTCTCCAGAGTGGACACCACGGTCCTGGTATCCAGCTGCGCCTGACTGAGAGAAGACGCCATGATGAGAAGATCGTCCAGATATGGCACGATGCGGATACCCCTGGCTCTGAGGATGGCCATCACTCCTGCCAACACCTTGGTAAAAACCCTTGGAGCCGACGTAAGGCCAAACGGAAGAGCCACAAACTGAAAATGTCGATTTTCCACGACGAACCTGAGAAATCTCTGGTGTGCCGGGAATATTGGAATATGCAGTTAAGCATCCTTGATGTCTATGGATGACATGAAGTCCCCCTGACGAAGTGAGTGGATGGCTGAGCGCACAGTTTCCATACGGAACTTCCGGGGACGGATGAACCTGTTGAGCAACTTCAGATCCAGAATGGGACATACGGATCCGTCCTTCTTGGGCACTGTGAACAAATTGGAATAGAAGCCCAGGCCCCGGTCTGAGGGGGGCACCGGACAGATGACAGCCATGTCCAAGAGACCTGCTACTGCCGCCCGAAGCCCCTGAGCGGCCAGAGGATCTGACGGCACCCGAGACCTGAAGAATCTGGGAGGGGGCCGGAACTCAAACTCCAGCTTGTAACCGGAAGACACCACTTCCTGAATCCACCTGTCCGAGACCTCTTGGACCCAGACCCGGGAGAAGAGTTGCAGCCGTCCCCCCACCCGCAAGGGTGAGGGCGCCCCCTCATTGCTGAGCCGGCTTGGCAGCGGATTTAGGCTTAGAGCCCCAACTGTGTCCTGGACGGGCCCGACCCCTGCCCCTGGACCAGGAATCACCTCTGGACGAGGGGAAGGCCAAACCCCTGCCAACTCTAGCCCCACGAAAGGACTGAGTGAAGGAAGCCGCCCTCCGAAAGGGGCGACGCTGCTTCTTACACTGAGGTAACTTACCTCCCTTCGCCACCGAATCCAATTTCTCTCCAAAGAGCCGCAACCCCACAAAGGGAAGGGCCGTAAGCGACTTTTTGGACACAAAATCAGCCGCCCACTGGCGTAACCAAACCAACCGCCGGATAGCCACAAGCAAGGCCGAAGCTCTGCTACACGTCACCAATGTGTCGTCCAAGGCGGTCAGCACAAAGTACAAAAATAACTCACATCGCTTAAGGGCGGCAAACTCCTCACTAGCCGGGCCAAGCCCGGAAGAGGTCAACAGTCCTCTAACAACCGACCTGGCAGCTACCAATAAAAGCACAGAAGCACAAACCGGCCGCAAGGCCGACCCAACACTGGCAAAACCATGACAAGCCATCTGGTCAATGCGTTTATTCCCACCATCCTTGAGAGTAGTGCACTCTGGAGAATGCAGGATTGAGGAGCTGGACAACCCCAAAACAGGAGCATCCACCTCGGGGGGGGGGGACGAGCAGTGCTTCACCGTGTCGGCCGGAAAGGGATATTTCTTGTCCCAACCCGGAGGGACACCCGGAAGCCGAGTCGGCCTCTCCCATTCCTTAAGAATGATACCATCAAAATGCTTTTGATAAGGAAATTCCAAGCGCGGCTTGGTCACCTCAAAGAACTCCCCCTTCAGCGGAGGAGCCGCCTCGGGGGGAGAAATAGCCAGGACCTCAAACATATGAGCCAGGACCCTAGAGGTATCCAAGGAATCCCCCGGGCCCTGCTCGGTATCAGCACCCACAAACTGCTGGTCATCGGAGCCCTCAGATTCCTCAAACAGCTCCCCTTCCTCAAGCGGGGGGCAATCAGACCAATCCAGGGAGTCAAACTCCTCCATATCAAAGGCCTGCGTGGCTGTATACAAATGTTTTCGCTTTGCCGTTGTCTTTTTGGCAACAGCACTGAAAAACAATTTTTCAAGATTGGCCAATCTGGCACACACCTCAGATTGCGACTCCCCGCCAATGACCACATCACATGGGGTACGTGTCAAGCAAGGGGGAGACGGAGAGGAGACTGGCGGAGCAGAACCAGACGCCTGAGATCCGGACTGCCGCGTAATAGACCGTTGTGCACAGGGTACAAAGAAATACATCATCCCCCAAACACAGCCTGGATTGCCCCGAGGGGGGCACAAGCCCTGTATCCGGGGAAGCCTCCATATGGTGATTTTTTATATATATATGCACAATGCCCCGAGGGAATTACGCAGTAATGCAACTTAGAACAGCCGCCATGACAAACACCGGAGGCCGGCGCCGCAGGATGCACATGTAAAGTTAAGCACCACACACACACAATATCAATAAAGTATGAATCTATAAGGGATCAGGCCCCCCCCCCCCTCTAAGGGTATCCGGGAGAGGGGGAATCCATGCTAGGGTGGGAGGCCAAGGGACAGGGCATCCCAAACCGGGGTCACCAACCTGGTTAGCCGCCTACCCCTTGTTATGGGGTCTCACGGCGGAGCGTAGCTCCTGAGCACCAAGGGTGCCATCTACCATTGCCCGGACCAGCAGCCTAGGCTGGGAGGCAGTAAAATCAATAAAGAATCCGGGCAGGAATAGATCAAATAGAGGGTCGGGAGTCATCCCGGCTACCTGCAAGGAGGAGACATCCATCTTCTGACTTGCTCACCGTCTGCAGAGATGAAAGACTGGGGAATGAGTGGGAGGTCCCAGGTATTTATGGACCGGGAGGGTCTTACTTTTTTTATTGACATCTCTGCAAGATCGCCATCTACAGGTCAGTATACCCACATGTAATGAATGTCTTGAAGCGGGGTGTGTGACATACTTAGAATACAAGTAAAATCTGAAAAAGCAACATCCCCAGAACAGAACGGTACTCAACATGCATAGGTACTTTCAAGGGAAGAGTTGCCAAACACCCCAAAGTAAAGCATGTGCATAACGGTAATTATACTTCAAAATTTCAGCTCTGCAGACAAAGTGCGCACCTTGCAATTTTTCAACCAAAACAACCCCTTACATTTGGAATATCCCCCATAAACCATATATTCCCTGAAAATACACATGTTAACCTTTCTAAGCGTACTGAGCTTGTTGTAGTGCGCTCATCTTTCTGGAAGTAATCCCTTGAAGAATTCTTAGGTTGCACAGGGTTTCCCTAAAAAAAATTATAAAAAAGCAGAATAAAAAAAACATGTTTTCCTAAAATATCAATATGCAAACAAGAAAAAACAAGCTAAATATGAAAGCACAAGGTCCCCCGAGCAGAACAATACCCAACATGCATAGCTATATTAACCCTTTTAATTGCCAGCCTACTTGAAGTTTTGTCACCCTCTGTTGACAGGTAATTTTTCCCCATTTTGCACCATGTTTAACCGTGATTTTTGCTGGAATTTCCAGTAAAATTATGTACATATTTTTTGCAGCAGAGTTTAGGCTTTAACATGAAATGTCTTGTTTGTAATTTTTCTACTGTTTTTTAAATATTTTTGTGTAATTAAAACAAAAAAAATAAATAAAATAATATTTTTTAGACAATTGTCTCCTTTATTTTAAATAAAACATTTGCTTTATTAATAAAAACCATATTGCATGTGATAGCCCCATTTCTCCCGATTACAACGGTACCACATATGTATCGGTAGCCCCCCCATTCTTGCCCAGGAGCCCCCCCCCCAAAACTGAAAAGAGCACTTTATAACATTTACAACAAATAAAATACTACTACTATCCACACTATAAACATAAGGGGTTAATTAAAAATAAAATTACATGGGGGGGGGGGGGCATTTTTTAAAGGAATTTTAAGGGTTAAAAACCCTTAAAAATAAAAAAAAATGACATGGGGTCCCCCCTACCCATCATAACCAGCCCGGGACCAGCTATGGGGGCTTGTAGAACAGGGTGCAGGGGTCAGCTCTGGTGCCCCCCCCCCCAAGCCCACATACCCTCTGTGGGCCCGGACTCTTCTGCCCCCCCCTGGGCTTTGAGGAGGCAGGTAATTGGGGGTGCCAGGGGTTAATGGCAAGTCACCCGCTAGCTGTAGGTGACTTGCCAGCCCCCAGCCTTGTGAACTGGTATAGGGGTCTCATGGATCCCTTACCAGTTCACAAGGAGTTAAGTGTAAAAAAAACACAAAGAGAAAAAATATTTTATTTTTTTTTTTTTCATATATACTTACCTCCCATCCATCCTCGGCCACTGTGTCCCACGCTGATCAATCTGGCTTCTGCTCTCTTGCTGCTGCTGGAAGCCTTTTATAGCTGCTGGGTGACAGAGCATAAGGATTAATTAAAAAAAAAAAAGACATGGGGAATTTTAAGGGTTAAAAACCCTTAAAAATCCCCCCAAAAAATATCACATGGAGTCCTCCCCTACCCAAAATAACCAGCCCGGGACCAGCTATGGGGGCTTGTAGGAACAGGGTGCAGGGGCCAGCTTTTGTGGCCCCCCACCCTGCAGCCTACAAGCCCACATACCCTCTGTGGGCCCGGGCTTTCTGCCCCCCTCGGGCTCTGGGGAGGCAGGTAATTGGGGGTGCCGGGGGTTAATGGCAAGTCACCCGCTAGCCGCAGGTGACTTGCCAGCCCCCAGCCTAATGGGTCCCTAAGGAGACGGGCATGTTCCAGCCCCGTCATCCCTATTTCTACTTCTCTTCAGCTTTTTTTATTAAAAATAGTGGAAATTGCTTTTTCATCTCCAATTTTCAAAAAAGACTACAATCAGCACTACAATCCAAACACACGGATGCTTTATCCACTTACCCATTCATCCTCATCTACCCCTTCAAAGGCATCCTGGGGCAGAGGGTCATCCCGGTTACCCAGCTTTGCCACCATTGCATTAAGAAGCTGAGGAAAAAGAATTAAGATACTTAATAAGACTGCAGCCCCTAATCACATACATTGCTAACACTTCAAGAATGGTCTGGATTCTTAAAAGCGGGCCGAAAGCTTGTTTAGAAAAACAGAAAAACATTTAAAATAAAAATAAGCATAAAAATCAATCTATTATTAATAAGCATGTAAACCGCTATATGCTCATCAATAACCAGTTCTTAAAGTGGACCAAAACCCACCGCAATCGATTCCTGCCCCCCCGGGGCATCCAAAAGGTCGTCCCATACACTTACCTTGTTTCCCGGTCCAACGGTGCATGCACGAGCCGCGGCTGCATCCCGCTATCCCTCTAGCAGGACGTGTGCCCGCGCCAGGCATTTGTGAATAACCAGCGCGGGCACGCTCCCTGTTAAAGGGTGAGCTCTTGGACGAAGGGGCAGGAGCGAATCAGAGTACGCTGACTTAGAGGCTGTGCATGTGCCGTAGGACCGGGGAAGGGTGAGATCGGGCGATCTGAGGGGTTTCACACAGAAAGGCATCCCTGATCGGGGTGCCCCGGAGGAAAGAACCAAAACCCAGGATAGTCAAGAAAAAATATTTTAGTCCACTTTAAAGCCTTAAAGGGATAAACCCCATGGCATTTGGGAGCTGATGGTG
Organism: Gastrophryne carolinensis; assembly: GCA_027917425.1. Taxonomy (NCBI): domain Eukaryota; kingdom Metazoa; phylum Chordata; class Amphibia; order Anura; family Microhylidae; genus Gastrophryne; species Gastrophryne carolinensis. The sequence goes on from CM051240.1 coordinate 51,375,002, forward strand.
GGTAGGGCCACATATACTGTATACAGGGGATCTCACCTCCTCCTTCTTCTGCTCGTCACTCTTCTCTTGCAGGTAGACTGAGGAGGGGACAAACTTCTTGACTGGGGCCTCTTTAGGAGCCTGGCTGACTGTGGGGAGGAAGATGAGGAACAATGTAGCAATAGTACCACACATGGGGGGATCTAGAGCAGGACTATATAAAGGATAAGGAGACCCAGCAGAATGAAATACCTGGAGTCATGTCGGCAGGACACAGACTAACTTTGGGCTGCAGCTTGTCCTTATTGTTGAGCCATTGCTCAGCAGACAGGGCCGGCTCCCAGGTCAACCGCGTTGGAGGGAAGACATCATCCTGAAAGAACTCTTTCTATAAAAGGAGAAAAATGACAGGAGTACACAGGTGAGTATGAATCTATAACATGAGTCATGTTATCAGCCATCGTCCATTATGTGGTCCTAACACTCTGCTGGATGGAACTGATAGGACAGAGGAAGTGCCTGCTGCTGCCCTGTAACAAGGAGGACATGTCAAGTCTCACAAAAATTAGGCCATCAACCATCTGCCTGCCAGCACATAAGGCTCCCTCCCCCTGCCAACGTGTAAGGCTCCCTTCTCCCACCTGGACCCGGATGTAGGGCACCCTCCCCTTGCTCTCACCCAACCCACGTGAAGGCTCTCCATTCCTGACCACACCCAACCTACATTAAAATGATTGCTCTTACCCCATCCACATGAAACCCCTTCTCCCACTCAACGCAAAGGAAGACTCCAGATCCCTGCTCTTACCCCACCTACATAAAGACTCCAGATCCCTGCTCTAACCCTGTCCACATAAAGACTTCAGATCCCTGCTCTTACCCTGCCCACATAAAGACTCCAGATCCCTGCTCTAACCCGTCCACATAAAGACTCCAGATCCCTGCTCTAACCCGTCCACATAAAGACTCCAGATCCCTGCTCTAACCCGTCCACATAAAGACTCCAGATCCCTGCTCTAACCCCACCCACATAAAGTCTCCAGATCCCTGCTCCTACCCCACCAACATAAAGACTCCAGATCTCTGCTCTTACCCCACCTACATAAAGACTCCAGATCTCTGCTCTTACCCCACCAACATAAAGACTCCAGATCTCTGCTCTTACCCCAACCACATAAAGACTCCAGATCCTTGCTCCTACCCCACCAACATAAAGACTCCAGATCTCTGCTCTTACCCCACCTACATAAAGACTCCAGATCCCTGCTCCTACCCCACCAAAATAAAGACTCCAGATCTCTGCTCTTACCCCCCCCCCCCACATAAAGACTCCAGATCCCTGCTCTTACCCCACCAACATAAAGACTCCAGATCTCTGCTCTTACCCCCCCCCCCCACATAAAGACTTCAGATCCCTGCTCTTACCCCGCCCACATAAAGACTGCAGATCCCTGCTCTAACCCTGTCCACATAAAGACTTCAGATCCCTGCTCTTACCCCACCTACATAAAGACTCCAGATCCCTGCTCTTACCCTGCCCACATAAAGACTCCAGATCCCTGCTCTTACCCCACCTACATAAAGACTTCATATCCCTGCTCTAACCCGTCCACATAAAGACTCCAGATCCCTGCTCTAACCCCACCCACATAAAGTCTCCAGATCCCCGCTCTTACCCCACCCACATAAAGACTCCAGATCCCTGCTCTTACCCCACCTACATAAAGACTCCAGATCCCTGCTCTAACCCTGTCCACATAAAGACTCCAGATCCCTGCTCTTACCCCACCCACATAAAGACTCCAGATCCCTGCTCTTACCCCACCTACATAAAGACTCCAGACCACTGCTCTTACCCCACCTACATAAAGACTCCAGATCTCTGCTCTTACCCCACCTACATAAAGACACCAGATCCCTGCTCTCACCCCACCCACATAAAGACTCCAGATCTCTGCTCTTACTGCACCTACATAAAGACTCCAGATCTCTGCTCTTACCCCACCCACATAAAGACTCCAGACCACTGCTCTTACCCCACCTACATAAAGACTCCAGATCTCTGCTCTTACCCCACCTACATAAAGACACCAGATCCCTGCTCTCACCCCACCCACATAAAGACTCCAGATCTCTGCTCTTACTGCACCTACATAAAGACTCCAGATCCCTGCTCTTACCCCACCCACATAAAGACTCCAGACCACTGCTCTTACCCCACCTACATAAAGACTCCAGATCCCTGCTCTTACTCCACCTACATAAAGACTCCAGACGACTGCTCTTACCCCACCTACATAAAGACTCCAGATCCCTGCTCTTACTCCACCTACATAAAGACTCCAGAGCCCTGCTCTTACTCCACCTACATAAAGACTCCAGATCCCTGCTCTTACTCCACCTACATAAAGACTCCAGATCCCTGCTCTAACCCTGTCCACATAAAGACTCCAGATCCCTGCTCTTACCCCACCCACATAAAGACTCCAGATCCCTGCTCTTACCCCACCTACATAAAGACTCCAGACCACTGCTCTTACCCCACCTACATAAAGACTCCAGATCTCTGCTCTTACCCCACCTACATAAAGACACCAGATCCCTGCTCTCACCCCACCCACATAAAGACTCCAGATCTCTGCTCTTACTGCACCTACATAAAGACTCCAGATCTCTGCTCTTACCCCACCCACATAAAGACTCCAGACCACTGCTCTTACCCCACCTACATAAAGACTCCAGATCTCTGCTCTTACCCCACCTACATAAAGACACCAGATCCCTGCTCTCACCCCACCCACATAAAGACTCCAGATCTCTGCTCTTACTGCACCTACATAAAGACTCCAGATCCCTGCTCTTACCCCACCCACATAAAGACTCCAGACCACTGCTCTTACCCCACCTACATAAAGACTCCAGATCCCTGCTCTTACTCCACCTACATAAAGACTCCAGACGACTGCTCTTACCCCACCTACATAAAGACTCCAGATCCCTGCTCTTACTCCACCTACATAAAGACTCCAGAGCCCTGCTCTTACTCCACCTACATAAAGACTCCAGACCACTGCTCTCACCCCACCCACATAATGACACCAGATCCCTGCTCTTACCGCACCTACATAAAGACTCCAGATCCTTGCTCTTACCCTGCCCACATAAAGACTCCAGATCCCTGCTCTTACTCCACCTACATAAAGACTCCAGATCCCTGCTCTTACTCCACCTACATAAAGACTCCAGACCACTGCTCTCACCCCACCCACATAATGACACCAGATCCCTGCTCTTACCGCACCTACATAAAGACTCCAGATCCTTGCTCTTACCCCACCCACATAAAGACTCCAGATCCTTGCTCTTACCCCACCATTATATAGACTCTAGATCCCTGCTCTAACCCCACCCACATAAAGACTCCAGATCCTTGCTCTAACCTTACCCTTATATAGACTCCAGATCCCTGCTCTTACCCCACCCACATAAAGACTCCAGATCCTTGCTCTTACCCCACCATTATATAGACTCTAGATCCCTGCTCTTACCCCACCTACATAAAGACTCCAGATCCTTGCTCTTACCCTACCCTTATATAGACTCCAGATCCCTGCTCTAACCCCACCTACATAAAGACTCCAGATCTCTGCTCTTTCCCCACCCAAATAAAAGACTTCAGATCCCTGCTCTTACCCCACCTACATAAAGACTCCAGATCTCTGCTCTTACCCCACCTACATAAATACTCCAGATCTCTGCTCTTTCCCCACTCAAATAAAAGACTCCAGATCCCTGCTCTTACCCCACCTACATAAAGACTCCAGATCTCTGCTCTTACCGCACCTACATAAAGACTCCAGATCCCTGCTCTCACCCCACCCACATAATGACACCAGATCCCTGCTCTTACCGCACCTACATAAAGACTCCAGATCCCTGCTCTTACCCCACCTATATAAAGACACCAGATCTCTGCTCTTACCCCACCTATATAAAGACTCCAGGTCCCTGCTCTTACCCTGCTCACATGAAAGCCCGCTCTCCCCGATTTTACCTCACCCATATGAAGACTCCCTCCTCTGCTTCCACCCCATCTACTTGAAGACTCCCTCCTTTCCTGATCTCACCCCAGCCATGTGAAGACTCCCTTACTCCACCAATATGCAAGCCTCCTCTCCCTGTTCTCACCCCACTTACATTTAAAGCAGACCGAAACCCACATTTTTAACTAGATTCCTTGGTACCCTGAAACCAAGCAAAATTATTTACCTGGACTGCACTCATGTGCTTCTCACAAGCCCCACAGGACTGTTAGCAGCTGATGGGGTTCACTGGCATTCATGCGTGGCAACATAAATGCAGGGGCACACACATCCTTTGAACCCAATGGGTCACTGGTGGAGAAGAGGACAAGTAGATGTGGTTTCTGCAGCCCATTTATGAGGAGGTGAGGGTATCAATATTTGATTTTAGGCTTGCTATGCATCTTTAAAGTGGACCAAAACCCAGGATAGTCAATAGTTTTTAATTCCTGTGTTTTGGTCCTTTCTCTCGATCGGGGGTGCCCCGCTGTGTGAAACCCCCCCAGATCGCTGCAGCCAACTCACCTCTTCCCGGTCCCACGGCGCCTAAGAGCAGCGGCTCTGACGCCAGGCATTTGTGGGTGGCCAGCGCGGGCACACTCCCTGATAGAGGGAGGCGGAGGGTGCGGCCGTCAGAGCCGCTGCTCTTAGACACACCGTGGGACCGGAAAGAGGTGAGTTGGCTGCAGCGATCTGGGGGGGTTCACACAGCAGAGGCACCCCTAATCGGGGTGCCGCCAGGGAAAGGACCATAACCCAGGATAGTCAAAATCCTGGGTTTTGGTGCACTTTAACCAGTGAGTCATCCTAAATGTTAATGCCCCCTAGGTGGCCTAAAGTTAGTCTTGGCTCCCCCTGCCTGCTCTGACCTTGTCCACAGTTGGGGCTCTCCCCTTCTCAACTGCTATCCTGGGACCCTACCAAAGAAAGGTTTTCTTTGATTGACAGGTCAGATCTGCAGAGGGATTCCTATAGGAAGGGCCCTAGCTCACTGCTAGATGTGCCCATGTATCCAAAAACACTGTGGCCATGTCTCCTGAAAAAAAGACTTCCTTCAACATGATGAATAGCAGGATGGTGAGAGGACAATAGCTTTGACAACTTTTGAGAAGACACCCACCTTAACACGTGGCACATGGAAGGCTACAGGCTCCAGGGAGTTATTACAGAGTCGCACAGCCCGCAGGACCTCCACATCACGCACAGCACAATCTGTTTTCCGCAAATACTGTAAGCCCTGAAATGAAAGTGAGTAACAGCCATGTCAGTGTGACGTGTAATGGGTATACAATGATAGTGTGCATTAAAGTGGAATCCCAGCTATAGATGAGTAAAATCCATTTATTTGGTCACTGCTTAATAAATCATTGCAAAGCTACTGCTTCATAAACATTTTATCAAGAGATGATTTGCATGGCTCCGCCTACTGTTGGGAAACTGGGTAAATCCTGTTATTCTTGTCTTGTATGTGCCATGTAAATACTTTGTTTTAAAGTGGACCAAAACCCACCCATCTTATAGATTCCCAGGCTGATCGATTCCCTCCCCCCGGGGCATCCAAAATCGTGATACCCCACTCTGGTTGCCCCATATACTTACCTTGCTTCCTGGTCATACGGCACATGCGCGAGCCACTGCTGCATCCCTCCTATCCCTCTAGCAGACATTTGTAAATGGCCGACGCAGGCACGCTCCCTGTTAGAGGGAAGTTGGGGATGCAGCCGCCAGCGCGCTCGGAGCTGTTGGCCTTAGACAACGTCTTGGACTGCGTGACATCAGCGGCTCAGAGCGCAATGATTGGACGAGCAGCCGTGCATGCACTGTAGGACCGGGAAGAGGTGAGTTGTGCTCAACGATCTGGGGCGGTTTCACACAGTGGGGCACCCCGATCGGGGTGCCTCGGGGGGAAAGGACCAAAATCCAGGATAGTCAAAATCCTGGGTTTTGGTCCACTCTAAGGAAGTGCTCTTTACCTTGTACACTCGAATAGGATGCCTTTCTGTCTCTTTTAGCCACTATATTAAGCTCTTTCTCTAAAGTGGCTTGCTTCCAGGTGCTGATGAGGGCCAATCGTCTGAAACATATACCCACAAGTAGGAATTAATAGCTGTGTGAATAATAGAAGCATTCTGAAGCATTGCATGCCCAGCCAGCTATTTCTGAGTGTTTGAGATATCATTAAGCTGAAAAGAGCTTATTTGCATTGCTCCACCTACTGCTAAGAATTATGGGTAAATCCTGTGTTTCTTGGTCTGTATGTGCCATGTAAATACCATTTTAGCAGCACTCTTTACTTGATTCAACTTGACTCTATAAAATGGCCAAGGATTCCTCCCCTAATTCATAGTTTCATACATTCATTAGATGCTTCCTCCAACCGATCTTGATCAAAACTTGATGTGTGCACAAGCCCAGCTCACCTTGTGTGGGTCACCGGTCACAAAGCTGTTACACTCCAGGAAGTAGGGGCTTTCTGGGGTCACCTCATACAGATACACCCGGGTATCACCCTAAGGTAAAAAAAATGACTGTTATTCTAACACAGATAGAAGAAAGGCTTCCAGGTGCTGAAGAATTTCTGTAGAATGGTGATTGCAATGGAATGACAGACGCATGATACTGGCTAAAAAAAAAATACAATTTTGTCAATACTCACCTGTAAAATGGGTATTATAAGTATGTCACACACCCCGCTTCAAGACATTCATTACATGTGGGTATACTGACCTGTAGATGGCGATCTTGCAGAGATGTCAATAAAAAAAGGTAAGACCCTCCCGGCCCATAAATACCTGGGACCTCCCATTCATTCCCCAGTATAAAGATAGCAGTAAGATCAAGGGACCAGGAAAGCCAATTAAAACTAACAAAGGTTCACCATACAAAGGATCCAGAATACAAAAGGGCAGGGTGAAGCGGGGTGTGTGACATACTTATAATACCCATTTTACAGGTGAGTATTCACAAAATGGTATTATTCTAAGTATGTCACACACCCCGCTTCAAGACATTCATTACATGTGGGACATCCAATAGCAGTGTCCATAAAGGGCGGGGATCCAAAAAACAAGGCAACAAGGCACAAACTTAAACCACTGCAGCTTGCAGAACTTTGCGGCCAAAAACAGCATCCGCTGAGGCCCGCACATCAATCTTGTAAAACTTGGAAAAAGTGTGAACCGAAGACCAAGTAGCAGCCTTACAAACCTGCTCAACAGAAGCCTGGTGCTGGAAGGCCCAGGACGCCCCAACAGCACGAGTAGAATGAGCAGTAACACGAAAAGGGGGAATCTTCCCCTTAGCAGAATAGGCCCCAACAATGGCCTGGTGAATCCATTTACTAATGGAAGACTTGGCGGGAGCCAAACCTTTCCTAGGCCCAGAGGGCACCACAAAAAGGGCGTCAGTCCTACGAAAAGGAGAAGTAGCCACCAAATAGTACTTCACACAGTGAACCACATCCAAAGAATGCAAAACCCTCTCCTTGTCATTGCTAGGCTTAGGACACAAGGAGGGTAGAACAATATCCTGATTAAGAGGAAAAGCAGAGAACACCTTAGGAAGGAATTCTGGCTTGAAACAGAAAACAACCTTGTCCTGATGCCTCTCAAAGTAAGGGGCCTTAATGGACAAGGCTGCCAACTCCGAAACACGCCGAACAGAAGTGATGGTCACCAGAAAAACAACCTTCTGAGTAAACGCAGAAAACGCAATATCCTGCAAAGGTTCAAAAGGAGGACCCTGCAAGGCAGAAAGAACCAAGTTCAAATCCCAAACTGGGAGCAAAGGCTTCCTAGGAGGCCGCACATACGTAACCCCCTGGAAAAAAGTCTTAACCAGAGGATGAAGAGCAAAAGACTTTTGAAAGAAAAGCGCCAGGGCAGAAACTTTTCAGCGTACTAAGCTGCAACCCTTGGTCCAGACAATGTTGCAGAAATTCCAAGACCCGAGGGATAGAAAATGCCCTGCAAGGCAAGGCCCTGACCTCACACCAATCAATATAAGACCTCCAAATCCTATAATAGATGGCAGAGGAAGACTTCTTTCTAGCCCTAACCAGAGTCAGAATGACAGCATCATAAAGACCTTCCTCCCTCAAGATGGAGGTTTCAGCAACCACGCCGTCAAAGCCAGCGTTGGTAAATTGGGGTAGAACAGTGGACCCTGAGTGAGTAGATCCGGCAGAAGGGGCAGAACTAACTGATCCTCTGCCAACCTTACCACGTCTGCGAACCAAACCTGTCTTGGCCACCTTGGAGCCACCAGGATTGCTGACGCGCCCTCTAGGGCCAGCTTGCGCACCACTTTGCCCACCATGGGAAACGGAGGGAACAGGTACAGAAACCCCAGATCCCTCCAGTTCAGAGACATGGCATCCGCTGCCAGAGCCAGTGGATCCCGCGAGAGAGACACAAATGCCGGAAGCTTGTGACGAGAGGCAAAGAGGTCCACCTCCGGAGTCCTCCACCGGTGGCAAAGCGACCGAAACACCTTGGGGCTGAGCGACCATTCCCCCCGGCGAGATGACCCCCTGCTCAGGGAGTCCGCCTCCGTGTTCTCCACTCCTGGAATGTACACTGCCGAGATGCATGGGACATTGCCCTCTGCCCAATCCAGTATCAAAGACACTTCCCTAAGGGCCCGCCTGCTGCGAGTCCCTCCCTGGTGATTGATGTAGGCGACCGCCGTCCGATTGTCCGACCGAACCTGAACCGGTAGTCCCCGTAACTGATGAGTCAAGTGAGCCAGAACCAACCTGATGGCTTTCAGCTCCAGAACATTGATGGGATCGTGACCCTCCTGAGGCCCCCACAGCCCCTAAAACTGAAGATCCTTCCAAAATCCCCCCCAACCTGACAGGCTGGCATCCGTGGTGACCATCTCCCAACGAGGGGTCATAAAGGACCTGCCCCTCGTCAGATTGGTCACCACCGAAAGGAACGCCGCACCCGGGGGTACATCAGAAACGACTGATCCAATGACAGCGGGGACCCGTCCCAGGCCGCCAGGAGATGGAGCTGGAGCGTCCTTGTGTGAAACTGGGCAAAGGGAACCACCTCGAACGATGCCACCATCAATCCCACCAGTCGCATCCCTAGCCGGATGGACGGGCGGGGGTTGGATAGGAGACGCTGAGTCAATTCCTGAATCAGAAGAACCTTGGCTCGGGGGAGAAACACCCTGGCCTGAGAAGTATCCAGAGACATTCCCAGGAACTCCACCACCCTGGAGGGAGTGAGGCAGGACTTGGGATAGTTGATCACCCAACCGAAACTCTCCAGAGTGGACACCACAGTCCTGGTATCCAGCTGCGCCTGACTGAGGGAAGACGCCATGATGAGAAGATCGTCCAGATAGTCCACGATGCGGATACCCCTGGCTCTGAGGATGGCCATCACTCCTGCCAACACCTTGGTAAAAACCCTTGGGGCCGAGGTAAGGCCAAACGGAAGAACCACAAACTGAAAATGTCGATTGTCCACGACAAACCTGAGGAATCTCTGGTGTGCCGGAAATATTGGAATATGCAGGTAAGCATCCTTGATGTCCATGGACGTCATGAAGTCCCCCTGACGAAGTGAGTGGATGGCTGAGCGCAGAGTTTCCATACGGAACTTCCGGGGACGGACAAACCTGTTGAGCAACTTCAGATCCAGATTGGGACGAACGGATCCGTCCTTCTTGGGCACCGTGAACAAATTGGAATAGAAGCCCAGGCCCCGGTCTGAGAGGGGCACCAGACAGATGACAGCCATGTCCAAGAGACTTGCTACTGCCGCCCGAAGCCCCTGGGCGGCCAGAGGATCTGACGGCACCCGAGACCTGAAGAATCTGGGAGGGGGCCGGAACTCGAACTCCAGCTTGTAACCAGAAGACACCACTTCCTGAATCCACCTGTCCGAGACCTCTTGGACCCAGACCTGGGAGAAGAGTTGCAGCCGTCCCCCCACCCGCAAGGGTGAGGGAGCCCTCTCACTGCTGAGCTGGCTTGGCAGCGGCTCTAGGCTTAGAGCCCCAACTGTGTCCTGGACGGGCCCAACCCTTGCCCCTAGGCCAGGAATCACCTCTGGACGAAGGGAAGGCCGAACCCCTGCCAACTCTAGCCCCACGAAAGGACTGAGAGAAGGAAGCCGCCCCCCGAAAGGGGCGACGCTGCTTCTTACGCTGAGGTAACTTACCTCCCTTTGCCACCGAATCCAATTTTTCTCCAAAGAGCCACAACCCCACAAAGGGAAGGGCCGTAAGCGACTTTTTGGACACAAAATCAGCCGCCCACTGGCGTAACCAAACCGACCGCCGGATAGCCACAAGCAAGGCCGAAGCTCTGCTACACATCACCAATGTGTCATCCAGGGCGGACAGCACAAAGGACAAAACTCCTCACTAGCCGGGTCAAGCCCGGAAGAGGTCAACAGTCCTCTAACAACCGACCTGGCAGCTACCAATAAAAGTGCAGAAGCACAAACCGGCCGCAAGGCCGATCCAACACTGGCAAAACCATGACAAGCCATCTGGTCAATGCGTTTATCCTCCCCATCCTTGAGAGTAGTGCACTCCGGAGAATGCAGGACTGAGGAGCTGGACAACCCCAAAACAGGAGCATCCACTTCGGGGGGGTGGGCGACCAGTGCTTCACCGCGTCCACCGGAAAGGGATATTTCTTGTCCCAACCCGGAGGGACACCCGGAAGCCGAGTCGGCCTCTCCCATTCCTTGAGAATGATACCATCAAAATGCTTTTGAGAAGGAAATTCACCTCAAAGAACTCCCCCTTGTGCGGAGGGGCCGCCTCGGGGGGAGAAATAGCCAGGACCTCAAACATATGAGCCAGGACCCTAGAGGTATCCAAGCAATCCGCCTGGCCCTGCTCGGTATCAGCACCCACAAACTGCTGATCATCTGAGCCCTCAGACTCCTCATACAGCTCCCCTTCCTCACGCGGGGAACAATCAGACCAATCCAGGGAGTCAAACTCCTCCATATCAAGCGCCTACGCGGCCGTATACAAATGTTTTCTCTTTGCTGTGGCCTTTTTAGCAATGGCACTGGAAAACAATTTTTCAAGATTGGCCAATCTGGCACACACCTCAGATTGCGACTCCCCACCAATGACCACATCACCAGGGGTACGTGTCAGACGTCTGAGATCCGGTCTGCCGCGTAATAGACCGTTGCGCACAGGGTACACAAAGAAATACATCATCCCCCAAAAGGGATACCCCACACCCCAAACGCAGCCTGGATTGCCCCGAGGGGGACACAAGCCCAGTATCCGGGGAAGCCTCCATATGGTGATTTTTTTTTTTTTAAATATATATATATGTGTACAGTGCTCCGAGGGAATTACGCAGTAATGCAACCCGGGGTGCCCCTTTACGTCCCAAGTGGGAGGAATTTTAAGCCAACTAAATTTAACCAGGGACCCTAGGACCGGGAGAACCCCCCTTTAATAGGATCAATGGTCCACCTGGAACACACAAACAAAACACACAATCAGACCATGCTAGCAAATGTCCTTAAAGAGTTAATAACAGCATTGCCCAGCAACCCCAGTGAGGGGCATAATTAATAAATAAAAATGATGGCCACAGGCCACTCACCCGACCTTTACCCCTCCGGTGCCCCGCTGGCAGCAGGGGACGGGAGGTGCGTAGTGTGCAGAGGAAGAGCGGGCCGGAGCGGTTCGCGCGTCGCGCCCGGCCCCGCCCCTTCCCCGTCGCTCCCGGCCAGAAGCCGGGACCTGAAAACGGCGCCCGCAGCACTGGGGTGCCTACAGCCGCCATTTTGTATTTTAAAAGCGCCGGAGACCGGCACCGCGGGACCGCCGGCGCCAGCCCGAGTACAAACATGCACACCAACACACACACAAAGTAATAAACAGATGAATCCATAAGGACCCGCCCCCCCCGGGAGAGGGGGAATCCATGCAAGGGTAGGGGCCAAGGGACGCGGCATCCCAAACCGGGGTCACCAACCCGGTTAGCCGCCTACCCCCTGTTATGGGGTCTCACGGCTAATGAGCACCTAGGGTGCCATCTACCATTGCCCGGACCAGCAGCCTAGGCTGGGAGGCAAGTAATGTAATAAAGGGATCCGGGCAGGAATAGAAGAATAGAGGGCCGGGAGTCATCCCGGCTACCTGCAATGAGGAGACATCATCTTCTGACTTGCTCGCCTCTGCAGAGATGAAAGACTGGGAATGAGTGGGAGGTCCCGGGTATTTATGGGCCGGGAGGGTCTTACCTTTTTTATTGAGATCTCTGCAAGATCGCCATCTACAGGTCAGTATACCCACATGTAATGAATGTCTTGAAGCGGGGTGTGTGACATACTTATAATAAATGAGCTTATTATTACAGTGAAGTCATTGCCGTAATACAGACACATTTTAGATGCACAGAGCCTGAGTTTTATATGATACCGTCTAATGTCCTACAATTTTCTTCCTGCTGGTAGAGGAAGTTCCCTCCAGGGCATTACTTGGTGTTCCAGTTGCCAGTGGCACTTTTACACTTTTAGTGCTTTTGTTGAGCCAGGCTGTGGTCCATAAATATAACACAAAATCCCACACAGCTGGCTGCCTCCACAGCCCCCCATGGGCTCCCTCACATCCCCCTTACCCTTAAAACTCACCGCTGCTTGTGACTTGGGGGGCCTGATTACCACTGGTGGCAAAACATGCACCGGGGGGGGGGCATGTGGGTCCTGCAACTGGCTACTCATGGTGGCTACTCATGGATGCAATTGTGGAAAAGGAAAATATCTGAGCTCCTGGGGCATAATCTGGGGGGGGGGGGGGGGGATTGCCATTAGGGATGCCCCCTCAGACATAAGCAAATCTTCAGCATCATTTAATGAAAAGACCAAACCCTTAAAAACTATTCCCTAGCATGTAAAATTAATATATTTTAAGTTTTTAGTCGCTTACATATTATTCTGTCCTCCGCTGGGCTGCAACTGACATCTTTCCTCAGAAGCATCCCAAGCTAAGGAGAGGAGAGCGAGGCAAGTGCAGGGGGTGGGATATAGCTGTGCTTTGCATAGACAGAGAAGCGCTGAAATGCACAGCAATCCCAGAATGCAGAGCAGCATAGTCAGAAGACACTTCCTTTCTGCAGGCAGCCTGAGACTCCATGAGCTGCCATCTGGGAGGTTTAAAGGCTCAGAAAGGCGCCCCTTCTGGGAGGTTTAAAGGCTCATGACTTCCTCCTCTTCTAGAGAATTCCATAGTCTCACTGCTCTTACAGTAAAGAATTCCCTTTTATGTCTAAGAAAGTTAAATCCCTTGTCCAGGTAAAAATAATCCCAGGTGACAGAGCATCTGTCGCCCTACAATGGAGTGGTTGTTGGACAGTCTCTTTAAGCCGGATTTTCACCCTGAATAAGAGCCTATCTTTTATGTGCCCTCCACTCAGTACAATACAGATAGCCCGCATTAAAAATCATCCTATCTGCACCTAGTGCGTTTTCTGAGCCTCACTGCTAAAGGTATATGTTTGCGCATACACCGTTGGATCGGGGGAGAAGGTGAGCTTACCGGGCACCCTGGGGGGTTTCACACAGTGGGATGCCCTAGGGGGGAGGCAATCAAGCCATTGGGCCTGGGTTTTGGACCACTTTAACAAGTGGCCTGGATGCCTTTCTGGCATGTAATAACATTACCAGCCATTAGAAGCAGATTTTCTTTTATATACAGGCTGGACTGGATGGACTTAAATCTTATTTCAGCCTCTCATACTACGTTAATTCAACCTCACTCAACCTTTTGCTTGTGAACCTCTTTTGTGCCTCACAACTTCCTCCTTCTGCAACTTACCAATTACCAAGACTAAGTCCTTCTCGTGCATACGCATTGGGGTTCACAAGGAGCATATCCACAATTTGCAAGTAAATAGGTGACAAGACTCTGTCCCTAGCCACTGACAAATTGCCTGGAGTGGATGGCTCCCATTCCCTGCAGCGGAGAGGGTATGTCATACACTGCCTCTGCAAGTGGAAGGGGGTAAGCTGAAGTGGGGAAGGCCTTAACAAGTCCTCTATCTTCTTCTTCTTTTGGGGCCAGAACAGTGACACTTAGGACAAGCAAGAACCTCCTACATTCCCATGCCTTGCATGTGTATATAATGTATATACTTGGTTCTGGAGGAAGTTGGAGGGTGGCTCAAAGGCAACTCATTCTTGCAGGCAGAAATCCGAGCTTCAAAGTAAAATTCAGTCCCAAACCGGCCACCCCAAGACATTCATGAAGTCAAGGTGAGTGAAAACAAATGACCCATTACTACACTTCCTGTTCATGGATGTATGTTAGGTTTAGGAATGTTTGCAGCTGCCAGGAAACAAGTACACATAACTGGTTATTGCACATTTTTACATAAGGTGATGCAGTAGGTGTTCTCCATATATGACAGCACATCCCACAATGCATGTGCACTCACCTTTCCAGTCAGCAACAGGAGTCCTGTTTGGGATCATAGTGAAGGATAAGTGTAGAAGGTGACATGTGCACTTACCTTTCCAGTCAGCAACAGGAGTCCAGTGTCAGGGTCATAGTGTGGGATAAGTGTAGAAGGGGACATGTCCAGATTGATGGTGGTGATGGGGCCCTGTGACAAGTCCTCTGTGTTATGCAGAGTTAGCTGGCGTTCACTGCGACTGCAATGGATGAAGTTGTGGTGAATTATACAATGGGTGCTTGGCTATAAACCCCAGCGAGCCACACTTAATGTATGAACACCTCTCACCTGTCAAATCCTGACACCAGAAGATATTTTCCATCACACACCCAGAGGACGCGGGCCCCCCTGGCACCTTCCGGCCCAGCGGCCTCCTGTGAGCAAAAACAGAACACCCTCATCATTAACAAAACTTAGATCAACTACGTAATATAATGCCCCGAGAATACAAAAGTAAGTAGTAGCATCATCCAAAGCAACACATATCTAATTTAGAAATATTATCCCAGCTACAGCCAAAACATGTTATTATTTATTGTTGTTTATTTATAAAGCACCATTGTATTCCGTGGTGCTGTACAAAGTATAAATTACAGGAGGGTGGGACGAGTAACATACATAATACACAAGACATTCTGAGTTATATATAAGAGATATGACAACGATAAACATATATTACATACAGTATTATGAGTCAAATGTAACAAAACACATTAAAGCGGACCCTCTGCGGCGAGGGTGTTGGTTGTCGCTGGGTACGCTGCTAGAATGACAGGCTGGGGCATCCTGAATGCTGGAGCCCCCCATACGCCTTTAAACCTTACCCCAACCTCGCTCCCCGCAGGGAACCCAGCGTTGCAATGGTCACGTGGGATGTGACAGAGGCGCAATTGGCTGCATTCAGCGGCCAGAATGACACAATCCAAGTGTCCACTAGGCAGCCAATCATGGTGCGGGATTCCCAGTGGGGAAGAGAGGTTAAGCTAAGGTTTACAGCCGTCTCGAGGATTATGTGCGGGGGGGGGGGGGCCTCCAGCATTCTGGATGCCCCCCTCCCAGCCTGTTATTTTAGCCGCGGCCCCGGCAGCAACCGCTTTAATACAGGACAGAGGGCCCTGCCCTTGAGGGTGGAGACAGGAGAGGTCACAAATAGTATTTACTAAGCATGGTAGCAAGTGCTCTGAAGGGTGACAAGACTGTAAAGGGGTTTGGTTAGGCCAGATGGTAAGCTTGTCTAATTATATGAGTTTTGAGGGTGCTTTTAAAAAGTTAGAGAGTCAGAGAGTGTCAAATTATATATCGAAGGCATTCCAGAGGAGCGGAGCGGCACATGTAAAGTCCTGGACACAAGAGTGGGAGGAGGTGATCAGGGTAGAGGACAGGAGGAGGTAGCAGGCATACTGCGTCAGTGTTGGCCCATTTGAACTAGCGATGCAATGTAGCAAGGGGCTTGGTTGTAGAAGGCGTTTTGTAGGTTATGGTTAGGTTTTTGATCTGAATTCCTTTAGATTTTGGCAGCCAGTGCTGGGATTGACAGAGAGGGGCAGCATTGGAAAGGTTAGAGGCAAGGTGAGGTGAGCATAAATATAGATTGGAGGGGTGCCAGTATGTTTGTTGGTAGACCACAGAGGAGAGTGTTGCAGTAGTCTGGTTGGGATATGAGCAGGGCAGAATTTTAGTGGTTTCAGGTGTAAGGAAGGGAAGACAAATGCAGGAGTTGGCTAGTGAGTGAATGTGAGGTGTGAGTGAGAGAGAGCAGTATAACACCAAGACATGGGGCTTGAGGAGCTGCTGTGATAGTCAGGTCATTTAGCACATGTAGTAAGCAAATTCAGCTCACCTGCTTGGGTAGGTTAGATGCTCGAGGGTCGTATATCCGAATACGCTGATCCTTGCAGCATGTAGCCAAATATCTGCCATCCGGGCTCCAGGCAAGCGAAAAGATCTGCAGGCAGGAAAAATATTCCCCAGCTAATTAACTGAAGATCTCTACCTCTTAAAACTGAAGCTGTTATCAATTCAAGTGTGGGACGCCAATCACATTGGAGCTTTGTTACGAACATCATTTCAATGTCAGATGAGACTGCTGGTGGCACTGCCTGACACAGTGCCACTAAATGAGGGTTGGCATTGCCGTACACTTGGCTTGGTCCATGTTTATTCTTTACCCTTTACCCTAGCTGCCATGTTGTCACATTTTTAATACATGTTTTAAAGGGGAACTTTATGTTTAAAGACAGACTCCATCTCCAATATTTGTTTTCATTTCAGATAGATCAATAGAGGGTTAGAGCCACTTTAATGTTTGCTCGTATTTGCCCCCCTCCTATTGAGGAGACCGTTTTTTCTACCTGCATCCTCTAAGTTAGCTGCTCCAGACATCTTGGTGGATAATTCATTGCCAGAGAGAGCACAGGTTGCAAAGAGAAGGCGACTGTGCAGCCTGAAAAAGCCCCCCCCCCAATCTCTGGAGCTGAACCACTGTGTACCCCCTCCTGGACTATCTTGTGCAGCACCCGGCCCAGCAGAGGAAAGGGAGGAAATACATAGAGGAGACGAAACTCTGTCCAAGGAATTGCTAGCGCATCCGTGGCGAAGGCCAGAGGATCCTGAGACAGGGAGACAAATCTTGGAAGCTTGTGATTGTGACGGGACGCAAACAGGTCCACATCCGGCTGACCCCAGTGACGACACAGGGACTGAAAAACCTTGTTGCTGAGAGACCATTCCCCCAGCCGAGACGTCCCCCTGCTCAGGGTGTCTGCCTCCTGATTCTCCACCCCGAAAGTAGACCGCCGAGATGCAGGGAACATTCTCTTCCGCCCAAGACTGTATCAGGGACACTTCTTTGAGGGCTCGCTTGCTCCCTCCCTGATGATTGATGTAGGCAACCGCCATCTGGTTGTCCGAGCGGATCTGAACAGCCCGACCCTGAAGGTGAGGAGTCAACTGGGAGAGAACAAACCTGATCGCCCGCAGCTCTAGAATGTTGATGGGTGCATGGGCCTCCTGGGGGCCCCACTGACCCTGGAATTTCAGAGACTTCCAAACTCCCCCCCAACCGGTCAGACTGGCATCTGTGGTGACAATCTCCCAGCACAAAGGTCCTGCCCACTAGAAGATTCCTCGAATCCAACCACCACGAGAGGGACTTCTTCGCCAGAGGGGACAGAACAAATTCCTGATCCAGGGACACAGGGTCCCAATCCCAAACTGAAAAGAGATGCAACTGAAGGGATCTAATGTGGAACTGAGCAAAGGGAACCGCCTTGAAGCAGGACACCATCAGGCCCACTAACTGCATCCCCTGCCGAATGGAGGGATGGGGACACAAGAGCAGGGCCCGAGTCTGCATCTGAAGGCCCTCTACTTTCTGCTGAGGGAGAAATACCTTGACCTGAGAGGTATCCAGAGTCATGCCCAGAAAGGACCTCACCAAAGACGGAGACAGTGAAGACTTGGGATAGTTGATCACTCAGCCGAAGGACTCGAGAGTGGAGGTCACCACCTGAGTATCCTTCTCGGCCTGATGAAGAGACTGAGTAGCAATCAGAATGTCGTCCTGGTAAGGGAGGATGCGAATACCCTGGTTCCTCAGAAGGGCCATTACGCCCGCCAGCACCTTGGTGAACACCCGAGGGGCCGAGGTGATACCAAGCGGTAAGGCCACAAATTGGTAATGCTGATCCTCCAGAGCGAACCTCAAGAATCTCTGATGACCTGGAAAGATTGGTATGTGAAGATAGGCATCCTTGATGTCCACAGTTGTCATGGGAACTGACGGCTGAGCGTAGCGTCACCATGTGAAAAAGCTTGAACCGGACAGACCTGTTGAGACCCTTCAAGTCCAGGATGGGCCTCAGAGAACCGTCCTTTTTGGGCACCGTGAATAGATTGGAATAGTACCCCTGACCCTGTTCCTGGTGAGGTACCAGACAGATGACTCCAGACTCCAACAGGCATTGAACTGCTAGGCGCAGTCCCTGAGCTGACAGAGGATTCAGAGGTATCCGGGATCTGAGAAATCTTGGGGGCGGCCAGGCTGCAAACTCTATCTTGTAACTGGAGGACACCCCCTTCTGAATCCACTGGTCTGAGACACGAAGCCTCCAGACGTGAGCAAAGAGCCGAAGCCGTCCCCCCACCAGGACGGGTGAGGGCGCCTCCTCATGCCTGAGGGGCCTTGGGAGGGGGTTTAGGCTTGGAGCCCCATGAAAGACCAGGACGACCACGGGATCTGCCAAGGCCCCAGGAGTCTCTGCGGCTACCGAAAAAGTGTGCGCCACGACCTCTCCTTGAGCCACGGAAGGAGGAGGTGGAAGACCCCCGAAAGGGCCGGGACTGCTTCCTACGCTGAGGTAGCCTACCAATCAGACGCTCACTAAAGAGACGAAGCCCCGTGAAGGGGAGCCCGATGAGGGACTTCTTAGCTGCAGTGTCAGCTGCCCACTGGCGCAACCAAACAGACCGGCGCATAGCCACCAAGAGAGCCGAAGCCCTACCGCCCAGCTGGACGGCATCATCCATGGCAGCCAGCACAAAGGCAACAAAATCAGAGCAAAGCAAGAGGGCCCTATAATCCTCCCTTCTCCTACCAGCCATGGCGCCATCAGCGAGACGCTTGAGCTTCTTGTTAAGGGCAATGGCCATAATGGCTGCGGCACAAACCGGACGCAGGCCTGCCCCTACAAAGGTGAAAGCATGACAGGCCAGCTGATCCATACGCCAGTCCGCGCTATCACGCAGTGTAGTAGTGTCAGGGGACGGCATGGTCGAAGTATTAGACAGTCTTAGAACAGGAGCGTCCACCTCAGGTGGACACGACCAACGCTTGACCAGATCAGCCGAGAAGGGATACCTTCTGTCCAAACCCGTGGGCAATCGATTAGGATGTTCCCACTCCTTGAGCACCATATTGGAGAAATGGCCCTGCTATGGGAACTCCAAAAGTTGTTTGTCAGGTCGAAAGAGCTCACCCTGCTTCCTCTTTGCCACCCTAGGGGCGGGCGATGTGCAATGTCTCAAAAATGTCCGACAACAGTCTCAGTGTCATCAGGTAGCCAGGTATCCTCATCAGAGGCAGACCCCAGGTCACTGTCGTAACCTTCCTGCTGGCCCCCAGAGGAGTCTGAATCATGGAAAAGCTCACCCCTCCTCTAGGAAGTCATGGCCGCCAAACACATCAAGGCCCTCATCCTCCTCGGCAAAGAGGGAAGGCGCGGCGTCAAGATACCGCTTCTTGCCAGAGGCCTTGCCCGTCACCGGACGGGCCAGCTGCCTTTCAATGCTGGCCACGCGTAGTGCCAGATCAGATTGGGACCCCCTGCTAGTATCCCCCTCACTGGGGGCTAAATGCAGGCACGGGGGAGTAGGAGATGCCGGAGGGAGTGCAGAACTGGGAAGAGAAGCACCCATCCCAGCCTGGTCCGCAATAATACCTTGGGTGCACGGCACACAAACCGTGCCACCACCACTCAAAGGGGATGCCCTGCACATGACACATAGCCGAGGCTGCCCCGAAGGACCCCCGAGCACGCTATTCCCAGAAGCCTCCATATGGTGATTATCACAGGCACAATAGGCCAGTATAGGGTAAGGGCTAATAAAAGCCACCCGGGATGCCCCCCAAGGGACGCCCACAGAGAGGACCCAGAGGGAACACGGGGGGAAGGATAGGACCGGGAGAAACCACAATACACTGTTATCCCGCCTGAAAGACATAATCAAAAAGACACATAAGTATCCCGCAGCACATGCTGCACAAGAAAAAAAAACATATGGGACTCACGGACCAAGAGCGAAACGCGTGCAGCACACACAGGCGACCGGAATACAGTCAAAGGATCTGCGGAGGGTAGATCAGGAAAGGCAGAGTAACCGCCGCAGCCCGCGCTGAGAAGAAGCCTCCGGAACTCAGAGCACAAGCAACGCAGCATGCAGGCAAGATGGCGCCGCAAATGAGCACCTCGAGGGGCGGGCCACGGGAGCATGACGCGATACGCATCATCCCCCGGCGCCGCCCCCACGAAGAGTGCGAAAACGCACCCACGTGACCCGGCGCCAGTGCCATGACAGCCTGTAGTAAAAACAGCAGTAAAAGCGCAGCCCGCCGCGGAGCACAGCACGCCCACGGCGGCGGCGAGAGGCAAACAGTGGGACACCACACCACAACAGTCACCCCCCCCCCCTGACAACACCCGTCGGGGAGAGGGGGAGCGGAGGAGAGGCAGGCAGCGGCGGGAACCGTCCAAAAGGGGCCCAGAGGGAAGGGAGTGGGGGCAAGAGAGACAAACACTCCCCAAGGAAGAAAATCAGACAGAAAAAGGGAATACTGGCCAGGAACACAAGTCCCCAAGCACAACTCCCTACACCATAGCGACAGCAGTGCTTTTTCATCCCTCAGCAGGCTCACCATAAAAACCTATGGCCGGCTACCCTTTGTTGTACAGGGTCTGCGGCTTGGAGCAGCACTCCCCAAGCACCTGACCCTAGTGCTCCTCTACCATCACCCGATCCGACAGCCGAGGCTGGGAGGCGAATAGGGTCCAGAAACGGGTGGAAATAGGCTTGCAGGGCCGCAGGCTTGGTTGCCCCGCTCTCCTGCAAAACGTAGAGAGCCATCTTCTATCTTCGCAGTATGACTGCAGAGAAAACACTGGAGGTCTATGGTTGATTCCTGTTTTTATATGGGGCCGGGAGGAGCCACAAATCTTCTGCAGTCCAGTGTGCCATCTTGTGGCGGAATACCCAGATGTAAGGACTACATGAAACAGGCCATGCTGTGCACTAGGAAAAGAAGATATATGTTTTGTTAAATTAAGTTTGTGGCTATTGTTATCCAATTCATTACCAAGATACTTGGGGGAGTTGAAACAAGGATTTTTTTAGATTTAACCTTCCTTAGGGTATGGTTGGTCTGCTTTAATGCACAAGGCTCCCCAGCTGCCTACCTGCAGCCACTCCCATGGTGTTTGTTAAAGTGGAATCTATAATATTCCCGGGCCGATTCATTCCCTCCCCCCGGGTCATCCAAAATCAGGATGCCCGCTGTGTGAAACCCCCCCAGGTCGCCCGCTACACTTACCTTACTTTCCGGTTCAACAACGCATGCGGCAGCATTCCCGCTATCCCTCTAGCAGGGCGCAGGCACACTTCCTGTTAGAGGAAAGCGTGAGATGCAGCCGCCAGCGCACTCGGAGCCGCTGAGCTAAGACGTTGGGTTAGACGTCCATAGCTCAGTGGCTCCGAGTGCACCGATTGGACGAGCGGCCGCACATGCGCTGTAGGACCGGGATGAGGTGAGTTGATGTGGGCGATCTGGGGGGTTTCGAGTAGCGGGGCACACCCCTGCTCGGGGTGCCACGTGGGAAAGGACCAAAACCCAAGATCTATTCAGAGCCTGGTCCAAGCATTTTGCCTTCTAGCCTCAAGGTGGGCGTGTGTGGAGTACAAGCCCAGACAGACCATGGTGCCCGTTTCTATCAGTGTCTTGGCCTTGGTTGTGCTCACCAGTACACATCTGGTAATAATCATTTAAAAATAAGTGAATGAAGACACTGGGGCCCTAAAGAGAGACAAACTCCACAGGAGCGGCTGCAGAAGATGAGTAGTTAAGCATTGTGCCTTTGATTCTGCTCTAGGGTCTGATGCGCAAGTCCACCAAACTATATGTAGAAAAAAATTAAATCAAAGCATACTTCCCTTACCTCCCAAGCAAATCCCTCTTGGTCTGCTCTCTCTCAGACACATGTGGCTTGCTTGAGTCTAATCACTGTTCTATAGCCCCAATCTTTCTATCCAGCTAGACCATCTTTTGCTTAGACCAGAACTCTTCTGAGGGAGCAGACCTGTAGGGATCAGCCACATGGGAGATAAAGGAAAGTATGCTTTGATTTATACTTGGCCTACTGCAGACAGGAGTTTCTTTTTTACTACTTGTATCCTTTAATTTTAACCCCCCCTGAATATTCGGAGATAGCAAGGCATAGCCACATTTCTGCATACTGAATAGTTACGCATACAAACTTGTTGCATCACTACATGGTTGGGGAGCTGATGAATGGTGATGTTGTGTGTTATGCAGGGTTTGTGTATGTTGCCTTCCATTCAGGAAAACAGTACAACTGAAAAATATATAAATTAAAATTGTTCACCGTATTCCCTGAGCACCTGATCCAGCTCAGAAGTGGCTTTTCAAACCTGGTTCTTATGCCCCTTCATTGAGGGCCTGTCTATGTTCCCCCATGGCCTTTACCTCCTGCTCCTGAACAATAGGGATCTTGATTGGTTCCGCACTGCCGGTCAGAGTATATTCTCTCTGCCCTCCAATCAGCAGGAAAGCCCCATCTCATAATTAGGGAAAGAAGAGCGAGCTGGAGGCAGCTGGGGAGCCCAGATGAAGAGGGCAGAAGAACCCAGCTGTTTGAGAAATAAGTGAGGAACTGGATCAGGAGTCTTGGGGGTAAGGAAAGTTTAGACTATATGCCTTACACTGATAGTGTTACCTGATCCTCATGGCCTTTCAGGGTCAGAACATTTCTCTCAGCCTTTAGGTTCCACACTCGCACTGTCATGTCATAAGAAGAAGAGACAAGGATATCTGAGGCGCAGGGGTGGAATCGCACTGTGTAGATCCGCTCATTGTGGCCTGTAGAATAAGAGGAAGGTAATACAAATTCTGCAATGCAGGACTGTATCTATAAAGGGTTCAGGTTGCTTGACTTGTCTTTTGATCTTTTCCGAAATCATCAATAGCTATGAATGCCCCAGTTGGTGTCCTCTTAGTATAAGCACTTCCCATTAAGTGTGTATACGGTAAATGTGGTTACTCAATATTATACCTAGGCCACTAACTATTGACAGGTGACCTCATGATGCTCCTAATCAGGACACACAGTTATGAGAGAACAGATTAGGCGCCAGTTTCCCGGTCCAATCTTCAGTGGTGTGGGATATGTGACAGTGTTGACCTAGGTAAACATAAATGGCATACCACACTTTAAACCGGATCAACAGCCTAGCACAGTTGGAAAAACGCAACTCTGTGAGTACTCACCTGTAGAACTGTTTTTTCTGGGAATCCATTCCAGACCCTCCTTACACTTGGGATCACCTCCTTGCCGACTGGATGTGACTGCAAGACAAAAAAGGCGTGGCCCCTCCTGGCCCCATAAGTAGCAGCTGCCTCCTAACCTAGATCAGTACTTAAAAAGCAGTAAAACATAAATCAGAGGCAGGCAGGAAGGCCCCTATATAGGAGTCCATGTTACATCACACCAAACTCCGCCAGAATACTCTCAAAACATAAATCTCTTTTCTTCTTTTTTCCTTTTAATGCCAATGAAAATAATAAGTGGACTAAATACAATCAAAAAAGCATCAAGAGATAGATCATGACCCAAAACGGGTGGGCTGGAGTGTCTGGAATGAATTCCCAGAAAAAACTATTCTACAGGTGAGTACTTACAGAATTGCGTTTTTTCTTCCGATCCATTCCAGACTCCCCTTACACTTGGGATCTCCAAAAGCAGTGCCATCTATGGGCAGGATCCCCAGCGCAGAACAGCAAGTAGTTCATTTCACTACCGCCTGAAGAATCTTTCGACCAACAACAGCTTCAGCTGAGGCTCTAACATCCACCTTGTAAAACTTGATGAAAGTATGAACCGAAGACCAGGTGGCAGCTTTGCAAACCTGTTCCACCGAAGCCTGATGCTGAAAGGCCCAGGAAGCACCAATAGCCATAGTAGAATGGGCCGTGACCCGAAAAGGGGGTTCATTCCCCTTGGCCGAGTAGGCTCTTTCTACTGCCTGCCTAACCCACTTACTGACAGTGGCTTTAGCTGGCGGAAGCCCCTTCCTCGGCCCTTCCGATATAACAAAAAGAAAATCCGTCTTGCGGAAGGAATCTGTAGATGCCATGTAATATCTTATGGCTCCGACTACATCTAAAGAATGAAGCGACCTTTCCTTAGCATTAGCCGGAACTGGGCATAAAGAAGGTAGAATTACCTCCTGATTAAGGTGAAAAGAAGAGATGACCTTAGGTAAAAAATCAGGCTTAAACCGAAAAACGACCTTGTCTCTGTGTACCTCAAAATAAGGAGACTTCATACATGAAGCGGCTAATTCAGAAACTCGCCGCACAGAGGTGATTGCCACCAAAAATATCACCTTAAGCGTCAAAATGCTCAATGGAGCGACAATCATAGGTTCAAAGGGAGCACCCTGAAGAGCCGACAATACCAAATTCAAGTGCCACACCGGTAGAATAGACTTGCGCGGTGGACGGACATGAGTGACTCCCTGAAAAAAAGGGTTAATGAGCCTATTGCTGGCGATAGACTTCTGGAAAAAAATAGATAAGGCCGACACATGCCCTTTTAGGGTGCTTAATTGTAGGCCCATTTCTAAGCCATCTTGTAGAAATTCTAAAATTCTAGAAATCGAATACTTTCTGCATGAAAATTTCCTAGTCTCACACCAGGATATGAACGACCGCCAGACCCTGTAGTATATCATGGAAGACGACTTCTTCCGGGCCTGAATCATGGTATGAATAACCTTAGCCGATAAACCTTTCTCTACTAAGATCGAGGTCTCAATAGCCAGGCCGTCAAAACCAGCATCTGTAAATTCGGGTGCCGCAGCGCCCCCTGTGTGAGAAGATCTGGTTCGTCTGGTAGGCACCAATGGTCTACCGACATCCTTGTTATGTCTGAAAACCAACTTCTCCTTGGCCAGCGAGGAACCACCAGAATGGTTGGTACCCCCTCCTGAGCTATCTTTCTTAGTACGTGGCTCAGGAGCGGGAGAAAAACGTACAGAAGCTTGAACCTTACCCAAGAGACTGACAGGGCGTCCGTTGCAATGGCCAGAGGGTCCCTTGACAGCGACATGTATTTCGGCCGCTTGTGATTGTGCCTGGATGCAAAGAGATCCACCTCCGGACAACCCCAGCGAAGGCAAAGGGCTTGAAAGATCTTCTGACTGAGGGATCATTCTCCCCGACGCAGCGCCTTCCTGCTCAAAGCGTCT
This sequence comes from Gastrophryne carolinensis, assembly GCA_027917425.1. Lineage (NCBI taxonomy): Eukaryota > Metazoa > Chordata > Amphibia > Anura > Microhylidae > Gastrophryne > Gastrophryne carolinensis. The sequence continues at coordinate 51,400,553 of CM051240.1, forward strand.
GCCTCCTGGTTTTCTACCCCCGGGATGTAAACTGCCGAGATGCAGGGAACTTTCTCCTCTGCCCAAATCAGAATCCGGCTTACCTCTTCTAGAGCACTCTTGCTCCGAGTACCTCCCTGATGATTGATGAAATTTAAATGAAGAGGCCACCATAAGGCCTACTAGATTCATCCCTAGCCGAATGGTCGGCTGCCGGCAGGCCAGTAAGGACTCAATTTGATTCCGAATTAGCAGAGCATTCCGCTCTGGTAGAAACACCTTGACCTGAACTGTGTCCAGAGTCATTCCTAAGAAATTCCTTACTGGTGCCGGAGTGATATGGGACTTCGGATAATTGATCACCCAGCCGAACTCTTCCAGAGTTGATAGGACCGTCTGCATATCCTTCATAATCTGCTGAGGAGACCCGGCTGAAATTAAGAGATCGTCCAAATATGGAATGATGCATATCCCCTGGCATCTGAAAACGGCCATGAGACTTGCCAAGACCTTGGTTAATACTCTTGGAGCCGAGGATATCCCGAATGGCCACAAACTGGAAGTGCTGGCCTTCCAGGGCAAACCTCAAGAACTTCTGATGCCCTGGAAAAATTGGAACGTGAAGATACGCGTCCCTTATGTCTATTGTAGTCATAAGATCCCCTGGCTGAATTGATCTTACCGCTGACCTTAGTGTCTCCATGCGGAAATGCTTCACCCGGATATACCTGTTGAGACTCCTTAAGTCTAAAATGGGACGAATCGACCCGTCCTTTTTGGGGATAGTGAACAGGTTGGAGTAAAACCCCCGACCTTCCTCCTGAAGGGGTACCTGACAAATTACCCCTCTTTGAAGTAAATGCTGAACAGAGGCTCTCAGGGCATCTGCCTTTACCTGGTTCCTGGATGCCCCGGACCAAAGGAACCTTGCGGGGGTCTGGCTGCAAACTCGATCTTGTAGCCTGATGACACCACGTCTTGGATCCAAAGATCCGCCACGTGGCGTCTCCAGATAGGAGTAAAATGCAAGAGCTGTCCCCCCATCCGCTCGGGTGAGGGCGCCCCCTCATGCTGGAGTGGGCTTGGCTGGAGGCTTGGGCCTACTTCTCCAGGCCCCTCTTGTCCTATTACGAGCTCTGCCTCAAAAATCTCTACGGCAGCATGAAAGGAAGGCACCTCTGCCACTCCGAAAGGGCCGAAATTATGAAGGCCTCTGAAAAGGCCGAATAGCCCTCTTCCTCTGAGGAAGTTTGCCATCCTTGACCATACAGTCCAGCCGCTCTCCAAAGAGTCTGCCCTCTAAAAAAGGAAGATTCATAAGAGCTTTCTTAGCGGCGGCATCCGCCGACCATTGTCTTAGCCATAAGGAACGGCGCAAGGCAACAAGAAGAGCCGAAGTTCTAGCAGCTAGCCTGACTGCATCATCCATAGCAGTGATAGCGAAAGAATTAAAGTCCAAACAAGCCTTAAAATCCTTGGACTCATGAATAAGCCTGCGAGTCTTAGCCCTGGCCAGATTTTTCTTCACCTTCTTCCTTGAAGCCAAAGACACAATAGCCGTAGCACAAACAGGGAGCAAAAAGGAACCTACCATAGCAAAAGCATGATGGGCCAACTGATCCATTCGTCTCTCTGTGGGATCTCTTAAGGATCCCATAGTAGCAGACGGCATGATCGAAGTATTAGACAAGTCTGATACTGGAGAACCCACCTCGGGTGGATAAGACCAAAGCTTAATCATATCCGCTGGAAAGGGATACCTAGCGTCTAGGATCCTGGGAACTGCCGGTAGCTTGTTAGGATTTTCCCACTCCTTTAACACCATCTTGGAAAAGATGCGGCTGTTCCGGGAACACCTGCCTTTGCCTTACTGGCTTAAACAGGTCGTCCTTCCCTCTTTTTGCCACCTCAGGAGGGTTAATATTCAAAGTTTCAAAAACTGATGAAAGCAAACACTCTGTTTCGTCTGAGAGAAGGGGATCCTCATCAGAAGAGAATAAAAATACAATTCTGTGATTACTCACCTGTAGAATTGCTGTTATATGTATACAGCACGTCCTGTTCCAGAAGATATTCCTTACACTTGGGTTATACATCCAGTAGATGGCGCTGGACTGCAGAGACAGAAAAGAGGCTCCTCCTGGCCCCATATATACCAGGGACCTCCCACAAAATCCCCAGTATTGAAAAGTAGTTAAAATGGAACCAGGAGAACTATAACCATTACAAAAACAGAAGAATCACCATACAGAGGTAACTAAGGAAAATTATAACAAGGGTGGGGTGGAACAGGACGTGCTGTATACATATAATACCAATTCTACAGGTGAGTAATCACAGAATTGTATTATTCTAAGTATACAGCACGTCCTGTTCCAGAAGATATTCCTTACACTTGGGACATCCAATAGCAGTGTCCGTGAGGTAGGGTGGGATTCCCATAAGTAACAGCAGACAGTTTAAACCACTGCCGCCTGCAGAACCTTGCCGCCAAAAGCAGCATCAGCTGAGGCCCCAACATCAACCTTGTAAAACTTTGAAAAAGTATGAACAGAAGACCAAGTAGCGGCCTTGCAAACTTGTTCAACAGAAGCTTGGTGCTGAAAAGCCCAAGAGGCACCAATAGCACGAGTAGAATGAGCAGTACGGTGGAAGGGAGGCTCCTTCCCTTTAGCAGAGTAGGCCTGTATCACAGTCTGACGTATCCACTTGCTGATAGTGTACTTAGCCTGAGCCAGACCTTTCTTAGGTTCAGACGGAAGCACAAAAAGAGCATCAGTCTTCCTGAAGGATTCAGTAGCCACCAAATAGAACTTCAGTGTTCTGACTACGCCCAAAGAATGTAAAACCCTCTCCTTAGGGTTACTGGGATTAGGACACAGAGAAGGCAAAACAATGTCCTGATTGAGATGAAAGGCAGAAACAACCTTAGGCAGAAACTCTGGCTTAAAATGAAACACCACCTTTTCCTGGTGTCTCTCAAAATAAGGAGGCTTGATGGAAAGCGCCGCCAATTCAGAAACACGCCTGACAGAAGTGATGGCCACCAAAAAGACCACCTTAAGTGTAAGAATGGACAAAGGGGCCCCTTGCAAGGGCTCAAAGGGAGACCCCTGCAAGGCAGATAAGACCAAGTTCAAGTCCCAGACTGGTAACATAGGCTTACGTGGGGGACGCACGTGAGTAACCCCCTGGAAAAAGGTCTTGACCAGGGGATGCTGAGCAAAGGATCTTTGGAAAAAAATGGCCAAGGCAGAAACATGACCTTTCAGAGTACTGAGCTGAAGACCCAGATCCAAACCATGCTGCAGAAACTCCAGAATCCTAGGAATAGAAAACACACGACAGGGAAGCGCGTTAGACTCGCACCAGTCAATGTAAGTACGTCAAACCCTGTAGTAGATGGAAGAAGAGGACTTTTTCCTAGCCCTGATCATGGCATTTACAACCGAGGCAGGCAGCCCTTTTTCCATCAAGATGGAGGTGTCAACAGCCAGGCTGTCAAGGCCAGCGTTTGTAAATTGGGGTGGCGTAGGTGCCCCTGAGTGAGCAGATCTGGAACCCGGGGCAGGGCGTACTGATCTACTGCCAACTGCACGATGTCTGCGAACCACACTCTTCTTGGTCAACAGGGGGCCACCAGTATGGCTGGCACCCTTTCCTGAGCTATCTTGCGCAGCACCCTGCCCAGCAGGGGAAACGGGGGAAACACATACAGGAGCTGAAACCTCTTCCAAGACATTCTTGGCCACGGCCAGAGGATCCTGGGAGACAGAGAGACAAAGACTGGAAGCTTGTGATTGTGACGGGATGCAAACAGATCCACATCCAGCTGACCCCAGCGGTGGCACAGGGAGCGAAACACCCTGCTGCTGAGGGACCATTCTCCCAGACGAGAGGTCCCCCTGCTCAAAGAGTCTGCCTCCAGATTCTCCACCCCCGGGATGTACACAGCTGAGATGCAGGGAACATTCTCCTCCACCCAGGACAGTATCAGGGACACTTCCTTGAGGGCCCTCTTGCTCCGGGTCCCTCCCTGATGATTGATATAGGCAACCGCCGTCTGGTTGTCCGAGCGGATCTGAACAGCCCGACCCCTCAGGTGTGGGGTTAAGTGGGCGAAAACCAACCTGAACGCCCTCAATTCCAGAATGTTGATAGGGGCATGTGCCTCCTGAGGGCCCCACTGACCCTGGAATTTCAGGGACTTCCAAAAGCCCCCCTAACCTGTCAGACTGGCATCCGTGGTGACAGTCTCCCAGCAGGGGGCCAGAAAGGATCTGCCTCCCAGCAGGTTCCTTGAGTCCAGCCACCACGATAGAGACCTCCTGAGGGGATAGGACAAACACCTGATCTAATGACACAGGGTCCCGATCCCATACTGACAAGAGGTGAAGCTGAAGATGCCTCATGTGAAACTGAACATATGGAACTGCCTCGAAGCAGGACACCATCAGGCCCACCAGCTGCATTCCCTGCCTGATGTATGGATGAGGACAAGACAGAAGGGGCTGAACTTTCTCTTGAAGACTCTCCACCTTCTGCTGAGGAAGAAAGATCTTGACCTGAGATGAATCCAGAATCATGCCCAGAAAGGACTTCACCATGGAAGGAGACAGGGAAGATTTGGGGTGGTTGGTCACCCAGCCGAATGACTACAGTGTGGACACCACCCTCTGAGTGTCCAGCTCTGCCTGATGGAAGGATTGAGAAGCGATAAGCATGTCGTCCAAGTAGGGAAGAATGTGACTGCCCTGAGATCTCAGCAGAGCCATCACTCCTGCCAGCACCTTGGTGAATACCCTGGGAGCCGAGGTGAGACCGAAGGGCAAGGCCACAAATTGGTAGTGCTGATCCTCCAGAGCGAACCTGAGGAATCTCTGATGACCTGGAAAGATAGGTACGTGAAGGTAAGTATCCTTGATGTCTACAGAGGTCATGAAGTCCCCTGGGCGTAGGAAAGTCACAGCTGAGAGTAGGAAAGTCACAGCTGAAAGTCAAACACTTGTTGAGGTGCTTCAAATCCAGGATGGGTCTGATGGACCCATCCTTTTTGAGAACAATGAAAAGATTGGAATAATAGCCCTTGCCCCTTTCCCTCAAGAGCACCCGGCAGATGACACCCAGTTCCAGAAGGCATTGGACAGCCAGGGACAGGCCCTGAGCTGACAGGAGGTTTTGAGCAAAGCGGGATTTGATGAATCTTGGGGGCGGCCAGGCTGCAAACTCTATCTTGTAACCGGAGGACACTACCTCCTGAATCCACCGGTCTGAGACATGAAGCCTCCAGACATGAGCCAAGAGCCGAAGCTGTCCCCCCACTCGAATGGGTGAGGGCGCCCCTTCAGGCCTGAGGGGGCTTGGGGGAGGACTTAATCTTGGGACCCAAGGGGGGGCCAGGGCGACCACGTCCTCTGCGGGCTCCAGCAAAGGAAGCTCCCGCTCCAATTCTGGAGCCCCTGAAGGAAGAAGAAAAGGCACCTGAACCCCGAAAGGACCGGGGCTGCCTTCTACGCTGAGGTAACTTGCCTCCCTTAGCAAACAAGTCCAGACGTTCACCAAAGAGGCGCAGCCCCTTGAAGGGGAACCCAGTGAGAGCCTTTTTGGCAGCGGTGTCAGCAGCTCACTGGCGCAGCCAGACCGAGCGGCGTATCGCCACCAACAAGGCAGAAGCCCTGCCACACATTCTAATGGTATAATCCAAGAACATATGCAACAAATTCCTCACAGCGCAGAAGAGCTCTATACCTGCATCATCAGGGGCCCCATCTAAGAGACCCCTGAGTAGACTTTTAATAGCAACAGCCGTAATGGCAGAGGCACAGACCGGACGCAGTGCGGTCCCAACACAGGCAAAGGCATGGCAAGCCAGCTGATCTATGAGCCTGTCCTCCCCATCCCTCAGTGTAGTAGTGTCAGGGGAATGCATGACAGATGTGTTAGACAACCCCAAAACTGGAGCATCCACCTCGGAAGGACATGACCACCGTTTAACCATTTCAGCAGGAAAGGGATACCGCTTATCCCAACTCTTTGGCACCCCAGGGAGCCGGCTAGGCCGTTCCCACTCCTTGAGCACCAGATTATTAAAATGAGCTTGTTCAGGAAACTCCAAGCGTGGTTTAACAGTATGAAACAGCTCCCCCTGCTGCCGCGGAGCCACGGCAGGAGGAGAGATACAGAGCACTTCAAAGATGTGAGCCAAAAGCCTGTCAGTATCATCTGAAGCCCATGGGTCATGCCCAGAATCGGCACCATACGGTCTAGAATGTTCCTCAGATGATTCTGAATCAGAAAACAATTCACCTTCTTCTAGGGGGGTATAACCGGTAACATCAAAAAATTCCTCTGCCTCCATAGGAAAGAGGGAAACACCAGGTGATAAATGCCGCTTCTTAGCAGAAGTCTTACGCGGGCCAGAGCCAGCAATATGTCTCTCAATGCTGGCCACCCGAGTAGCCAAATCAGGTTGAGACTCCCCACTGGTATGCACCTCACTGGGAGTCAGATGTAAGCGTGGGGGGGTAGGCGAAGCCCGAGGGGGCGCAGGCCCAGCCACCGGTAACCCAGACTGCAGCGCAAGCGTCTGCTGGGCACAGGGTACACACAACCTGACATCATCACTTATAGGGGATACCCCACACGCCACACACAGCCAGGCTTGTCCCGAAGGAACCCCAAGCACATTATCCTGAGAAGCCTCCATATGGTGATTATTGTGGCACAATAGGCCAATTGGGACTGACGCCAATAAGGCTACCCAGGATGCCCCAATAGCCCGCTAGGGAAGTGGGAGATATACAATACAATAGCCCTCCAATAGGGAGTTAACACTAAATAGAGGGGATAGGACCAGGAGAAACCACAAAAGTTTGACCCGCCTGCAAGACATAAGCAAAAAGATCCCGTAAGCAATGCGCAATACAGATAAATACAAAGTAAATAAGCCCGCAGGGGCACTTACAGACCGCGATAGGGAGACGCCAGGCACACGCAGCTGAAAACCAAAATGGCGTCCGCATATACCTCGAGGGGCGGGCCGCAGAGACAGTGATGCAGAACGCGTCAGCCGCAAGGCCCGCCCCCCCCAAAGAGCGCGAAAACGCGCCCACATGACGAAGCCAGCCAATGATGGCGCAGCTGCGCCTGAGGTGATGTCGCCGCCGACCGCGGAGCGGGGTACATGCGCGCGGCGGCAAAAGAAACAGTGCAACCAATTCAAAAAGGGATAATCACATAAACATATAATATATATATATATATATAAAGACATGCCCCCCCCCCCCCCAGAGATCTAACAGGGGAAGCGAAGGCCAGCCTAAGGGAGCCAACTGCGGGGACAGGGGGCGAGGGGCATAAGACGCAGGGGGGGCATCCCATAAGGCTCAAAATGGGCCTGTACCGCCTACCCTTTGGTGGGGGACTGCGGTTGGAGCATCGCTTCTTAGCACCTAGCAGCGGTGCTGCCTACCTTCACCCGAACCAGTGCAGCCTAAGCTGGGAGGCAGTAAAAGGAAACGGGTGGGAATAGTCCTACAGGGCCGCAGGCTAATAGCCCCGCTCACCTACGAGTAGAGAGAGCCATCTTCTAGTCATCGCAGCCCAGACTGCAGAGAAGAACTGGGGAATTTGTGGGAGGTCCCTGGTATATACGGGGCCGGGAGGAGCCACTTTTCTGTCTCTGCAGTCCAGCGCCATCTACTGGATGTATAACCCAAGTGTAAGGAATATCTTCTGGAACAGGACGTGCTGTATACTTAGAATATAGAATTACTATCCTCCTCACCAGAGCGTAACTCGCCCTCTGGGAGCTTCTCGTCTATATACTCTTCCTCCTCCTCAGACCCAAAAGAGGCGAATAAATCTCTTTCCTCAGAAACAGGCTCCAAATGCCTCCTCTTATAGGTGGCTTTCCTAGGAATGACAAAGGATAACTGTTTCTCTAAGTTATCCAACCTGTGCGCCATACCCGCCTGCGCCTCGCTGCCTTCCCCCTCTCCAGGGGATGTAAGGGATGGTTGAGCCGTCACACTCCCTGCAGCAATAGCTGGGCTAGAAACCTGAGCCGCCGCTCTATTATGGTCTAAACCAATTCTCATGGCGCAAGCGGAACAAACCGTGCTGAAGCTACCCAGGGGATCCTGCTTACATAAGGGGCAGAGCCCGCCCTGCTCAAGTGGGATGCCCGAACCACTATTCCCCGATGCCTCCCTCATGGTGTTTTTTTTTTTTTTTTTTTCCTTTTTAAAATTGGCAAAAAGACCTAAGGCCCTAAGCTTAAATCAATCCCAAGGGGACTGGGAGGAACCACAACCCTTTTTATCCTTCTTCCCAATATCTAAAAATAAACAGAAGAAAGAATCCTATTAGAAAAAAAAAAGAAAAGTCATTTCCCCTTTAATGCATAAATCTTTAATATGCACTCTGCCTTGAAAAAGAGACCTACGTCTTGGAACGCGTGGGCTCGTTAATGGGGGGGGACGCATATTGCTGACCCGGACATACCTGACTGGGATAAGTAGCACTTTCTTTGCACTGTTTTTTCTATTGATTTGAGCTTCACTCTATTGTTATTTGTGCATTTGAGATAAAAACCTCTATAAATGAGTATCTGCTATTAATTGATGTACTGTTTGTATAGGCACTTGGCACTTTTTTAAGGATATCAGTTATTTTGAAGAGTTTTATGAATTACATCTAATATTCACATCTGTCCGCATGACAGCAAAGGACATCAGCGCCCCCTCCTGGCAGAATATGTTTAGCTTGTCTTATATGTTTTTTAACAATGTGTCTTGGATGTAATGTTTTTGATTCTAATGGATTAATAAATATATACATTTTTTATTACTAATTTTGGTGTGTGCAGTAATAAGACTCTGTCAGATACTCGGGTGGGGGTTTGGGGCGTCCCCAATTTTTATTTATTGTACCTTTTTTGGGTTAAAGTGGACCAACACCCAGGATTTTGACTATTCTGGGTTTTGGTCCACTTCAGGGGGGCACCCCGATTAGGGGTGCCCCGCTGTGTAAAACCCCCCAGAAACACCCCAATACTCACCTCAAAACGCTCCCACGTGGCCGGGTGACAGCGACGGACAAGCGCTGACAGCGACGGACAAGCCAGCGCGTCCGCCGCCGCCTCCCGCACGTCCCTCTGACAGCGCGCGCGCCCGCGCCGGCCATTCACAAACGGCCGGCGCGGGCGCGCGCACGAGGAGGTGAGTTTTTGGGGGGTTTTCGGGGGGGGTTCCTCACCGCGGGACATCCCGATCTCGGATGTCCCACGGTGAGGGGGGTGATCGGCCCGGGAATCTTATAGATTCCCGGGCCGATCACCCCAGGGGGGTTCCTCACCGCGGGACATCCCGATCTCGGATGTCCCGCGGTGAGGGGGGTGATCGGCCCGGGAATCTTATAGATTCCCGGGCCGATCACCCCAGGGTGTTGGTCCACTTTAAGGACAGAGCATTGCACCACATGTGATGATAAAATTGTTTTGCTGGTGCCACCCACACATCTTTTCTAGAATTAATAATCAGCTCTATGCGATGACAGCAATGTGATGAATCTGGAGGAGCTGGAGGTAGGGGCGTGGGGAGGGAGGGACCAGCAATCCTGCCCCCCCCTCTGCTGAGCTTATTGGGGGATCGAATGAAAAAGAGAATATCATTGGCTGAACCTGTAAACTTCAATATCTTGGTAATTTCTCCTTCAATTTAAAAACGGAAAACAGTTTAGGACAGTGCCAAATGTATTCCGACACAATGGTGTAACAATTATCTTTTCTTCTCCCTCCTGATTGGTCGGTGGGGCCAATGCCGGCTGGCGGTGACGTCACTGGCTTTCTACGATCCTGGCATCCCCACCATCGCAGGGCAGCTGACTCTTCCTCTCTGGACCAGCCATGCAATGTCAGGTGGAAGTTTTCCTTCCCCTGATTGGCCTGCGGGGCCAGCATCTGATTGGTTGGTGCGGCCTCCCGGACAGCGGCGGCGTCATCGTCCTATGGATGCTCTGGGGACGCGATAGCGAGAGGGAGCTGGAGACTACAGGATAAGTTCATTTAATTTTTTCTATAAATGTGCAGGTTCCTTATCTATGATTAAGGACCATTCGAGTCCGAAACACGTCAGAGGACTGCATTACAACATTGGCCTGGGTCTGGTATAAATATTTTTATGGCTTTAGCATAACATTTACTCTATGGAGATGGTTTTTACCTTTACTCAATAAAGGGATAAGGAGTGTGGATCCTCCACTTTTCATTTTCTCTAACAATTATCTTTGCCTGCAGTATCACTTTAAGTTAGAGCAGGTTTACTGACTAACGCACTAGCAGTCATATTGGGGTGCTGGAGCTTCATGCTAAAGCAGTACAGTTGGCCTATATGCAGTATTGGATTATACTGGTGAGCTTACATGTGGGATCCTTGACAAATACTGTACAGAAGCAACATACTATACATGAATTGCATTACATATAAGATGTCAGAAATCATGCTGTGTATGAAACCTGGCCACACTGCACTGGCTTCCTTATACAAGTCCCAGTGCTTGATGTCATTTTTCAAGCTGACCACTGGGGGGCAGTGCAGGTCACAAATATCTCTGAATGGTTTTCTGGAAATAAACCAGCCTTTGTACCCCAAGTTAAAGTATTTCCCTTTACTGTTCTTTACATTTACTTTAGAAGGTGTGGAAATACCTGTGCGGGGGTCACTCAGTCTACAGGGTAACCAGGCTGCTCCTTCAGGTCCTGGAGCATTCCATAGTCGCGGTGTTTCTATAAGCTATTGTCACATTGTCACGTCCTATATGTGGCTCATTTTATGTATCCCTGTATCAGGGTGCAGGACTGGCATTCGCTGCACTAAATGCACGGATTATCTTGCTACAGTTTAAGTTCATTTTAATTTGATTTAAAAATCCATCAAACAAATCAAATTAGAAAAAAAACACTAGGGAAACCTCTAACCTAAAATGACTGAAACTCTGCAAACTCTCCCCACCCTAGGGGCTTAGGATAGTCTGTTAGTTAACCGTGATATTGGGCAAAATTACTCACTCAGTCCACGTTCCTGTGGCACTCTCACACGCTCGTGGCATAATGGGGTTTGCCAGGTGATGCAATGCCACATAAGGTGCATCCAGAAGGAGGTGTGCGGGCCGAGGCTGACATGGCCAGGAATTCAGAAAATTGAGGATCAAAGCCCAATTTTTGGCTTTCAATTTTTGTCATTTAGCAGTTTCCTAAATCAGGATTACTATTATTATAGTTATTTTTATAGAGTGCCATCATATTCAGTGGCACTGTACAAGGTATTAAGGACAGAAGGGTAAGATAATTAATATACTTATAATACACATGATATTAGGAGTCAGATGCGACAGAAGTGCAACAAAAACAAAGAAAGAGAGAAAAGGAATAACAAAATAGAATGAATAATAAAATACAAAAAAATTATGAAAGAAATATAAAAAATAAATGGAAAGAAAGAAAACTAAAGAATAGAATGAACAATAGAAACATGGAAAGAATAACAGGAATGACAGAAAAGAAGAAGAAAGAAGGAAAGAGAGAAGGAATGGGGGTGAAGAAACAGAGACTAGATGGAAAGAAAGAAAGAAAGAAAGAAGACTTGAGCAAAAGGAAAGGAGAGATGGAAAGAAACAAAGAATAGAAGTGCTGACAGAAATAATTGAAGGAACGAAGAAAGAAAGGATAGAACAAAAAAAAAAGAAAAGAATAGAAGGAAAGATGCAAAATATAGTAGGACTAACAGAAAGAAAAAAAGGTCCCCTCAAAGGGCCAATCTGAGCCTGGCTGACAGTCATGCGTAGCAGCTGCCCAAGGTAGAGGGAATGAGGAGGGCCCCTGGCACCTGGCCAGGTACGCCCAATGTTGATGCCTGCCCTGGCCCAAGGAATGACGGTGTTAGCGGATCTGTTCTATGCTGTGCATAATAATGAGCAGCTAAGAATGCTGAATGAATGTGAGCAGCAAGAATCCCATTGGCTGCTCTTGTCTGACTGTGACACCACAGGGAGACCACAGCCCTAAAGTCTTATAGACTATAGGGTCCTTGGTTGCTCTTCTTCAGAACCCAAGTTAACGGATATTTCCTTTTTCCTGGCAAAGCTTCAGTAACACGTATGCAGCCATTTCTGGGTCCCATGACGGAGAAAGCTCATAAAAGAAGGTCTCTCATAACCACGGGGTTCACCAGTGGCAGGAGGGATTCTTTAGGGTGCCACAGTACAGGATCAACCTTCCCTAACACCAAGTTGCCAATGAGGGTTTAGGTCTGCTTTAAAGTAAACCTGGCTTAGAATGGCTGCTACAGGTTCCTGTGCATACCCCATCAGGGCATTTATACAGACATGCAGGCAGGCGTTTAATTTTTTAAAAAAAGAAACAATATCTATGCATTACAGATATTTGGGTTCAAGTGTAATTTCATTTGACAACTTTCAATTCAATTTATGTTTAAATGATCAAGGGAGAATTTCAAGTGACAGATTCTTACCAACGAGCACTGAGTCAGGATCACTGCGGGTCTCCCTGAGCCCACCCTGAGGAATGATCCAAACCTTTATCCTTCCGTCTTCTCCACCTGCAAGACACGGGGCACTGGGTAAACTGTGATTTATGAAAGGGTAAGCAAGATGGACAGTGCATGATAACTAAGGCAATTTACTAAAGTAGACCTACACACAACATTCTCCAAGGAAAAGGAGAGGCTGTGGCAAGGCAGTGTCTGGCTGCTCCTCCATTGCAGTGAATGGAGAGGGCTTGTACACTCACTGTTACTGATGTGAGAGGCGGTGGGTGCACATGTGTACACTAGGAGACCCAACCTCAGAAATCGAACAGCCTGAGAGCTGCTGTGGGGGGAGAAAAGGGGAATACTTTTATATTTCATTTGTTTTTACAGACCTTTTAAAGTGATAGTCCAGTCACGCTATGCTCACCTTTTGCCCCTTGCAGATGATCGCTGCTATTCTGCTGTTGTGTCTCTTGCCTGACTGTCAGACCGAGTCCCATGCTACCCAGTCCCTATCACCAATGACCAGCATCTACACGACAGCGACCGTCCCACACATTGGCTGCAAAGAAGGGTGTGTACCAGGTTTTGACACGCCCTCTCTATTGCTGTGAATAGCATGGGCATGCTTTAGACACAGATGATGGGGGCAGTCCATCATTGTGGAGGTGCCAGTGGCCAGGCCTCCATCTAATCAGGTATGACCAGGGCAAAGGCCAGGGCAGTAGAGCCAAGACTCCAGTATGAGGCTCGGTGCCCAGCTGTGAAGAGGGGGCCCCTGGCCAGGTGGCCCCAACGGTCACCCTGAGCTTAAATGGTGTCTGGGCCCCTCATAGCCTATAATGTGTTGGCTGGGCCCCTAGTCTGATTTACAGTTTATTTTATGGCCTATATAAAATGGTAAGCCTGGCTGCCTTGGGGACAGAGGTCCAGTTAGAACTAAGGCGCCAACCATTACATAGAGGTTACAGAGGGGCCCAGTGTCAGTATGTCCTATATTGTGTCTGGGCTCCCTATAACGTGATAGTTGGGCCCCTAGTCTGATTTTCAGTTTCTTTAATGGCCTGAAAATTAAGGTAAGCCTGGCTGCTGTGGGACAGAGGTCCAGTTCAAACTAAGGCCCCAACCATCACATATAAGTCTCTATACAGCCTATATTGTGTCTGGGCTTCCCAAAACATTTAATGTGATGGCTGGGACCCTAAATTTTTTGTTTCCTCTATGGTCTGTCTGGATTTTTAGCCAAGTTGCCTTTAAACTAGGGTCCAAGCCATCACACATTTGCTATGAGTGGGGCCCAGACATGGGCTGTATGTAGCACAAAAATTCCAAAGTGCGGTCCTGTATATGACACATAGCACCAGACTTGCAGCGATCATTTGCAGGGGACAAAAGGGGAGTTAAGCATAGTTTTTTTAAATAGCTTGTACAATCACTTTAACTATTCATGGCCTGTGAAACTATGGGGGTATAAAAAGTAGGTCTGTTGAGGTGTCAATCTTTTCTGTTCCACAAAGTTGGGTGTGTCCTAAAACAACCTACCCCCCCCCCCAGCCCAAGCCTAAGCCTAAGATTTGGTATTGGGTGCCATGGATTCTGCTGGATGAGGCACCTATACAATCCTGCTGACTATTTATCTATTAAAATGGCCTCTAATTTTCACTATTACACACTATTATTTTACAAAAGCTATATATATATATATATATATTTTTTTTTTTTTTGAAAGACGCGGACGCACACAAATAGGTGACATTTGCCTGAGGCCTCTCTTAGCAGGAAGTAAAGAGACGGGCTGATGACATTTCTTCTTTGGAAAGTTTTCTGTGTACCTTTATTCTTGTGGCTACAAGACCACCTAGGCGAAAGCCTCATATTTGTGTGTACCGACACCTTTCTGCAAATAATGGTAAATAAATATATTTTTATATATTGTTAGATCCCAGTAATGGAAAAGAAAACAATGTTAACAACTTACAGAGCTGTCATTGTTAGAAACAGGCATGGCATGACCATGTGCAAATAAACACATTCACAGTCTGACTGCAACAAAAGACAGAAGGCGAAACGTGGCGAGGCATCCTGTGCATACGCAATTCTATACTCACAGATTCTGTCTCGCTGTAACTAATCTGCCCTTTGATTTGCTGTTTCCCCAATTGCTGTATACACATTGTGACAGGGTGACATGGCTTTCATCATACCTGTGACCAGCCGCAGAGGGTCAAAGGGGTCCCATGTAAGATCAGTGACAGGCACTGTGTTTTCAATAGTCGGCAGCATGTCTGGGAGACGTCCTGTCTGTGACAGCTGAGGACAAACAAGATGTAGTCAACTATTTTTATTCATCACGTACTATAGGTTCTAATAATGTTTTTATTTATACTGGCCATCATCCAATGAAATGTTGGTCTACATAAAGGTAAAAGTTTATTGTCTAAAACAAAAGACCAACAAAGGTAACCAATGTACCAACAAAGGTACAGGTTGGGGGACACCTTGGAAACAGTGATCACAATGTTAGTTTCCACTTAGCAATCACTGGGGTGCCTTATCATGACGCCACAAAAACATGGAACTTCAGAAAGGCAAAGTTTGTCCAGCTTAGAGATGCCCTAAACCGCATTGACTGGGAAAATGACCCTAAAATGGACAGTTTTTGGACAGTAAATGGGATATTTTCAAAAAGAATCCTCAATATTCATTGTGTTAGATTACAGGAATACAAAGTTTAGAAACAAGAGTAAACCTAAACATATGGTTAGGGATGCAATAAACAACAAATAAAAAACTGTGGACTGTGGAAGCATTACAAAACTATCAAGTTTTAAATTAAAATTTTAATAATAATTAATAAAAATAATGAGAACAACAACAGATAAGGGCAGCAAAGCTGAGGACGGAAAGGCTGGTTACCAAAGAGAGTAAATCTAATCCCAAAATGTTCTTTAGCTACATGAACAGCAAAAGATTCAAACTGAAAGTGTGCCCCCCCCCCCCCCCCCCGAAAAGCAAGGAGGGGGCAACTATAGAGAGGAATGAGGAGAAAGCAAATTTACTAAACATCTTCTTTGCTTCCATATTCACAGAGGAATGTGATACGCCAGGTGAAATTCAGAGCAATAACCCTAACTCTCCATTAAATGCCACCTCTCTAACCAAGGAAGGAGTGCAGCGTTGTCTCAAACAGATTCAAATCCATAAATCCCCGGGACCAGATGGCATACATCCCCGTGTTTTAAGGGGGTTATATCAGTAACAGACAAGCCATTATTTGTAATATTTGTAGAATTAATAATGATGGGGGAAGTTCCGAGGAATTGGCACTTGTGGTGCCAATATTTAAAAAGTGGTCTAATGGGAATCTGGGAACTACAGATCGGTAAATTCAACATATGTGGTGTTTGAAGGTTTTCTTAGGGATGTTATCCCAGAGTATCTCGGTGAAAACGACATTATCAGCATATATTATGAGGGGTCGCTCCTGCTAGACCAATCTAATCAGCTTTTATGAGGAGGTGAGTTCAAGACTGGATCATGGGAGTCATTGAATATGATATAGTTTGACTTTTCTAAAGCACATAAAAGACTGGTTCAAAAGATGAGAATGCTTGAACGTAGGTACATTGGTGAGTAATTGGTTTTATTATAGGAAACACAGGGTGGTTCTCAATGGTACATACTCGGATTGGGTCACCATTACTAGTGGAGTACCGCAAGGGTCAGTTCTGGGCCCAATTTCTTTTTAATATATATATTAATGACTTGGGGAATGGATTAAACAGTAAAGTCTCAGTTTTTGCAGATGATACTAAGTAGTTAACACAAAAGAGGACAGCAGGTAGCTACAAACAGATTTAGAGCATGAGAAGAGCAGAGAAAAGCATGCATCTAGCCGGGGGCATTGCTGGTAACTGGAGAGACAACCGAGCATGATGATTTCCTCCAAAGGGAAGTCAGATATTGAACCACCATGTTTTAGTTTGCAATAGCTGGCACTCCCTGCCCCCCTATTCTCCCTAGTATGTGATGCTTCTGAGGCAAGATGGCGGCACCCGTATCCTAGAGTCCTGAACAGGGTTGCAGCCCAGCAGGGGTAAAAAAAAAAAAAAGTGACTAAGAACTTAAAGTATATTAATTTTAGATGCTGGGGAATAGTTTTTAAGGGTTTGGGCTTTTCATAAAATTATGCTGAAGGTCCGGTTTAACCTACATCAGCTCCCTTACCTCCAACACTGCAACTTGCCCTCCTGGACCAGCCAATGGCAGGGCCACCCGCTCATGGTTAACGCAGAAGCCGTCGCTTTCTCCTGGTGTACTCTGGCTCACCCCTCTCAGGTTGGTAATGTGATTGTCACGGTGAAGGACATTCCCTTGAGCGTGGCGGAAACGAGAGCTGGGACCTGCATGAATCACAGTTTAAATCAGAGGAATCATTTTTAAATATTTCATTACCAAATATTCAAGTTGATACAAAAAAACATATTATTTGTTACAGTATGTAAGCAGATACCCAGCACATTTCTAGGAGCATCCTGGGGAAAAGAGAGAACAGGAAAGATTCAAATATATTTTGCTTCCCTCCATAACAGTGCCTGGGTGCGGCTTCCCATCCCTGCCATAGAGGCATGAACATAATCATTCAAGGGGGAAATGTTTGCATTTATGCTTGACATAGTGGCCATAGATGTTGGATCAAAGAGGATTTCCACTTGAGGTGTAAATGGACTTTTAGCTCCATTGTCTGTACAGAGAGAGAGATTAACCATGTATAGAGGCCAGTTATTCCATTCACATTTTTCTGTCAGTTGGGGGATGGGCTTGAGCATCAGCTGAGAGGAGAATTAGATACAGTGTATTAAATACAGGGTCATTCAAAAAGAATGGTACAAAAAAAACATAATGAGTGCTGTAATTCATTTATTAAACAAATATATTAATATAACACGAAAGGTTAACTCTTCAAGTTTCTAAGGAACTCTGCGGGTGTTCGATGCAGGTGACCTTTGTGACACAGCGGACGTCTACACCACGGTATCTCAAACTGTGCAACCTATAAGCAGCAGGTGGAAGGGGTACGCAGAGATGTTCAGGAGTGCACCAACGGGGGTTTTTATATATTATTTTAATAGTCAAATATGAGTACTTCGTTCCTTTAAAGTGATAACATTTTTAATTTATTCCTTCCTTGGGGGTACCTGGTTAGAACTTCTTGTCCCTAGGGGGCGTGAAAAGGTTTAGAACCAATGGTCTACACCAGGGGTACTCAACCACTTCTTGTAAAGGTCCATTTACAGGCATCTGGTGAGAGGCGGAGGTCCGAATGGGACGCTGTCAGGGGGGATGGAAAGTTAGAAATCAGCACATTGGGGGTGGGCTGGGGGTGGATTATACCTTGCAATGCCACTTCCTGTCCGTGCAGTACTTCATATTGCAATGCTAGGTGCCAGGGAGTCATGACACTGGCAGGGAGACAAACAACTACAACGCCAATCTGTAAAGGGGCAGCGCTGAGCATGGCAACACAGAAGCAACTAAGTGCAGGGCTGTCAAGTCAGGGGTCCAGAAATTTGGCACCGAGGTCCGCATTCGGACCCCGGTCCGCCAGTTGAGTACCGCTGGTCTACACAATACTCTAGTTCTTGCTAAACCCAGAACATCAATGGAACATCATTAGACCCAGCACAATCAATTCAGCATTCTGGATGAGATGCTTGTTGAGTGTATAACAGGGTATAACGGGGCACAGTCTTGCTGCAAATGTATGTTGGGTGACTCTTCCTTCAAACCCCCCCCCCCCCCCCCCCTTAGACAGCATGCGGTAGGTGAATCCTGTAACGGTGGATTCAACAAAGTAAAAAAGGCCCATACACACTCTTGCTTATGATGCAGAAAACATTTAACTTTGATAATTTTTCCATGCCCCAAAATCTCAAATAAGACCAGTTTCTATGGTATTTTTGTACCAATCTATTTCCATTGCCCTGTATATCTGACAGTTATAGTAAAAGGTGCCCAGAAACTTTCAGCAAGTGATCCTCACCAGTGGTAGTAGCAAGGAGTGATTGGACGCACCAGAGGAGGTTTCAAGAGCCATGGCAGCAGAGGAAGACAATTTGGCTGGGAAAAGAAAGTGCTTGGCAACCGCAGAGGCAGTGACTGCTAAAAATGTCAGCAGAGGACCATAAGATGATTGCTGGAAACAGGGGACTTGTTGGATACAAGGACCAGAAGAACAGAATGTGGCAATGGAGGACCACAATGTGGCTGTAGAGAAGGGTGATAGGTGCCAACAGTGAACCACAAGGCTGCGGTGAAGGAGGCATTTAGAACTGGAGGGTGATTGGTGGCAGTGGAGGACCAGCAGGCAGTAGTGGAGGACAGCTAGGGCCAGAGGACCACAAGATGTACAGAGTGCCAGCACCTTACCATCCATAAGATTAAAATATCATTTTTACTACAACATTAAAAACCCCAAAAGACACCTCAAAATCTGTTTTTGGCTCTTAAAGATGATGCGTTTCAGATCCTCCCTGGTAGCAAAGGAGGCTGCAATGACAGGGCGACCACAAGGCGACTGTGCAGAAGGTATCAAAGATTGATAAGCATTGAGTGGCAGCAGAGGGCCAATTGGCAGCAGTGAGGACCAAAAGAAAAGAAGGCAGCAAGGGACTGGAGACTGAACCACAATTCAGCACAACACAGGTAAAACACAATATATAATACATTCAGCAGATTTGGTCTAATAAGCTCACTACAATGCATATAATATGAGCTTAAAATCTTGTGCTGTCCATACAGGGTCACAGACATTACTCTTGGGGGTAATGTCTGTGAATAGGAAATAAAAACATTTCCCTATAACCCTTTCAGTGCCAAGCCCGTAGTTTCTACGTGCTTGCTTCCACTCCACTTAAGTGCCAAGCCCGTAGAAACTACGGGCTTGGCATTTACCCCAAACAGTTAAAAATAAATACAAATTAAACACTTACCTCTGGTATCCCTGAGAAGCTGGGGGTCTCCTCTTTCTGGGGGGGGCATCCGATCGCCCCCCCCGACGTCCTCCGTCTTCAGGGGGGGCCCCGAAACTGGCCGCCCCCCCCCCCGTTTTCCCCGCGTAGCCTGCAGGGCCAGGGGCCACAAAAGCTGGCCCCTGCGCCCTGTTCCTACAAGCCCTGCATAGCTGGTCCCGGGCTGGTTACTTCGGGTAAGGGGGACCCCATGTCGTTTTTTTTTTTATTTTTAAGGGTTTTTAACCCTTAAAAATCCCCCAATTTAACCCTTTGTAGTGTGGATGGTAGTTGTATTTTATTTGTAAATGTTAAAAATTACTTGTTTCAGTTAGGGGGGTCTCCTGGGCAAGAATGGGGGGGCTACCGATAAATATGTGGTACTGTTCTAATCGGTAGAAATGGGGCTTTCACATGCAATATGGTTTTCTTTAATAAAATACATTTTTTTTTTTTTTTACTTAATAATATTGTAAAAAACAGAATAAAATTTACAAACAAGACATTTCATGTTAAAGCCTAAACTCTGCTCCAAAAAATATATTTATATAATTTTCCTGAAAATTCCAGCAAAAATGTCGCAAAACATGGCGCAAAATGGGGAAAAAATGACCTGTCAACAGAGGGTGACAAAATCTCAAGTAGGCTGGCAATTAAAAGGGTTAATAGTACCTATGCATGTTGGGTATTGTTCTGTTCGGGGGACTTTGCGCTTTCAGACTTAGCTTGTTTTTTCTGGTTTGCATATTTATATTTTAGGAAAAGGTGTTTTTTATTCAGCTTTTTTATAATTTTTTTAGGGAAACCCTGTGCAACCAAAGAATTCTTTGAGGGATTAATTCCAGAAACATGAGCCCACTACAACAAGCTGGGTACGCTTAGAAAGCTTAACATGTGTACTTTTAGGGAATATATGGTTTATGGGGGATATTCCAAATGTAAAGGGTTGTTTTGGTTGAAAAATCGCAAGGTGCGCACTTTGTCTGCAGAGCTGAAATTTTCAAGAAAAATTACCGTTATGTGCACGCTTTACTTTGGGGTGTTTGGCAACTCTTCCCTTGACAGTAGCTATGCATGTTGGATATTGTTCTGTTCGGGGGATGTTGTTTTTTCAGATTATACTTGTTTTTTCTTGTTTGTAAATAGTTTTTTTTAGGAAAATGTGGCTTTGATTCTGCTTTTTTATCCTTTTTTTAGGGAAACTCTTTGCAACCAAAGAATACATTGAGGGATTACTTCCAGAAAACTGTGGCCACATCAACAAGCCTGGTACAAATAGAAAGCCTGAGGTGTGTACTTCCAGAGAATATATAGTTTGTTGGGGGTATTTCAAATGTAAAGGGTTGTTTTTCTGGAAAAACTGCAAGGTGCGCATAGCGCATATCACAGTTGTATTTTTTCTGAAAATCCCCTAAAGCGCTGTTTCAGTTTGGGGGAGTCTCCTGGGCAGGAAAGGGTGTCTACCTATACATATGTGGTACCGCTGTAACCGGGAGAAATTGGGGTTTCACACGCAATAAGATTTTATTGACAAACTTACATTTTTTATTACAAAAAACACTACAAATTGTAAAAAATAGATTTTTTTTATTTTTTTGCACATATTTCACCCAAGAATATTGAGAATACACCTAAAAAATGACAAACAAGACATTTCATGTTAAAGCCCAGACTATGCTGAAAAAAACAATATATCATTTTCCTGGGAAATCCCTGGAAATCCCTTCAAAAATCACATATGAACATGGGGAGCGCAAAATAGTCTGGCACCAAGGGTGACGAAAACTTCAGGTAGGCTGGCAGCGAAAGGGATAACTATAACTTTCCTCTGTGGCAACCTAGGAAGAGTTGTCTGTGGCAGAGTAAGAAAGACTAACCCACAGGACAAATAAATGTTAATGCGACAGAGACCGAGATGTAATGGGGTTAAATATAATCTTTTTACGTCCAAAAACAGAGACTTTCTCTATGGGCATCACAAAAAGGTTAGTGTAGAATCCCAGCTCCAGCCTCCAGATCGGGGTGCCCCCGGGGAAAGGACCCAAACCCAGGATAGTCAAAACTTTTGACTATCCTGAGTTTTGGTCCACTTTAAACCACTGTTATTGGTTCAGTCTCCACCCTTATGCTTTAGATAGTAAGCTCGCAAGGGCAGGGCCCTGACTCCTATTGTGATCTATTATCAAATTGTGTTTGTTGCACATACGACCCGTAGCACTCTGTATATTATATTTGTTTTACCCTGTCTGTTGTTTCTACCTTGCATAGTGCCCTAGGAGGTAATAATGCTCTATAAATAATTAATGATATATAAGCATAGCATATTAACTGCCAGGACCCTGTGCCAAAGGGGATAGAAGCTGCAACAGTTAGTGACTTCTATTGGCAGAGGTACCGTCTGCCAACAGTTTGTGCTCTGCTTCCTATTCTCCATCAGTTTGACACCTGACAGGGAAATAGATGAGTTTACTTAGACCACTGCAGGGCAACGAGAGAGGGGCACATGAGGTGCATGAGAGACATGGCTTCAATAAAGGGACAGCCCAATGAAGTCACAGAGTTGCAAGCCCTGAAAATGATTCAGTAAATTGACCACCACTTACCCAAAATACTTTGAAAGGAACGTTGACTTGTGCTGGACACCATCCCACTGGACGGGGACGTGGCAGAGCTGGAGGGAGAAGAGACAGCGCTCACATCCTGGGGAAAAGAAAACTCAAAAGTCACTGAAAGATTAAAAATAACAGGCCGAGGGTGGTGACCCTAATATAGAATATGAAACCTGTATTCTGTGTATGGGCTTTAGGTTGTGAGCGTCTTAGAAGGACAGACTGATGTGTATGCTATACAGTATGTACGTACTATAGAGTATGTCTAGGAAGGAAAAATGAACCCGGTCTCATATGCAGTACGCAGGCAGAATTGATTTAAGATTGCATGCCCATGTAGCCAGCCAGCAGGTTTAAGCTGTGTTTGAGTAGCCATTTCCTCCTGTAGAATGACAACTTGTGGAGGTCTAGCAGGCTGGTGCCCTATGTATGTTGGGCTGCACGGGGGAGAAAAAGGCGTTCAGGTGCTCTTTACCATCTACCAGATTCTGCTATTAAAGCTTATTGGAGCTGAGGATCTGCACGCACCCGATGGCTCCCGATCATCTCAGTGGTGAATGTGGCTCTGATGTTAAAATGTAGGTTACAGCTTTGTTTTTCAGCTTGTAAACCTTGCTGTAGATTGGATATGGGCACCTACAACTATGGGAAAAGGGCGCCTTCCCCCACATCCAGTCCCCAATAAGCTCAGCACAGCAGGGACGGAATTGCTAATAGGCTCCAACCCGCCCCTCTCTTTTCCTGGCTCCATTCATCTCTGTTTCCCCCTTATACCGCCCCCCTTTCCCTTTACAGCCGCCGCCTCACCCTCCTCGGCTCCGGCGTCAGGTGGCAGTGCTGCTTGTGATGGTAATGCAGCAGCATGATGGCAGCCACATCCAGCCTTGCTCTCACCTGTCCATGCTCTGTGCTTCCTCCTCAGCATCTCTGTGACATGCCCCGAGGAGGCAGCACAGAGCGGGGATAGCGAGAACAGTGCTGGAGGCAGCCATTATCCTGGACGTGCTGCTAACAGTGAGTTTCCCTGCTGGTACCCTTCTCTTCCCTCCCCTTCCCCTCGCGAGTACTACCTGTCGCTGCTGCCCCTCCACGCGAGTATGTCCTACCCCCACTGCTGTCCACTTCTACCCCCTGGCGATTACAGCCCCACTGCTGCTGCGTCCCCCCAGCGAGTATGGTCCACTCACTGCTGCCCTTCTCTTCCCTCCATCCCCTGGAGATTACAGCCTGCTGCTGTGGTGCCAACCCCCCACAAGTATGCCCCCCACTGCTGCCCTCTTCTTCTCCCCCCTTCCCCCAGTGATTACAGCCCCGCCCCGGAGAGTATGACTCCACCGCTACTGCTGCCCCCCTCCTCCCCCTCATTGCATGTATGTGGGCGTGCGTGCATGTGCATGTGGGAGTGCACGCATGGAAGTATGGAAAAGTGCACATGTACTTTGAGAGTGCGTGCACGGACATTTGGGAGTGTGCACATGGCCGCTTGGGAGTTTGCGCATGGCCGATTGGAAGTGTGCACACGGGGTTTGCGAATGTGAGCATGGACATTTGGGAGTGTGGGTCTAGGCTCTAGTCTCCAATGACACCTTGCAACAGGGATAGAGGAGGGAAGCACAGCCAGCATGTCTGAAGTTAGTTCTGGGAATCTTACAGACCGTGCCCATTATGCTGATTATTATGCTGATGCAGCAACACAGAGCCAAGGGCCCCGCCCACTTTCTGCAGAAGAGAATTAATGAGGTGAACCTGTAAACCTCAACGTTTCTTCTTCAATTTAAAAATGGAAAACAGTTTAGGACAGTGCCAAATGTAGTCCAACACAATGGTTTAACTATTGCCTTTGACTGTAACACTTTAAGAAAGGTTGGGAATCACTGCCATAGATAAAACCTAATCCCTGCTCTTAAGCTGCCCGTATTTCCTTGCATTTCCTCCCTCCTTAACGGAAGGCATGGGAGTGCATGCATGTGGGAGTGCGTGCATGTGCGCGGGAGTGCGTGCATGTGCTTGTGGGAGTGCGCGCATGTGCGTGGAAGTGCGTGCATGTGCGCATGGGAGTGCGTGCATGTGATCAGTAACTGCTCCACATCCTTATGCCTGTTATAAGCGGCATAACAGTAAAATCACCCATACAATGCTGGTCATGTATAATTAACATTGCAGGGTTGTTTTGATTTGTATGTTTACAGCTGTATATAGAGAACACTGTGATCCTCCAGATTGTTGTCCTGACACTGAACCACATTTGTGGAGACATATCTCAACTGTCCTCTGTTTTTGCTGATTGCACAAATAGTTTCTGAATAAAATATTTACTAACAATTACATAATTTCTGGAAGGAAAAAAAACAGTGCTCTTATACGAGGGCTGCGGATAGGTCTTTGGCTTTCTCCAATAACCCCACATTTTAACTAAATATAAATATATCTTATGGGATGACATTGTTTTTAAATGAAAAATATGTAGATATATACAGAGCACCAAAACTGGACGGTAGATAGGGTCAGGGTCCCACAGCACGTGCACTTCACAGTATATCGTGATTGAGTTCAATCCTCCACCAACAATGTAAATGCTTACCAGCTACAAAGTAGGATACGGCTTCAATACGTGCAGACAACAACTGCAATCAATTCCAAGCAAATTCCCCTTTAAAGTGGACCAACACCCAGGATTTTGACTATCCTGGGTTTTGGTCCACTTCGGTGGGGCACCCCGATCGGGGGTGCCCCGCTGTGTGAAACCCCCCAGAAACCCCAAAAAACTCACCTCTCCCCGCTCCCATGTGAACGCCGCAGCCAATCCCCGCCAACGTCTAGACGGGGGACAGGAACGTACAAGCCTCTTCCGCCGCCACTGCCTCCCGTGCGTCACTCTCGGCGCGCGCGCGCCCCCGCCGGCCATTCACAGAGGGCCGGCGCGGGCGCGCGCACGTCTGCAGGGGCGCGCGGGAGGCGGCGGCGGATCAGGTAAGGTCTTTTTGGGGTTTCTGGGGGGTTTCACCCCGCGGGACATCCCGATCTCGGATGTCCCGCGGGGTGGGAGGTGATCGGCCCGGGAATCTTATAGATTTCCGGGCCGATCACCCCTGGGTGTTGGTCCACTTTAAGGCGCTGACTTGCCACAGTATATGCAGATCCAAGTTTCAACGGAACATATACAGAAAAACAGGACAAGACCAAATCTAGTGTAATTCCGTATCATTCTGGTATTTAATTGGTAAAAGAAAAAGGAAATACACTCACAAACCAAGAAGATAAAACAGCATTGAATAGGTCCAAAGTTGAGCCGGCCCTGGAATCCAACGGCCACAGGGAGGTAGGGAATAAAAGACGCTGGGTACCACTTTATATAACTCCGCCACGGGCCACCGCTGACGCGTTTCGGCGCTATTGAGCGACTTTGACAAGTCGAGCGACCTGAATGATACGGAATTACACTAGATTTGGTCTTGTCCTGTTTTTCTGTATATGTTCTGTTGAAACTTGGATCTGCATATCCTGTGGCAAGTCTGCGCCTTAAAGGGAAATTTGCTTGGAATTGATTGCAGTTGTCTGCACGTATTGAAGCCGTATCCTACTTTGTAGCTGCACCTTAAAGGGGAATCTGCTTGGAATTGATTGTAGTTATTATCTGCATGTATTGAAGCCATATCCTACTTTGTAGCTGGTAAGCATTTACATTGTTGGTGGAGGATTGAACTCAATCACGATATACTGTGAAGTGCACGTGCTGTGGGACCCTGACCCTATCTACCGTCCAGCTTTGGTGCTCTGTATATATCTACATATTTTTTGCTTATATTATCCTTGTTGGAATAAGGACATCTATACGTTGAGCACTACTAATTTAATTCTTATTTGTACAATCATAATTTTCTAGCGCGGTGTAATGTATTAATTTTTACAATTGTAATTATTTTTACTTTTATGTTCATTGTTTTTAAATGACCAGCCAAAACCTTATAATTGTAACCTATAAAGCTCCTCCCTCCAGCAGGGGGACAAGTCTGGAGTCCAAATAAAGAGGGCAGAACAATGTTGCTGTATGAGGAGTTAAAGTTTCACTAAGGACAAGCCCAATTGTTGTCCCATTGTCTCAGGCTACAATTTGCACTGTCCCAAACTTCAATCCGTTTCCAAAGAGACCCTGTAGTTCATAAGTTATCTTTAAAAGTATTAGAGCATTGGAAATTCATAGTAAAAATGAGGAGAAACAGTGGGTGTGGCAACAGAGATGTGATGTAAGCACAATGTGATGAGGAGAGAGGAGGGCCAGGGTTTCATGGCTGCAGAGAGGCAGCCAATCAGGATGTCTGGGCAGGAAGTGGGGGGTGTTTCCGTTCTTATTCCACTGAAGGTTGATTGATGAACCAGGTCAGCGGGGTGGGGACTGAAAGCTGAATGAAGAAGTGATTTTACTCACTAAGGAGACAGGCAGAGGAGGAAGCAGAGCACTGTAGCCACTCAATGAAAGGTAAGCTATTGATTTATTTTTTTAAAGTGAGGAAAAAAAAAATACAATTCTGTGAGTACTCACCTGTAGAATTGTTTTTACTATGCACAGCGCGGCCTGTTTCATGTAGTCCTTACATCTGGGTATTCCGCCACAAGGTGGCACAGTGGACTGCAGAAGATTTGTGGCTCCTCCCGGCCCCATATAAAAACAGGAATCACCCATAGACCTCCAGTGTTGAAAAGCAGTTATACAAGAAGCCGGGAGGTAATAAAGGTAAAAAAGAACCCTCACAACTAACTTTGGAACAAATCACCATACAAAGGCAACCAAAGCTAACGATAACAAGGGAGGGATGAAACAGGCCGTGCTGTGCATAGTAAAAACAATTCTACAGGTGAGTACTCACAGAATTGTATTTTTCCTAGTGCACAGCACGGCATGTTTCATGTAGTCCTTACATCTGGGACATCCAAAAGCAGTGTCAGTAAGGTAGGGTGGGATCCCCAAAGAGTAACGGCGGGCAGTTCAAACCACTACCGCCTGAAGTACCTTGTGGCCTAAAGCAGCATCAGCTGAGGCCTTAACATCAACCTTGTAAAACTTGGAAAAAGACAAACAGAAGACCAAGTAACGGCCTTACAAACTTGTTCAACAGAAGCTTGGTGCTGAAAAGCCCAAGAAGCACCAATAGCACGAGTAGAATGAGCAGTAACCCGAAAGGGAGGTTCCTTCCCCTTAGCAGAATAGGCCTGCTCCACCGTCTGACAGATCCACTTGCTGATAGTAGACTTGGCTGGAGGCAAACCCTTCCTAGGTCCAGAAGGAAGAACAAAAAGAGCATCAGATTTCCTAAAAGACTCAGTAGCCAACAAATAAAACTTCAATGCCCTGACAACATCCAGAGAATGAAGGGTCCGTTCCTTAGAATTAGCAGGGTTAGGACACAAAGAAGGCAAAAACAATGTCCTCATTGAGATGAAAAGCAGACACAACCTTGGGCAAGAAATCCGGTTTAAGCCGAAACACTAACTACCTTATCCTGATGCCACTCAAAATAAGGAGGTTTCATGGAAAGCGCCGCCAGCTCAGAAACTCACCTGACCGAAGTAATAGCCACCAAAAAGGCTACCCTAAGAGTCAGAATGGGCAACGCAGCCGCACGTATAGGTTCAAAGGGAGGACCCTGTAGAGCAGACAAAACCAAATTTAAG
The DNA here is from genome assembly GCA_027917425.1 of Gastrophryne carolinensis. Lineage (NCBI taxonomy): Eukaryota > Metazoa > Chordata > Amphibia > Anura > Microhylidae > Gastrophryne > Gastrophryne carolinensis. The sequence goes on from CM051240.1 coordinate 51,428,369, forward strand.
TCCCAAACCGGTAACATAGGCTTACGCGGCGGACGCACATGAGTAACTCCCTGGAAGAAGATCTTAACCATCCTGTGAATGGCAAAGGACCTTTGGAAAAAAATTGCCAGAGCTGACACCTGATCATTGAGGGTACTAAGTTGAAGGCCCGAATCCAAACCATGCTTTAGAAACTCTAGAATCCTGGGGATAGAAAACACCCGACAAGGGAGAGACTTAGACTCACACCAGGCAATGTAAGCATGCCAGACCCTGTAGTAGATAAAAGACAAGGACTTCTTCCGGGCCCGAATCATGGTATCAACAACAGAGGCCTTTTCCATCAAGATGGAGGTCTCAGCAGCCAAGCCGTCAAAGCCAGCGTTTGTAAATTGGGATGGCACAGCTGCCCCTGAGTGAGAAGTTCTGGATCCTTGGGCAAGACATACCGATCCACTGCCAACTGCACGACGTCTGCGAACCACACCCTCCTTGGCCAACAGGGGGCCACCAGAATGGCCGGTACCCCCTCCTGGACTATCTTGCGCAGCACCCGGCCCAGCAGAGGAAAGGGAGGAAATACATAGAGGAGACGAAACTCTGTCCAAGGAATTGCTAGCGCATCTGTGGCGAAGGCCAGAGGATCCTGAGACAGGGAGACAAATCTGGGAAGCTTGTGATTGTGACGGGACGCAAACAGGTCCATATCCGGCTGACCCCAGCGACGACACAGGGACTGAAAAACCATGTTGCTGAGAAACCATTCCCCCAGCCGAGGCGTCCCCCTGCTCAGGGAGTCTGCCTCCTGATTCTCCACCCCCGGAATGTAGACTGCTGAGATGCAGGGAACATTCTCTTCCGCCCAAGACAGTATCAGGGACACTTCTTTGAGGGCTCGCTTGCTCCAAGTGCCTCCCTGATGATTGATGTAGGCAACCGCCGCCTGGTTGTCCGAGCGGATCTGAACAGCCCGACCCCGAAGGTGAGGAGTCAACTGAAAGAGAACCAACCTGATCGCCCGCAGCTCTAGAATGTTGATGGGTGCATGGGCCTCCTGGGAGCCCCACTGACCCTGGAATTTCAGAGACTTCCAAATTTCCCCCCAACCGGTCAGACTGGCATCTGTGGTGACAATCTCCCAGCACGAAGGCAGAAAGGTCCTGCCCACTAGAAGATTCCTCGAATCCAACCACCACGAGAGGGACTTCCTGGCCAGAGGGGACAGAACAAATTCCTGATCCAGGGACACAGGGTCTCGATCCCAAGCTGACAGGAGATGCAACTGAAGGAATCTCATGTGGAACTGAGCAAAGGGAACCGCCTCCAAGCAGGACACCATCAGGCCCACTAACTGCATCCCCTGCCGAATGGAGAGATGAGGACACAAGAGCAGGGCCTGTGCCTGCATTTGAAGGCCCTCCACTTTCTGCTGAGGGAGAAATACCTTGACCTGAGAAGTATCCAGAGTCATGCCCAGAAAGGACCTCGCCAAAGACGGAGACAGTGAAGACTTGGGAAAGTTGATCACCCAGCCGAAGGACTCGAGAGTGGAGGTCACCACCCAAGTATCCTTCTCGGCCTGATGAAGAGACTGAGCAGCAATCAGAATGTCATCCAGGTAAGGGAGGATGCGAATGCCCTGGTTCCTCAGACGGGCCATTATGCCCGCCAGCACCTTGGTGAACACCCGAGGGGCCGAGGTGATACCAAACGGTAAGGCCACAAATTGGTAATGCTGATCCTCCAGAGCGAACCTCAAGAATCTCTGATGATCTGGAAAGATTGGTATGTAAAGATAGGCATCCTTGATGTCCACAGTGGTCATGAAGTCGCCCGGCCGAAGGGAACTGACAGCCGAGCGTAGCGTCACCATGCGAAAAAGCTTGAACCGGACAAAACCGTTGAGACCCTTCAAGTCCAGGATGGGCCTCAGAGAACCGTCATTTTTGGGCACCGTGAATAGATTGGAATAGTACCCCTGACCCTGTTCCTGGTGAGGTACCATACAGATGACTCCAGACTCCAACAGGCGTTGCACTGCTAGGCGCAGCCCCTGAGTTGACAGAGAGAACCGGAGGACACCACCTCCTGAATCCACCGGTCTGAGACACAAAGCCTCCAGACGTGAGCAAAGAGCTGAAGCCGTCCCCCCACCCAGACGGGTGAGGGCGTCTCCTCATGCTTGAGGGGCCTTGGGAGGGGCTTTAGGCTTGGAGCCCCATGAAAGACCGGGATGACCATAGGATCTGCTATGGCCCCAGGAGTCTCTGCGGCTATCAAAAAAGTGTGCGCCACGACCTCCCCTTGAGCCACGGAAGGAGGAGGTGGAAAACCCCCGAAAGGGCTGGGACTGTTTCTTCTTAAGGGCAATGGCCATAATGGCTGCGGTACAAACCGGACGCAGGCCTGCCCCTACAAAGGTGAAAGCATGACAGGCCAGCTGATCCATACGCCGGTCTGTGCTGTCACGCAGAGTAGTAGTTTCAAGTATTAGACAGTCCTAGAACAGGAGCGTCCACCTCAGGTGGACACGACCAACGCTTGACCAGATCAGCCGAGAAGGGATATCTTCTGTCCAAACCCTTGGGCACCGTGGGCAATCTATTAGGACGTTCCTTGAGCACCATATTGGAGAAATGGCCCTGCTCCGGGAACTCCAAACGTTGTTTGTCAGGGCGAAAGAGCTCACCCTGCTTCCCCTTCGCCACCTTAGGGGGGCGATGTGCAATGTCTCAAAAATATCCGACAACAGTCTATCAGTGTCATCAGGGAGCCAGGTATCCTTATCAGAGGCAGACCCCAGGTCACTGTTGTAACCTTCCTGCCCCCCAAGGGATGCCCACAGAGAGGACCCAGAGGGAACACGGGGGGGGGGGGGGAAGGATAGGACCGGGAGAAACCACAATACACTGTTATCCCGCCTGAAAGACAATCAAAAAGACACATAAGTATCCCGCAGCACATGCCCCACAAGAAAAAAAACCCATATGGGACTCACGGACCAAGAGCGCAACGCACACAGCACACACAGGCGACCGGAATACAGTCAAAGGATCCGCAGAGGGTAGATCAGGAAAGGCAGTCACCGCCGCAGCCCGCGCTGACAAGAAGCCTCCGGAACTCAGAGCACAAGCAACGCAGCATGCAGGCAAGATGGCGCTGCAAACAAGCACCTCGAGGGGCGGGCCGCGGGAGCATGACGCGATACCCGTCATCCCACGGCGCCCCCCCACGAAGAGCGCGAAAACGCAACCACGTGACCCGGCGCCAGTGCCATGACAGTCTGTAGTAAAAACAGCAGTAAAAGCGCCGCCCGCGGAGCACAGTACGTCCGCGGCGGCGGCGAGAGACAAACAGCAGGACACCACACCACAACCGTTACCCGCCTCCACCCCCCCCAACAACACCCGTCGGGGAGAGGGGGAGCGGAGGAGGCAGGCAACAGCAGGAATCGTCCAAAAGGGGCCCAGAGGGAAGGGAGGGGGGCAAGAGAACACTCCCCAAGGAAGAAAGTCAGACAGAAAAAGGGAATACTGGCCAGGAACACAAGTCCCCAAGCACAACTCCCCCCCTACACTATAGTGACAGCAGTGCTTCTTCATCCCTCAGCAGGCTCGCCATAAAAAAGCCTATGGCCGGCTACCCTTTGTTGTACAGGGTCTGCGGCTTGGAGCAGCGCTCCCCGAGCACCTGACCCTAGTTCTCCTCTACCATCACCCGATCCGACAGCCGAGGCTGGGAGGAAAATAGGGTCCGGAAACGGATGGAAATAAACTTGCAGGGCTGCAGGCTTGGTTGCCCCGCTCGCCTGCGAAACATAGAGAGCCATCTTCTATCTTCGCAGTATGACTGCAGAGAAAACACTGGGGGTCTATGGGTGATTCCTGTTTTTATATGGGAGCCACAAATCTTCTGCAGTCCACTGCGCCACCTTGTGGCGGAATACCCAGATGTAAGGACTACATGAAACAGGCCGTGCTGTGCACTAGGAAAAACACTATACTCACTTTTCATCCAGCACAGGCTCTGGTCTGCAGACACTCACAGTCCTGCGCTGGATGCCGATCCCTCCTCCTCCTCAGCCTCCACACCACTTTATTGCTGTAGACGAGGGTGGGACCCGCCAACATCACAGGAACTATGGCATGCCCCCCTTCCCTTCATCCACTGCAATGACCAGCAGCACTGGAAGAAAGGTACATATAGTGTTTTTGTATATTTTGACTAAAGTATAACTTTAACTTTTGACTTGCCAACCATTTTAAGGTTGCACCTGATCTTTTGTTGGTGTGGTAAGGTGATAAGATTTTTTATTTTTTTTAAAAAGCTACAGTAAATCTTTAATCATGCTTAGCCGGTGCTGGTCTGGTGGGTTAAAACATCGTAGCTATTTAAGCATTGTAAGGTGCGCAGGAGGTTAAATGTAGAGTCAGGAAGTATTACTTCACTTACTGGCTCAGCAGCTTCCAACGTCAGACTTACTGTCTTAGCCTCACATCTACTTGTGGCCCAGAAACAGGCCCTTAGGCTTGGAGAGCAAAAGCGGTGTATAATACTGCTAAGATGATGAGTACAGTAAGCAGGCTTTGCCTACCTAAATGTGCAAGAATCTAATTGGGGGGGGGGGGGGGGGGGTACCCAACTCTGTTTGCCCTTCCCCTCTGCAACCAGCCCCCCTAGGCATGGGCCATTAGGTTCCTAATATGCCAGTCTGACAGCCAGCACGTCGCTGCGCCACCTTTGAAATTGGCCAATCGGCGATCTCAAAGATATTTCTGGGCGTGGCTTCGGTGGTGGAAAAACCCACCGCCAAGCCAACAGCAACGCCCAGCTGCTTGGGAAAGGGGGAGGGGAAGAAGGAGGAGTGGTGGATCCAGAAATGAGTTTCCATCTGCTTTAAAGTGTATGTTGTGATCACTTTTATGTTGCTCTGCACACCAGATTGTGAGCAAGACACTTTAAGCCATTGTCCTAACCAAATATTCCAGGCAATAGTAGCAAGATGGTGATGATTTTCCACCCTCCAGTACACAGGCAGGAGGTAAAGCATGTTTACATGGCAGGGCCCTCCGTTTGTCTATATATTAAAGCGGACCAAAACCCACTGAACCCGTGAAATACATTTGGCCAAAGCCCCTGCCGATACTCTCTTCTAAGGGTGTAGAACTAGAAATGGGTATTTCCGCTTTTCGAATCATCCTGGAACACTGATTTTTCGACTGTCCGTCTCTGTAAGATGGCAGGTGATCAGCCATTGCATAAATGTGGCAATGACATCATTATCACACACAACAGTGGCAATGAATGGAGGAGGCGGAGCTTTACAGCTAAAACAGGCACCATTATCTGGGATTAGAGTGAAGCAGTAGCAATGAAAATTAGCAAAAGGTAGGGGGAGCAATTCGGGGGATGAAAGTTAAAAATGTGGGTTTTGGTCCGGTTAAGTCTCAGGTTTGTAATAGCATGCCTCCCAACTGTCCCGATTTTCCCGGGATTGTCCCGATTTTTGAGAAGGATCCCGCGGTCCCGGAACATTACCAAATGTCCCGGGACCCCCTGCGCTGTGACAGCCCAGGGCCGCAATGACGCCGGCGCGAAGATAACTTCCTGGCGCGTGGGGTGAGAGAGTGGGGCGGGCGCACGGGGGTGGGTGGGCAGGCGCACGGGGGTGGGGGGGGCGGGCGGTATGCTGGTTTGGGGATACGTACCGCATGCAGGGGTGAAGGCAGCCGACATTGCTGGAGCTGGAGAGCGTGGCCGGGGCGTGACGGGGGCGTGGCCGGGGCGTGACGGGGGTGTGGCCGGGGCATGACGGGGGTGTGGCCGGGGCGTGACGGGGGTGTGGCCGGGGGCATGGCTTGTCCTGCTTTCACGTTTTCAGAAGTTGGGAGGTATGTAATAGACTATTTGCTTTTAGCCTGGTGCATAATGCTGCTATGGTCATTGTACTACAGAGCACTGTTGCACATTATGTAGGAGGTGTTGAAGGGCCTCTTCAGCTTATCCAGGTGGTGTATTTAATCTCTCCCTCTGGGTTAAAGGAACATGCTAGTGTGGTAAAGTGTATGGAAAAGTGGTGGATGAGGTCTATATTTCCCATGAGTTTTTCAGGCAGGCACGATCCATGCCGGGATATCAGAGATCCAATCCACATACCAGGTCCTCTACAGGTTTTTCCCTTACTCACAGGTCTTCCCAGGTGATGAGACTAATTGAAGGAAGGAAGCCCTATAAAAGGAGCCGTTGAGGCTTCCAGTGTGGAGATGGAGAGACTGGGTTGAGGAGCCTGTGCCTTGCTGCTCCCAATACTGACAGTTCTTGCAAACCTGTGGATTAACAGCCTGGACTTGTATGCCCCGAAAGAGGACCAGTGATATCAAGGACTTCTTATACGCTGTAATTATCCTACACTGGACATTGCTAAAGTTGGTGAGGTAACTGCTTGCTGTACTGCATTGTACCCTGCATTATACTCTGAAGTGAAGAGATTTTGCCTGTTTCAATAAATCGCTTATTATCTGATTAATAACTGTCTTCAGAGTCATTGTCGTTGGCCCCAGATCCTGACACTAGACAATGTCAATAATCGGACAGCAAGGAGCTCACCTATATCCTGTTCTGTGTGCATCTCCTCCATTTCGTGCAGTGCGCTGTTGATGCAGTAGCAGGGCTCCAAAGTCTGCCTATATTTTAAATTCCATTCCTCCACAACCAAGCTCCAAATGTGGTCACACAGTCGCCCCTATCCCGCAATACTCCCAGTGTGAGCGAGCCTGGTAAGTGGTCACATTTGCTGGGCTCAGTCACACTGGGAGCGCTGAGGGATAGGGGTAGCCATGCAACCACAATACGGGCATGGTTGTGGAAAAATGAAAAGAGCAAATACTGGAGCCCTGCTTTAGCGGCAACAGAAGGGAACAGAGATGCACATAGGACAGGCTACAGGTGAGCTCCTTGCGGCCATTTTGCCATTGCCTGGACTGTCGCTTTAAAGTGGACCAACACCCAGGATTTTCACTACCGATCGGGGTGCCCCGCTGTGTGAAACCCCCCAGAAAGCAAGCGACGGACAAGCTGAGGCCGCCGCTGCCGCCTCTCGCGCGTCCCTCTTACAGGGAACTGTCACAAACGTCCGACGCGGGTGTGCGCCCTGCTAGAGGGACGCGCTAGAGGAGCCAGCGGCGGCCCGCGCATGCGCCGTTGGAACGGGAGAAGGTAAGGTTTGTGGGCGTCCGGGGGGGGTTTCACACAGCGGGGCATCCCGATTTCGGATGCCCCGCGGGGAGGGAGCTGATCGGCCCGGGAATCTTATAGATTCCCGGGCCGATCAGCGGTGGGTGTTGGTCCACTTTAAGACTGAATGCCTTCTGCATGAGTAACAATGAGAAAGTGGAGTCACAGAATGTGACGGGCCAATCAGAAACGCATAAAAAGCGTTTTGTGGAGTAATTCTAAGTGTCATGGAAGTATCAAAGTTACAGGTTTGTGTATGTATGTAGAGTATGTCCAGCTCCTCCTATTCTTACACTGTTTTCTGGAGATGCGAGGTTCTGCTCCCGATGTCCGATCTTTTTGTCTTTTACTGCAGCACAGGAAGTAGTTGATCTTCGGGATGGATCCATAGAGACCTTCTCCACCTGAAAGTGAAAATAAAATAACTTTCTGCAGGTGAATTCCAGACAAAACCTATATTTCAGTATTTGTATACAGATTTTTTTTTGTCACTTACCCCGTATAGGAATTATATCCCCAGATCAAGACCAAATAAAGGGCACATTAACCAGAATAGCCACTAGTTTCAAACTGGACCAGAGGGGGTCACCCCAACTCTTTGTTCCGGGAAACACCATTGGGTTATCAGTTTGTAATATTCACTGTAAGTGTCACCTGATTAACACTGTTCACCCTTGTTTAGATGACATCAGCTTCATCCAATAGCAGATCTTTAGTCACTTAACACTAGGGCTCTTTCACCCCAACTGATACCGGCAGCCAGTGGGATTTGCTGTGTGTGTCCTGTAAACCTGATTGGACCACCAGGGGATGTGCAGGCTGCAGCTGGAAAGGGTGAGGCATTCTGCCAAATAATAGGCTTCCTATTGCTTTCAGCAAATTGGACCAAACCCTCTTATTGGCTGACACCCCCCCCCCCCCCCCCAGTTTTGAAGCCCCCGCTGTGTGAAACCCTATGGGCATCGCCAAATACTCACCTTGAGCCTCAATCCCACAGCACATGTGCATCTCGTCCCTTTTCCTTCCTTACCGTGCATACTCTGTGCACCTTGCAGACTTGAATATATGTGGGCAAAAAGAGTGAGGGCAGTAAGGGAGGCTGTGGCATAAAGTGACCCCTGCTGTTTTCTGTTCTATGCCCACCAACCTTGCAGCATCCCCTGCTACCCTTGCTTGTGCCCACAGATATTCAAGTTTGGGAAGCTGGACACGAGCTGAACATGCATGGTGGGATAGAGGCCCATGGTGAGTATATGATGTTTCCATGGACTGTTTCACACCAGAGGGAGGGTGAGTCACCCGGTTCTGGAGTATTCAGTCTCCAGGGCCCAGCATTGGTCCACTGTTACCCTTGTTTGCGCCCACAGATATTCAAGTCTGGGAAGCTGGACACAAGCTGAACATGCCTGGTGGGATTGAGGCCCAAGGTGAGTATATGATGTTTCCATGGAGTGTTTCACACCAGAGGGAGGGCTTTACCAGGCTCTGGAGTATTCAGTCTCCAGGGCCCAGCATTGGTCCACTGTTACCCTTGTTTGCGCCCACAGATATTCAAGTCTGGGAAGCTGGACACAAGCTGAACATGCCTGGTGGGATTGAGGCCCAAGGTGAGTATATGATGTTTCCATGGAGTGTTTCACACCAGAGGGAGGGCTTTACCAGGCTCTGGAGTATTCAGTCTCCAGGGCCCAGCATTGGTCCACTGTTACCCTTGTTTGCGCCCACAGATATTCAAGTCTGGGAAGCTGGACACAAGCTGAACATGCCTGGTGGGATTGAGGCCCAAGGGGAGTATATGATGTTTCCATGGAGTGTTTCACACCAGAGGGAGGGTAAGTCACCCAGCTCTGGAGTATTTAGTCTCCAGGGACCAGCATTGGTCCACTGTAAGATGGACCTACACCCTAAAAGGGAAGTCGACCACTCTAAAGACAAACATACTCCTGCTAACCCCAGTAAGTCATTCTCACCCGTTTCCCCATGGTGTCTCTATATAATGGGTGCAGTGTGTTCTGCAGCTTCTGGTCCCATTGTCACACCAAGACAAGTGGTGTATAGTGGGTGTGGCCAGGGACATTTACATTGGTGAGGGAAAGCCTGTCCACAGTGTAGGTCCACTTTATAATATTATCTTGACTTTATATAGAATGCAGGTCTACTTTAAAACCTCATGTACAGAAATCTGATATGATGATGTGGTTTCAACTCTATCTACACACACACTGAGGAAATGATACAAATGTCAGCGTAGTTAGATCCTTATTAGCACACTTACACACATTAGTGCTCTAAGTCAACACCTATACAAATAGGATGGTAACTGGTAAACATTTGCATAATACACAAAGGACTTCTGGGTAAATATTTGGGAGGTTTGGCTCTATAGGAACATAAGAGGAATGTACTGTTGTTGACCATGACAAGTGCAGATGGTGTCACAGTTGTGTAACACAGAGGGCGATGTATTGTGGCACAAGCCATGGAAATGGCAGCGCTATTGTGTGCTATGTTCCAGCTGGTGAAAGGTATGTAGTGCTCGAGGTGCGGCTCCTTCAAAGAATTCAATGGCACCAGACAGCTTTGCTTCTCAAACTATGTAAAAAATGGGGCTGCAGATCAGAAAGAGGTTCTCTCCCACATATCTGGCGGGTCTCACCCCTCATGAAGAGGAAAACAGTACTAAAGATTTCAAATATCGGAACCTCACTCATCTATTAAGGGGCAGTCATGGCCTAGAGGTAAGAAAGTGACCTCCCTGGATGCCGTGATTAGGGCAGCTAAGCTCATTTATTTCCTAGAAAGGTTTGCCTTTTGAGGACCACATGAAAGGTCATCTGTATGTATGTACAATCACCGCAGCTAATCGCCCCAGGTCCTTAGGGTAAAAAAGTAGACATTCTATATATAGTGGAGGCTGATTCACAACTAACGACAGGTATTGCCAGATGTGTGTCTGTATAGTGGCGGCATCCCATTTTTGAAAGCCCCTGTGTGTACACCCTATGGTTCTTCCTATACGACAATGATCACTGCTGCTGAACCTCCCTCTGGCTGGGTGCAGCTCTTCAAGTTTGGGATGCTGCTGGGGGCGTGTGCATGCATCCTAGGATCACTGGATCAAGGTGAGTATATGGAAAATGAGTGGGTTTCACAAGCCAAAGCATCCTGTAACCGGGCACTGGAGTCTGTTAGATTTTACAACCAGGTTGCTCAGGTTTTGCTCTGCTTCCAAAATCATTTAGTAGTTTGATATCCAGACTTTGACACCAGGTCACTCTTAAAGAGGAACATACTGCTGCTCCCAACCTCTGGTTTTACATTTGGGCAAATTTTACTCGCCTCACCAGGGCATCAGACACGACATCCAAAAGTTAAGCAGGGCCCGATGGGCGGGGGCACACTTGTGTTTAGGTCTGATGTTCCTCTTTAAACAGCACCTCAGAGGGACTTCTATGTTGTCACCTTTTATCCCCAGCCCAGTGCCAAACCGGTGTTTCGTTTTTAATGAAGCCCAATATTATATACACGAACTGGATGCAGTGGGCCATATTGCTCTCTGGCCAAGCAGCCCCACCCCCAGCGATGATGCGTTCAGTTACAGTACACACAGCTCAGCAATGGGGAGCGCTTCCATCTAACTGCCATTATGTGACAGTTTAGTTGTAACTGAACTAATTAGCATATGCCTAGCATTCACCATAATACTACTTCCTTTATATTAATATTGGGCAAAGGCTTTAGTAAAAGGCTGTTTTGGAGCACTGGGCTGGATGGAAGGTGACAACATAAACTTCCTTTCTGAGTACAGGTCAATTTTAACACATTTTGGAAGCCATATTGGGTAGCTTTGGCTTTAAGCTTGGGGATCTGAAGGACACATTTCCACCAAAGGCTCTGTTTTTTGTAAGTTAGCAGTTATTTTTTCTAAGCATATGAAAAACATATCTCCTGCAAAGTCCTCAGCTACTGACCTCTTTGCATGGCATCACTTACCTGCTTGTTTTCTCCCAACCACCAGCTCTGAGCCGAGTGCGGAGCAGTGCATCCAGGTGTATCGGGAAACAGGTCAAGTGGGATGTCCTGTACAGCCTGTAGGTCACAGAGACACTAAAAGTAAGCTAAAGAGGACAACATGGAGGCGCAAGATACACCAGTTGTGTCAAAGAGACTCAGGTTAACGGGATATTTCAGTCGGATAAAACGTGATACTGTCAGCTGCAAAGCTACATTGTTAATTTTTGTAGGGAAAGACGGACTTTTTTTACCTGTACAGTACCAAATCAGGATGCCTAGTGCTCAATGTGGTTCTAGTAAGCCCAATACCAGGCTCGTTGATACTCACCACTTCTGCAATCCAGCAAAGGTATCCTAATGAGTAATCTTTCAGGTTCAAATAATAATAATGCACAGAGCAGTCCGTTATGATCAAAAACAAAGCTTCATCGATGGTACAAGTAAGAGTGTACTAAGGAGATCCCAGGAAGCATGCACACTTCAACACATGCCCTCCACCTCTCTTACATACTCTTACCAGCCAAAATAAGAACTCATGCCACACATTCCATTAAGCTCTTCACCACGACCACCAACTTTTTCAAAGGCCTTTGAAAAAGTTGTTGTTTAGACAACGAAACGCGTCAGGCGGCAGGACACGGGGAATGTTATATTTGTGCACGCCATTTTTAACATTTGGAGATTCCAGCCTTACCATACCAGCGGCGGCGGTGGGGAAGCTTGGGGACATCTTTCATACTTGTTTATGCCTTTTATGCGCTGATACCAAGAATCTGTTTAGATTTCTGATTATCTGTTAACGACCTGGAATTTAAAATGGAGGATCTGGACAACTACTTACCTATTAATCGTGGTGGAGAGCTTAATGGAATGTGTGGCACGAGTTCTTATTTTGGCTGGTAAGAGTATATAAGAGAGGTGGAGGGCACGTGTTGAAGTGTGCATGCTTCCTGGGATCTCCTTAGTACACTCTTACTTGTACCATCGATGAAGCTTTGTTTTTGATCATAACGGACTGCTCTGTGCATTATTATTATTTTAATCTATTCTTGGACTTCTCTATGGAATAAGAAGTTTGGCACGTTGTAGCATATCTATTGTTGTTTGAGACTTTCTGTGGGCAGCGCGGTGTTCAATCTCATTTAATCTTTCAGGTTCGTTTTCAAGAGGCACACCACCCAAGAAATAGACTTCTTTATGTTTTGTCCCTCTCTAGTGCGGCATCCTGATTTGGCGTATCCCTCAGAGATCGTTGGTAAACTCACCTTTTCCTGCTCAGCCAATCAGCAGTACTCATTTCATTCCGATTTCCTTTCCCGCACTGAGCTCAGTCGCACCCTCTAGCTGTGGGTGTGCCTGCACCCAGCCTTTCTGAATAAGTGTGTGCCTAGATAGAGGTATGCTGGGGATGCGGCCACGGCGTGGCCTTGTGGAAAAGGTGATTGGATCATGTGATCCAGAGGGCTTTTACACATAAAAAAGTAGACCAATGCTCCAAGAGTCCTAGGCCCTTATTTAACAAGGGATAGCGCCAGGTAGCGAATGGTGAGCGAACGGTAATGACGCCACGAGAACGCCGGCTCCCCTCCGCAATCACACATTTATCAAGCCAATCCTGCTTAGCGACTGACAGAGCGCCAGATAGCGAATCATTCATCATTATTCCGGCTTCATCACACAGCGCCAGCGAGCGACCTTGAACAGCGACAGGCATGACCTCTCGCTACCTGGCGCTCTCCAATGCATTTCAATGGAGCAATCTTTAAATATTCATAATTGCTATTATTTTTTTTATTTTTTTTTGTCCAAAATTCTGTGACCACTTCTGCAATGTTTAGATATTTATTTTAAGCTTAAAAAAAAAAATAAAAAAAAAATTGTGCAGAATTGCTATTACAGGTCTGATATTAATGTATTCATATTACAAAATGTGTTGAAAAACATGTTTTTTTTGTTTTCAAAAAATATGGTTGTTTGGGGGTTAAAAAACTACTTTTAACCCATCGCCGCCAGCGCTCTGGGGTTTAAACAAGCATTTCACAGCGCGAGAATTTTTTGAGCGTGATTTGTTAATGAATATGGTGGGAGCCGTTCGCTATGGCCATTCGCTATCATGCGCTCCCATACAGCGCGGAATCTGTCAAATAGCGACTCCTCACCCAATATTCAACATTACCGCACACCGACTGAGTCGCTGTCAACAACCGAACAACGGCCAAGCACAGCGACTACTAGCGGGCGCTCTGAAAATGCCGTTACAGTCGCTCAACTGTCGCTACCTGGCGCTATTAATGAATCGGCCTCCTAGATACAAAGTGGAGGGGTGCTCCTCTTTAAAGGCTATCACACCACTGTGTACCAACCCCACTCCTGAACCAGATACTGAAGTGCGACTAATTGGAAAAGATAAACGCCTGCACCTCCTGGCTTTTCTCTTTCCATCTCTTGTTTTTACACACATAATCCATTGAGCTAGCCCCTCATTTTAGTCGCAGCAACCTCCTTAGATCATATCGCTACCCTAACTACACTTCTTTTGGCCAAATATATTTCACAAGTTCAGTGCGTTTTGGTCCGCTTTAAGGGCAGCTTTAATGGTGGTGATGATGGTAGTGGTGGTGATGACATTCTTTTCTCTTCTTTGCAGCCAAATGTGTGTGCTTTAGTGAGAGCAGCCTGGTATGGTGCCAAGCAGTGGGGTGTACATACAGGTCAGACAATGTACATTACAGACAGCCCTTGATTATATAGCATGTGGCAGCCAGCGGTACCTTGCGTGGGACGCTATAACTGATAGGAATGATGAACCTGTCAGTCAGCTGGAGCAGGCGGAGGAGCTCGCTGTTCATCACATCCAGGCAGAGCTTGGGGACCAGCGCCAGGCCACGACTCAGCTGTTCTGTGACGCACTGCGACACTACAAGAGGATGCAAACATCCCATTAGAGAGAGGACACGCACATTTCTGATGATCAAGTTTAAGAAGAAAAAAAAAAAAGTCTTACGTTGCACCAAAGAAGGTGATTCAGTGTTGACCTCCATGCAGTACATTGTACTCTCGCCCTGTAAGAGATATACCGGTATATAAAAATAAATAAAAAGTTAAATTGTTGATTTGCAAGTCATAAGTTAAAAAATAAATAATAATCAGTAGCTTACCTTTCATTGAGTGGCAGGAGCGCTGTGATTCCTCCTCTCCTCCGAAAATCACTTCCACATTCACCTTTCAGTCCCCCTCCCCCCCTGATCTGGTCCATCAGTCAACCTTCAGGGGACCAAGAATGGAAACACTCCCCACTCGCTGCCCAGACGTCCTGATTGGTTGCCCCCTCTCTGCAGCTCTGGAACCCCGCCCTCCTCTCTGGTCACATTATGTGCTGGCAGTAATAACTAGAGGCACAACAATGCACTTATGTTTTTACTATGATATATGAAAAGCACACAGTGTGCTTACATCACATCGCTGTTGCCACACCCACTGTTTCTCCTCATTTTTTTCTCTGCATCCCCTATGCTCTAAGATAACTTAGGATCTACAGGGTATTTTTGAAAACGGATTAAAGTTTGGGACAGTGCAATGTGTAGCCTAAGACAATGGGACAACAATCGGGCGCTCACCTTTAGTTTAACTTTAATATATTTTGATAGCTATTGACAATCTCACCCGATGTTGGTAACAACCCATCCAATCTGCACATGTAAAGGGGCATCCCGATTTTGGAAGTCCCATGAGGGTATCGAGTTTTGCTCCGCTTTCATCTATGTTTTTTTTTTTCTTTGCATGTGTGGAACCCAACCAAATACTAGATCTTAAAATGGACCAACAGTCAAAAATGACTTAAAGAGGACCAACACCCAGGGGCGATCGGCCCGGAAATCTATAAGATTCCCGGGCCGATCACCTCCCACACCGTGAAACCCCCCCAAAACCCTAAAAAGGCAGTGGAAGCGGCTTGGACGTTCCTGTGACCCGCTTGGACGTCGGCGGGGATTGGACGGCGCGGTCACGTGGGAGAGGTGAGTTTTTTGGGGTTTCTGGGGGGTTTCAGGGAGCGGGACACCCCCGATCGGGGTGCCCCGACGAAGTGGACCAAAACACAGGATAGTCAAAATCCTGGGTGTTGGTCCACTTTAAACCAGACCAACACAACAAACATTGCTCATATGCATCCCTTCCCAGGGCAATTTAGATTGCTGCACATATAAATGAATTGACAATTTTCTAACTGTAGTAACTTGTAGTAAATTTTAGAAACAAAATGGCGGCTCATGCATCTGCAGGCCACCTGCAAACAGGAGGTGCTGCTGGGCTTCCTGTTGCTGTGCATTGTCAGTTATGTCAGTTGAATCCAGGCAGCAGCATGGCTGAGATGCTGGCAGAGGAAGCTCCAAAATGGCGGCTACCTTTCTTTTCCAACTGTGCCAGGCTGTTGGTCCGGTTTAATAAGGGTTTAATAAAACCCTCTTTAAAAGTGTCCCCTATCCCCTGGGAAGTCCTACTAACCAGGGAGACCCAATTACTTTATAGAAACTATCTGAGTCCGAGGAAGTGGCATTTGACCACGATATGCGTTGGGCTTATACATATCGTATTTGTTTTGTCAGATGTACGGGCTTGTCAAGGCTGTAAAAACAAGTCATTGTTCGTATACCTGCCATGCAGAGGATTCATCCTGGTGAGCTGCTGAATAAAGCTATAGCTGCTGACATTCAGTCTCTTTCCTGTAGCCAAGCATTTATTCACGACCACCTTTTTTAGGCCTATACAGTGAACCTATATAAAGAAGTGGCAAAAAGACAGGCAACCAAAGCATGGAGCAGCTACCCTGTCCTGCACACACAAGCATCAGTGAGTGCCACAAAGTCTGATGGAAGATGCATGGAGATTTTCCGAGTTTCCCAGTTTCCGCATTAATAAGCCCTATTTTTCAGCATTTTTTGCTAATGCGTGAACTATAAGCCCTACACGGAAAATAAGCCCTAGTTACAATTCATAATCCAGCTGTCGGGCTTCAGCAGAGAGACAGGAGTGGCTGTAAAGGAGGGTGAAGAAGCCAGCACTCCAATGTAAACTGTA
Organism: Gastrophryne carolinensis; assembly: GCA_027917425.1. Classification (NCBI taxonomy): domain Eukaryota; kingdom Metazoa; phylum Chordata; class Amphibia; order Anura; family Microhylidae; genus Gastrophryne; species Gastrophryne carolinensis. Next base: position 51,444,671 of record CM051240.1, read on the forward strand.
TTCAAGTCACAGCAGGTTGATAAAGCAAAAGCCAATAATCCAACGTTTCGGGGCGGCTAGCGCCCCTTCTTCAGGGAAACAACATGCAAGCAGATGCTCCCCTCTCACCGAGTTAAATAACTCCCCGGGTGGCCGGGGATTCCCGCCTGACGTCAGTGGGTCAGGCGGGAATACAGCAGTCACCCCTCCGCGTCCATCCCGCTGTCACATCACTGCCGGTGCTGGCCCTTCACTGTGAGCCGGCACATGTGGGGGTCCATGTGCCGGCTCACAGTGAAGGGCCGGCACCGGTGTGTGTACACCACGTGTGGGGACCCGTGATTGGCTGCTCCCTGACCAATGGGAGGGGCTTATGCAATGCTGTTATCCAATGGGTGCGGCTTGCGACGCCGCCGGTCTCCGGCGGTGATGTGACAGCGGGGCGGACGCGGAGGGGTGACCGGATCCAACCCAATGGTAAGTGGTTTATATGCGCATTATGGGTTTGCACTACGGGTTTGCAGTGCTGTTTACGATGCATCTGTTTATTACCTGACTATGATTTTGTATTAAACATGGTCCTGATGTACTGCTGTACCCGCGCTGACGTCACGTGGGACACTCCCACTGACGTCAGGCGGGAATCCCGGGCCCCCCGGGGAATAATTTAACACGGTGAGAGGGGAGCATCTGCTTGCACGTTGTTTCCCTGAAGAAGGGGCGCTAGCCGCCCCGAAACGTTGGATTATTGGCTTTTGCTTTACCAACCTGCTGTGACTTGAATACAGTTTACATTGGAGTGCTGGCTGATTTTCTTCTTCATGTTGTTGCGGCGCCACCGCCGGCCATAGCAACCACAACATTTTTTGCCTGGATAAGAGTGCTTCTGTGGAATACATTATTCTGTAAAGGAGGGTGCGGACATATCACGGCTGTAAAGGAGGGTGCGGACATATCACGGCTGTAAAGGAGGGTGAGGACATATCACGGCTGTAAAGGAGGGTGAGGACATATCACGGCTGTAAAGGAGGGTGAGGACATATCACGGCTGTAAAGGAGGGTGAGGACATATCACGGCTGTAAAGGAGGGTGAGGACATATCACGGCTGTAAAAGAGGGTGAGGACATATCACGGCTGTAAAGGAGGGTGAGGACATATCATGGCTGTAAAGGAGGGTGAGGACATATCACGGCTGTAAAGGAGGGTGCAGACATATCACGGCTGTAAAGGAGGGTGCGGACATATCACGGCTGTAAAGGAGGGTGAGGACATATCACGGCTGTAAAGGAGGGTGAGGGCACATCAAGTCACACAGGTATGCTTGTATGTTGGGTGTGAAATGTGAATGTACTGTACTGGAGCTGCCAGCCAGCTATAAGTCATCCCTTGAAAATAAACCCTAACACCTAATTATTTAGCAAAAAAAATACGATCTGTCTTATTTTCAGGGAAACACGACAGGTCCACCTCTCAATGCAAAAACAAAAGCTGGTCTCAGATAAAAAATTTACAGGGACTGGGCTGCAGGAAAGGGGCTAAATCTCAATAACAACAGCTTTATTCAGCAGCACACCAGGGTGAATGCCCTTCATTAAAGGTAAGCAAACACTGAATCTGTTTTACACTTAGCCTAGACAATACCTTGATTTGTTTCTCTACACTGCTGTTACAATGTTAGTACAATAATGTAAGTAATACAATTCTCTTTAATAGTCTACCAATGTACATCCAGTGATAGAGTTACCTGAGCAGCAAGGATGAGCAGCCCGGTATCCACATCATACAGCGGGATGAGAAGTCTGTGGGGAGAAATTCAGTTACCGTGCATTCTACAAAAACATTTTCTCTTTGTATAAGAAAATATTGTGCAGAGTAAAGTGTGTAAAACTACATTAACCAGCAATCCCCCCCCCCCCACACACACACACACACAATCATATACAGGCTAGCAGCTCCCATGCACGACTGATGTCCCCCCCCAAAAAAACACACAAAAGTTACACTATTCTGTAAATCATTCAGTTCCGGATTTGCACTTCCAGACATACACACCAGGGGGCAGTGAAGATGCATCTCATTAGGATTGGTGGTCCCAAATAAAGTAAGGGCTGAGTGTTTGCCCGAAACGCGTTGGCAATCTGCCAGTTTCCTGATGCTTTACACCGGCTTTACTATATGGATGGAAATTTGTTCAAACTGATTGGATAATAAAAGTGGATCGAGTATCCTTTTAATCAGAGATTGGCTGGCGTCTTTGCTATACCAGGTTGTTATGGGAGGAGCGCTCATGGCCGTGCCATCTCTGTGACTATCAATATCAAGGACTATGATTTCTAACAGGTACGGCTGATCACAATTGTTTACATGTGTCCCAAATAAATAGCGGATATGAATGGTTGTGAATCGAAGGTCCAAATCCCAGGCAAGCTTCATTTATTAGTTTAGTGCTACATTCCTTAGCACACCAAAATATTTCTATTAGTCCCTGTTCCTCAAAGTAGCTCGTACCCTTTATCTGGTATAACTGGATACTATTATTTGGATTTTTTTTTATGTACTTTACATGTATCAAGTTTTCATATTCATAAAACCCTTATTTTTTTTAAAGTGGACCAAAACCCAGGATTTTTACTATCCTGGGTTTTGGTCCTTTCCCCCGGTCCCGCCGGTTCGGGGGTGCCCCGCTACATGAACCCCCCCCCCAGATAGCCGAAGCCAACTCACCTCTTCCCAGTCCTATGGCGCATGCGCGGCCACTCGTCCAATCAGTGCACTCAGAACCGCTGGCGTTACAGCGTCGGGCAGGCTGATTCATTATTAGCGCCAGGTAACGGCAGATGAGCGTCGTATAGCGGCGTTATGAGCGACCGCTAGTGGTCGCTCTGATCAGCCGTGAGTCGCTATTAGAGAGCGCCTCAGTAACATGGCCGGCATTGATGAATTTGATGTGCGAGTCGCTATAACACCAGTACAGAGCTATGTGGGAGCGAAAGGTAGCGACTGGTCAGTGTGATCGACTCAAACCATATTCATTAAAAAAAAAAACAGCCTTGCACAGCGCCGGCGCTCAAAATTGTGTCGCTGTAGCCCAGAGCGCCAGAAGCTGTGTGATTAAAGTCTGTTTTTGAACACATATCCACTAGTAACAAAGGGAAAACACATGGAATGACATTGTTGTAACATTGTGACATTAACACTTTAATACCAGACCTGTAATGACAATTCTGCATAAAAATATAAAAAAATCAATAAAGTTTTTAAAAATGACTTTTTCTAGGCCAGGGGAAGTCACACAATTATTTGTTAAAAAAAAAAAAAAAAAGAAGAAATGTATGGGAGAGCGACAGGTAGCGACAAGTAATACCAGACGCTCTGGAAGCCAGAACGCTGGCGGTATACGCTGAGCCTTCTGTGATGATGAATCGGTCGCTACGTGACGCTGTAACAGTTGCTCACCAGAATTGCTTTGATAAATGCGTACAGCGCCTGGCGTTCACCAAATGCTGCCTGTCGCTTACAAGGCACTACCTGCCACTATCCCTTGATGAATAAACCCCTAAGGCTTCGTCTAAGGACAGTAGCTCCGAGCGCGCCAATGGTTGCATCCCCCACTACCTTCTAACAGGGAGCGTGCCCATGCTGGCCATTTACAAATGCCTGACGATGGCACGCGCCCTGCTAGAGGGATAGTGGGGATGCGGCCACAGCTCGCGCATTCGCCGTTGGACCGGGAAACAAGGTAAGTGTATGGGACGACCTGGGGGATTTCACACTGCGGCCATCCCGCTTTTGGACGCCCCAGGGGGAGGGAATCGATCACAGTGGGTTTTGCTCCACTTTAATCAGGTTTGATACAATCACATAATTTGATATGTTAATACAATATTTTTTAAAGTTTTTGGCCTATTCCCATCGCCGTTTACAAGATTGTGGGGAGGAATATTGTTAGTTCACCCATAGCCAGGCTCGTCTCCTGAAATCCGCTCTGGATTCCAACTACAGCCCATTATATGATAGCATTATATTTACACATATGATTAAAGTGATTGTCCAGACACACTCAAAAGTATCCCCATCGTATAGGGCTACACATGGCATGGCTCTCATTCTTTTCCTTCTTTAAAACAAAGCTATTATTATTATTGTTTATTTATGTAGCGCCATCATCTTCCGTATCGCTTTACAAGGTGAGATTACAGAGTACATAGAACAATACAAAACTAGATGCTACGAAGTTCAAACCAAGTGTTGTGAGCACAGGAGACAATAGGAAAGAGAGCCCTACCCTTGCAAGCTTACAGTCTAAAGCTATATTACCTGAGTAATTATAATAGCAAATGTCACCTCATGTTGTGCTGTCCTCTGTGATGGGAGTGGCAGCGCTGAGAGATGCAAGCACACTGTGTGCATTGCATTGGATTGAGCTGGGATAGACCGTGTGGGGGGCTTCTTTCTAGCCTATCTCTAAAAGAGGGGGTGTCAAACTGACACAAGCCTCAGGATTAGATCCAGGGGGGAGGTGCTGGAGGCAGAGAAAGATAAATTCCCTTTCCTTTCTGTGACAGGAGCAAAGAAACAGACATTTTTCCCCTTCCTGCTTGTGATGTCGGGTGCAGCACTTGGAGGGTGAGTGGCAATATGCTTACATGCTTTTTTACTATCACCATGTGATTATAATCAACCGAAATTGCAGTAACTTTATAGTGAGTGCTTGTTAGACCATGTGATACATTTGAAAAAGGGACGCGGTCGCGCCCAAAGCGCGTTTGATTTTATCCCTGCATTTGCACTAATGGGCTGATTTTTAATGATTTTTGACAATAAATGCATGTTTTATGGGAGTGCAGACCGGCATCATTATATTAAAGAAACAGAATAGGACTGACACTACATGAGGTAAGTTGCCAGTCAAATTATTGACTGGTCAACAGTTGCCCTTGAACGTAGGCCACTGGTCCCCAACCTGTAGTTCGGGAGCCACATGTGGCTCACGGACGCTTGCTGTTGGGCTCGTGGACTGCCTGAGGTCAGGCAGGAGTTGGGAAGGTGGAGAGGTGTGCTGGCTTACCTGACTTCCAGTAGCACACTTTCCACACAGTGTTATGTGCTGTAAACCCCATCGGGGGCAGTCAGGGCCTAAAGGTAAGAAATCGGCCTCTTGACCGGTTAGATTCCCAGCCATTGAGCAAGGCACATAACCCCCCCAACTGCTCCCTGGGCGCCATAGTTATTGGATTTTCTTATAGTTAAAGCAACCCACCGCTCTGGACATGTGTACATTCACTGGGCGGATGGGTTAAATCCAGAGGAAGAATCTGAATGTGCACGCAAGTGTACAATGGCCATCTATGCCCCCCTTCGCCTGCCCGATTCTGCCATTTGAGATGCCCCAATATGTGAAACCCCTGTTATTGCCTGGTATACTTACATAGCCACAGGGCTGTATTTACCATTAGGCAACCCTAGACACGTGCCTAGGGTGACAACCTGGAAGGGCGCTGCCCTTACTGCTAGAGTAAAGAAAAGAAATTAAAACTCACATAGCCAGAACATAAATGCCTCCTAACAAACACCCCCCAGCCACAGAAGGATGCACAGTGTATTTGTGTGAAGGGGGGGTGCAATTGTTTGAACACAGGCCAGAGCATCTCCCCTACACTGGTGTGGTCATGTGACTACTGTATGTCAGAACGCAGTAAAGGATGTAAAATGCTTGAATGCTTCTCTGTGCTCTCTAGCCCATTGCACCGTTCGATTCAAAGGTTCGATTCTAGGGTATACACACAAGAACAATATCCTTAGGGGAATCCCGATTTTGCATACCATGTCTTGTGAAAACAGTGGATGCTGCATCAATAATGAGTGCACTAGAGCACTTAAAGTGGACCAAAATCCACTGAACTTGTGAAATACATTTAGCCATAGCCCCTGCTGATATTCCCTTCTGTGTGTCGAAATAGAATTGGATATTTTCATTTTTCGCATCGTCCGGGAACGCAGTATTTTCTCTCTTTGAGATGGCAGGTGACCAGTCATTGCATTGGAGTGGCAATGATATAATTGCCACACACACAACAATGGCAGTGAATGGAGGAGGCGGAGCTTTACAGATAAAACAATGGCCATTATCTGTGATTAAAGTGAAGCAGGAGCCCAAAAAATTGAAGTGTGCTCTTCATGGGGAAAGCAATTCAGGGGATGCTAGTTAAAAATGTAGGTTGTGCGATTTACTATAGCCTCCATATCTGGGAGGAGGGTCTTGATTTGAGGCTATGGAGAAACAGAGGAGTAATTTGATCTAGAGGGGATGTGGGGACAGAGAAGGCAGCTGGGGTCTCAGTCCGCAGAGTCAGCCAGAAGGGGATCCTGTGTTTAGAGGTTTTCCCCATTTGCAATGGCTTCCTGCGAGGCCCCTCGCTCTTCCTCGGCTGTTACGTCACCCCACAGAGCGAGCGAGCGTTCTCCCAGCTTCTCATCCTCTACCTCTGCCACAGTCGCCCCTTCCTCACTCCTTTGCTTGCCCCCCAGGGCTGGGAAATCTTTCCCCAGCACGCCGGGCCCGTGGGAAGCCTGTTATAGCGCTCACCCACGTTACGGACGCTCGTTACTAACTGAAATAATGAAAAAAATCCGCTCTGTCAGGAAATCCCTTAACACTCTGAGACTTTTCTCTCAGAAAAGTTGATTAAAACCCAGAATTACCGAGAGAAAGATCTACAAAGGTGACTTCTTGCGGTTTATCCTTAAAAAAAAAAAAAAAAAAAAAACGCGCATGGACTTCACATCCAGGGGCTTTTTGAACGAAATGATAAACAAATACAGAGTAAATTAAACAAATAAAAGCCGCTAACAGAGAAGAAAAATGGCCTCTGCTTTGTGGTTTCCATGGTGACCAGCCTAGCAGTGTTTTGAGGCCTAGGGGATGTAATGCTGTATTTACATTGAACCTCCTAGTTAAACACAAACGCAAATGTACACAACAGAATGTCGCAAGCCGATTGGTCCCAAATTTGAAATAGAGGAGCTTTGCGCAGTCAGGCGGCCATTTTTCAAGTGACCCTTTTAGTCCTAGTAGGAATTCTCTCACACATCAAGCTTTCCCCTCTGTCAAACATTCGGGCAGAGATTTATCTCTGGAAATCAAGCGATGGGGAGAGGGGCGTGAGAGAGGAGGGAAGAGCGAGACGCAAGAAGATGGAAGGCCCGAGGAACGACGCAAGAGAAACCATGTGAGAGAGTCGAAAAACTGTGGGAAAGAAAAAATGGGACAGGTCTGAGGTTAAAGGAATATAAAAAGACAACATGGCTACTTTATGTTTCTCTTTTACGTTTGTCTGACCGTCCCTTGTATAGATAGTACATTTTAAAAAAGGGTTTTAAGGTCAATAAAAACAGGGGCAGCCATTTTGTGGGAGCCTAATAATGACTAATGACCAATACTAACTTGACCTGACTGGCTTACAAAGCTGGTCACATCCCTGGTGGCGTGCGCACGCTTCTGCCCCAGCCATTCCGATAGACTGGGACGGGAGCACGCGCCACCAAGAATACGGCAGTGCGCGATCCCCATAGAAGTCAATGGCAGCCATTTTGCCAAAGAGGTAAACAAGGCAAACAACTCCCGTTGGCTGTGCGCTCTGGGGGGGTTTCACACAGTGGGGCATCCCAAATCGGAACAAAACCCGGATTTTCTATGGTTTTGTTCCGATCCCCGGGGGCATCTCGATCTGGAGCTTTAAGTCTGAAAGTAAATCAAACCCATCCATCCTTATGAAGAGCTTCATTCAGCAGTGGTTCTGGGCAGTGGCCAGGGACCACTGTGGGAATGAAGCCCCCCATGAGCCTAAATGGGTTTGTTTTATTCACAGATTTCAAAAGAAACCCTGAGGGGAAATGCAGCTCCAATCAGCCCAAAAAGCAATAAAACAAACCCATTGCATGAAAAGAGGGCCACCGCTGAGCCCATTCAATAATATATGGAGCCAAAATGGAATCCTCATTACAGGAACTCCAAGATAACAAAATTAAAATATAACTTTTACTGAATATGCATTAAAATATATCTCACGCAGGGACCGTCCGTTCCAATCCCTAAACCAGGCGGGTGACGGGTTTCAGGGGAGCACCCCTTTATCAAGCAGCCTAGATCATTTCACAGACTTACCAAACTGAGTTGGTATTGAGTGGTGCATCCCCAGGAATGAAACCCGGGAAAATGAAAATCCTGGGTTTCAGTCCGCTTTAACTGTGGGGATATCTCAAATCGGGAACCTGCGGATGAGATTGTTGGAAGGGACCTAAAGTCATTCAAAACTGGAAGTTTTAGCACATTGATCTCCAATCTAGATCTTTAATACCCATCAGGAGATTCCCCACCAGCTCATTCAGTCCAGCTACTGTATGCTATGAGCAGAGTGGTGCCTGAAAGGGAATGAAGCATATATAGTAGGTTCGGTGGTCAGGGGTATGCCGGACACTGTCTAAGTCAATCGCCTTTTGGGGTCTGCCTGTGATGCCTGGGACCTAAAATCTCCTGAATGGGTAGGAACTAAAGATATGGATTGGATGGGCTACAGCAGGAGAGGTAAGGTGAGTGAATTTTTTTTGTTAAAATTAGATCTCCAGCCAGAATACCCAAAAGGCTGCTTCTTGCCCAACATCTATTAGGGTGCCCAAATATTGGTCAGGCATAATTATCCCATTGATGATTTATTTATGATGACATCCAGGCTAAGTGTGAAAGCAAATCATTGTTTGCATTTCTGCCATGCAGAGGATTCATCCTGGTATGTTGCTGAGATTTGGCCCCTTTCTTATTAGGTCCACCTCTAAATGCTAAAAAAAAGGTGGTCATGAATAAATAAAAATCAAGGTGCTGGGCTAAAGGAAAAGGGCTAAAGCAACAATAAACGCTTTATTCAGCAGCACACCAGGATGAGTCCTCTGCATGGCAGGTAAGAAAACATTTATTTGTTTTTACACTTAGCCTGGACAGTCTATTTAATGGAAGCCAATGGGTTTTGTCTGCATTCATGCTGGTGGTAAGAACACCAGTTGCATAGCATTCTCTGCAGAACAATATCTTCAATACTCTAGCTAATCAACCGATCCAGTCCTGGGCTCCATGTGCACCTCATAGTGGATCTTCTGATCTAACCACAAGCTGCACAACTTCAGCGGGCCAAGCTGCCCTATGTTGACGCCATAATGAATGAAGCTCCATTTACTGTGTGCAGAGGGTCTTCAGCACACTTTAGGTCTCGAGAAAGCAATGGGGGTAACGTTGAGCTCTAGAACAGTTCTAAATAGGTATATACTGAGTATTGAGATAGGACAGGTGAGTTTTTTGGCCAGTATAAAAACACTGGCTCGTCTAGACAAACAGTTTTGCCCAGATTGCCCATTTTAGTTTGCCATGTGTATGATCATCATGAGTAGGTAGTGCCCTTTGTTTCCAACCTCAGCGCATGTCTTTTTTCTCATGGTCTCTGTGCTATGGAGAGATCCAACATGCACTAAAATCCGTAATGAGGGTGAAAGTACCAAAGCGTGCTCCACTCGGGGAGGGAGGGGGGTTTAAGCAGTTTGACCCCTCTTGACAGTTGTATATTCACTTCCTGTAAACTGTGGGAATCTTCTTTCGGCTGTTTGTGGCGGGGGGGGGGGGGGGGGGGGGTAAAACTTCATCACACATCTGAAATGGTGTTGCACTTGGAATAATGTTGGCTCTGGCCTCTTCCTGCATACCAGCTACATGCCTTCCAAATTTCAGGGATAGCAAAGGAACACATCAATAGAGCTGCTCTTTCTGAATAGGGCACGTGCTAAAACAATTCAACATCCGCTACTTTTCCCTCTTGAATTTCGTTTGATAATATATCAGAGCCTAAATTTCACAGCTACAGCAAACTATTTACTGCTGATTATTTAGTAATTACATTTTAAAGCGGAACAAAACCCAGCAGCGGCCGACACTGGCTTTTTCCAGGGGCATCCCGATTTGGGATACCCCGCAGTGTGCACCCCTCCCCCCCCCCCCCGTTTGCCAATAAAAACTCACCTTTCCACGCTCCAACGGCGCATGCGCAGGCTCTCGTTCAATGAGAGCCACCTGCTGTGAACATTGTGGGCAGACGTCTCTCATTGTTTTCAAGGCCAGGGAAATCTTTTATCGAGGCTGGCTGCATTGGGTTTTGTTAACCCTTAAGGACCTTAGGGGTTACAGGAGCAACCACTGGCCTAGAGTCTATAAGACCGTAGGGCCAGTGGTCTTTCTATTTGTGGGGCATCCAGATTTGGGATTCCCTGTGGGCCAGTCCAAGGCTGCAAGTCGCCACCAGTAGCACAGAAGCGTGGTCTTGGGATTCTTGAATGGTCCCTGAAGGCAACATCTTGAGCTCCATGGGGGGAGATGGGACCTGAGTTACAGATACTCACCTCTTCCGCGTACGCTCCTATAGCAGCTGTTCACATGACCAGTGGTAGCTTATCAGGTTTGCTGGGCCAGCAGCCACATAATGATGTACATGGCTTCCAGGAGAACCTGATAAGCTGTCTGTGGTAACGTGGTGCATGGAACACGTATAAAGTCTATAAGGTTCTAGGGTGTTCTCGCTCCCTCCGCCGGGGACATCCTGATTTGGAATGCCCTATTGTGTGAAAACCCCCTGGTTTACATCTCTGGCATTTTAAATCAGAAAGTGCCAGTGGACATTTTAAAGCAGAACAAAACTATCCAGAGTCTTGATCCCTGCCCCGGGGACATCCCGATTTGGGATGCCCCACTGTGTCAAACCCCCTCAGATCTCCCAGAAAAACTCACCATTCCCCAGTCCTACAGCGCATGCTCTCCTCCAATAAGAGCCATATGTCGTCCAAAAATTTTAAAAAACCCAGAGGACTTACCTTACCCGGCGCAGGTCTAGATGTTCCCATAGCACACAGCTGACTACTGTTGCCTGTGCAGCTGCTTCTGAAATCCACGTCAGGGTTCAAGTAGTGCAGAAATTTCTGCGCTAAATAAACCCATAAGAAGCTGCAGACCTGGATGTCCCCCGTCAGCAATTCCGCCACCCGCAGAGGGAGAGAAGCCGGGTGCTCAAGAGCTACCAGTTTCTCTCCTTTCTGGTAGGCTGCGGCAGATGCAAGATCGGCTACACCTGGGAGCATTGTGGGATACATACTCACTGCTATAACAAGCTGGCAGCGTAGGAGCGAGCTGTCTGGTAGCCAGCAGCATGGTAAGGTGAGTAGATCATCAATAAGTATGCAGTGGTTTGCATACCTAAAGCAGTACCCGCCGCAATAAGACTCCAGAATGATGGAGCCCCCCCACACATAACCCCCCAGAAGGCCCGTAATCTTTACCTTAGCTGCAATCCTCCGTCGGAAATACGGCTCCAGAACATTACTACCCACATTAGTGCCGGGCGGCCAATCACGGGGCTGTATTCCCAGCGGAGGATCAAGGCTAAGGTAATGATTATGGCGTTCTGGGGGGTTATGTGTGGGGACACTCCAGCATTCTGGATGCCCCCCAGCCTGTCTTATAGTGGTGGTAGCCTATTTTCGATGTCTCTGCAGTCCAGCGCCATCTGGCGGAGTATAACCCACTTGTAAGTATTATATTGGGAGCAGGACGTACTGTATACTAAGAATAAAAACATAGACTTTCTGGCTTTTTAATGCTCAGCAAACAGCTCTGTTTACTTACGGCAATGGGGAAAGTGAGTGGCCACATCTTCAGCAGCAGGTGCACTCCCATCCCAGCCTAACCCTAAGGATGGGTTTCACACAGCAGGGTTTCCCGCTTTGGGATACACCTGGGGAAGGCTAGCGGCCTGCTCTGCAATCTTTTATCAAGGCTGGACGCATTGGGTTTTGTTTTACTTTAAGGACTTTTAAGGAGCAACCACTGGCCTAGAGTCTATAAGACTTTCTATTTGTGGGGCATCCAGATTTGGGATTCCCTGTGGGACAGTCCAAGCCTGCAAGTAGCCACCAGTAGCACAGAAGGGTGGTCTTATGGTTCTTGAAAAGTCCCTGAAGGCAACACTTCAAGCTCCATGGGAGGAGATATTTTCACAGGAAACCTGAAATCAACTTGTAACTGATAAGTAGACTTTGTTAATGTATAATTAATAATTATAGCATAGTTGAAATAAATAACACATTAAAGTAACATATGGGTGAGGTAGAGGGTGTGTGTACATTTTGCCTGGTCTTCTTTTAAGTATATTATAGCTCATTTTTATCCATCACTTGGAATCCGGGCAGGGTGTGCGTGAGTTCCCATGAAGTCTTAATAAACTGGTATTCCGAGACCTTCCTGAGTCACTCCTTTCTTCTATTCAGGTGTCGCAGCGATTATATTCCCCACCTAACTTGTAAACAGTCTGATCAAAGCTGCGTGCTCCTGCTACATTTGCTCTTAAAGTGTCCCTGTCACCTCTGCAGGCTGAGGACCACAGACTTGCTTTCCAGTCTTGCCTGGTGTGAATTCATATTAGTAGCTTGTGTTTGCTCGCGGCCCTCTTAGACAGGTTGGGTGACTATCAGTCATCTGTAGATGTTAGAAAATTCATAGCATTCATTGTGATGTGCCGTACCCCCCTCCACCTCCACACACCTGCCATATGTGTCAGCACGTCGACCTGCACGTGTAGCACCTGCCGTCCCTGCCGCATTCAAACAGGTCCTGCCGGTCTTCTAAATGTCACCCAGCAAATTGGCAAGAGTCGGCATGCACCTGATGAGTCGCGCTCAATTGTACGAGACGACTTCTATCTTTAGGGCGGATGAGATTAAAAGTCGATGACCTACATCTCAAGATTACATCTTCTGGTGCTGTCTGACATTTTCAACAACAAAAAAAATTACGTAATTAAAGGCACATAGTGGCGCGCAGACAGCATCGGATTGGAGAAACTTGGGCCCACCAGAGGAAATGATTCTTGGAGCCCACCAGAGGAAATGATTCTTGGAGCCCACCAGAGGAAATGATTCTTGGAACCACCAGAGGGACTCATTTTAGGGCCAGCCAAAGAGAATAATTTTGGGGCTCCCAGAGGAAATCATTCTTGGGGTCCACCAGGGGAAATCATTCCTGGGGCCCTCCAAAACATTCTTAGGGGCAGCCACAGGAAATCATTTTTGGGGCCAGACAGAGGAAATCATTCTTAGAGCCCACCAGTGGAAATCATTTTTGGGACTCACCAGTGGAAATCATTCTTGGGACTCACCAGTGGAAATCATTTTTGGGACTCACCAGTGGAAATCATTCTTGGGACTCACCAGTGGAAATCATTCTTGGGACTCACCAGTGGAAATCATTCTTGGGACTCACCAGTGGAAATCATTCTTGGGACTCACCAGTGGAAATCATTCTTGGGGCTCACCAGTGGAAATCATTCTTGGGGCTCACCAGAAAAAATCATTCTTGGGGCTCACCAGTGGAAATCATTCTTGGGGCTCACCAGAGGAAATCATTCTTGGGGCTCACCAGAGGAAATCATTTCTGGGACTCACCAGAGGAAATCATTCTTGGGGCTCACCAGAGGAAATCATTCTTGGGGCTCACCAGAGGAAATCATTCTTGGGGCTCACCAGTGGAAATCATTCTTGGGGCTCACCAGAGGAAATCATTCTTGGGGCTCACCAGTGGAAATCATTCTTGGGGCTCACCAGAGGAAATCATTTTTGGGGCTCACCAGAGGAAATCATTTCTGGGACTCACCAGAGGAAATCATTCTTGGGGCTCACCAGAGGAAATCATTCTTGGGACTCACCAGTGGAAATCATTCTTGGGACTCACCAGAGGAAATCATTTCTGGGACTCACCAGAGGAAATCATTCTTGGGGCTCACCAGAGGAAATCATTCTTGGGGCTCACCAGTGGAAATCATTCTTGGGGCTCACCAGAGGAAATCATTCTTGGGACTCACCAGAAAAAATCATTCGTGGGGCTCACCAGTGGAAATCATTCTTGGGGCTCACCAGAGGAAATCATTCTTGGGGCTCACCAGTGGAAATCATTCTTGGGGCTCACCAGAGGAAATCATTCTTGGGACTCACCAGAAAAAAATCATTCTTGGGACTCACCAGAGGAAATCATTCTTGGGGCTCACCAGAGAAAATCATTCTTGGGACTCACCAGTGGAAATCAGTCTTGGGACTCACCAGTGGAAATCAGTCTTGGGACTCACTAGTGGAAATCATTCTTGGGACTCACCAGTGGAAATCATTCTTGGGACTCACCAGTGGAAATCATTCTTGGGGCTCACCAGAGGAAATCATTCTTGGGGCTCACCAGTGGAAATCATTCTTGGGGCTCACCAGTGGAAATCATTCTTGGGACTCACCAGAAAAAAATCATTCTTGGGGCTCACCAGAGGAAATCATTCTTGGGACTCACCAGAAAAAAATCATTCTTGGGACTCACCAGAGGAAATCATTCTTGGGGCTCACCAGAGGAAATCATTCTTGGGACTCACCAGTGGAAATCAGTCTTGGGACTCACTAGTGGAAATCATTCTTGGGACTCACCAGAGGAAATCATTCTTGGGACTCACCAGAAAAAATCATTCTTGGGGCTAACCAGAGGAAATCATTCTTGGGACTCACCCGAGGAAATCATTCTTGGGACTCACCAGAAAAAATCATTCTTGGGGCTGACCAGTGGAAATCATTCTTGGGGCTCACCAGAGGAAATCATTCTTGGGGCTCACCAGAGGAATTCATTCTTGGGACTCACCAGTGAAAATCAGTCTTGGGACTCACTAGTGGAAATCATTCTTGGGACTCACCAGTGGAAATCATTCTTGGGACTCACCAGTGGAAATCATTCTTGGGGCTCACCAGTGGAAATCATTCTTGGGGCTCACCAGAAAAAATCATTCTTGGGGCTCACCAGAGGAAATCATTCCTGGGACTCACCAGTGGAAATCATTCTTGGGGCTCACCAGTGGAAATCATTCTTGGGACTCACCAGTGGAAATCATTCTTGGGACTCACCAGTGGAAAACATTCTTGGGACTCACCAGTGGAAATCATTCTTGGGACTCACCAGTGGAAATCATTCTTGGGGCTCACCAGAGGAAATCATTCTTGGGGCTCACCAGAGGAAATCATTCTTGGGGCTCACCAGAGGAAATCATTCTTGGGGCTCACCAGAGGAAATCATTCTTGGGGCTCACCAGAGGAAATCATTCTTGGGGGATCACCAGAGGAAATCATTCTTGGGGCTCACCAGAGGAAATCATTCTTGGGGGATCACCAGAGGAAATCATTCTTGGGGATCACCAGAGAAAATCATTCTTGGGGATCACCAGAGAAAATCATTCATGGGGCTCACCAGAGGAAATCATTCTTGGGACTCACCAGAGGAAATCATTCTTGGGACTCACCAGAGGAAATCATTCTTGGGACTCACCAGTGGAAATCATTCTTGGGGATCACCAGAGAAAATCATTCTTGGGGCTCACCAGTGGAAATCATTCTTGGGACTCACCAGTGGAAATCATTCTTGGGACTCACCAGTGGAAATCATTCTTGGGGCTCACCAGAGGAAATCATTCTTGGGGATCACCAGAGAAAATCATTCTTGGGGCTCACCAGTGGAAATCATTCTTGGGACTCACCAGTGGAAATCATTCTTGGGACTCACCAGTGGAAATCATTCTTGGAACTCACCAGTGGAAATCATTCTTGGGGCTCACCAGTGGAAATCATTCTTGGGGCTCACCAGTGGAAATCATTCTTGGGGCTCACCAGAGGAAATCATTCTTGGGGCTCACCAGCGGAAATCATTCTTGGGACTCACCAGTGGAAATCATTCTTGGGACTCACCAGTGGAAATCATTCTTGGGGCTCACCAGAGGAAATCATTCTTGGGGCTCACCAGAGGAAATCATTCTTGGGGCTCACCAGAGGAAATCATTCTTGGGGGATCACCAGTGGAAATCATTCTTGGGACTCACCAGTGGAAATCATTCTTGGGGCTCACCAGAGGAAATCATTCTTGGGGATCACCAGAGAAAATCATTCTTGGGGCTCACCAGTGGAAATCATTCTTGGGACTCACCAGTGGAAATCATTCTTGGGACTCACCAGTGGAAATCATTCTTGGAACTCACCAGTGGAAATCATTCTTGGGGCTCACCAGTGGAAATCATTCTTGGGGCCAGACAGAGGAAATCATTCTTAGAGCCCACCAGTGGAAATCATTCTTGGGACTCACCAGTGGAAATCATTCTTGGGACTCACCAGTGGAAATCATTCTTGGGACTCACCAGTGGAAATCATTCTTGGGACTCACCAGTGGAAATCATTCTTGGGACTCACCAGTGGAAATAATTCTTGGGGCTCACCAGTGGAAATCATTCTTGGGGCTCACCAGAGGAAATCATTCTTGGGGCTCACCAGAGGAAATCATTTTTGGGGCTCACCAGAGGAAATCATTCTTGGGGCCACCAGAGGAAATCATTCTTGGGGCTCACCAGAGGAAATCATTTTTGGGGCTCACCAGAGGAAATCATTTTTAGGGCTCACCAGAGGAAATCATTCTTGGGGCTCACCAGAGGAAATCATTCTTGGGGCTCACCAGAGGAAATCATTCTTGGGGCTCACCAGAGGAAATCATTTTTGGGGCTCACCAGAGGAAATCATTTTTGGGGCTCACCAGAGGAAATCATTCTTGGGGCTCACCAGAGGAAATCATTCTTGGGGCTCACCAGAGGAAATCATTTTTGGGGCTCACCAGAGGAATTCATTCTTGTGGCCCACTAAAGGAAATCATCCTTCAGGGCCACCCATCACTCCATGTGCTACTGGAGTGTTGTTTGTGCTGGCTGTGTCTGGAGATGCCTAATTAGACTAATCCCAGCACACCTTTTCCCACCTCTTTCCTCCTTACCGGTGTTCATTTTACCTCTGCCTACCTCTACTTACCTCTTTCCGCCTTGTCCCATCCTACCTCCGCTCCCCTCACCTCTATCCACCACTTACCTCTATCTATCACTTCTCTTACTATCTCACCTCTGCTCAATACTCCCTCCCTGCCTTACCTCTGCCCATTCCTTCCCACCCACCTCACCTCTATCCATTGCTTCTCTAGTCCATGGGATCGCCACCAAGAGCTTGTTCCTTTCCAAGCAATCCCAAACAGTGGAATAGCCAGCACTACTGCCGATCCCTCCAGATTGATGATGCCCCTGCTCCGTGCATTGCTTCCACAAGCCCAAGAATGGGGATCCCAGAACTCACCTCTTCTGGGTTCTGAACCCGCATGACTGCTGTCAATCAATTGCTGTACTACTGCAATCAGCAGCCGGCAGTCACGGGGGTCTGGGACTGGCCGCCAGTGGAAGTAGTCCCGAAAGACGTAAGTATTTGGGCTCCAGGTTTTAGAGCTTGGGGGGAGGGGGAGTGGCAACAATTCGTCCCCCCCAGACACGAGCAGCGATCCCACACCTCCCTGTAGGGTGTGGGGTGGCTTTCATTTTATAAGGCACGCTAGGCCGGCCCTTACTTTTACTTTTGCACTCGGTATCAATGTGTATGTGCACATCCGACCCTGCGTATTAAAGTATATTATTTCTTTTACCTGGCCTGTTATTAATAATAATTGTGCGGCCCATGGCATTGCCGATTATGCCTACTATTAGGGCAAAAATATTGCCATGTTAGTCGGTTTAAATCGTTTAACCTCCCTAATTGTGAACTTCTTGTCAATCGCTTGACAATGATTTTGGCCATTTTGTATCCTTTTTATCACTCAATTATTATTTGTTTATATTATATGTATAATACACTTTTCTAAGCGCAAATCGTTCTGTGTGGTGTGCATCCTTTCAACTATCTTTAGCTGCTTTAGTGTTGTTGGGATTCTTTGTGGAAGACGATCCCAGGACGGATTAGCACCCACCCTCTTAACCTTCTCCTGCTTACCTGTGATTTAGGTGTGCTATTACCATTATTGTTAATAGAACTTCTTGTCAATCTAAATGCTGACATGTCATTTTTTTTTTCTACACATACAGACCCATGAGTACATTGCCTGTGGCCACCAAACCACTCAAACCAGAGAAAGGAGGATAGGAACAGAAATAAGAATGCTGGTAGAATCTCCGTTAGGTGTAGATGATTTGTACATGTGAGATGGAAGACAGCTGTATACACTTAATCCCCTGTTTAATGTTTTAGATCCCCATCAAAAAATATTGAAGCGTTTCAGCGATCAGCAACAAGAGGTTCTGACATAACATCACCAGCCTGCTGACAAGCACAACATGCTTTTTATGGAGATTGTGGCAAGAACATCGTGTAAGTGACAAGCGAGACACCACAACTGTCAGATGATCCGAGTCACCTAACCAGTGACAGCCACCCCCATCAGGCTGCCCAGGTGCTGAGCTCATCCGTACAGTAGCCCCAATGCGGAGGTCACAGACAGACGGCCATGCAGCCTCTCCCTCTGGCTCACCCTATTTTATTGGCTTACACATCATAAATCTAATTGACAGAGTGAGGAACAACCGATGAATAGGAGACAGGAGTGTGACTGTAAAGACTCTGCATGTGGGTCCCCACCCAGGCCTCCAAACTATTAGCATGAGTGACGCCCGGCACTGGAGGCATCTGCCTACCTCTGCTGCTTAGCTAAAAACTTAATTATTGGGTAGTTTAATCAGCAGATGATTTGGCCGAATTGAAATTGTTACCTTTACAACCCAAACAATGGACCTTAAAGTGGACCAACACCCAGGGGGAATCGGGCCAATCAGATCCCTCCCCACGGGGCATCCGAAATCGGGATGCCCCGTGGGGTGAAACCCCCCAGGACGCCCAGAAACCTTACCTTATCCCCGTTCCAACAGCGCATACGCGGGCCGCATCTCGCGCTTCCCACTAGCAGCACTAGCACCCTAAATGGGGGTGCCCCGCTGTGTGAAACCCCCCAGACAGGGCCGGATTATGAGGGGGGCGCAAGGGGCTAGAGTCCCGGGGCCTCCACCACTTGCCCTGAAAGGGGGCCTCCACCAACCTTTGAGTTATGGTCTGGTCCAGGAGGCTTTTCAGTCTTTGGTCTGACAGGCAGCAAAACCGCTGCAAACAACGCTACAGTGATGGGTGCGTGCAGAGCTGTCACTGCACATAAGCCGCCAAGCACAGCCGCTGGCAGCTCAATGCAGGGAACTGTTTTCTGCTGGACCAGCTGGGCGACTACACCCCCCCCCCCCCACACAGAATGGCAAAGCAGGAGATCCCGAGCAACATGCAACCGCACAAGGGACTTAATCTGACGTTCCAGTAAGTGGGCAGGTGGCAACCAACCACCAATCAGTTACTTGGCTGGACAATTATTTCAAATGAAATAAGAAAAAACTGCATCTGGGGCCTCCACCCGATTTTGTGCCCAGGGGCCTCCACCACACTTAATCCAGCCCTGCCCCCAAATCACCGAAGCCAACTCACCTCTTCCCAGTCCAACGGCATATGACGGCCGCTCGTCCAATCGGCGCGCTCTGAGTCACTGACGTCACGTTGTCTAAGGCTTCGTCTAAGAGGAGCAGCTCCAATCGCACTGACGGCAGCATACCCCGCTACCCTGTAACAGGGAGCGTTCCCGCCATTCCCGAATACCTGGCACAAGCACGCGCCCTGCTGAGGGATAGCGGGGATGTGGCCGTGGCTCACACAAACACAGATGGACCAGGAAACAAGGTAAGTGTATGGGGCGTCCTGGGGGGGTTTCACACAGCGGGGCATCCCGATTTTGGATGCTGTGGGGGAGGGAATCGATCGGTCCGGGAATCTTATAGATTCCCGGGCCAATCGCAGTGGGTTTTGGTCCACTTATCAACTCGCCTCGTCCAGGCAGCTTGCGCGTTCCCACGGCAGCAAGCCGCACGACAGCAGTGCCCAGCAACCTAATTATCCACCAGTGGTGCTGCTGTTGTGCGGCCTCGCTTCCCAAACGACCTGCTTGCTGTTGGGCCCAAGTGAGTTAAAGGGACAATCCAGTCTACAATAACTCTTGTGGCTCATAGGAGTAGCCATGATGGGATTACTGTGGCATACCGCCTCATTGTCCTCTATTGAAGCAGCCCCCCCACCTCTTCTCCTCTCAATAGAAGTCAATGGGGTGACATGCCACAGTAATCCCATCATAGCTGCTACCATGAGTTATTTAGACTGGACACTTTAATTTATATAAACCCCCTAATGTGAGTGAATATTAATGGGGGGACTTAAATTAAAGATTTCAGGATCCCTTTAATAGCCCTTCCTATACTCCCTCTGTCCTACCCTTCCCTGAGCTACACCCTCTCCCGCTCCGCTCAATTTACTGTTTGAAAGCGAACCTCGTGTAAAAAAAAAAAAAAAAAAAAAAAAAACCTCGGGCATCTCGATTTGGGATGCTCCTCCAATGAAAAAGGAAGCTAAAATTTGGCAAAATAACTCACCAGGTCCTTACTCCTATTCGGCCCCACGTAACCAGTGGATGCCACCAATGATGGCATGAGAGATGAAGACAAGGTGGGGAAGCATCCTGAACACAGTGTCCCCAGGACTCACTGCTTCCATGTTCCCACACATGCATTGTGGTCCTATTATACCACAATCAGGCTTGCCCAGTGCTGTGCATGCAATGGGGAACCAGCAGTCTTGTAGGGTTTGTGATCCAGCAGCTGAAATTAAGGATTGTGGTAAGTATTAGGGCTAAGATGCTGGCTTCCCTTTAAAACCTATTACGCAGAGTGAACCCAGATCTCCCTGCCTCATAAAATACCCTCACACGTGGATACTTCAGCCCCAAAGATTAGTGCGACAGCCAAGAGTGCTGGCTTACCTGTCTAAGCAGCTGCCAGCTAGCACTCATGGACCAGCACTGTGACACAATGGCTAAATGACTTTAAAATAAGAGGCTTGGAACAGAGTACAGAACTGGAAAGACTTCCAGCTGCCATGCTTTAAGGAGGAACACCACAAGGGATTTTTCACTATCCCAGGTTTTGTTTCGAATCGGGATGCCCCCCTGTGTACGCCCCAATATGCTTACGTCACCTACAATCTCAAAACTCTCCTCCAATCATCTTTCCTACTTGTGCATATTAATGAGCAGCTTGGAAACCTGAATAAACATCTCCCACCCTTCAGCCTTCAGCCAACCAGATATGCCTGGCAGGTGTGCACAGCTGCTGAAGATGCCGGTGGTGGTCCATGCATGCGCTGTGGGATCACCGGTGGGGCAAGCATATCCGACCCTGGAGTCTTTTGGACTTTAGAGCTGGAGTTTGGGGGCTCTAACTCCTGCCCAACTTACTGAGCAGTCCATAAGTCCCATGTGGCTACCAAGCTACTGCACAGGGACCCTATACTTCTCAGCTTCATGTTCTCCTGTTTCCAGGCCACTGCTGGAGACACAATCCATGTTTCGCAGGACGAATCAGTGAACTGGAAGCGGCAGACACAGTGAAGTATGAGGAAATGCTGATGACAAATATTTATTCATTTCTGACCTCGGGAAAGGGCTACGTGGAGCTCAATCATTTAAAAGAGTTTCATGTCCAGCATCGTTTCAGGCTTCTCCTATCAGCGCCCCTTATAAAAAGAGGCAGGGCGCTACTATAAGCCCCCTATGAATATTACAAAGCTAGAAAGAAACACTTGCAATGGTGCCGGGATCTCCCTGCCAGAGCAAGGACTTGCAGATTTCTGATTACACATGATTTTAGGTCCGCAGAGATAAGCTGGATTGCGCAATCATGAGTGTCTTGTGTGGGCGTTTTTTGTTTCTGGAAATAATTTAACATGAAAAAAAGAATAAAAGGGGACCTGCACTGTAGAAAGAAGCAAATTAATCCCCTTTGTTCCTGGTCCAACTACGCATGAGCGAGCAGCAGCGGCATCCCCGCTATCCATTTAGCCAGACGCGTGCCCGCACCAGGCATCTGTGAATGGCCGGCGCGGGCATGCTCCCTGTTAGAGGGTAGCGGGAGATGCGGCTGCCAGCGTGCTCGGATCCGCTCGCTTCAGACGAGCTCCTGGACAAAGGAGCTCGAGTGAATCCGAGGGCACTGATTGGACGAGCGGCAGATTATGCGTCGTAGGACCGAGAAGAGGTGAGTTTGTTGAGGCGACCTGGGGGGTTTCACACAGCGGGCACCCCCCCCATCGGAGTGCCCCGGGGGCAAGGACCAAAACTCAGGATAGTCAAAATCCTGAGTTTTGGTCCACTTTAACACGTCCCCCCCCCCCCCCCCCCGCTAGACTGGTAACTACTAATCTCAATGCAAATGAGCATTTATTGCCGTGGATATTATTGATATTGGATTCCATATATATTATTGATATTGAATTCCTCCAGCCGCCACTAGCCATTCAGAGATGCCTTGCGTGGGTGTACGCAGGTGATAAAGGGGGGCAGGGGATGCCACGGCCAGAAGAACAGTGGCATAATACAGAGGCTGTTTTTCCAATCATTTATCGGTGGGGTGGAGCCAGTACCTATACTTACCCGTAACCAATATAAGGCACAAGGAACAGTTTCCCTGTTTCTACTGCGCAGGCATGAACTCTCGTCCAATCAGTGTGCTCGGTTGCGCTCGTCAATTTCAGCTAAGAGCCAAGTTTAGCCGAAAGCAGCCAAGCAGAGGTGAGCACACCGACTTCTACGTCCCCGATGCCCTATAACAGGGTGCATGCCCACGCCGGCTTAAGGTGGAGAATAGTGCAGCCGTGTCTCAAGGATTTAGGATGCACCGGGCGAGGGAAATTAGGTGACCCTGAAATCTTCAAGTGGACCTAAACCCACGTCGATCGGCCCGGGAATCTATAAGATTCCCTGGCCGATCAATTCATCCAAAATCGGGATGCCCTGCTGTGTAAAACCCCCCAGGTCGCCCCATACACTTACCTTGTTTGCCGGTCCAATGGGGCATGCACAGGCCACGGCCGCATCCCCGCTATCCCTCTAGCAGGGCACATGCCCGCACCAGGCATTTGTGAATGGCCGGCCCTGTTAGAGGGAAGCGGGGGATGCGCCCGCCAGTGCGAAGGCTTAGATGGCGTGATGTCAGCGAAGGTCCGGGAAGAGGTGAGTTGGCATCAGGGGTCTGGGGGGTTTCACACAGCAGGGCACCCCTGATCAGGGTGTGCCCCGGGGGAAAGGACCAAAATCCCGGATAGTTGAAATCCTGGGTTTTGGTCAACTTTAAAGACTGTGGGTTTTGGTCGACTTCAAAAGCTTGGAGAGATATTTTGCCCCCTCACTGTACATTAGACTTCCCAAATGACAAAAGAAATTGCACCACTCCCCCCCCCCAGTTCTCACTCACCCCAGCTGGACTACCCTGGTACCTGTCACTAAGTGGGCAGCATCTTTTCTGCAATGAGCACATGACCATGAGAGGTCATGTGCTCAGAAGCCAGCAGACAGGTCTAAGCCCCGCCCCTTTGCCCACTGGCCTATCGGGAGAACTCCTCCAATGTCCATAATGAAGGGATAAGGAGTGACGCAGTCTGTGTGCGGAGGATTAGATACAAGGAAGTAAATACAACACACCCAGGCGGCACCGCGACCTCAGAGGCTTAGCGGACACCCTTCTGTACACATTGCGATTAGGGTCCGCTTCTGCTTTTCCTGGCCGGCGGTGATTGCACAGGAATTACCCAGCATGCACTGGGGCAGCTCCTGGCACTGACTGAATAACACAGCTAGAAAATGGGCTGCAGCAAAATACTAAAACCCTTTAAATGAAGGTTTAAAAACATGACCAGGTCCAACTTTGAAGTGGACCCACAAACTCCCACTGGCCAAGTTTCTTCTTGGAGCTCTCTAAGACGGGGGAACCAGCTGGATGGAAAGGTGAGTATCTCTCGAATGTAGGGATCTTCAGGCACGTGAGAGGCACAGGCCTCTTGTACTGCATCGGAAATCCTCCCAATCTGACCCTGGCTATAGTCAGCTCAACATGACCGGCTTAGTTTGAGGACAGTTGGGAGACTTCATAGTGGACCAAAACCCCGACCTGTAAAGCTGAGCAAAAGCCATTTCTGGGAGCTTCACTGAAAGTCAAATTTCCAGGTTTTGTTTTGCCTTAAAGTGGACCTTTCCCTCGGCGAACCCTGATCGGGGGTGGCCCGCTGTGTGAAACCCCCCAGACCGCCAAAGCCGACTCACCTCTTCCCAGTTCTACAGCCACTAGTCCAATCAGCGCGCTCGGACCCGCTGACGTCACGCCGTCTAAGGCTTCGTCTAAGGCCAGCGGCTCAGCCATTTCTCTTCCCGCCCTTGGCCTGTACTGTGTGGCATGTGTCAGTCGCTGCGGAGCTGACGCCGGAGATGGAGGTCCTCCAGCCATTGTCTGTGCCTCACGTCGCAGGCTGCTGGCACTTGTAGTCCACACCAAATGTGTTACATGCAGTACACAGCGCCTGATGGTGCACTGGCTCTTGTAGTCCATTTCTGGCCAGACCAATGTCTTGGGAGGGCGGGGACCATACTGCAAGGTGGAAGGGTTTCACACAGCCTTTTATTCAAGCCCCCCCCCCCCAGGCATCCCAAATCAGGATGCTCCACTTTTTAAAACCCATTTTACTCAGTAGCAACATGAAAAAAGGTGACTCCTTCTCTGAAAGCAGAACAAAACCCAGAGCGGCCACTGGTCTTCCCCCTGGGTATCCCAGATCAGGATGCCCCACTGTGTGAAACCCTTGTTACTTAGTAGCAACTTGACAAATGGTGGATTCCCCCTTAAAGTGGAAATGAACCCAGAGGGGCCACTGATCTTCCACCTGGGAATCCCAGATCGGGGCTTTGTTCCGCTTTAAGGGAGGGAGTCTGCCATTTTTCATGTTACTACTGAGTAAAAAGGGTTTCACACAGTGGGGCATCCCGATCTGTGATTTCCAGGGGGAAGACCAGTGGCCGCTCTGGGTTTTGTTCTGCTTTATGTGAGGGAATCCACAATTTTTTCACATTGCTACTGAGTAAAAAGTGTGAGCAGTGCTGTGTTACTTTAATAATAATGTAAAGGAGGTGGGTTATTCCATCCTAACCTGATTTGGTCATGATGTTTTAAAGCAGACCAAAACCCATGTAACCCAGCCTTTAGGAGTGTGAAGGAATCCAGGGCTGGGTTACAGGCATCATGCCTCTGCTGTGGGAGACCTCACTGCACACACAAAATGTGGTTTATAATAAATTCCATTTTTTTGTAAGGCAACCTCACTTTTTCATTGTGTAACTATAACATATACTCGTAGCAGCTTGTCAAAACAATGCTATTTACTGCTTTTCATAAAGGCAAAGGTAAATTATATTATGCAGAATTGAGTTCAGCCTTTTGGCCCGGCCCTCCACAATATTTTTAGTTTCTCATGTTGCCCCATGGAAAAAATAATTGCCCCCCCTGTGCTAGAGGAATAGCGGGGATGTGGCCGCAGTGGACCGGGAACGAAGGTAAGTGTATGGAGCGACCTGGGGGGTTTCACACAGCGGAGCATCCCGATTTTGGATGCCCTAGGGGAGGGGATCGAGGGAATCCCGAGCCGATCGGCATGGGTTTTGGTCCACTTGAAGACGTTGGCTTATCCCAAAACAGGATGCCCTGACGGCAGGGTACTGAGCGGATCTAAAGGTCCACTTTAAAGTGGACCAACACCCAGGATTTTCACTATCCTGGGTGTTGGTCCACTTCAGCGGGGCATCCGAGATCAGGATGCCCCGCTGTGTGAACCCCCCCCAAAAGCCCCAAAAAACTTACCTTTTCGGCGACGGACAAGCTGCCGCCGCCGCCTCCCGCGCGCCCCTCTTACAGGGCGCGCGCCCGCCATTCACAAACAGCCAGCGTGGGCGCGCGCACTGCTAGAGGGGCGTGCGGGAGGTGGCCACGGCTGATCATTCGCCGATAAGGTAAGGTTTTTTGGGGCATTGGGGGGGGGGGGGGGCGATCCGAGATCGTGAGGGAGGTGATCGGCCCAGGAATCTTATAGATTCCCGGGCCGATCACCCCTGATTGTTGGTCCACTTTAAAGGGGATTGATAGTGTCTACTCCCTATTGAGCTATACTTGAAATGCACTTGATGCTCCTCAGCCCCATAGTGAGGCATTCCCCTCAGTTTATAGCCCTCTCAAGCGTGGAAGAGGTGAGTTTTGGGTTTCGGATACCCCCCCCCCCCCCCCCCGGCACGAGCTGCATCACTTTAATGTGTTTCCTTTAAAGAAAGTAGGAAATGTATGGTTTAAAGAGGACCAAAAGCCACCCTGGAGTCTATGAGACTTCAGGAGAGGCATACTCGCTCCACCTGCTGTGTGAAGCCCCCAGGTCGCCCAAAAACTCATCTTTGTACCCGGGCCAAGGTCGCATGTGCGAGCAGCGGCCGCATTCCCACTATCCCTTTAGCAGGACGCGTCCCCGCGCCAGGCATATGTCAATGGCCATTGCGGGCACGCTCCCTGTTAGAGGGTAGTGAGGGATGCGGCCGCCAGCACGCTCAGAGCCGCTTGCATTAGACGAGCTCCTGGATGAAGGGGCCGGAGCGGATACAAGTGCGCTAATTGGACGAGCGGCCGCGCATGTGTCATAGGACTGGGAAGAGGTAAGTATGTTCGGGCAACCTGATGGGTTTCACACAGCCATGAGTCAAAATCCTAGGTTTTGGGCCACTTTAAAGCAGACCTAAGTTCAAAAGTAATTGAAGGTCTTCTTAATGTGCAGCTGGAGAAGCTAAATGAAATCCCATTCAGATAGGCTGGGGTGGGAGTGTGCGCCACCAGGAATTCGCCTGCTTGCGCTCTCCCCATTGAAGTCAATGAGAGCCGTTTGCTTTATGGCATTGTCACAGCAAACAGCCCTCATTGGACGAGAGCCCGCACATGCACCGTTGGACAGAGGTGCGGGAATTAAATTCCGGCGTTTGGGGGGGGGGGTGTTCACTGATAGGTATTCCAACTCGGGATTCCCCAGGGAGATTGAACAGAGCTTGGGAAAGTCCTGGGTTTTGTTCCGCTTTAAATCAGGGCTGCTGGGAGGCTGGGAGAAATCTAACCTCTATTTTATTGAATTTTGCTATACTGAAATGTTTGACCCTAAAATGCTGTTAAAGGGGAAACAGAGAGTGCTGAATGATTTTAGCACATGGTCTAAGTGTAGAGAGTGCTGCTGAAGGTTGGTGGTCACCGGTTCATGTTCAGCATCGGTTCAATCAACTCGGCGCGCGGGTGCGGGTCACGCTGTGCAAATAGCAAGGAGGAGCGTTTGGCTGCAGCATCCCCAGGCTAGCTGTAGGTATGGGGTCACTGGTAAAGGTGGAAGTAGGGGGGCTCCCGTTTGTACAAAGTGTCTAGTAATTAGATGCCCCGCCCTCTGCAGGTCTAAGAGGACCAACAGTTGTTTTGGCTGGTTATCCCAGATCAGGATGCCCTGAGGCCAAGTTACTGAGCACACCTAAAGTCCGTTTTTTTTTTTACTTTAGGTCCACTTTAAAAGTGATCTACATTGTCATAATTGCCTCCTACCCCCTAATCAGCTTTACTCGCTTTAAAGTGGACCAAAACCCAGGATTTTGACTATCCTGGGTTTTGGTCCTTTCCTCCGGAGCACCCTGATCAGTGTGTGAAACCCCCCAGGTCGCCCGAACAAACTCACCTCTTCCTGGTCCTACGGCGCATGTGCTGCTGCTTGTCCAATCAGCAAGCTCGGATGCGTTCGAGCCCCTTCGTCCAGCAGCTTGTCTGATGCGCGCTGGCGTTCGCATCCACGCTACCCTCTAAGAGGGAGCGTGCCCGCACCAGCCATTCACAAATGCCTTGTCGCAGGCACGCGCGCGCGCCCTGCTAAAAGGATGACGGGGATGCGGCCGCTACTCGCGCATGTGCTGTTGGACCGGGAACAAAGGTGAGTTTTCAGGCTACCTGAGGGGTTTCACACAGTGGGACACCCCCAATCGGGGTGCCCCGGGGGGAGCGAGTATGCCTGCCCTAAAGCCTGGTAGACTCCAGGTTTTGGTCCACTTTAAACTCCCTTATCAGCCTCGTAGTGAGGCAAACTCCTTAGTCCACCACTAGGTTCTGTGACTATAAAGGTTATTAGTCCCTTTCTTTAACCCAAGCCTCTCTGTACCTTGTTGTCCTCATCTGTCCCTCTTCCAAGGTTGACATAGAAAAGGTTTCCATTTCGCTGTGAAGCGGACCTACACTTGTAAGTGGCAGAAAAGGAAACCTGTCCTACAGGACCAGGCTTCCACGCTTCCTGCTAAACACAACCCAGCCGTGAGGAGGCTGCAGCACACTTTGGGCTGCTGGAAGACTGATGAGGGTTCGAAACACAGAAGAGGAGAGTCCTTTATAGGAAATAGGAAAAGCAGGCTTTAAAGCATATCTACATTCAAAAGTAATTGAAGGTCTGATTACAGCTACTCCCCGGGGCTTTCGGATCTGGGATGCCCGATTGTTTAAAGATTAGAAGGAAGACTAGAATCAGACAAAACCTCACCCTTTTTAGGCAGCCCCATGTAGCTACTGGCTGCCAGAAGGCACATGGACCATGCAAGTGGGGTGTGCGAGACCTGTGGTCACACAGGGTGCCATTCCAACATCTCTGTAAGGGGGCGCCAACTGCACCTCCATCTCTTTTATTTCATGATCCCTCCATTTTCATCTCTTTCCACACCCCTGCCACTTTCATATCATTTCCCTCCACCTTTTATCCATCTGCCTCTCCTTTTAGCTTTTTCAATTCTCTTTCTTCTTTTTTTTTACCTTTACTCCATCACCTTTTTCTACATCTCTCTCTAGCTCTCTCTTTTATTTGTTGATTTCTCTCTTTCTTACCGTTTTCTTGCTCTCTCGCTTTCTGACACTCCCTCTTTCTATCTTTATTTTCTTTCTCTCTCTCTTTCTGACACTCCCTCTTTATCTTTATTTTCTTTCTCTCTCTTCTTTTCTTTCCCTCGCTTTCGCCTCAACTCTTGTTTTTCTACATTCCCCCTGTCTTGCTCTCATTTCCACATTCTCTCCATCTTTCTCTTGTTACATGTCTTCAATCATCTTCTCTTCCTATGTCATTCTCAATATATTTTTAATATTTTCTCCTTCTTTCTCTTTTCCCCATTCCCTCCATACTCTCTTATCATCTTCTCTTCATATTATTTGCCTTTTTTCCGCTCTCCATTTCCACACTTTCTCTTATTTCTCTCTTATCTACCTTCAGTCTTTCTTTTTTCTGCATTCCTTCTATCTTTCTTGCCCCATCTCTGTCTCCTTCTGTGTTTCCTCTGTTTTTCTTTCCATTTGTGTGTGGGGGAGGGCACCAACCTGAGCTCCTGCACAGGGTGAATCTTATCCCAGGGCCGGTCCTGCAATTGGCACAAAGGTGCGGACCTGATTAATTATTTTGCCTGTCTTCGGGTTTCCTTTTAATCTTCAGTGGGTGAGTATACCAGGGTGGAGCTGTAAGCGGACCTTCAGTTATTTTGGACTGAACTCTGCTTTAATAGAAAGCTGGCGGGAGGCTAGGAGAAAGGAAATGTGTCTCACATTCACCCTGACGAAGTGTTGCTGAGGAGACGCAACGCGTCGGTGGAGGCTGCTGCGGGGGACCCCGACTCTAATGTACTGGTGACGTTATCCTTTTGTTTAATAATTTTACTCGCCTATCCTGCTTCATGGATTAGCAAGTCGTTTAACCCTTTCTGCACTACAAGCACTTTAGATCATTGTTATTTGCACACTTCTTTACTTGTGGTATTGCACCTTATGCACATGTTTTTGCACCTATGCACTTTCTGACACAATCATTAATTGGTAATTATATAATATTAAATGAACCTATTTTAATACTAATTTCATCCGCACATATATATAATAAAATAATAGTAATAATACATTAATATAAATTGTATATATATATATATATATATTTTTTTTTTTTTTTTTCACTTGTTACCCATGAACTTGAGGCATAATATTAATGATAAAAATTGATATAATCCATTTGTATAGAGTCATCTCCTGGGTCTCCCCTCTAGCCATTGTTGTTTGTGTATATGTTTTTTTTTTGTATAATCAAGTTTTATTGATTTTGGTTTTTAGAGAAAAAGAAAAAAAAAGGGGGGGGGGGTAAGTTGGGGGTACAGAAAATAAAAAGGGGGGGTAAGGGAGGGGGAGGGGGTACAACAAGAGCAAATCACAGGTATATATGCAGCACCGGTTATACATCTTGTCATCTACATCATTGAGTACATAAATTTGCTTCCATACATATACATATGTGTATGTGTTTTTTTAATGGTGTCTTTGTATAATATATTGTTTATTTATTTCCAATAAAAGATCTAAATTTAAATTTGAGTGCGGCTCATTTCAGGGGATTGTTTCTGGGATACATCTAGAATCCCAATATTAGAATTTTTCTCACAGGAGCAGCAACATCTAACCTCTGATTCATCCTAAAGTCCAGACTAAAGTGAATAGAATTACCCTGAAATGCTGTTATAGGGGAAACGCAATGAGTACTGGATCATTTCAGTGCTGATGAAGGTTGGTATGTACGGGTTAATGTTCAGCATTGTTTCGATTCTTTTAGCAGATAAGATAAATTGGCAGAAAAAAAAAATCGCCCGGCTAAGCAATATCCAGAACTACCCCTGCAGCTCGGCGCGTGCGGGTCACGCTGTGCAAATAGCGAGTTATGAAAAGTTCACAGAGAGGAGAGGTTTGGCTGCAGCATCCCCAGGCTAGCTGTAGGTATGGGGTCACTGGTAAAGGTGGAGGTGGAAGAGGAGGTGGGACACTGGGGAGAAAAGAGGAGGAGGGGGGGGTCCTGGAGGCCAATAGCTGGCTGGGGAAGCTCTGGAGGGAAGTGTAGTCCTGCCTATGTGTGGTGACGCCTCCGCTGCCCCAGGCACTCACACAGCAATCGCTCAGCCAGCACTTCCCCAGCCAGCTGCAGCTGCATCACGTCCCCGGCCAGCCCTGCCTGCCTGCCTGCCTGTCGCCCCCTCACCACAACCTGATTGCCTGTCCTGACCTTCCCCGAGTCCAGCCAGGAGAACTGCAGAACAACAAGGAGGGGCTGAAACTAGAACACAAAGAGAAACTTCTACCGATTGCTTGGGAAAAGTTTTTCCTGAAGAAAAAGGGAGGTGTGGGGACACGGAGGTGGATGATCGGACCTCTCTCATCTGGATGTCATCTGAGTCCCAGACACAACAGTAAGTCTGTCTCTCCCATTCCCTTTACCGGTCTCCTCTGACTATGTCCATCTTACATCACTCAACAATAACTCTTTTCCTCCGGTGGCTTCTGCTCTCCCTGCTTGTTGCAAAGTACCAAAATAAAAAAAGATGTCAAACCAATGCATACAATCTATCAACCAACAGTGATGCTGCTTATAAGATCCTATTGATAAGCAATTACACCATTTCTAATGATGATAAAACTGATACACTGGCCTTGATTCACAAAGAGTTGAAAAAAAACTCTCATGGTAGTAAAAAATTAATGAGAAAAAAGCTTCAGAGTGAGTTAGTGAATCACTAGATAGGAAGACAATGAAAGTCAATGGCACTTTTTCACTCCTGAAAAATGTATTGAACTTTTTTACCCCTTTTTACCTGTACTAAAAAGTGCCATTGACTTTCATTGTATTCTTATCTGGTGATTCACTAACAGTGGCTTTTTTTCTCATGAATTGAATTTTTTTACTACCATGAGAGTTGTTTTCAGCTCTTTGTGAATCAAGGCCAATGTATCAAAAAAATGATAGTAAATAGTAATCCGTAAATAGCAAATGTTTGGAGTGTCTGTGCCCAGATTGTTATTATCATTTATATGGCACTATCTTTTTCCATAGCGATGTACAAGGTATAATTACAGACAAGGTAAAACATACTGTACATGGACCATTACAAACTAGATGCTACAAAATTCAGATCAAATGTTGTGAGCAGAGGAGACAATAGGAAAGAGAGGCTTATTATATTAGTATAGATATTAGTATAGTATAGTATTAGTATAGTATAGATATTATCCTAGGATAATGATGGTCAAAGCCATTATTATATCAATATAAAATTGCTTTTTAATCTGATCCAAAAGATACTATTGATACACAATGATGTGATTTACTGTAAGATGACATCACCGATACAATGTATCAAAAAATGACGCTTGTAATGCTTGTGTCCAGAAGGTATTATATTATAGAAAGCATGCTATTCCTGTTGCCAAAACAATCATTACATTAATATAAAAACATTTGTATATTATTATTTATTTCAATAACTCCATCTATTTCTGTAGCGCTGTACAAGACAAAGTTCTACCTAAACTAGTGATAAACGTTGATTCTAATTTAAATGACATCACTGATGCAAATCATATAGTATAGTACAGTAATCCATAGGGAAATAGTATATAGTATAATAATACATAATAGACTATTTCTCACAAGGTGCTACAGAGTTCGATCCAAAAGAAATTATCTATATCTAGGAAACTTTTTATAATGACCTTACTGATATAATGTATTAAAAAGGTTTTTTTTAGAAAATAGCAGCACTGTGTTTATATCAGCAGAGATTATTATCTGTTTCAACAATCAGACCCAATCTACATCTGTCTGCTCTTTGTGAACAGTACAATCAAAGATCTGCGTCTATAAGGATTTGGCTTGAGGTGACAAATATCAGGAGACCTCCTCCTCCTCCTGTCATTAGTCCAATAATGCACTTTTAGACCCCCCCCCCCCCAAACAGCAATCATAATGGTTCAATCTAACCTGTCCAATCACATCCAGGGATGCTATAAGTTGGCCAAGAATGGTCACAACCACATTTGATTTGTAAGACTGATTACATTTCCGTTTGGTTTGATCTAAATATTTCCAACTAGATAATTTTGGATCAGAAAAAAGAAAATTCATTCTTGAATCCTATTTAGAATAATAGAAAACTGAACAGAAAATCAAATGTGTGGGACTGGATATAGGATGATGTGCCAATTATCTGCCAGATTTTACAGCTAATTGCTCTGATTATAAAGCGCTGTGGAATATGTTGCCACTATATAAATAAACGTATTATTATCATTATTACTTTTTTTATTATTATTAATTAAAGCATGGCCAGTCTTCGGTGATTCAATAGAATGAGCCTTATTACAAGGCTGATGTATCTGGTTCAAATCTTACTGTCTATAGCCAGTGGCTGGTTGGGCGCCACCTTCAGGCCAGCAGCAATATTATGCTTATAGTCTTATGGACTTTCAAATTTGATAGTTATTTGATATTTTGAATGTATAGATCTATACAATAGCTATTTATTTAGGTGGTTTTAGGAGTGCATAGTAAAGATTATATTTTGTTTAACACACTGTTTGTACACAATTTTTGATTACATTAAACTCTTCAATAACGGCAGATGGTCCTCTAAAGC
This sequence comes from Gastrophryne carolinensis, assembly GCA_027917425.1. NCBI lineage: Eukaryota > Metazoa > Chordata > Amphibia > Anura > Microhylidae > Gastrophryne > Gastrophryne carolinensis. Next base: position 51,478,093 of record CM051240.1, read on the forward strand.
TTTTTTGGGTGGGTTCCTATAGCACCGGTAATTACATTTATCCTAAGGTCCTGTTTTATTTGGGGGGAGGGGGCTTTATTCTCATACAATATCTATTTAAAGTGGGATACCCCACCAAAACCTCATTTAATCAGTATAAACTACCAATATGATGACACAATCTATATATTACAAGGCTAGCCACGCACCTTAAAATCCGATTGCACACTACTGATACAATTTTGTAGCAGAATATGAATAGATGGGTCAAGTTTTATACATATGGAGGAGATACAATCTCATTGTGAGGTATGTGGCCAGCACATGGGTCTGACTGAACCTATTTACTTTACATTTAGCAGGGTGGGATCTCCCAGTACAATTACATTGTTGTACAACTAGACTGATAGGTTGTTGCATTGATCTTAGATTTGATTGCATAATCAGACCACACACCTTGCAATCTGGTTGTATAATCTTTCTAAAATATTGTAGCTGTTGTTTGTCAGTGACTGACGGATGGGTGATCAATGACTGAAGGGTGATAAATGATCAATTGATCAATAGTTCGATTGATCTTACATATGATTGGATAATCTGATCTGTCAGATGTACCTTAAAAGACCATTGAAGTAAATGATCTATCGAACAAATCGGTTAAAATTGACCAACTGACATTAGGAAAGCTGGGATAGATTCCTAAATCAGAGTCAGTAGATGGATCTTCTGTTATTTCCACCTTGTAGTCTCAATCTAGTCCAACAGAAGTTGGAGGAGATTTATCAAAACTGATGCAGCGATGGATTGATAGAAAGCTGAAGCAGTTTACTAGAGGAACCAATCAGGACTAACCTAAAAGAAAAAAAAGAATAGGATTTTGATTGGTTCCCTAGAGGAAAAAAGTTTTATTGTGTTCTAACCTTGCTAAATCTGCCCTACAGACATTTCAATCAGCACGATCAGTAACCATCTCAAACTGATAGAAACAATCAGCACTTCTGATCTTTGCTGTCAGCTTCACGTATCTGACAAGTAGCTGTATCATAACCAGGGACAACTCAGATCAACAATCTCAACTGATATTAAAGCTAATAAATATAGACAGTTGCTTCCCACATTCACATTTTATTGATCGTTCATATCAATCTAATCGAGCATTAGATATCTCTTTAGTTCTCCCAAATACTGTATTTTACCATCAGTTTGATCTGCATTTTTAGCATGTTATCAATTATATGAACTATTTTTTTCTCCTCCATTAAATTTCAGATTTAAAGGGACAAATCAGTCTAATTAAGTCTTGTGGCTCATGGGACGAGCCACGATGGGATTACCTGCAGTAGATTGTCTACTATTGAGATGTATAAGCCAAAGAGCCCCCTTCTCAAAGGGGCAGCAATGAAGGTAATCCCATCATGGCTGCTCCCATTAACCAGAAGAGTTATTTAGACTGTCCCTTTAAGAGCCACACAAATTGCATACTAAAGGACCAATCATTTGCAACTCTTTCAACCGAATTCTACAATGATTCAGAATAAATAACTGAACATTAAAAACGAGACAGAAAACAGGCTAAAGCTAGTGTTTGCAAATCCACATACTTGTATCGTTACTTGTCTGATTGATTTATCATAAGTGAGATGATTGGATCAGATAAAAATCCAATCAAATCTAACATGATAAACAATAAAGAAAGAAATAAAGACTAAATAGATAAGTGTCATTTATTAGTAAGTTCTCTATTAGATTAGGAAATCACAGAACTATAGGCAAAAAAAAATCGATTAAATGAGCATTTTCTGGAATGATCGAACAATAAGAACTTGGACCCCCCAGACGCTGTGTTTCTGCTTCTTTAGTGATCAACTATACTGTATAATCCAAATCTAGCAATAAATAAAGAGAACACAATTGAATGTGTCACATGCAGTGATATATAGGTCAGGGCTTCTTAACATTTTTCCATCAAGTACGGTAACATTTTTTTTTTTTTAACTTGTCCAAAGTACCAGGAGGTACTCTGGTATCAGGGGTACTCAGGATTTGCCAGTCAAATAAACTTTAAAAAGTCTATAAAAGTTAATAAAGTCTTAAAAATTCAAAACAAAAGCCACTTAAAGTGCATGGAATTCACAAAAATGCACAGAAATAAATTAGTATCACCTTTTGGAGCATTTTAGTATTGATGGATCAAATCAAACTTGGGTAAAGTATAGATGGCAGAAGATCAGGTTGGGGTACCACCAGCGTTACCCGTGCCCCTGGTTGGGAGCATCTGCTATAGATGATCTATTACAAAAATCAGCATCAAATAATCCAACCAATAGGGCTTTGGTTTCTTATTCTAAGCCTCTTTCTTTGTTACACAGTTTATTTATATGTAATTAGTAATTAGATTTAGACAGTAATTTAATTAGATTTAAAAAACGATGAAACAAAAATGGAATGGGTATGGAGCTTTAGGAAAGCCCACAAATGCATCAACTCTTTTTGATGAGATTAGGATATTAGGATAGGGTTTAAAAAAATCATTCAGATTGTTTCTGAAGTCTAACACAGACCTCTGGACCCGGAAACTATTATCTGAATGTTATATAAATATATTAAATCTGATCATATTCCAACCCCAGTCCATCTCGGCCCTTGGGTAAGCGATTTAGCTGAACATTCCTGCACAAATTAAAGAGAAACAAGACACCCGACTTTGACTTTGTGGGGTGTTGTTCCTCTATGGGGCAGCATATGGATGCCCGGCTGTGTGTATTCCCCCCAGGTCGTCCCACACACTCACCTTCCTGTCTCTCCCACAGCGCAGATGAGAATGGGCACGCTGATTGGCCATCTAAAAGGTGAGCAGGGATGTGGCCGAGGTGAGGGCTCTGGGAGAAGGTGAGTGTATTGGGGCTTCGGGGGGGGGGGGGGGCAAGTCGGGATTGCCCCAAGAATTGGAACTCTAACAGCAGGGCCTGCGAAGTTCCTATTTGAGATCCAATCTGGAACTATCTGATAAAACCTAGATCATGTCTTGTTATTTTTGCAGCCATTGGCAAGGCAGTAAACATTCAGCATGTGTAGCTATGTGTTTCTCAAAGGTTGTCCACACACCTTACAATCTGATTGTAAGAAACCTGTACAATCGTAGAGCTATGGAAAAGTTTTGAACCGAGTGTCCAGTTAGGATCTCAATAGTACATAGCTTTCATAGGATTGTACAGCGATTGTACAGCGATTGTACAGCGATTGTACAGCGATTGTACAACCAGGTTGTAAGGTGTGCGATCTCTTAAGACCGGTACTCAGTATGCTTCTTGGAAATAATTCTTTCTGGGTAGAAAAATAAAACTGAAGATTGATCAACATGAAAACTGAACAGAAAAATTGCACAGTGTATGGGCAGCAGAATGGTGGTGGAATCTGTCTTGTCTTGATATGCGATTAGGGGATGACAATGGCGGTGTGATGCTGCAGCGCAGGCCCCATCATGGCCACACAGAGCTCCTCTGTCTGCGTCCCACACACAGAGAAGGCCGGCTGTGCAGAGGTGGCCGCCTGGCCGGCGTACAGAGCGAGCGTGCACTGGGCCTGCTGGAGTACAGGCTGCCGCCGATATTATTACATAGCGCACATCTGCTAGCTGGAACCGCTGTGGATTTCATTAACCCCTTAAAAGTATGAAGGAAGGAAGAAAGAGCTTACAATCTGAGTTTAAAGGGCAAAGGAAAATAAAAACAAACATTACTTACCTGACTGTCCGCAGGAGTGCTACAGGCTCAGATGGTCCATTTAGATCTGTGATGGATGATCAAGCGATGAGTCTCCTGCAGCCAATTGAGGGCGCCTGCTCCCATGTGATTGGGAGCAGAGGAGCATGTTATAAGAACCAAAGAATGGTTCTCTATTTGGGTTTAAAAGGGGATACAGAAGAGCTTACAATCTATTAGGGTATAAGGGAGGATACAGAAGAAGATGGTGTGGTGGAAGAGCTTACAATCTATTAGGTTATAGGTGAGGACACATAATGAGAAGAGCTTACACTCTATTAGGGTATAAGGAGAACAGAAAAGGAGAAGAGCTTACAATCTATTAGGATATAAGGGAGGATACAGGAGAAGAGCTTACAATCTATTAAGGTATAAGGCAGAAGAAAGAAGGAGGAAGAGCTTACTACTAAAGTATTATGGAGGATACAGAAGAGCTTACAATCTATTGGGATATAAGGGAGGATACAGAAAGTGAAGAGCTTACAATCTATTAGGGTATAAGGGAGGATACAGAAGGAGAAGAGCTTACAATCTATTGGGATATAATGGAGGATACAGAAAGTGAAGAGCTTACAATCTATTAGGGTATAAGGGAGGATACAGAAAGTGAAGAGCTTACTATCTATTAGGGTATAAGGGAGGATACAGAAGGAGAAGAGCTTACAATCTATTAGGGTATAAGGGAGGATACAGAAGGAGAAGAGCTTACAATCTATTAGGGTATAAGGGAGGATACAGAAGGAGAAGAGCTTACAATCTATTAGGGTATAAGGGAGGATACAGAAGGAGAAGAGCTTACAATCTATTAGGGTATAAGGGAGGATACAGAAGGAGAAGAGCTTACAATCTATTAGGGTATAAGGGAGGATACAGAAGGAGAAGAGCTTACAATCTATTAGGGTATAAGGGAGGATACAGAAGGAGAAGAGCTTACAATCTATTAGGGTATAAGGGAGGATACAGAAGGAGAAGAGCTTACAATCTATTATGATATAATGGAGTATACAGCAGGCAGAAGAGCTTACAATCTATTAGCATATAAGAGGGGGGGAGTGAAAGCCCTTGCATTCTAGAGCTGGAAAATGTTCCAACCTATTAGGGAATATATGGGGATACTGAAGGCAGAGGATCTTATAATCTAGGGAAGATGAAAGGTAGGATTAGGATTGGATATAGGGGAGGATATGGTATTTGTTGGCTCCCTCCATATAGCCCCCCTATGAGTTGGTGGTCCTGCCCACCCCTCTGATCAAACTGACGCCCATGACTTTTTCTGACATAAATTTACAGTGTGCTCACTGGAGACAATTCCAGGTCAAGGTAATTTAGCAAATAATCCATGGATGTCATTGGGGCTGGACAGAGGTGACAGCACAGAACACACGCCAGTCCTATGGACAACGCCTGTGATTACTCAGCGCAGACACAGCCACAAGAGCAGCTCTATCCGGCATGGACAGGGGCTGGAAGGATGACATCATACGTGTCATCACCAACACCCACAGCCATTAAAATGAGACCATTAGAATTGGGGACTGGTCCTTAAAGGGAAACTCCAGGCATAAGATGTGTTTTCAGAAGGAAGAGCTACCCCAACACATTTTTGTGGTCATATGGACGTCCCCGTAGAGAAGATTTCACCTCACTTCCTATTCTTCCATGTCACCAGTGACCCATTACAGGAAGTTAAAGCAACTTTGTGGTTGTTAAAGGCATCACCCAGGGGGTGCCCAGCAGGAGAAAAAGCCCCAGGTACCAGCCTGGCAATTTGACTCCTAACAGCCGATGGGTGATTCTAGTGGCGCTAGTGAGAGCCTAGAACTAACACAGAGTTCATCTAACTTATTATTTGGAGTCATTACAGCCACAAAAGCAGAGCAAGAAGGGCTAAATCACACCAGTTAAAGCGGTCCTTCACTCTGAATAAGAGCCTATCTTATATGTTTCCCACACCCTGTACATACAGATTGTCCACATTAAAAATCATCCTACCTGCATCTACTGCATGTTATGAGCCTTTAAACATCCAAGATGGCGGCTTATGGAAGCCGCCATCTTATCAGGCAGCCTGCAAACAGGAAGTGCCTCCTGACTGTGCTGCTCTGCATTCTAGGACTGCTGACCGTTACCTGACCCCAGCTCTGCTCTGTCTGAGCAAAGCACAGCTATAACCCGCCCCCCTGTACCTTATCCAACTCTCCTCTCCTTAGTAAGTGTGATGCTTCTGAGTCAAGATGGCGGCGCCCGTATCCTAAATTCCTGAACAGAGTTGCAGGCCAGTGGGGGGGGAAGAATAATAAGTTAGTGACTAAAAACGTAAAATATATTAATTTTAGATGCTGGGGAACCGTTTTTTAAGAGTTTGGGCTTTTCATTAAATCACGCTGAAGATCCGGTTTAAGTCCACAATTGCAGTACTAACCCTTCCATACTGATGAAGGGGGCATTTCCCCATGCTCCAAAGCTCTCAGTTTGAAAACCTAAGGCTGTCACAGGTTGAGAAGAGAGCCATGGATCTGCTGGCGACAAGTGGTAGGTTGAAGATGTGGGTCTAATTATACCCTGAATTCTTTTACTAGCATCCCTCTAGTAAAAAGCCTCCCTATTGGCTGATCATTTAAGGCCTGTGGATCATGGGCCAGCCACTGGAGACACTCGACTAGGTCAACCATAAAAAACGAGCGAGACGCCGGGGGTAAGTATGCCGCCACCCTAAACTGTAATCATGTGATCTTGGGCTATGTCTGTTACATGGGGGACCAAAAGCTGCAGCCAGAGTCTCCTACAGAAGATCATTATGTTCTGTCAAGACACATAAGAAAAACAAACTCACCTTACTTTCTAGGCCGGTCCAGTGGTCAGAATCCTCCGGGTTTCTAAGATTGGGGTTCCCGGGGTCCTCGCACTTCCTATGCAGGTCCCCTCCATTGCAGTGAATAGATTTGGGCCTGCAGAGGCAGTATAATTGAGGTGGGGGGGGGGGGGGGGGGGGGTGAGACCACAACTGACCATTAGAGATGAGAGATCATTGGTCGAGTACCGATAAATTATTTTGGTAGACTGATCAGGAGCTTCTGTGGGGTACAAAAAGCGAGTATGTTTTTTTTTTTTTTAAATTAGGTTCACAGACCCTTTAAAGTTGACCTACATCCTCCCTAGGACAAACTTCTCAAGGTTGGTGTATATCTGCTAGGATGTGCATATCAAAGGCATCACTGGAAAGCACGAATGAAGCATTGCTAGACAGTTACAGCGCTACGGAAGATGATGGTGTTTTATAAATAATAACAATTACTAGACAAGCTTTACAAAATGGGTCCATGAACTTCTATGAAATCATTAGAAAGCTCTTCCAATGAGCATAATAAGGATTCCTATCATGACAGGTTCTCTTTAAACGAGCCATGGATCAAGCAAGCTGCGAGCTGTATTGCAGAGCTAGCGCAAACCTCTACGAAGTCAGTTTTGGGGTCACAAGTCGCAAGTCGCAGCGTCCGGCCGCGGCAGCTCATCGGCCAATAGCGGAGCAGGGGTGAAGAAGTCAGAGCGCCTGTCTCCCTGGGGATCCCCGCGTTTATCTTCGGGATGGGTGGGGGCAGCATTGCAGCGGCTGATCTGCCGGGAGTGGCCGTATTGGAGGCCTGGGTGGGATGGGCCGCGTGTGAAGCGATGCCCAGGAGGGTGAGGCGAGTACAAGCCCTCTGATCTGCCTCACATTGCACAACCAGGCTATGCAGCTTATGTGTGAGCTTTGCTGGCCACACACCTTACAATCTGATGGGGATCCCAAACCGAGAGGCCCCTATGAGGCAAAAGTAAGTAGCCGCAACCCAGCGCCCAGAATTCTGCTGTACACCAACCCCTGTGTGTAGGGTTGGGATGCCCCAACGCTGCCATGGTTGGAGGACCTCCTGACCTTTTATGTCACCTCTTAGGTTGTAAGCTCTTACGACCAGGCCCCTTACTTCCATGACTTGCTTGTTGCCATGTCACTTATGAGTGTTATGATTAGGAATCTCTGCGGAATATGTCGGCATTATATAAAAATTATTATTATATTTCTAATAATCCTTACAGTCTATTCTGACTGCAACTAATCTAATCTAACCCCTCATGACATCAGTGAGCCCTGCACCGAGAGATACTCACCTTTTCTAAGATCCATCCAGCAAGGAACAGGAAACACAGGTGGCAGCCTCATCTTCTCCAATAGGCTTTATTGTAGTGTGCAGCTCTTTCCTGATCCCAACCATACAGGACTCCATGTGCAATTATCTTTTTTTCAATTGACTGGGGGTGCCCCAAGGGAGGGCAGACCAAAACTCTGAATGGGCAGCCCTTGAGTTGGGATGCCGCTGGCCTTACCCTTGGGCATCCCACTATGTGACCCCCCAGGTCACCACAAAATTCAGCTTTGCCCTGGCTCCCTGTTGGCCATATCCCCGGCATCTCCAGTGCCCAGCCACTCAACAGGCTGGGACCGGGAAAACTGTGGATGAGGCCATGTCTTCTCCCTATTGCCAAGCTATAAAATGAGCTGTATGCCGATCATTAATATGCCCGGCTATGGTGCCAATTGGACAAGAACCCCTGTATCTGCCGTGTGAAAGGTAAGTTTTTAGGGGCAATTCGGGGGGTTTCCACATATCTGGGATCCCCCTGATGCAAGGACCAAAATCCAGGATAGTGAAAATCCCAGTTTTTGGGCTGCTTTAAAGGGGACCTGAAGTCATTGCTGACTGTTTAAAGGTGAGCTATAGTGACAAAATGGGGTTTGAGATGGAGAGGGGAAGGGTCACTTGCTTATTTTTTATTTTGCTGGAAGGAAGAAGAAATCGGGGTCACAAGTTTGCGCATGCACCATTCTGCTTTTACAGGGGAGGAAAGTCTAATGGCCTGTGCTGGGATAACAACTTATTGCTATTGCAGTGTTTGCTTTTACCCATCTTGCAATGCTCTGGCCACTAATTAGAATGGTTATTGCTGCTGTTTCCAAAGCTGGCACAAGAGATAAGAAGTTAGTTGAGCGGTCCTCCCCTGTAAAAGTGGAGAGATCCATTCAAAGACCAGTCACCCCTGATTTTGCTTTCTCCCAGTAAAGGAAAACAGCAGCGTGCTGGGAGATGATCAGCAGCATGACACCCTGGTATATAGGAGAGTGTAAGCAATGCTGGGATTTGTAGTTCTCCAACCCCCTCTCCCAAACCCGGGGGCCATGTCAGCACATTTCTCCGGCGAGGAGGCTGCGCGGTGACCTCATTGCTTTTCATTAAGTGCGTCCTCACACCCTGCAGTGTGTCCTGGCAGCGTTCCCCGTTCCATCATCTCCAGTGACTTCATGCGGACACAGAGCCGCCGCTGCCAAGCGCCTCCGCTCTGCAAAGCAAATAAGAAGCAGAGCCGGCCGAGGAGAAGCCAGCCATTACCCAGAATCCCCCTCACGCCTAAAAAAAATAAGCTGTATGTGCAACGTCACCCTACATATGGCTCCCAGCATCTCCTGCCATTCAATGCCAATGGTATAATGAATGAATCTGGAGAAAGCAACCCAATACTGGAGGTGTAACACCAGCAGACAAAGCGACAGGTTATCACTGTACACATAGGGACTATGGAAAAGGTGATCCCTATTCTGGATGTGTAACACCAGCAGACAAAGCGACAGGTTATCACTGTACACATAGGGACTATGGAAAAGGTGATCCCTATTCTGGATGTGTAACACTAGCAGACAAAATGACAGGTCATTACTGTACACATAGGGAATATGGAAAAGGTGATCCCTATTCTGGATGTGTAACACTAGCAGACAAAATGACAGGTCATTACTGTACACATAGGGAATATGGAAAAGGTGATCCCTATTCTGGATGTGTAACACTAGCAGACAAAATGACAGGTCATTACTGTACACATAGGGACTATGGAAAAGGTGATCCCTATTCTGGATGTGTAACACTAGCAGACAAAATGACAGGTCATTACTGTACACATAGGGACTATGGAAAAGGTGATCCCTATTCTGGATGTGTAACACCAGCAGACAAAGTGACAGGTTATCACTTTACACATAGGGAATATGGAAAAGGTGATCCCTATTCTGGATGTGTAACACTAGCAGACAAAGTGACAGGTTATCACTGTACAGATAGGGAATATGGAAAAGGTGATCCCTATTCTGGAGGTGTAACACCAGCAGACAAAGTGACAGGTCATCACTGTACACATAGGGACTATGGAAAAGGTGATCCCTATTCTGGATGTGTAACACTAGCAGACAAAATGACAGGTCATCACTGTACAGATAGGGAATATGGAAAAGGTGATCCCTATTCTGGATGTGTAACACCAGCAGACAAAGCGACAGGTCATCACTGTACACATAGGGACTATGGAAAAGGTGATCCCTATTCTGGAGGTGTAACACCAGCAGACAAAGTGACAGGTCATCACTGTACACATAGGGACTATGGAAAAGGTGATCTATATTCTGGATGTGTAACACTAGCAGACAAAGTGATGGTTCATCATTGTACAGATAGGGAATATGGAAAAGGTGATCCCTATTCTGGAGGTGTAACACTAGCAGACAAAGTGACAGGTCATCACTGTACACATAGGGACTATGGAAAAGGTGATCCCTATTCTGGATGTGTAACACCAGCAGACAAAGTGACAGGTCATCACTGTACACATAGGGAATATGGAAAAGGTGATCCCTATTCTGGAGGTGTAACACCAGCAGACAAAGTGACAGGTCATCACTGTACACATAGGGAATATGGAAAAGGTGATCCCTATTCTGGAGGTGTAACACTAGCAAAGAAAGTGACTGGTCATCACTGTACACATGGCATATGGAAAAGGTGATCATCAATAGCAAAGCAGCATGACCATCATCACTGTACACACAGAGAATCTGGGAAACGGGAGAGTAACCGGTCAACACTGTAACACAAGTCTGAAGCCAGGGAAAGGTCTCAGGGGTTTTACTGACAAGCTGCTAATTTTCCTAGGAGTTATTAAAGCAGACCTCAATTTATTGTGTGCCTCTGGCATAGGCTCCACCTTAAAAAAACAAATCCCCCCCCCCCCACCAGTTTAGGTAATACTATAGCCGTGTTCACCTTTTACAAATCAGATCCCCCAACCACTAATTTAGGTGATCCTAAAGCCTTGCCTGCTCTTAAGAGTGAACAAGGCTTTGGGATCACCAACATTGGTGGCAAGGGAGTTGGGAAGGGGAGGCAATTTCATTTTTAAAGAGGAGTTGTTCCTTTAAGATGGAGCACCCCTATTCGGGATCTCCCACTGCTGTGTGCGTCCCCACGCGGTTAGCCCAGAAAACTCGCCTTCCTGGCAATCTCACGACACATGTGCAACCAACTGCTAGCCAAGTGGCCTGCTCTGCCAATCAGCGCTCTCTGTTTGGCTCGGCTCCAGACCCGGCCTTTCTGAATGGGCAGTGCGGGCATGCCCACAGCTAGAAACTGAGCGGGGATTCGGCTGGTGGCACACTCGGCTTCAATCGGCTAGCTAGTGTGCCACCAGTCGCATCCCCGCTCAGTTTCTAGCTGTGGGAATGCCCGCACTGCCCATTCAGAAAGGCCTGGTCCAGGTACACACAGAGCTAAAGGTGAACAGGTATGTGGCTGAGGCATCAAGACATGGCAAGGGTTCTGGGAGCAGGTGAGTGGAACGGGCAATCTGGGGGGTTTCACACACCAGGGCATCCCAATTTGGATTGGACCTCCAGAGCCTTCAGGTGCGATCACACCCCACCCTAGGGCATTGTCCAATTCCTGGTTATATCCCCAGCAACAGCTGCTATTGGCTTGCTCCAATGTTCCTCACTCGGTTGGCAGCCACGAATGCCCAAATTGGGATGCCCTTAGGGGGTGGGAGCAGGCATGTGACTGGAGACCCAAAAGAGAGACCAGCTTTAGGTTGCAACAGGATGCTTTGGCTGCAGACGACTTCCCTAAAGGGAAGCGGATAAAATATCTGGAGAGAGAGGATTTCGGTGCCTCAGGACCAGGCTTTCCCTTCAGGGTGAGAGTTACCTTAATGTGTCCCTTTAGGTATACTTCTCCTTTAAAGACACACTGCCAACAGGCACCCAGGCCATCATTATCTTGCTGCCTCGGAGCATCATTATAAAGAGGAGGTAAACAGGCTTCTCCTTTGCATACCTTTCATTGGGGAGCTTCTGTTTCGAGCCAAAACATACACAGGGCGAGTGGCGGCGGCACAATGCGGCGAGGCATCAGTGGGCCATTGTATTGCCAAGCACTTGAAAACAAGGCACAGGGGTGATCATCTCTAGTCACCCGAGGGCTGGCATAATCGCTGTGTGGTTGCTGGAATGAAGCTGCTATTCCGCAACATGCAGCAGCCGTACAAGCCGGAACGGCGGAGGTTAGGGTGGTGCGCTGTGATGTTTGCTTTGGGTGGTGCCAACTCTTTCTTGGTTTTACATGTCTCCTAAAAGGTTCTAAAAACAGTAGTTAGCAGGCACCTTACCTGTCAGATCAGTGCAGTAGATGCAGGTTGGATGATTTTTAATGTGAGCAATCTGTATGTACAGGGTGTGGGAAACATATAAGATAGACTCTTATTCAGGGTGAAGGTCCGCTTTAAATTATGCTGAAGGTCCGGTTTAACTCAAAGTTTAAATTAAACTGCAGAATGCAGTGGTTCCCCCAATTAGCTTGAATATTACTGCAGCAGTGGTCCACTCATACCCACCTATATATTGGCACTGGTGCCCATCTGTACCCAATCCAGATAACAGTCTTTATTTTTCCAAGCAGAGCTACAGCCAATAATTAACAGGCTAGAGGTGCCTTTTTCCTATCAACTCTAATAACAGCCAGCCACTGTACTCCCCTCCTCCTTTAAAAGCAGGGCAGAGTGGTAACATTAGCCCCTTCACCCATTGGAATAATGCCCCCTGTGATACCCTTCTTCTGCGCAGGTCGATGAAATGTGTAATCATTTCGACCAGGCCACGAAAAGTTAAAATTGTTCAGGGCCCAGGCAGGTCCTCCCTATCTCTGCCCAGAGAGGTCACGCAGTGATAAGAGGCCCAGCAGGCCTGCTCTGTATACATCATTAGCACAGGCCCTCAGCCAGACATGACAGCTACTAACAAGCTGTCCCCCCTCCAGCCAATCAGGAAACAGCGTTTATCCATCAGCCACAAAGTCACTGTCCTGAAGTTTATTTTTCCCATCAGTCACCAGTGGCCCTGGGATCGCTGACCCCTCTGCTTCTGTTGTGTTAACTCCTCTCCCTCCGTGCGATTTTAGCACCCAGGCCTGCTGGGTGGCTCACACCTCCAACACAACTGTGAAGGGTGTCTCATCATCGTTCCATTATACTGTATATATATATATATATATATACACACACACACACACACACACACACACACACACACGATAGGACCAGGCAGCTACTATGGGGCCTACGGTTAAAGTGGTAAGAATAGCAACAATCTAAGGAACAGGTTGAAAAAAACGTATAGTGTCTACCTTCTCTTATACACCAACAGATTTTACACTCTTCCAGCTTCTCTTACATCCCAGCAGATTATAATCTCTTCTGCCTTCCATAGATCCTAAACCCTTCCACCTTCTCTTATACGCCTGCATATTATAATCTCCTTCTCCAACTGCACCCTCTCTAATACCACCAAAAGAGTAAAAATTCCTCCCTTCTACGACAACAGATTAGAATCTCTTCCACCTGCTCCATACTCTTGCTTATACACCAAGATGTAAGGTCACAATACATTTTTGTCATTTTTTTTTTTTTACAAGGCAATAAAAAAAAAACCGAGACATAATATATCATGCAAAGACAAGTGTCCAAGTACACTGTAAAAAATAACCACAAGAAATGAAAATATCTCCCACCCTGAGTTATACTATAACAGATTATAATATCTTCTGATTAAATTTAGAGGCCGATTCATCAATAGCGCCAGGTAGCGACAGATGAGCGACTGTAGCGTGATTTTTTCAGCGCCAGCCAGTATTCGCTGTGCTTGGCCGGCGTTAGCTTGATGACAGCGACTCAGTCGGTGTGCGGTAATGTTGAATACGGGCTGGGGGGTCGCTGTTTCACAGGTCCAGCGTTGTATGTGAGCGCCTGACAACGAATGGCCAGAGCGAACGGCTAGCTACATATTCATCAACAAATCACGCTCCGAATGTGCTGTCGCTGTCCATTCCTTGTTTAAACCCCAGAGCGCTGGCGGCGATGTGTATTAACTAGTTTTTAACCCCTAAACAACCATATTTTTGGAATGTAACATTATACATGTTTTTAGAATCATTTTGTAATATGAATACATTAATCTCAGACCTGTTAGATCAATTCTGCACATATTTTTTTTTTTTTTGACTTAAAAATAAATCCTAACATTGCAGAAGTGTTCTCCGATTTTTTGACATTAAAAAAAACAAACAAAAAAAAAAAAAACAATTAATTATGAATAATTAAAGATTGCTCCATTGAAATGCATTGGACATCGCCAGGGAGCGACAGCTCATACCTGGCGCTGTGAGGGAATTTGCAGCGGCGCTGTTCGGTCCAGGCGGCTTCATGATGAATGCCGCGCTAGCCGTCGCTCTCGCCGGCGCTAGCCTCATTTTGCTTGATAAATGCGTCATTGTGACCGCCGCCGGGCGTACTTGAGTCGGTAGTCGCCGTTAGCTGCCGCTACCTGGCGCTCGTCAGACACTACCTGGCGCTATCGCTTGATGAATAAGGGCCTTAGTCAACTCCTATCACTTTCTTTTATGCCTGGCATTTTGATATCTCTTCTACCTACTCTACTACCCTTTCTTATACTCCTTTCTCTTAAACCCCCAACAAATTATAATCTCTTCCACCTACTGTACATTGTTTCATACTACAAGAAATTAACGTCTACGAGAAATTAACATCTACGAGAAATTAACGTCTACGAGAAATTAACGTCTACGAGAAATTAACGTCTATTCCACCTTCTCCTGTATCCCAAATTATAATATCTTTTTACACAACGGATTATAAACTCTTTTTTGTCTACCTTCTCTTATATGCCTACACGTTTTAATCTATTCAATTTCAACAGATTATCATTTCCTCCACCTCTATAGATTATAATCTCTTCCACGTACTCTACCTTCTCTTATACAGTAAGCGTTTCAGAAATTTTCCACTTTCTCTTAAATTCCAACAGATTATAATCCCTTGTACCTTCACTCACACCACAACATATTATAATCACTTTTATTGTCGTAAAATGAAAACGTAAATAAAATAATTTGAAAATTAAACCATAACAAACTGCAATGTCTTCCGCCAACTCTACTCATACTCCAAGGGATTAAAATATTTCCTGATTTTATACCCAAACAAATTATCATCTTTTCTGCCTCCTCTATTATTCAACAGATTATAAACTCTGCCTCTTTCTCTGCCACAAAAGATAATGATTGCCCCATCTTCTCTGCCCTACATTTTTACATTTTCTGCTTCCTTTGATAACTTAATAGATTATGAATTCTTCTACTACCTTTTTTATTGCAGTAGATTCTACCGCTTCCACATTCTCTGGTGTCTCTATATATATCTCATATATAGATTATAAACCTATCCATGTTATATATATATATATATATATGCACATACATATATAGGCCTTGATTCAATAAGAGATTAAAGCGGACCTTCACTTTGAATAAGAGTCTATCTTATATGTTTCCCACACCCTGTACATACAGATTGCTCACATTAAAAATCATCCTACCTGCATCTACTGCATGTTATGTGCCTTTAAACATTCAAGATGGCGGCTCATGGGACACCAGGCTGCCTGCAAACAGGAAGTGCCTTCTGACTGTGCTGCTCTGCATTCTGGGATTGCTGACCTTTTCCTGACCCCAGTTCTGCTCTGTCTGAGCACAGCACAGCTATAACCCGCCCCCTCTACTTTATCCCACTCTCCTCTCCTTTGTAAGTGTGATGCTGCTGAGTCAAGATGGCGGCGCCCATATCGTAAAGTTCTGAACAGAGTTGCAGCCCAGTGGGGGAAAGAATAATAAGTAACGAAAAACTTAAAATATATTAATTTTATATGCCGGGGAATAGTTTTTTAAGGGTTTTGGCTTTTCAATAAATCATGGTGAAGGTCCGGTTTAAAGAAATTCTTGTGGTAGTAAAAAATTCACTTTAGGAGAAAAAAGACTGAGAATGTCACTTTACTGTTAATGAATCACCAGCTAGAAAGACAATGAAAATCAATGGCGCTCTTTACTACAGTGTAAAAAGGAGAAAAAAGTTCTTAACTACCATGAGAATTTTTGTTCAACTCTTATTGAATCTAGGCCATAGATGGTAAACTCTTCCAACTCCCATATCCCACCTATAGATTGCCCCTTCCGTATGCTCTCCAATAATTCCCCTAACTACTGGAATAGGGTATAAACTCTTTTACCTCCTATAAACCCTTATAAACCAGTCTAGATGTGTTTTTCCACCCTCTGTATCCTTCTTTAGCTTCAGGGCATAAAACTTGAAAGGAGGCCGTTGACCATCCTACTATAGGGCCCAACCATGAGCTGTTTGGCCCCTGGGGCTACACACACACCCCAGTCCCTGTCCTGTGATCCAGAAGTGTTCCAGGCGAGGATTATGACACTTAGCAGCAAGAAAGTTGGTCGCTCAGATTTTTGGATCACCTGTATTCTTGCCTGGACCTGCACACGGTGCGCCACTGCAGATGTCTGCGACACCCGAGGGCAGGAAGGGAAGGTGCATGGGCAAAAAAATGCCGGGATCGGGATTCCAAACAGCCGTCACAGCTGATTATCGGACTTGTCACGACCATCACTTGTTACCTCTCTATATAAACACAGCATTCCTAAAAAGGTTTGAGGGCATGTCAGGTTAATACACAGAGGCGCGTGCTAGGAGCCAGCTGGATCAGGGGACATCTCGGGGCTATGGGCTTGGGGGCAGCATATATGAACCCCGTAAGGGGAGATGGTAGAATCCACCCACCCTAATAACCCAATCTGAAGATCCTCAAAGGGTGACATGCTACTGTACCATACCATCACGTATATCATGCTCACCATGCTGTTACCCAACACCCTCTTCTGATACCCTAAATCAGTAGTCCTCAAACTTCCTCCTCAAGGGCCGAGACAGGCCAGGTTTTGCAGCTCTCTATGCTGATGCACAGATGTAATAATTAGGGCTATAGCTCTGTCTGAGCACCAGTTAATTCACCTGTGGAGTAGCGTGGAGAGCTGCAAAACATGGCCTGTCTCGGCCCTTGAGGAGGAAGTTTGAGGACTACTGCCCTAAATACTTCTTTACCTCACTCACACCACCCAAGGGCAATTCCACCTCAAAAACCTACCTGAAACACCCCAAGGCCCACCATCCTTTTTATGGGCCAGTTTCAGCAGCTCCAACACACATATGAAAGCCTCTTATAAAACATTTATTCTATCAAAGGGCCCCTCTATAACTGAATGCTGTTTAAGGGTACCTTTATTAAATCCTGTAAACCTACTGGTATCATCTGGGCCATACCATGCTATTTTCTAGCCCCTCAACCCTAATATCTAACCGAATCCTACCTAATGTTATTCCCAAAGGTCCCTGATTGTCCGTTCCTGGATCAATCAGAGCCTACATTAAACCGGACCTTCACCCTGAATAAGAGGCGTTTCCCCCGCCCTGTACATACAGATCACTCGCATTAAAAATCATCCTACCTGCATCTACTGAATGTTATGAGCCTTTAAACATCCAAGATGGATTCTTAGCTGCCTGCAAACAGGAAGTATCTTCTGACTATGCCACTCTGCATTCTGGGATTGCTTTTCCTGACCCAGGCTCTGCTCTTTCTGTGCAAAGCACAGCTATAGCCCGCCACCTACACTTTTCTCCTCTCTTCAGTATGTAATGCTTCTGAGCCAAGATGGCGGCACCCGTATCCTAGACTCCTGAGCAGGGTTGTAGCCCAGTGGGGGAAAGAATAAGTAAGTGACTAAAACGTGAATTATGTTCATTTTAGATGCTGGGAATAGTTTTTTAAGGGTTTGGGCTTTTCATTAAATGATGCTGAAGCTCCAGTTTAAAGGCGACCTAGCAACACTGTCCTGGTCCATAGGGACATAAAACTAACCTGATCCACCCCCTCGCATTATTAGTGAACCCAGAATTTACCTACCTGAATCCTACCTTGTTCCCACAGATTTTTTATGGATCAGTTAGGCCCATGGAGACATCAAACTAAGCTAACCTGC
The DNA here is from genome assembly GCA_027917425.1 of Gastrophryne carolinensis. Taxonomy (NCBI): domain Eukaryota; kingdom Metazoa; phylum Chordata; class Amphibia; order Anura; family Microhylidae; genus Gastrophryne; species Gastrophryne carolinensis. The sequence continues at coordinate 51,496,148 of CM051240.1, forward strand.
CCCTTAACTCTAACATCAAAGGCACCTGAATGTCCATTACTGGTTCAAGACCCTCAGTTGAAAGTAGACCTAGCTACAGTATGCCAGGGAGGGTCTAAGGGGGATTATTGCTTTTTCTGTTAGTTAATTGATGTCTATGGGGAAAGACTGATTAAACTGCCAGATCTCCTGACTGTCTTGAACCAGGATCTTATGGTTTTCTCCGATGTCGTGTAGCTGCTATAACAGAGCGGAGCTGAATAAGTTACACATGAAACTTCCTCCTGATAGAAGAAGACCTCCCCCCCTCCTCCTCCAGACACCAGACCCAACGCCTCTCCTGATAGCAATTACCTCCCCTCTCCCCACCATCTGCTAAATCTCCTCTTATTCCTCTTTTTATTCTTTCCATCCCCTTCTCTCACCTCGCCCCCCCCCCCCCCCACAGCTGCACATTCCTCAGCATATTACCTGCCTCCTACTGACCCCTGCCTAACTCTGCCTGTACAGGCACCGATATATACAAAGTCTATCTGCCCGCATCTCCGGCGTATTCATGCAGAGGAGACCCCCAGCGCTGCTCCTCGCCTTCCGCTGGGATTTACAGGATAGAACTCTCTTCTCAAATAACATATTTATGTATAGAAGCAGCTCCAGACCGGGCAGAGGCTGTGCCGACACATACAAGGGATGTGTATACAAGAAATAAAAGTGCGTGTATATCAGGGGCTTAAATAAAGCAACAGCATCTGGGCCCCATCGCGACTTCTCCATAACCAGGACACTAAACAAACTTAACCTACATTCTCATGGACTCCGTTAGCCTGCATTAGAGTGATACTTACCTTTTCCTAGTGGACTCCATCTTCTAGTAAAAAGGTGCAGCACTGCAATGGGATGTATTCTGGTCCCCATCATACGGAGCTCCATGAAGCAAAAGTAAGTATCTCCTGAATAAATGTCTCATGAGTAGAGGGAGTACTACAGCACGGAGCTGTCAGGAAGGGTTTAGATCTGCTTTAAAGCAGAACAAAACCCACTGGGTGCAGCCCTGGCCTTCCCCTGGGGCATCCCGAATTTCGATGCCCTGCTGTGTGAACCCTTCTAGGGCACTGGTAATCACTCAAATTTCCCAAGTACATTGGCACATGCACAGGCTCTCGTCCAATCAGAGCCGCCTGCTGAACTGACATAATTCTGAAAGGCAGCTCTGTTGTGAATGAGGAGCAAGAGCAGCTGCATCCCCGCATTTTCAGGCTGTACGTGCCTCCGGCTCCCAGCGATTCAGATAGGATGGGATGTGAGCGCAGGTCAGTAGCGCATGTGCCACTTGCGCTCCCCATTCACAATAATCATAACTGCTCACCAAATTTTGTCACTTCAGAGGGCGTCTCGGATTGGACGAGGCGGTATTGGCCTGGTAAGAGGTGATCCTGAATGTGCCGATCAGGGGGGTTTCACACAGTGGGTCATGCCATTCCGGGATGCCCGAGGGGCACAAACCAGGAAAGTGAAAAACCTGTGTTTTGTTCTGTGTTTTGGACTGCTCAGACAAAAAAAAAAAAAAACTTTGGACATTTTAGTTACAGAGTTTTGCAGCTTTCTCTGCTCGACCACCACCCACCAACATCCTCTGTGCCAAACAGCCATCCTCGCTGTCAGTCTCTATGGATTCAGACCGCCCACTCCATTCTGAGGCCTGGCATATCCCCTTTGTTGCAGTAAATGCGGCAGGCATAAGAGGTCACTGTGACGCGGAGATGGCCAGTGAGCCAAGACTCAACATTGGACTAGGACGGATCATCTGTGGGGGGGAGGGGAGTATGTATTAGGGAGTTTCAACACCCATTGTCTACAAATTGGCCATTGATCGCCATCTAGCTTGATGCATCACCAATCGGGAAGCCCCGCTCACACCGTGCCCAACACCCACTAAAATGGGTGTTGGTCTTCTGAGAGGAACCAAGACTATGGCAACAATAATTTAGTCAAAAGTTTTCTAAAACATCTCATAATACCTTGTTGTATTATATGTTATACCCTATCTGTAATATCTACCTTGTACATCCCAATAGAAGATGATGGTGCTTTATAAAGAATCCATTCTAAGGGAAGCAAAAACATCTGTCTCTAAAGGGGGGATAAGAGCGGCCTGCCGGGGACCAGAGGGGCAGATCTGTTCCTGATGAAGGCAGCGTGGCTGGTGACTAGCACACAGCTCCTTTATCTACATGATGCTTTAGAAGTGACAGACAGGGAAGGGGGGGTCCACATACCGGCAGGGGCTCTGTTTATACATACAGGGCATGGCCTGACAGGCACAAGCCTTTCTTGTGCTGGAGGTGAGAGGTCATAAAGCCTAAATGATAGGGGTTCAAATACCAGGATAAATGCTTACCTATTCCTCCAACCAGCAGCCTGTCAGCACAGGCAGGAGCAGCATTTCTTTTTTCCAGAATCTTTAAAGCTTTGTATTAAAATAAAAAGGCTTGGATAAGAGGATGTCACACTAGAGCTCCGGAGTTATGGTAAATGTAGCTGCAGCTTTGGAGAGAACATACTCAGGTCTTTGTGATTTAACACTTTTTTTTTTAAAATTGACAACTTTAGCAAAAGTCTTACATTTAAAATTTAAATTGACCAATTTGGAAATCCATGTTTTAGATCTGGTTATTATAATCTGGAACCAGTACTTAACATTAGCCAGGTCCTCCCATTAAAGGAGCACTATCGCGAAATTGTGTAATATTAAAAATCCATATAAAGACCTTGGCTATTGAGAGGAGGGGTCACTCAAACACCAGAACTGAATACCACTCCCACCAAGCGGTGGACAGGTTAAGTCTATGTCTATGAAGATGTCCTCTTCCTTCCATCAAAATAAAAATAACAAGCCTGGCTGGATATTTCCTGATGCCGGGTGTATAAGTGACCTCTCCACTCGCCATCCAACATATTTATATGGATTTCTATTATTGGGACGTTTTTCGCTATAGTGCTCCTTTACGGTATCTGTGATGTGCTGGCAATACTTCCTTTTCTCCAACTGATGGGCATGCCTGGCGGGTACCGCTGACAGAAGCTGGCAGCACATTACCCCGCCAGTGGTCCAAATGGATGCCGCTGACATCACCAGACCGCCAGCATGTCCCATCGGTCGAGTAGCTGGGTGATGAGCTGTCAGCGACACCCTGCCTAAAAAGGTTAAATAAGCAGAGGGATTGCAAGCTAAACTATCGGCAGCACCCAACCACACAGCAGAGCTGCCAGAAAGGGCCCGGCCACCTGGCTCAGGTAAGTAGTGGTTCAAACTAAAGTGACTGTCTTGGCAAAAAATAAAATAAACACCCACCAAGCTCTGGCGTTTTAAAACTTACCAAAGGCCAAAAAAAGAGGCCTCCATTAATTTTGCCTCCATTGCAAGGATTAGAGTGGTCATGCAGAGGGGTGAAGAAGACTGGCGCAGCATGATGCAGTGCTCATTCTTGGATACCAGTGAGTTTTAAAACAATGTAAATGGTTTGAGCAGCTAAATAAAAATTTATTTTTTTCATGCCTTAGCAACAATAACATTTGTTGTCACATTTTATGACTTTGAAACTAAACTTTTTTCTTTTCTTTTAAATTTTAGAATGACCATCATGTATCTTCTACTTTTATGGACTGCTATCCTGAGCACTGTCTACACGGCCCCCACTGAAGACTGTCCAGAAGGCTGCCAATGCAACCAGCCGTTCACAATCTTCTGCTTGAACCTTAAGAACCCTAACTTTCCTCGCAACATCCCTCAGAGCACGATAAGCCTCTATGCTTTTGAGAACAACATTAATTTCATAGATGAAAGCAGTTTTTCAGGATTGTGGGACCTGCAGCTCTTAGATCTATCTCACAACAAGCTTTCTCATTTGCCAGGAGGAGTTTTCAAGAGTCTGGCAAACCTAAGCAACCTGGACCTCTCCTCTAACCAGATTACGGAGATCTCCGCTGAGACCTTTCAAGGGTTGGGTCGGTTAGAGAGGCTATATCTCAGTGACAATCACATTCGAAGCATCCACCCAGATGCCTTCAGAGGTCTTGAAAATCTAATTGAACTCAAACTGTCAAAGAATCAGCTGGTTGTCCCCCCGGCTTTCTTGTTATCACGTCTTTTGCTCTTGGATCTCAGCCACAATGCTATTCCAGTTATCCAGTCTGGAGCTTTCCATGCAAGCAATATTGAGACTCTAAAGATGGCCGGGCTCGGCTTAAAAGAGGTACCAGAAGACCTCTTGAGTGGCCTCAGGAACCTTCACGAACTTGATTTGTCTGATAATCAGCTGAGTAAGGTTCCTCCAGGTCTAAGGGGCATAACCAAACTCAACCTTGCTGGCAATGTTGCCATTTCTCAGCTTCACCTGGAAGAATTCTCTGGACTCACTGGATTACAAGACTTAGACTTGAGCGGGTTGAGTCTTCACACATTACCAAAAGGTATATTTCAATCTCTAAAACGTCTCCGTGGCGTAAGCCTGGCGCAAAACCCATTTAACTGTGTGTGTGCGTTAAGCTGGCTGACAGAATGGCTGCGAGTAAGCGGCGTGGCTCCGCTGCGTTCAGATGAAACTCGCTGTCACTTTCCTCCTAAAAATGCTGGCAAGATTTTACGCAATTTGCAAAGTTCTGATTTTGGATGTCCAATACCAACAACGGTCTTTGTTCCAACAACTGTGGCACCTACCAGCACTGCTCCACCACCTCCACCTACAACTCCCAAATCAATAGTCACGACGACCTCTGCTCCCACCACAACTACTCAACCTTACCAGCTAGAAATAGAGGAGCCTACCATACCTTCGCAATATGATCAGCTCTGTCCTCCCCAGACTTGCTTGAATGGTGGCATCTGTAAGATTAGCTTAATAGGAGAAGTAGAATGTGACTGTCCACCTGGATTCTATAGCACGTATTGTGAGATGCTGTCTATAACATCCTATGAATTTCCTGAACAGCCCATCCTGGAGCTGCAAGTAAGTGAAGTGACCAGCAGTTCTATTACAGTTGATTTTCGAAGCTATACCGAAAACATGAAACACCTACCAGAACTTAGACTTACTATACAAAACCTGTCTGGGCCAAACCACCAGTCCATTACCTACCAGCTCTCTCCAGCAACCTTACACCACACTTTGAAGGAACTATCCGCAAACAGCACTTACCGGCTCTGTCTCGGAACAACAAACGATGTAAGTCCAGAAAGCGAGACGTGCACAGAAGCCCAGACTTCAGCAGAATCACCAAAAACGAGCGCTCACATTAATGAGACACGGGAGGAAAATCTGACCTTGGTTTTAGTGCCGGCTGTTGCTGCTGGAATTCTGCTGGTGGTGGTTATAATAAGTGCAGTGTTCTATGCACGAAGACGTAGAGATAAGGCTCATACAGCTGAGAATGGCGGCCCTCTAGAGATGGAAGGCGTTAAAATGGCGCTTGAAGAGAAAGGCGACTTAAAAAAGTTATCAGATATCTCAAATGGTCCAGAAAAAGGGTGGGAGACAGAGGAGCCACTCATGGACACTTCTAGAACGGGAAATAATAATGACGCACCCACGGGTCGCCTTCCACATTCCTACTTTTAGGATATGGATTGAAATCAAACTATGGTACCTATAGGCGGGTCCCATTTATAAGCCTGTTGGAAATTTTCAAGACATCCGCTCATTCAATTGATGTCTAGGCTTGCTGGGGAGACCTGTGCCATGCGACAGCTGTGCTGTCTAGGCATTTGGGAAGAGGACAATAAAGAGAGGGTGGACAGCTCAAGGCTACAAATACAAGCAAAGTATTTAGAAACAATTGCATGTGACAACAGGTACTGCTTACCGACCTCTGTTGTTAAAGAGTTCCTTCCAGAGAGGTACATGGTCAACGATGGACACCTAATGACTCTGGGAAGCTCATGCACTGCAAGCACAGAGGAACATGTGCCATATGGCTGCAGAAGAGGCCAAAGAATGCATTACAGACTTACAAGCCTTCCAAAGTGAAGGGGCACTTACCTGAGTTATAAACAGACAGCATTTCAGCCAACAGATTTTTGTTTGCAGCTTTAACCCAACTCCTGCAGGAGAAGGGGGTTAAATTTGCCCAATCAATGAACTAAAGTGGCAGGGAAATATTGCGATGGCGGGGGGTTACAAGGCACCAATTGCAGGACAAGGTGGTGCTGATCAGTAATAAATGTCCGCTATAATAAATATAAATTGTTTTTACATATTTAATTGTTTAGTTTTTTTCTTCTATCTAGAGAGCTGTGCGTATTTAAATCTGATGGAGGGCTGCTTATACCATTTTAAGCATAGTGGTTGAAGGGGATATTTTTGACACAACACCTAATGAAGAAATGTCTTCTTCTTGCAGTGGCCACCCATTACCCACCGCCACCCATTTAGAAAGGTTGGGTGTGGGTGGACGCACTGCTAGAGGGGAGCAGGGATGACACGCAGCGAGGCCTCCGAGATCAGGGGGTTTTACACAGCAGGGCATCCCAATTTGGGATGCCACAAGGTGTGAAACTCCGACAGCCCTGGAGTGTTTTAGACTCCAGGGCGTCTGAAGTTCCTCTTTAAAGTGAACCAAAACCCACATCGAACGGCCCGGGAATCTATAAGATTCTCTCCAAAATCGAGATGCCCCACTGTGTGAAACCCCCCAAGTCACTTACCTTGTTTCCCAGTCCAACGGCTCTTCCAATCAGCACACTCAGAGCCGATTACATCATGTCGTCTAAGCCTTCGTCTAAGGCCAGCGGCTCCGAGCACGCTGGTGGCCTCATCCCCTCTATCCCTCTAGCAGGGATTTGTGAATGGCCGACACAGGCACGCTCCCTGTTAGAGGGAAGTGGGGGTGAGGCCCCCAGCGTGCTCGGAGCCGCTGGCCTTAGAAGAAGGCTTAGACGACGTGGCGTCAGTTGCTCCGAGCACACTGATTGGACTAGCAGCTGTGCATGCACCACAGGACCGGGAGGAGGTGAGTTGGCATCAGCGATCTGGGGGGTTTCACACAGTGGGCACCTCAGATCGGGGTGCTGCAGGGGAAAGGACCAAAACCCAGGATAGTCAAAATCCTGAGTTTTGGTCCACTTTAAAGACAATTTTCAGCTTAAAATAAAGAAAACACTATACTCCCCATGTGGCCCTACACACCGGGCACTGATAATCTGATGCCCAGGATCTTACCTTATGGCTGGATCCATGGCCCATGCTGACAGTCCGATCACGCCTCTCTTCCATCTTCTCCGACAAGCCCCCCCCCCCCACACACACCATCAGACGCAGTGAGCTGGCACCCCCCTGCACTGCAATATAAGCGGCGTGTTAGGTCTTCGCTCGCCCAGTTCCATTGCAGTGAATGTAGGGAGCGTGTCAGCTCACTGTCGGAGAATATAGGGATTTTTGTTTTCAAGCTGAAAATTGTCTTTAAAGTCCCAAATCACTTAACTTTTTTTTTTGTTTTTAGGTAGAGGGTATAAAATGAAGTAAAAAGTAAATCATTTAAACCACCAGTGTGTCTCAACATAGGCTGTCAAACTGACAATATTAGAATTGAAACAATGCCTATTCCTCTACTTGTCTCCAGAGTACAGAGCCATGGAATCTCTGTTGCATTTATTATTATTTTTATTATTGTTTATTTATAAAGCACCGGCGTATTCCGTGGCACTGTACAAGGTAGATGACCAGGGCTAGGACAAGTAAATACTTATAATACAACAATGCATATAAAACACACAATATTATAAATTAGGGAGCAGTCATGGTCTACGGGTAGGGAAACGGTTCGATTTCCAGCCATGGGACATGACTAAAGTGCTCCTGAGCAAGGCACCTAACCCCCTCAACTGCTCCCCAGGCCCTGTAATTAGGGCAGCCCACCGCTCCGGGCATGTGTATACTAACAGCACGGATTGGTTAAATGTGGAGGAAAAGTTCCTGTGTGTGTAAGCATACAATGGTGACCAATAGCCCCCTAAAATCGAATGTAACAGACAAGTAAATAAACACATAGATGCAGGAATACATTGATTCAGGGTGAAAGTCTGTTCATGTCCTCCTATATCTCAGAATCAGAGGGAGCAGAACCTCTGGGCACCGCCATTAACCCCTCTTGTCCCAGTTATACTCATGGCCGCCTGCTGGGAGTCCACTAGGATGGGCTTTAAGCGAAAAACTCGTAGGAAGATGTTAAAGTGGACCTTCACCCTAAATAAGAGCATATCTGATATGTTTCCCACACCCTGTACATACAGATTTCTCACATTAAAAATCATCCTACCTGCATCTAATGCATTTTATGAGCCTTTAAACATCCAAGATGGCGGCTCATGGAGCATCAGGCAGCTCTACATTCTGGGATTGCTGTCCTTTCCCTGACCTCAGCCCTGCTCTGTCTGTGCAAAGCACAGCTATAACCCCGCCCCCTGTACTTTATCCCACTCTCCTCAGTATGTGATGCTTCAGAGTCAAGATGTCGGCACCTGTATCGTAGAGTCCTGAACAGAGTTGCAGCCCAGTGGGGGAAAAATAATAAGTAAGTGACTTATTAATATTAATTTTAGATGCCGGGAAATAGGTTTTAAAGGGTTTGGGCTTTTCATGAAATCACGCTGAAGGTCAGGGTTAAGGGAAGTTAGGCCAACAGCCCCAGTAAAGAGGGAAGGCAGGCTGAGGGGGGACCCTGGAGAGGAAAGAAACGCCTGCACCCACCTCTCCCAGAGATATACTGGGGTAAAGGGCTGAGTCAAATCCCCAAATCGGGGCATATGATGAAGGGGACAAGGGCTGGACCTATATGCACCTCTATACAAATACTAAAGTAGTTGTGCTCAGGTCGCATTGACTCGCAGCTGCTACCTCTTGTCGCTGTGCTCCCGACTCTCTAACATTCCTGTGAGCAATTTACAATGACACAGGGCTCATTAGTGAGATTGCCTTAAAGCTGGAGGATGAGGAGAAAAGAGGCCCCATAATGACCTTGTTAGGGGCACCAGTCATGGATAATTATGGAGCAGTTAAAACAATAAATAAAGTTTCCCTTTAACAACCATACTATAGAACACGAGCTTCCCTTATTGCAAGGGACGGTCTCTCCTTGGGACCCATATCCAAGTCATGTTTATAAGTTGTGACTGCAGCCTGCTAACCAGCGCCATCTTCAAACTCCCTTTCCAGCCCATCTTTTAGCTCTGATATGTTGGATGTATTTGATAAATCCCCTACAATCAGTATGACCCAAAAAAAACGTAAACCCTCACTTGCAGCTCTGTACTAGAGAGGGTCCTGATCCACGGTTACACTGAGCTTACCTAACATATCCACCTTTTCCTAGTAGACCGATACACATAGTTACATAGTTAATACAGTTGAAATAAGACATACGTCAATCAAGTTCAACCAAGGGTGTTGGGGTAGGGGAAGATATTTTTTCTTTTAATTTTTTTATCTTTTTTATTTTATATTTTACTATAACGGCTAATAGTAACTGTTAATGTTATTTTCTTCTAAATAAGCATCTAATCCTTTTTGAAGCTGTCAGCGGTTGATGCTGCAACAAGGCTATTCCACAGATTTATAGTTCTTATGGTAAAGAATGATTGTCACCTCCGGAGACTGAATTTTTTTTCCAGTCGAAGGGAGTGCCCCCTTGTCTTTAGAGAGGATTTTACCTGAATTAGTGTTTCCCCATATTTTTTGTATTGTCCATTTATATATTTATACAACTTAATCATGTCCCCCCTCAGTCAGTCGTCGCCTCTCAAGACTAAACAGATTTGATTCCGGTAATCTTTCCTCATAACTAAGATCTTTCATTCCCTTTATTAGTTTGGTGGCTCTCCTCTGCACCTTTTCTATAGTCAGAGCGTCCTTTCTATGAATGGGTGCCCGGATCTGTACGGCATATTCCAGGTGAGGGCGCACCAGTGCCTTGTAAAGAGGCAGAATGACATCCTCTATATACCATCATGGACACATGAAAACAGCTGAACACACATTATTATTATTTTTTATTTATATAGCGCCTTCTTTTCTTGTAGCACTTTACAATGTACACAGGTGGCATATATGCACCTTGTTCACTATATGTACAGCACTGTGGCTGTCTTGCAGTCCCCTGCTATACAGAACTCGCTCCTAAATAAAGGGCACACAGATAGTGGGAGTTAGGCTTCTTGTGGACCTGGACCTCACCTGGCACATGATTGCCAGGGATGGTTTGGGCACAAGATGGCCTTGCTTACCTGCAGCTTCTCCCCTTGCTCCCGAGAGCTCAGCGTCTCCAAGCTCCACATAAATCCCGCTCTTCCAGCTTTGGTCTTATTAGAGGTGTATGGTGGAGAATGGGACCAGGCCAAGGAGCTCACAGAGACTAATAGAGGCCTTATTCCGTGCTCATACTCCACACATGCCCAACTTGCGGCCAGAAGCAGGAATCTCACACAGCCCCTGGGATTGTGATAGACACTGCTAGGCTGCAGGTAAGCAAGAATGTCTTGTGTCTAAATGGCGGTTCTGATGTGAGGCCTGTTTGGGAAGGCTCACCAAAGTGGATTTTCCATTTATATCTCTTGATTTTGTGCAAGCACATGGGGGGTGGGGGTCTTGGGCTGTATGGGGAGGTTTTCGACCCTCCCCCCCATTTGCTACTCGAGGTTATAGGGCAACCTCAGGTAAGCCTGCTCCCAATTTATCTATTGCATTGTATGTCCCAATGGGGGCTCTCATAGATTAGAGTTAGGACTGCACCTACACAGAGGCACCTTGACATTTGGTGGCGCAACTATATCATACTTCTGCAGATGTGTGCTAAACAAGTTTTTAACCAGATTTTAGATATTAGATATTTTAGATATTAGACAGATTACAGGAGTGGTTGCAAGTTAACAGGGTTGGGTGCTGTGACCCCTTTTAAGTGGACCAAAACGCGCGATCAGCCCGGTATTTGCCGATCGGTTCCCTCCCCCCGGGGCATCCAAAATCAGGATGCCCCACTGTGTGAAATCCCCCAGGTCATCCCGTACACTTACCTTGCTTCGCGGTCCAACGGCGCATGCGCGAGCCACATCCCCACTAATTCTCTAGCAGGGCACATGCCCACGCCAGGCTTTTTTGAATGGCCGGCGCGGGCACACTCCCTGTTAGAGGGAAGCGGGGGATGCAGCCGCCAACACGTTAGGAGCCGCTGGCCTTAGACGCTGACGTCAGCGAAGGACCGGCAGGAGGTGAGCTGCACTCGGCGATCTGGGGGGCTTCACACAGCGGGACACTTTAAGATTTGTGTATTCTAATTGTCCTGCTCACACGCACCTCCCAGGTTAGTTATAAATTAGTATGGGCGACTGCCACCCCTTATCTTTTTCTCCTTTTCCTCTTTGGCCTCAGAGGTTAAGGCTTATGACCACATCCTATCAGCCAGGTATCCATGACGGCAGTTGCCCCTGGCAACACGGATCTGATCCTGCAGCGCTCTTTTCAGCGGCTCAGACACTACTTCATGGTACTTTTTAGAGTTATGTGACTACGTGTCTGGCCCTCCAGCCAAATCCTCGCGTTCAATCTTTCCGTCCAAACTGAACGGTAGAAAAGTGAGGTATTGGGCACATCTGCAGAACCCATTAGATCCAGACTTGAGCCTCTGGAAAGGGGAACGTGCGGTGAGCGGTGCAGGCTAATACGTGAGCCTCTTAAGCGCGTTCCAAGTTCCCCTCCACCCCCTTCCAAACCATTCTAAAGCCTTGCCAGGCAGGGATAGAGTTCTCTTTGTTTTAAGAAAGGTAGGATGTGGAGTGCGCAGATTAATGATCTCCTGGATTATAATACGCGGCTGATTATGTTGCAGTTTCCATGATCCGGGCCGCTTCCTGTCGCAGACCTGCACACTGTCTGGCTGTTCCGCTCATCACCATAGGCCTGTGCACAGTAACATTCACCAGACTCTGGAAGGGAGGGAGCGCACATGGATAGAGGAGATAGAGCCGCCTCTGGTCCTGCTGCTGGGATGTGGGAGCAGACGTGGCTTTGATCTGAGCAAAATGTCTCCTCTGTTTGATGGTGGCTTTTGTTTGTACGTCGTTATTTGTTTTCGTCGCTTAAACAAGCCCAACAAATTCCGCGGCAGTTTACGGAAAACACTGGTCCATTCACCTCGAGCCATTGCCACCGAAGAAGCTCACAGCAGGTTTTCTCTAAAGTCAACACTTGTTCTCATTCTGATCCCAGCAGGAAATCGTTAATCCGCTTTCACGACATGGCAGGGAGAGGAATCTGATTGGTTGCTGGGGGTGTCCGCCATTTGCACCTCATTGCTTGTTAGCATCTGACACTGATGTTACAAGAAATGGGGGCAGGCTACATTAAAAGACACTAACCTTCTGTGCTGCCAAGACAGGGAAGGGTTAAAGCAGACCAAAACCCTGCTTTTTTGCACTAGTCTGGATTTTGGTCCACTTAACATGGGTACCCTGATTTGGGATGCCCCCGAGTATGAAGACCTGGGGATCACCAAATATCTTTTTTCTGCATACACGAGCTTCAAGCTAACCATGAATATTAAAGCTGAACAAAACCCAGGATTTTGACTATTCTGGGATCTGTTTCTTGCCCCGGGGGGCACCCCGATTTGGCATGCCCTTCTGTGTAAAGCATCCCAGATGGCCCATAAAAACTCACCTTTCCCTGGTCCTACAGCGCAGGCATGGGCTCTCCTCCTATCAGCACTGTATGCCGTACATATAATGATTGGCAATACAGCTCTGTTTAGATGCAGAGTACGGCAATCAGGAGAGCCCGCATCCTCAGTTTCCTTTAGATTAGGGGGTGCTTACATCCCAGAGAAGCTTGTTTACATGGCTGGGTGAGCTGCCGGAAAAGGTGAGTTTTGTGGCGACCCGCAGGGTTTCACGTCTGAGATGTCCCAGGAAAAGGCTCAGGGTGCGGCAAGGTTTGCTCTACCTTAACACTTGGCAATCTATTCTGAATGGATTCCACCGGACGCTTCCTCTGGCTGATGTCACCCAGATTGGCCTGGCACTGGAGCACACATCAGTCTTAAAGGAGCCACAGCACTCAACCCTGTTAGCTTGCAGACCAACCTAAAATCTGTTTCTAAATCTGGTTAAAAACAGGGGACTCACACATCTGCAGAAGTAGCTGAAGCTGCACCACCAAGCGCCAAGGTGCCTCTGTGGGGTGCAGTCCTAACTCTAACCTTTGAGAGCCCCATTTGGGACATACAATGCAATAGATAAATTGGGAGCAGGCTTACCTGAGGTTACCCTAAAACCTCAAGTGCAGCCCATGGGGTGGAAGGGTAGAAGACCTTGCAATACAGCATAGACCCCACACCCCATGTGCTTGCACACATTCAAAAGAAACAGGAGGGATGGCAGCCGCTCAGACCATTTTATAACTAACCTGGGAGGTGCACGTTAGCAGTGCAATTAGGATACAAAAGTCTTAAAGGAGCCACAGCACCCAACCCTGTTAGCTTGCTGACCAACCTACAATCTGTCTCTAAATCTGGTTAAAAACAGAGGGCTCGGTCACACACATCTGCAGAAGTCTGCTGAAGCTGCACCACCAAGCGCCAAGGTGCCTCTGTGGGGTGCAGTCCTAAATCTAATCTCTGAGAGCCATATTTTTGCAGCCAGGCATCCCAGATCGGGGAGACGGAAACGGCCAGCTCTGGAGTCTTATGGACTCTTTGAAGGTACATTTCAGGCAAAGGGTAAACAGAGCTGCGTGCACTTGCTGGCAGCTCAGAACAAACTAATTCCATGCAAACACTTACCGGTATGTCATTAGTATTCACCAAATGTATTTATTATATGCCACAATTCAAAAAAACCATAGATCAGGGAGGACAGAGGATTGCTGGGGATGCTGCAGCTTGCCCACACATGTGCCACGGGATCAAAACCAAAGGAGTTCACACTGCGGAACATCCAAAATTGGGATGCCCTTTGGTCAGGCATGACAAGGGTAATCTTTCATTCATTAGCATTTCCCGATAAGCCCTGTTAAACTTGCTCCTGTCTGCTGACACATCATACCCTGGGGGGGGGGGGGGGGGGCAATTATTTTTTCCATGGGGCCACATGAGAAACTAAAAATATTGTGGAGGGCCGGGCGAAAAGGCTGAACTCAATTCTGCATAATATAATTGTATTTCTCTATAAAAGCAGTAAATAGCATTGTTGTGACAAGCTGGTACGAGCATATGTTATAGTTAAACAATAAAAAAGTGAGGTTGCCTTACAAAAAAATGTAATTTATTAAATAAACCACATTTTGTGTGTCCAGTGAGGTCTCACACAGCAGGGATTGGGATACCCCAGAGGCATAATGCCTGTAACCCAGCCCTGGAGCCCTTCACACTCCAAAGGGCTGGGTTACATGGGTTTTGATCTGCTTTAAAACATCATGACCAAATCAGGTTAGGATGGAATAACCCGCCTCCTTTACATTATTATTAAAGTAACACAGCGCTGCTCACACTTTTTACACAGTAGCAGTGTGAAAAATCGCGGATTCCCTCACATAAAGCAGAACAAAACCCAGAGCAGCCACTGGTCTTCCCCCTGGAAATCACAGATCGGGATACCCCACTGTGTGAAACCCTTTTTACTCAGTACCAACATGAAAAATGGCTCCCTCCCTTAAAGCGGAACAAAGCCCCGATCTGGGATGCCCAGGTGGAAGATCAGTGGCCGCTCTGGGTTCATTTCCACTTTAAGTGGGTGTCCACCATTTGTCAAGTTGCTACTAAGTAACAAGGGTTTCACACAGTGGGGCATCCTGATCTGACAGGACAGTGGGTGGGAAAGAGCGGCGGGGCGGCAGCAGCGCGCGACTGTGCACCTTACAGGAAACGCTGGTCGCGGGCTGGTCAGAGCCAATCAACGGAGCGTATGTGGCCCGGGGGCCGTACAATGCCCAGGTATGTCATACACAGTACCCCCGGGTGAATTTCATTTTTGAGGGGCCTTCAGTCAGAGAGCAGCAGAGCCATACATGAGGAGGCCCAGCAAAGAGGATGTATGGCTCCTGAATGGTTCCAGCTTTATGCATACAGGAGCACCTACATCTGAACTGGGTAGGAAAGCAGTAGCTTGTGTGGTAAGGTGTATGGGAAAGTAATGAATGGTATCTATTTTTCCCCTGCTATGCTGTATCAGGCACGATCCATGCCGGGTCTTCAGGACCCAGCTCACATTCCACAGTCCTCTACAGGTTTGTTCCCTGATCCCTGGCCTCGCACAGGTGAAGAGGCTGGTTACAGGGGAAGCCTAAATAAAAGCAGCCGCTGTAGTTTGCTGGTGACCAGCCTGGAGTAAGGAGCCCATGCCGTACTGCTCAAGGTGAATGACAGAACTGTGTGCAGCCGAAGAACTTTGCTTGTGTCCCTGAATTTGGACTTGTGGATGAGCAGCGTGGGCTTGTATCAGGGCCGGCGTCAGCACTCGGCAAGGCGGGGCAGCTGCCGGGGGCCCACTGACAGGGCCGGCCTTTGGGGTGTGCGACGGCGATAAACCAGCATCGGACTGGGAGGGCACCGCCACAGCTGATGCCCACATCTCCTTGGATGGTGGGGTTCCACACAACGGGGCATCCCGATTTAGATTCCAGGGGAGGAAGTGCTGGGTTTTGCTCTGCTTTTAAGTTGCCCACCCCAACTGATTTCCTATCCCTGGAGCATCCCAATCTGTGATACCTCACTGTGTGAAACCCCCCCGGGATTGCTGGCATACCCACTATGCAAGCTATTCCACCCCTGAGATTTGGTCTGCTTTACAGGGGCATCTTAATTTGGGATGCCCCTGTTTGTGAAAGAACCCCCCTGGTTTGGTCATTAACTCAAACATGCGACCCCACAGTGCATTCACCAGTTCCAGGAAAGTAATGAACAAAGGGGGGGAGGGGTGTCACACACAGGGGCATCCAAAATCAGGAGGATCTAGATTCGTTTAGACTCCGAGGTCAGGATTAAAGGGGTTTGGTGCGCTTCAAAGTAGACCAAAACTAGAGTTTTGGTCCAAATAGCATGATCCTTAGGGGGCATCCAGATTTGGGACGTCCCTCAGGGATGTGACGCGACTCTTCACCACAAAGGGGCCCACTGAGACCATTCCGCCCAAGGGCCCACATAAACCTGGAGCCGGCCCTGGCTTGTATGCCCTGTAACCTAGACTTGTAGTTTGCTGGACTATCAAACCCTGGACTTTAACAGAGCTGGTGAAGTATCCGCTTGATATACTGCGTTTTGTGCTGCAACCATCTCTGGCGTAAGCGATCTGTTTTGTTTTGCTGGTGAATATTTGATTTTTTCAATAAAACTGCCTTTGTTTTTGAAGAACTGTCGTCCGTGTCACTGCCGTTCGGCCCAATCCCTGACACTGCTAAAAAGCAAAAGGTTTTCTAACCCATCCGCTCGCTCAGCGTTCACTCCTGCGTGAACCGGTGGCGGGGGCCCGCTCATTGCAAAAACAGACGTCCTCCCAAGATTGAGCAGTTTTTTGGCAGGGATCACCTTACGCCTGCATGAGCCGCATGCCTGTGCGCATTATGATATTCCATAAAGCACAGAGTGTGAGCTCGGCAATTAGAGAGCGGGGATGGGGGGTCTGGAAGTGATTACGCATACCGGGCAGGGCAGGAGGTCTGCGGCTAATCCAAGTGTGCACCAAGCGAGCTGGAGGGGGGGGGGGGGGGGGCAGGTGTGTGCATCCTGAGGCCATGTTTTATATTACAAGGAAAGAAAGGTCCCTCTGTGAAGGAGAGAGATATTATCCAAATATCAGTGGGGTGGGGGAAAGAAATGGCAGCGCACCGAGGAACCCAGATGAAAATCAGAGAGACGGAGAGAGTGAGTCAGAGAGGGAGATGGAGAGCTAGAGAGAGATTGCTATGGGCCAAGGAGAGATGGAAAGATTAAAGCGGACCTTCAGCATCATTTAATGAAAAGCCCTATTCCCCAACATCTACAATTAATATATTTTACGTTTTTAGTCACTTACTTATTATTCTTTCCCACACTGGGCTGCAACTCTGTTCAGGATTCTGAGATATGGGCGCCACCATCTTGCCTCAGAAGCATCACATACTGAGGAGAGGAGAGTGGGATACCGTACAGGGGGTGGGGTTATAGCTGTGCTTTGCATAGACAGAGCAGAGCTGGGGTCAGGGAAAGGACAACAATCCCAGAATGCAGAGGGACACAGTCAGAAGACACTTCCTGTTTGCAGTCTGCCTGATGCTCCATGAGCCGCCATCTTAGATGTTTAAAGCAGGGCTGTGGAGTCGGAGTCGAGGAGTCGGAGGAAATTTTGGGTACCTGGAGTCGGGGGGCGGCAAACAATGCTCCGGCTCCTACTAAATTTTGATTTAGCAAGTTTAAATGTCCCAATTCACAAAAAGTTATAATGAATGACTTCTCTATTGTAAGAATAAAGATCAATGCATGCAGTGCCTCACGTAACCGCAAAACGAACACGTTAAGTGACCGTGAAGAAGCGTGCTTTTCATGTGCTTCACTATATGGCGCGCAACGCACAATTAGAAGCGGCAATACTTATACTTTGCATAGTGCTGTGTTCTGCTGTTACAGGGAACCCATGGGTAACCTCGCCTCTCACTGATAACGGATTAAGTAAATATGTTTTTTGCCGGACTAGAGACACTTGTATAAGTGAAGGGAATGGAGGATCAATAGTTCAAGACTGAAGCTGTACCATTGGATAAACTGCTGTCATTCAGCAAAAGGCTCTAAAAACTTGTAAACTTCGATTGTTAGCTTAAACTTTAAACATGACTATGGGATTCTACTAGGGAAATCATGTTTTATAATAAAGGCCCCTTTCTGGATCCTCCCACTGCCCTATCTTCAGCAGAAGATCAGCACACAGAAAGGAGAAGGCAGCTTCAGCCCAACTACCTCTCTCTGCTAGAAGTAATGACATGTATGTTGCCTTTCTTTCCTTCAAGGAATGTATAAAGTACATTCACATATTAATACAGAGGAGTCGGAGTCGGAAGTACAAAAAACTGAGGAGTCGGAACATTTATCTACCGACTCCACAGCCCTGGTTTAAAGGCTCATAACATGCAGTAGATGCAGGTAGGATGATTTTTAATGTGAGCAATCTGTATGTACAGGGTGTGGGAAATATATAAGATATGTTCTTATACAGGCTGAAGGTCCGCTTTAGAGGTGACAAGAGGCTTGTTGGCATTTGGTGGCCGAACAGGAGACTGTGTGACTGTCAAGACTCCATAATGACCTACCAATCATCAGCACCAAAAGTGTGTGGGAGCATAAACACTGTGCTTTTGTGAAACATTTAGCAGAAGCATTAAAGAGGACCTAAATGTTATTCTGTCTGTCTCCCTTCAGACAAACTGATTAGGGATGCCTTTCTGCTTATTATCGCCTGGAAACAAACCAAAATGGTGCATTAATCTCTCCCCCCTGCACCCACAGCTGCTCTAGTTAGTGTCCTAAATGACTACCAGCAACCAACTGGATGGCATGAAAAGCACCACTTGTTATCACCCAGGACCCCCATTGCCTGCCAGTGCTTCTGTGGTCACTTGCCGCAGTTCGGGAGCACAGAGTGGGTCAGTAATAAAGGGACAGTCCTAGCAATGGCAATAATAAATCAGCAAGGGGCTCATCTGAAGCCTGTCACATGTGCCTCTCCTCCAGTTCCAAGATCGGCCCCTCCTTTCCTTTATATTTTTCCATGATCACACTTTAAATGTGACTTGAGTGAGTTGTGCAAGTGCGACCACTGTGACTTGCCAGGCTTGCTCATGCTGGAAGCACTAAAGGACAGGGATGCCGTGTGACCACATTTGACGCATGGTCGTGGAGGAATGGCGACTCCCAGCGTGAGCATGGAATGGAAAGGAGGGGCAAACTTTGGCGACCTGCAACAACATTTACAACATTATCGCGAAGAAATGGAAGGAGGACAGCACAGACGGAGAGTGAGTGAGGAATGAGGGTGACAAAGGAAGAAAGTGAGGAATGAGGGCAGCACACAAGGAGAGTGAGGAATGAGGGCGGCACACAAGGAGAGTGAGGAATGAGGGCGGCACAGAAGGGAAGTGTGTGAGGAATGAGGGCGATACAGGAGGGAAGTGTGTGAGGAATGAGGGCGACACAGGAGGGAAGTGTGTGAGGAATGAGGGTGACATAGGAGGAGAGTGAGGAATGAGGGCAACACAGGAGGGAAGTGTGTGAGGAATGAGGGCGACACAGGAGGGAAGTGTGTGAGGAATGAGGGCGACACAGGAGGGAAGTGTGTGAGGAATGAGGGCGACACAGGAGGGAAGTGTGTGAGGAATGAGGGCGACACAGGAGGGAAGTGTGTGAGGAATGAGGGCGACACAGGAGGGAAGTGTGTGAGGAATGAGGGCGACACAGGAGGGAAGTGTGTGAGGAATGAGGGTGGCACAGGATGGAAGTGTGTGAGGAATGAGGGTGACACAGGAGGGAAGTGTGTGAGAAATGAGGGTGACACAGGAGGGAAGTGTGTGAGGAATGAGGGTGACATAGGAGGAGAGTGAGGAATGAGGGTGACACAGGAGGAGAGTGAGGAATGAGGGCAACACAGGAGGGAAGTGTGTGAGAAATGAGGGTGACACAGGAGGGAAGTGTGTGAGGAATGAGGGCGACACAGGAGGGAAGTGTGTGAGGAATGAGGGCGACACAGGAGGGAAGTGTGTGAGAAATGAGGGTGACACAGGAGGGAAGTGTGTGAGGAATGAGGGTGACACAGGAGGGAAGTGTGTGAGGAATGAGGTTGACATAGGAGGAGAGTGAGGAATGAGGGCAACACAGGAGGGAAGTGTGTGAGGAATGAGGGCGACACAGGAGGGAAGTGTGTGAGGAATGAGGGCGACACAGGAGGGAAGTGTGTGAGAAATGAGGGTGACACAGGAGGGAAGTGTGTGAGGAATGAGGTTGACATAGCAGGAGAGTGAGGAATGAGGGCGACACAGGAGGGAAGTGTGTGAGGAATGAGGGTGACATAGGAGGAGAGTGAGGAATGAGGGCGACACAGGAGGGAAGTGTGTGAGGAATGAGGGTGACATAGGAGGGAAGTGTGTGAGGAATGAGAGCTACACAGGAGGGAAGTGTGTGAGGAATGAGGGCGACACAGGAGGGAAGTGTGTGAGGAATGAGGGTGACACAGGAGGGAAGTGTGTGAGAAATGAGGGTGACATAGGAGGGAAGTGTGTGAGGAATGAGGGTGACACAGGAGGGAAGTGTGTGAGGAATGAGGGTGACACAGGAGGAGAGTGAGGAATGAGGGTGACATAGGAGGGAAGTGTGTGAGGAATGAGAGCTACACAGGAGGGAAGTGTGTGAGGAATGAGGGCGACACAGGAGGGAAGTGTGTGAGGAATGAGGGTGACATAGGAGGGAAGTGTGTGAGGAATGAGGGTGACATAGGAGGGAAGTGTGTGAGGAATGAGAGCTACACAGGAGGGAAGTGTGTGAGGAATGAGGGTGACATAGGAGGGAAGTGTGTGAGGAATGAGGGTGACATAGGAGGGAAGTGTGTGAGGAATGAGAGCTACACAGGAGGGAAGTGTGTGAGGAATGAGAGCTACACAGGAGGGAAGTGTGTGAGGAATGAGGGCGACACAGGAGGGAAGTGTGTGAGGAATGAGGGTGACACAGGAGGGAAGTGTGTGAGGAATGAGGGTGACACAGGAGGGAAGTGTGTGAGGAATGAGGGCGACACGGGAGGGAAGTGTGTGAGGAATGAGGGCGACACGGGAGGGAAGTGTGTGAGGAATGAGGGCGACACAGGAGGGAAGTGTGTGAGGAATGAGGGCGACACAGGAGGGAAGTGTGTGAGGAATGAGAGCGACACGGGAGGGAAGTGTGTGAGGAATGAGGGTGACACAGGAGGGAAGTGTGTGAGAAATGAGGGTGACATAGGAGGAGAGTGAGGAATGAGGGCAACACAGGAGGGAAGTGTGTGAGGAATGAGAGCGACACAGGAGGGAAGTGTGTGAGAAATGAGGGTGACACAGGAGGGAAGTGTGTGAGGAATGAGGGCGACACAGGAGGGAAGTGTGTGAGGAATGAGAGCGACACAGGAGGGAAGTGTGTGAGGAATGAGGGCGACACAGGAGGGAAGTGTGTGAGGAATGAGAGCGACACAGGAGGGAAGTGTGTGAGGAATGAGAGCGACACGGGAGGGAAGTGTGTGAGGAATGAGGGCGACACAGGAGGGAAGTGTGTGAGGAATGAGAGCGACACAGGAGGGAAGTGTGTGAGGAATGAGAGCGACACGGGAGGGAAGTGTGTGAGGAATGAGAGCGACACAGGAGGGAAGTGTGTGAGGAATGAGGGCGACACATGAGGGACGTGTGTGAGGAATGAGGGCGACACATGAGGGACGTGTGTAAGGGCACTCTAGATGATAATAAATGAGGAGTCAGAGGAGCAGAGTGCAGAAGTGAGTGCGGCGCACAATGCACAGGAGCGAGAGAGCACAATACAGAGGAGTGAGGCCTCAGAATGAGGCCTTTGTTTGGCTCGGAGACACCGGCCCCTGGATTCCTGCTGGAATTTGCTGCTGTGTAAATATTTTCACTCTGGACGCGTCTCTCTTCCAATCCCTTAAATCTGCGCCAACTTCCAGCTTCAAATTAAAAACCAGACTCCGCAGTGAAAGGCATGCTGGGATATTGTACCCCGCACAAAGCTCTCTTATGTCTTGTTATTAACTCTCTGCGGTATGGGATGCTGCCAGAGACCTGCAGTGCTGCTCCGTTAACTCCTTAGTCAGCAGCTCGTCTACACACAGGTCAGGAATTCCCGCATTTGCCTGACGAGAGATGAGAAGTCGTCCCTTTTTCTGGCCATTTATAAGAGGAGTTACTTATTACAAGGCTACGCAAAAGTCTGGGAGCATTCACAATGCAGACCCAAAGGTTGACATGAGCAATAGGTATGGTAGTGCGATATACTTTTGTCTGCCCCACGCATTCCCCCCCCCCACACCCCCCCCGTTACATAGTTAAACCGGACCTTCACCATGATTTAATGAAAAGCCCAAACTCTTAAAAAACAATTCCTCAGCATCTAAAATTAATATATTTTACATGTTTAGTCACTAATTTATTATACTTTCCCCCACTGGGCTGCAACTCTGTTCGGGAATTTAGGATACGGGCGCCGCCATCTTGACTCAGAAGCATCACACTTACTGAGGAGAGTGGGATAAGGTACAGGGGGGCGGGTTATAGCTGTGCTTTGCTCAGACAGAGCAGAGCTGGGATCAGGGAAAGGTCAGCAGTCCCAGAATGCAGAGCAGCACAGTCACTTCCTGTTTGCAGGCTGCCTGCAAAAATGGCAGCTTCCATAAGCCACCATCTTGGATGTTTAAAGGCTTATAAAATGCAGTAGATGCAGGTAGGATGATTTTTAATGTGAGCAATCTGTATGTACAGGGTGTGGGAAACATATAAGATAGACTCTTATTTAGAGTGAAGGTCCGCTTTAATATGGTTGAAAAAAGACATATGTCTACCAAGTTCAACCAAGGGTGTTGGGGTAGGGAAAGTAATTTTTTATTTTATTTTATAGGGGAAGCTATTTATTTTATTTTTTGTTTTTAATTTTTTTACTGATAACCGCTAATAGTAACTGTTAATGTTATTTTCTTCTAAAAAAAAAAAGCATCTTTTTTCTTCTAAAAAAAAGCATCTAATCCTTTTTTGAAGCTGTCAGCGGTTGATGCTGTATCAAGCTTCTGTGGAAGGCTATTACATAGATTTATAGTTCTTATGGTAAAAAGTGATTGTCACCTCCAGGGAACTAAATTTCTTTTTTTCCAATCAAAGGGAGTGCCCCCTTGTCTTTAGAGATGATTTTACCTGAAATAGTGTTCCCCCATATTTTTTGTATGGGCCATTTATATATTTATACAAGTTAATTATGTCCCCCCTCAGCCGTCTCCTCTCAAGACTAAACAGAAATTCTAGTAATATTTCCTCATAACTAAGATCTTTCATTCCTCTTATTAGTTTGGTGGCTCCTCTGCACCCTTTCCATAGTCAGAGCGTCCTTTCTATGAATGGGTGCCCAGAACTGGACGGCATATTCCAGGTGAGGGCGCACCAGTGCCTTGTAAAGAGGCAAAATTACATCCCTATCCCATGATTCCAGGTCTCTATTAATACATGATAATATCTTGGTGGCCTTGGAAGCAGCTGCTTGGCATTGCACGCTGTTATTTAGCCTGTGATCTACCAGTACCCCCAGATCCTTCTCAGCAATTGTTTTTCCCAGTTTTACTTCCACGAGGACATATGTGGCCTTCAGGTTATTAGACCCCAAGTGCATGACTTTACATTTTTCCACATTGAACTTCATTTGCCAAGTGGATGCCCAGACACTCAATGTGTCCAAGTCAGGCTGAAGCTTGTGAACATCTTCAATAGACTGCACTGTGCTACATATCTGTGTGTCACCTGCAAGAATAGAGACAGTGCTTTTAATTCCATCTTCTATGTCGTTGTGTTTATACAAACATCCGAAACATGGATGCTTTTCACCAATGTCATCCTAGAGAAGGACCATGTTTTCACATAAAATAATAAACTACAAGAATGCTTAAAGAGGACCAACACCCAGGGGTGATCGGCCCGGAAATCTATAAGATTCCCGGGCCGATCACCTCCCACCCCGCGGGACATCCGAGATCGGGATGTCCCGCGGGGTGAAACCCCCCAGAAACCCCAAAAACATCTTACCTGATCCGCCGCCGCTTCCGCCTCCCGCGCGCCCCTCCAGACGTGCGCGCGCCCGCGCCGGCCCTCTGTGAATGGCCGGCGGGGGCGCGCGCGCGCCGAGAGTGACGCGCGGGAGGCGGCGGCGGCGGAACCGGCTTGGACGTTCCTGATCCCCGCCTGGACGTTGGCGGGGATTGGCTGCGGCGTTCACGTGGGAGTGTTGAGAGGTGAGTTTTTGGGGGTTTCTGGGGGGTTTCACACAGCGGGGCACCCCGATCGGACCAAGACCCAGGACAGACAAAATCCTGGGTGTTGGTCCACTTTAAAGTGGACCAACACCCTCCACTGATCGGCCCGGGAATCTATAAGATTCCCGGACCGATCAGTCCCCTGACAGCGGGGCACCCCGATCGGAAACCCCTAAATCCCTACCTGATCCTCGTTCCAGCGGCGCCCGCCGCCGCCACCTCCCGCGCGTCCCTCTAGCAGGACGTGCACCCGCGTCGGCCATTTGTGAATGGCCAGCGCGGGCACACGCCCTGTAAGAGTGACGCGTGGGAGGCGGCGGCGGGCGCGCTCTCTTGTCCGGCGGTGATTGGCGGCAGCGGTCACGTGGGAGCGGGGAGAGGTACGTTTTTGGGGCTTTCTGGGGGTTACACACAGCGGGGCACCCCCGATCGGGGTGCCCTGCCAAAGTGGACCAAAACCCAGGATAGTCAAAATTCTGGGTGTTGGTCCACTTTAAAAATACCTATGCAATATTCCTATTAAAAAAATGACAATCCAAAATCAGCTTCTATGGTCATCCAGTTGTCAACTCAATCCTGAGTAACTATAGTAACACGTAAGTAAAACAGGCTACTTATCCACCAAAACCAAGTCTCCTCCACTTCTGATGACCAGCATACTGGCCACTCCTATAGCATCTCTTTCAGGGAATAAAGATGATGGCTTAGGAAAGATTACACTGCCCAGTCCATATAAGATATATAAAAGAAAAGCTTATATGGACTACACCTGGAGCAATGCCTGAAATAGGGTATAAGGGAGAATACACAAATGGAAAAGGCTTACAATCTAATAGGGTATAAGGAAGAATACAAACATGGAACAAGCTTACAATCTAATAGGCTATAAGGAAGAATACACAAATGGAACAAGCTTACAATCTAATAGGCTATAAGAAAGGATACAGAAAGATGAAGAGAAAAGAAAATAAGAAAGAAAGAAGAGAATAAAAATAAAATTGTTAAAAAAGAGAAGGAGGAGTAGGTGCTTAGAATCTATTAGCGTTACAATTTGTTAGGGTATAAGGCTCCTTTCACACTGGAGTAAGGTGATGCGTAAGCAATAATCACTATCACGGTCTCCTGTGTACTGGCGTTTGCCAGAGTTCTAGTAGCAATGGCGATTGTGATCCCAATTTGCTATAAAGTGATTGCAATCAAGATCACAGATAAAAGGCGATTTCCAGTGCTTTTTTTGGGGGGGGGGGGAGGGAGAGCAATTGCCATGCGGGTATGTGAAAGCACCCATAGATTTCTATGGGAAACAATTAGCAGGCAGTTTTGGGGGCATTAGTGATCGAATCACAAATGTCCCACCCATAGTGCAAGGGCCCTAAGGGTCAATACAGAGGAAGGAAGAACTTATACCGGTAGTTAATTAATTTATAATGAATGATACACTTATGATCTATGTTTTTAGGGGGTACAGAAGGGGGGAAATGCTTACAATCTATTAGGATATAAGAGGGAAACAGATGGGAGAAGAGCTGACAACCTATTAGGGTATAAGAGGGAAAACAGATGGTAAAAGAGCTGACAATCTATTAGGGTATAGGACGGGATACAGAAGGGGAAGAGCGTACAATCTATTAGGGTATAGGACGGGATACAGAAGGGGAAGAGCTTATAATTTATTAGGGTATAAAGGAGGATACAGAAGGGGAAGAGCTTTTTATCTATTAGGGTATGAGGGAGGATACAGAACTCGGAGAAGCTTACAATATTTTATAGTATTAGGGCAGGATCAAGAAAGAGGAGGAACCTACAAACATTTAGTGCATAAAAGCTTACATTCTTTACAGTCTTTTGGGGTTAAGGAGGATACAGAAGGGAAAGAGATTACAATCCATTAATATATAAGATTGGATACAAAAAGGTAGAAAAGCTTACAATCTATTAGGGTATAAGAGGGGATACAAAGGGGGAGGGCCTACAATCTGTTAGGGTATGGATGGTATAGAGGGGATACAGAAGGAGAAGAGCTTACAATCTATTAGGGTATAAGGGAGGAGACAGAAGATCAAGAGCTTACAATCTATTAGGGTATAAGGGAGGATACAGAAGGAGAAGAGCTTACAATCTATTAGGGTATAAGGGAGGATACAGAAGGAGAAGAGCTTACAATCTATTAGGATATAAGGGAGGATACAGAAGGAGAAGAGCTTACAATCTATTAGGGTATAAGGGAGGATACAGAAGGAGAAGAGCTTACAATCTATTAGGGTATAAGGGAGGATACAGAAGGAGAAGAGCTTACAATCTATTAGGGTATAAGGGAGGATACAGAAGGTGAAGAGCTTACACTCTATTAGGGTATAAGGGAGGATACAGAAGGAAGAAGAGCTTACAATCTATTAGGGTATAAGGGAGGATACAGAAGGAGAAGAGCTTACAATCTATTAGGGTATAAGGGAGGATACAGAAAGAGAAGAGCTTACACTCTATTAGGGTAATCAGGAGGGTGTGGTCACCTCCTGGTGTGTGTGCTTCCTCTGATTACCTGCAGCTGGAGAGCTGTGAGCTGTGTGCTGTGAAGCCTGAGGCCTTGCTGGGAGGATTATCCCAGGCAAGATGGAGGATTCTGGGGGTGAATCTCGCCGATACCCCCGGAGGACTATTAAACCTCCGGATCCCGGGACTGCTTCCACCAGCGGCGCTAGTAACAGCACGGTGCCCCAGCCCGGTGAGAGTTTGTCAGCCTTTCGCAGCCGTGTATGCAGTAATTTGTGCAATGTGGCGAAGGAGGAGGAGAAGCTGTGCAAGATGAAAATCGCATTAAAGAAAAAGAAAATGGACACCAGCAAGGCGCGGGGATTGGATAAGCGGTCAAGCAAAGCAGACTTAGCTGAGCTTGAATCAGCATGCCGGCAGCAGGAAAAGTTGGTTGCGTCCCTTAAAGCAAGCAGTGGGGCCTTTAAAGAAAAATATAAAAATGAGGAGCGATTTAAGTCCATGCAGCGCTCAGGCCCCACTGTGAAGGAGGAAGAGGCCGACCATGTGGACGAGACCCAGATGGTGGAGGATTCTCCAGCTGTACCTCCACCCAAAGTTGCAGCAGTAGCAGAGCCGGGAGCCCCGGAACCAGCATTGGAAGACTTTCTTGCTGAGGCAACACATCATGAGTGCGTGACATCGCTGGGCATCCAGGAAGCCCCTACTGGAGCAGATCTTGCAGAGGACAGCCGCCAGCCTGAGGAGCCCATGCCAGCTAAGGACGACATCCATCTGTCCAGCCAACCTGCGGAGCGCGCCATAGGCGCTGTGTCAGGGGGGTATAGAAGACTGTGGCGCTCCTTGCCCTGAAAAGGGTGAGGTGGCGCCAGACGTAAGTACCATCCTGGCACCCATCCGGGTTCCTGGGTGCGCCGAACTTGGTGGGCCTGGGGCCATGGGTGACTCACCCGCAGGTTTGGGTCTTGCTGGCAGGGCTTCTATTGATTCTGCTTCAGCTGGTTTAGGTGCTGTTATTGATGTTGTTGCTCCTGTTGCTGCTGTGTCTGGGGTTGAGTCCACAGGGGTTAAATCTATTGCTGGACTTTCTGCTGTGACTGATGCTGTGACTGTCCCCTCACCTGCACCTCAGGTGGACTATAAGAAGACTGTGCCACCTAATGCTGGGGCCCCTGCTGTCCGCCCTGCCCTGTATTTCATCCAGCGAGGTGGCACAGGGAGTGGGGCCAATAATGCTGTTGGTGC
This sequence comes from Gastrophryne carolinensis, assembly GCA_027917425.1. NCBI lineage: Eukaryota > Metazoa > Chordata > Amphibia > Anura > Microhylidae > Gastrophryne > Gastrophryne carolinensis. The sequence continues at coordinate 51,523,899 of CM051240.1, forward strand.
TGCAGTGCAGCCCCCTGTGTCCTATGCCCAGGTTGCCAGGCGCGGAGGAGAAGCTGCTGGTGAGAGGATGTCTGTGCCCAGTGAGGTCAACGCCCCTGCCAGTGGCTTCAATAGGCGCAACCTGGTCCAGCTTAGGTGGGAGGGGGAGGGGCCAGTTATCACCCGGCGGGCGGTGGTGGATCTCATCTTGGGTATGGGATTTACAGCCGCAGACATTTTTGCCCTGATCAGTCCAGTGGGGAGCGCAGAACATGACTTGAGCTTCGTTAGACCAGAGGGGATGGACTTGTTTTGGGAGCGGTACGAGCTGCAAAAGCAACGTCCTGCCTGGAAGGGGTTAACTCCCATCCAGGTCTCCAGGCAGCAGCTCATTAAAAACATCACCATCCTAGTAAGAAATGAGTCCATTCCCCCCTCAGATTTGACCGTCTGGCTAAGGCGTTATGGTGATGTTCTCACTCCCCTGAAAAAAAATTTGGACGATCGCGACATCTGGACCGGGGGCTGGTCAGTGACCCTGAGGCTCCGCAGGAATGGCAACCAGGTCACCCACTTGCCATCATCTGCCTATATTGGCCGTGACCGGCTGACCATCTTTTATCCTGGTCAGCCCAAGGTTTGCCATAAATGTGGGGCCAAGGGTCACTTCAGCTCCTCCTGCTCGCTTCTTAGGTGCTCTTTGTGCCAGGGCTTGGGACACTTGGCTAAGGACTGCAACACGATCCGCTGTAATCTATGTAACCAGCTCGGCCACCCTTATAGTCAGTGTCCTGAGGCCTGGCACAACCTGGACAGGGAAGTGGTGCAGGAAATGCTGCGGCTGGATAGGGAGGAACATTCCCATGCTGCCCCGTCTGCGGTCCCTCCCCCAACTCAGCTGGGGGTTCCTGAGGCCCCTGTGCCTGTGCCATCTGCAGGTGGCCCTAAGGTGAATCCCCAGTCTGCCCCCAAGTCAGCAACCACTAATGTAAGACCAAGCAATATAATAGCTGAGGCGGCCCGGGGGGCTGGCACTGCAAGTACCAAGGGGGTTTCAGTAATTGTGCCCCCTGCTGTAAGATCTCGCAGGCTGGGGCTAGGTGATCCTGATCCTGCACCCCCTTCTGAGCAGGGTGGGAGTTCAGATCCCAAGACAGCGTGGTCTGGACTCTCCCCTGGGGATCAGGATTACCTGGCTTACAGGCTAGCTACAAAGAAAAAAAGGAAAAAGGGTAATGCAGTGCCGGAGCCGGGGGAGAGCAGTGGGGTGCAGCTCTCCAACAGGTTTGAGGCACTTTCTGAGGACTCATCTATTGAAATATCTTCTTTTGATTCTGAGGCTTCAGATATGGAGGAGGAAGCACCAGTCTCCTCCAGTAAGCGTTTAGGGTCAGATAGTGAGGCCGGAGGGAAGGCTAAGAGACATTCTCCCGAATGACTCTGATGGCAGTTCCCCCTCCGATAAAGGTGGCAACCATTAATGTTGCCAGCATTAAATCTGTAAGCGCTCGTTTTATGGCCTTATTTTTTCTCAGCCAGTTTGATGCTGACATTTTATTTTTGCAGGAGACCAGATTGGCCAGTCTGGCTGACATTCACGCTGTGAAGCGGGAGTGGAGGCACGGACCCTCTTTTTGGTCTCTTGCGGCCGAGCCTTACAGCGGAGTGGCGGTGCTTTTTAAAACTGACATGGTAACTTGCCGGCGAGTCATTGAGGCGGAGATCGGGAGGTGCATGGTATTGGACGTCATTGTGAAGGGGCAGGACCTGCGCCTAATAAATATCTATGGACCTCAAACTAAGTGGGACAGGAAATGCCTCTTTACAAAGATCAAGCCGTTCCTTTTTACAGCCCGGCCAGTAGTCTTTGGGGGTGATTTTAACACCGTGACTAGGCCCATGGACAGGAGAGGCTTCAAAGGCAAGCTGGGCTGCGATAGTCTCTTTTTGAATAGTATGGTTAGAGAGGCAGGTCTGGAAGATGTGCACATTAAGCACTCCCCGGACCTCACGGGCTTCACTTTTCAGCGAGGTAGCAGTCAGAGTAGGATAGACAGGTTTTTTTTGAAGGAGGGCTCGGCTTCTCAGCCTCCCCGGCTGCAGGCGGTCGAGTTCTCCGATCACCTTTTACTATCGATGGTCTTGAATGCTTCTGACACACCCCCTAGAGGAAGGGGCATCTGGAGGATGAATTCGGCTCTCCTTGAGGAGGAGTGGGTAAGACAATCCTTTGAGGAATTCTTTCAGGCACAGGTTTCCATTAAGGATTTTTGCAGCAGCAGGTCTGAGTGGTGGGAGCTGACCAAAAAGAGAATTGCTGGGCTTTTCAGGGGCCTAGGAAAAAGGAAACAGCTTGATAAATACATTGCCTACCAGCGCTTGCGGAGGAAGCTTGACATCCTTGTCTCGAATGGTGGAGATCAAGGGGCAATCTCTGAAGTCAAGCTTCTCCTCAGGAAGTGTCAGTATGACCGGCATGCTTCTCTGGTTCTGGAAAGGGATTATGGGAAATACCACTCTCCCGATCCCTATCAGAATTGCAGACAGGCTGCAGCTCTCAAGACTGTCCTTGGTCTGAAGGATAGTACAGGATCCCTGGTAAGATCTAAATCTGGGATCCTGGAGATTATTAGGTCCTTTTATGCTGACCTCCTGGGCAGAAAGGTTCTTGACCGGGCAAGGATGGAAAGTTTCCTGGACTCTACTCCAGGATTGGAAAATGGTGACATTTCTATCACTGGCTTGACAGAACCGGTCACGGCTGATGAGGTGGTAAGTGCAATTGATCACCTTGCCATCAAAAAGTCGCCCGGGTCAGATGGTCTGACAGCTGAATTTTATAAATGTTTTAAGACCATCCTGGCACCACATTTGGTGGAGGTTTTTAATTGCTGTCTGGCAGAGGGTTCCCTCCCTCCCTCCATGAGGCGCTCGGCCGTGATCCTTCTGTCAAAAGGTAAGGACTCTTCGATGATTGAGAACTGGCGCCCCATCAGCCTTCTCAATGTCGATAGAAAGATACTGGCAAAGATTTTGTTCTGGCGCTTGTCGTCAGTGGCGGAGCAACTGCTTTCTTGTCACCAGCATTGCTCCATCCAAGGTAGAAGCACCTTCTCAGCGGTTTTAGCTGTCCGGGAAGCCTTGGAGCGGTGCAGGGCTGCAGGCTGGGGAAAGTACTTGTTGGCGTTGGATCAGGCAAAGGCTTTTGATAGGGTCAATCATGAGTACCTATGGCTGCTTCTTGGTAAGTACGGCCTGCCGGGGCGGTTCATTAATTGGCTACAAACCCTTTATGAAGGGGCTGAGAGCTTCCCTCTTGTTAATGGTTGGGTTGGAAGGCCTTTCGAAGTTGGCTCTGGTGTGCGACAGGGATGCCCTCTGAGTCCCCTACTGTATGTGTTTGCGATTGATCCCTTTATAAGGAGGGTCGAGAGCAGCATGTTATGTGGGGTTCCTCTGGGTATGCCTGGTGAGCCTCCTTTGAAGGTCATTGCCTATGCTGATGATGTATCTGTGATTGTCTCTGGGACAAATGAGGCGGAGGAGGTGGCCTCTCTTATAGCACAGTATACAGAAGCGTCGGGCTCCAAGGTCAATCACGAGAAGAGTGAAGTTTTCTGGATGGGTGAGGGTGAGGGCTTTGAACTTCCGGACGCCTTCCCAGTGCCCCAGCAGGAAATTAAGATCCTTGGCATAAATTTTGGTCCTGGCGATTATGGCCAAAAAAACTGGGAGCGCAGGCTGGAAATTGCCAATGCCAAGGTTGCAGTCTGGAAGAGCTGGAAAATGTCTCTCAGGGAAAGGGTTGACCTTATCAAGACCTACCTGATCCCCATCTTTTTATACGTCAGCTTCGTCTGTGTTTTGCCAGTTTCTCTCTACACCAGGGTCTACAGCGTGTTTTTCCAGATGTTATGGGGAAACCGCATGAACCTGGTGAAAAGAAATGTCACCTACCTATCTAGGCGGGAGGGTGGCCTAGGGATGGTCAACCCAGTCGTGTTTTTCTCTCTCTTGTTTCTGAAACATAATTTTGGAAGCATGTTGGCAGAGAGCCCGCCTGGCTGGGTGGGTATTTTCCAGTCCTGGTTTAAGCCCTTCCTGCGAGACTGGGAGAATGGTGGCCGGATGAAAAGCCCTCGAGTTCCTCAGGCTCAGCTCCCGGCCTATGTTGCCCCGTGCTTGAAAATACTTCGGCAATGGCAATTGACAGCAGAGGACATGAGATCTACTCCGAGGAAGCTTCTTGTGAGTCGGGTCCTGGGTCTGGCTTTTCATGAGCCATTGTCCCTCAGGGATTGCCCAGGCTCCATCATGAGGGAGGGTTTGAGGCTTATTAATTCCTCAAGAATTCCTTTGAAATACCGGGATATAGCCTGGCTCTCCTTCCAAGGAAAACTCTACCTTAGGGGGATCCGGAAGAGTCGCAGCCTGCCAGAGATAATTTGTCTCCGTGAGGAGTGTCAGGATGAGGTGGAGACTATGGACCACTTCCTGCTCCGGTGTCCCTTTAATGTAGATGTGTGTAAACAGGTGGGGTTGGCCCTCGGTGCCCCCTTCTTCTCCCAGCTTTCCTATGCTGAGTGGGTGTATGGAGCATTCAAGAACAGAGGGGATTTTTGTTTGGACACTTTATATCTAGTTAGTCTAGTGATCCGCTATTTCACGTGGAATGCACGGTGCCAGCTCTGCATTAGGAAGAAAGTCCTCCCTGTCCCGGTGGTGGTGCATGACATCCTGCATGAGGTGGGCAAGATCCGGGTGCTTGAGAGGGACAGGTGGGAATGGGGGGCCTGGATGAAGGCGTGGAGGAACATCAGGCCTCCTTGATCCCCATGACTTCCCTCTGGGTGAGCTTTCCTATCTCTTATCACCCATAGATTTTTATAACAATGACAGATTTTTGAAGAACGGCTGCATGCACAGGTGACGGGGTCTCTTAGTCTTCCTGCTGAGTTGTGTAGAGTGTAGTGTTTAGGTTGTAGATAGGATTGTATATAGAATAATGGATATTATATATTATATGCCGAATTGTTAGGCCTGTTTGTTTAGTTATTATTTATTTTATTTTTATTTATTTATTATTGTAACTTTGTATATATTGTATATATTGTATATGATTGCTTGATTTTACTCAATAAAAAAGTTACAATCTATTAGGGTATAAGGGAGGATACAGAAGGAGAAGAGCTTACAATCTATTAGGGTATAAGGGAGGATACAGAAGGTGAAGAGCTTACAATCTATTAGGGTATAAGGGAGGATACAGAAGGAGAAGAGCTTACAATCTATTAGGGTATAAGGGAGGATACAGAAGGAAGAAGAGCTTACAATCTATTAGGGTATAAGGGAGGATACAGAAGGAGAAGAGCTTACAATCTATTAGGGTATAAGGGAGGATACAGAAGGAGAAGAGCTTACAATCTATTAGGGTATAAGGGAGGATACAGAAGGTGAAGAGCTTACAATCTATTAGGGTATAAGGGAGGATACAGAAGGTGAAGAGCTTACAATCTATTAGGGTATAAGGGAGGATACAGAAGGGGAAGAGCTTACAATCTATTAGGATATAAGGGAGGATACAGAAGATCAAGAGCTTACAATCTATTAGGGTATAAGGGAGGATACAGAAGGTGAAGAGCTTACAATCTATTAGGGTATAAGAGAAGATTCTGAAGGAGGAGGGGTTTACAATCTATTGTTGTATAAAGGAAGATACTAAGGGAAAGGCAATATGATCTTTCAATCTATCAGGGTATAGAGCAAGAGTTATTTAGGCTAAAAAGGAAGATACAAACGTTTATGAAACAAGTTCCTTGGGCTGGAGTCTGCTCGAAGTGATCAATCGATCAAACTGCCCCTGTATCAATCGTAATGAATGGCTACGTTTCTCAGCATGCATGACCCTGCAATAGTCACACTGTCACCTAGGAAAAGAAGGTGGGCATCTTATTTGTGAATTTTCGATGTATATTCTGCTTTAAAGGTGAACTTTCTTACATGGAGGATAAGGGTGCCCCCCCCCCCTTTCCTATGATTTGATGCCGTGTGCTCATTTATCCCTTTCATTAACTAGACCAACCTCAGCATCTGGGAGCCATTTCTGCGCCGACATTCAAATCTGCCAGAAGTAAGATCGGGGAGGGGGAAGGAAAGGGGGGGGGGAGGTAGGCGAGCTTATTTCTGGTATAATTATGGGGTCAGATTGGTCCCACTGGGACAGGAACTGAGGGTGAAGTGAAGACAAGGAGGGGAAAGAGGGGGGAGAAGGTAAAAATGGAGCCGCACACCTAAAAATGGCCGTTTAATAAGCGCCCTGCGGTCGGCAGACCTATACTCCGCGCGCGCCACATAATGGGCGACGTCCTGTCATGGCGGCCAAGGCAGAGGGCCGGGTGCCTCAGGCCTGGCACTGACCTGTTTATATTAGCGTTGCCGTGGAGACCGGCCGCTGTCTGAGCTCCTTCTAAATAAACTCAGCTCAGGAGAGCAGAAAGGAGGGGGGGGGGCGCGACAAAACGCAGAGATGAAAATGAAGAAACACGGCGGAGGTCAGAGACGGGTAACGTGAAATAACCGATATAAGGAAAACATATCAGGCCCCTCCATCGCTGACAGGAGACAGTGCTCATTTTTTGCCAATCTCAGCAAAAAGATCCAGCCACAGGCAGATTCTATCACACCGACATCATTAAATACTGCGGCGCTGCGTGAGCGCGCAAAGCGGAACTAAACCCTGTTAGGCACAGAGAGAAACCTGTGCCACACCAGTTGCTGCAGCACTCACAACCTACTACAGCAGTTTCCTGTCCACCATGTAATGAAGACCCAGCATGTACAAGGGGAGTCTCTATAGGATCAAAGCTCTATAGGACTTATCAGGCAATGCAAAGTGATGGTGAATTTAAACCGGACCTTCATTAAATCATGCTGAAAAGCCCAAACCCTTAAAAAAACGATTCCCCAGCATCTAAAATTACTGAAGAGAGGGGAGTGGGATAAAGTACAGGGTGGCGGGTTATAGCTGTGCTTTGCTCAGACAGAGCAGAGCTGGGATCAGGAAAAGGTCAGCAATCCCAGAATGCAGAGCGGCACAGTCAGAAGACACTTCCTGTTTGCAGGCTGCCTGATGTCCCATGAGCCGCCATCTTGGATGTTTAAAGGCTCATAACATGCAGTAGATGCAGGTAGGATGATTTTTAATGTGAGAAATCTGTATGTACAGGGTGTGGGAAACATATAAGATAGACTCTTATTCAGAGTGAAGGTCCGGATTAATGTGAGCAATCTGTATGTACAGGGTGTGGGAAACATGTAAGATAAGACTCTTATTCAGGGTGAAGGTCCGGATTAATGTGAGCAATCTGTATGTACAGGGTGGGGGAAACATATAAGATAGACTGTTATTCAGGGTGAAGGTCCACTTTAAGTCTTTCTTTGTTATTGATTTAAATGAGGACAAACGCCTTACCTGGGAGGATGTAGGTCTGCTTTAAAGCAATTCAACACCATGATGCCCTCTATCTTTCCAGGAGAAATGATCAGGTTGATCTGGGGGGTTTCACACCTTCCTGACCAATTCAACCCCCCCTCAACCTCCTCCCCCCCGCCCAGGGGAGTGGACCAAAACCCAGTATAGTCAAAATCCTGGGTTTTGGTCCACTTTAAGGACCTTTAATTGAAGGGGCACCCAGTGTGTGGAATAATCAAGCTGCAAGTCAGGGGCTGGTAGTGTAGCTGCAAGCCGGGGGGGGGGGGGAATTGGTCAGGAAGGTGGTTTTAAACAGTTAAAAAGGGACATAGATTCATTTTCACTTTAGACCAACTTAAAGTCTACCGTCACCCAGGGGTGATCGGCCCGGGAATCTATAAGATTCCCGGGCCGATCACCTCCCTCCCCGCGGGACATCCGAGATCGGGATGTCCCGCAGGGTGTAACCCCCCCCAAACACCCCAAATCCCCTTACCTTGTCTTCCCTCGCGCCCCTCTAGACGTGCGCGCGCCCGCCGTCTGTGAATGGCCGGCGCGGGCGCGCGTCACTCTTGACGCGCGGGAGGCGGCGGCGGAGGAGCCGCTTGTCCGCGGCTTGTCCGTTGGCGCTGGGAGCAGGGAGAGGTGAGTTTTTCGGGGGGTTCGGGGGGGTTTCACACAGCGGGGCACCCCGATCGGGGGTGCCCCACCGAAGTGGACCAAGACCCAGGATAGTCAAAATCCTGGGTGTTGGTCCACTTTAAAGCGGACCAACAGTCAAAAATGACTTAAACCAAACAAACAGTGCTCATATGCCCAAGGCAATTTAGATTGCTGCACATAAAAAATAATTTACCTTTTTGCAACTCCTGCTGTAGTAAATTTTAGAAAGAAAATGCCGGCTCGTGCATTTGCAGGCCACCTGCAAACAGGAAGTGCTGCTGGGCTTCCTGTTACTGTGCATCGTCAGTTTTGTCAGTTGATGTTCTCTCAGTCCAGGCAGCAGCATGGCTGAGATGCTGGGAGAGGAAGCTCCAAAATGGGCGCTACCTTTCTTTTCCAACTGTGCCAGGTTATTGGTCTGGTTTAACCCTTTAACTGCCAGCCTACCTAGAGATTTCGTCACCCTCTGTTGCCAGACCATTTTACGCTATATGTTTAACTGTGATTTTATCAGTAATTTCCAGGAAAGCCGTATATTGTTTTTTTTTTTTGTCAGTAGAGTTTTGGGCTTTAACATGAAATGTCTTGTTTGTAATTGTTTTCAAGCAAACCATATTTCGTGGTGGCGTGTTAAAGCCCCATTCCTCCCTATTATACCACGTATGTATCGGTAGACACCCATTCCTGCCCAGGAGACACCGCAAACTGAAACAGTGCTTTATTAGATTTTCAAATAAAATACAATTTCTATGGGAACTATCAAGGGTTAATCCTTTAAAAAAAATGGCATGGGGTCCCCTCTCTCCAGTAAAACCAGCCCGGGCAACAGCTATGTGGGCTGGTAGATCAGGGCATGGAGGCAGAGGAGCCAGTCCCCGGCCCAGAAGGCTACCAGCCCACATGGGCACTGAGCTTCTCTGCACCCTTCTGGGCCTTTGGAAGTGCAGGTAATGGGGTGAGGGGTCATGGAGTCACCTGCTTACCGGCAGGTGACTTGCCGGCCCCTCCTCCCCTGTGAACTGGTATAGGCGTCTCAAGGACCCCTTTACCAGTTCACATGGTAAAATGGGCCGACTCTCCCCCCCCCATCGGCTTAGCCGTCTGTAAGTGACAGCGCGGCTTTAGTCGTGCTCTTCAAAGTTCCGCGCCTCTCAGCGAAGTCTTGCATGAATTTGGGCAGCTCCATTGCATCCCACTGCACAGGTACAAGTTCGGGGGCCACGCGCAGTAACTGATGGGATGCAAGATGGCGCAGCCCGTCTGGAGGTTGCTCGGAATCCGAGGGACCTAGAAGATGGATCCACCTGCGACGTGAAAGGTAAAACAGGAGGGGGGGGGGGCAGCAGATCGGTGAGGTTTGGGGGAGGTTTTACCCTCACCTTATGTTCCTCTTTATAGATAGAAGCGTGGCTGGTGGGGTCACATTAGCAGTAAACGCAGACATCAAAAGCAGGATGAGGTTGTGGTTGGGGTTCTTAGATTGAGTCAACAGAATCATGCAAGTCTTTAGAGTACAGCCATTGCCCCCCCTCCAGCCCATTACTCCTGGTGGGCAGACAGACAGCGCTGCATGAGCATGGAAGCCTGAGTGCTGCCTTGCAATATGGAGGTGGGCGGCAAATTTATAGAGGTCACTAAAATCTCAAGGTGATCAATAATAATTATTAACACTTACTGTATATACGCGAGTATAAGCCGAGTTTTTCAGCCCACTTTTTGGGCTGAAAAAAGCTGCCTCGGCTTATACTCGAGTCAGAAGGACAGTCACAACGCTACGCTGCTAGGCATGGGTAGCTCAGGGGTTAATAAGCTCTCCTCCTCACCCTCCTTCCTCCCGGCACTCCTTGCTGCCAATCTTTACTTCTCTCCAAGTAAACGAGCAGCTTCCGGTTCTGCCATCTACCGTCTCCACGAGCAGCGCTGCAGGGAGTGACGTCACCCTCTCCCAGCCGCCTCTGCGCTGCTTGTCAGGCAGTGGATGGCGGGAGCGGAGGCTGCTCGTTTACTTGGAGAGAGATAACACTGTCAGCAAGGAGGGTGAGGGAGAGGGGGCTTATTAACCCCCTTGGCGGCGATCCCGAGCGTGACTCGGGGTTAATTTGCGCTGTAAGTGGCGGTAACCCCGAGTCACGCTCGGGATCGATTTGGGAGCAAGAGCGGGCGGCGCAGCCTCCTTACCTTCTCCCTGCGATCCAGCGATGTCTCCGCCGCGATCGCAGGTGAGAGCCGCGGCTGCGGCGTCCCTCTCCGCTTCCGGGTTCTGTCTCTGTGAGCCGCAGAGGCTCATGGGGGCGGAGCCGTGTGTCAGAGACAAATGCAATGGTAACGCTTTCGTTGCCATTGCATTTGTCTTTTTCACAACGCCAGGGGGGTTAACCCCTGAGCAACCCACACCTACCAGCATATTGTTTAACCATGACTCTAGTTCAGGGCAGCAACTAAATGGGCAAGCCGAGGACCAGTACAAAAGCAGTACATTCAATGTGTTCTGCGGTGAAACATCCAGATTTGGCATTTACCCTGTGTGTGAAGCCCCCAGTGCTGCTAGATTTCTCCTTTACTCCATGTGCAGTCTCTCGCATTTCCCACCCTAGGCTTATACTCGAGTCAATAACTTTTCCAGTTTTTTGTGGTAAAATTAGATGCCTCGGCTTATATTCGGGTCGACCTATACTCGAGTATATACGGTAAATGATCAAGTAAGTTTAACAACAATAATCCTAAAGTGGACCTATAACCTGTCAGGGAAACGTGGCCCTGTGGCACAGATGTACAGAGGGTGTTCTTTTTGGGACACTCCCTTATGCCTCACATGTCAATTTGGGTGTGCTAAATTCAGCAGCATTACATTTTTAATGATGTTGTTATAATTATTAATATATATACACACACCCATACTGCTACTTTATAGTTGTATCATTAATTCTGTATTCATGTATGGTATCATGCTGTCTGCTCATATTTCAGATGTTGCAATGGTGATCCCGTGTCCCTTTAAATAAGAACTCTATTGAAACACCATTAAAAACGTAATTAAAGCAGAAAAAGCAGAGTAATTAAAGAAATAAAAATCCAACCAGGAAATGACTGTCCTGCAAACCTCATCCCAAAGTGGAGTTGGAATAATCAAACCTAAGGAATAGTAGAAGGGCCTGGGTATTAATCTGAAGATTCTGCAAGGCCTACGAGTACTTTATAGACAAGCCTGAGAACAATGGTTGCAGCCCCTGCTGTGTCCATATCTTATCAGAAGGCCCCTCATCAGACTATCCCTAGGGGGCATCCCATCTCCTAATCACATTTGGGGATTTGGAGGAAAGGGCACGCCGGACCTTCTAGTCCCAAGCCAAGAATCGGCATACAAATGTGAAATGCTGACATGCTAGAAACAGTAAGGCATTGCAGGTGTCCCACCAGGGATGCACTTAGCCCTACTCCCTTGACTAATTCAGTAAAAGCAATCTGGATAAACCTTTAAAAAAAAAATGGCGTGGGGTCCCCTCTCTCCAGCAAAACCAGCCCGGGCAACAGCTATGTGGGCTGGTAGATCAGGGCATGGAGGCAGAGGAGCCAGTCCCCGGCCCAGAAGACTACCAGCCCGAATGGGCACTGAGCTTCTCTGCACCCTTCTGGGCCTTTGGAAGTGCAGGTAATGGGGTGAGGGGTCGTGGAGTCACCTGCTTACCGCCAGGTGACTTGCCGGCCCCTTTCACTTAGCCCTACTCCCTTGACTAATTCAGTAAAAGCAATCTGGATATCTAGAGGAAACTCTTATAGATTGGTTATGGTGATATCATGAATGGAGTTCCTCTTTAATATCTCTGGCATTCTGAGCACCTGTTAAGTGCAGATCAGACAGCCTGTCTAGACTGAAGCCAGCGAGAGCTGAATTACTTTCCAGCAAGTGCAGCAATGAGGAAGCTGTGCGGAGACGAGGGCTCAGCGGCCCCGGGCCGAGCGGAGAAGACTCATGTGGCTTCATCCTCTGACACTCACGGACATTCCTCCAGCAGCAGATAAAGAACACTGCAAGACCATCCAAAAGCGGACCTAAACCCACCCTCGCCTGGGCATTCCCATTTTAGATGCTCGTCTGCTAGGTCATTTAAAGAAATGCCAGAAATCGGGCGTTATTATTTAACCTTCCCTGTACCTGGGACAGCCACACCCAAGGGCGTAACTATAGGGGGTGCAGAGGTTGCGGTTGCAGCAGGGCCCATAAGGTCAGGGGGTCCCATCATTGTCGTTTCTCCACCTTCTTATATTGGGGCTCTCGGTCCATCATGTACAGAAAACGAACCATCGTTTGTCTCTGTTACAGTCCTTAGTTGTCTAGTTGGGTACAATTTAGTTAAAGTGGACCAAAACCCAGTGCGATCAGCCCGGGAATCTATAAGACTGTGTCGCTCTGCATTCTGGGATTGCTGTCCTTTCCCTGACCCCGGCACTGCTCTGTCTGTGCAAAGCCCAGCTATAACCCCGCCCCCCCTGTACTTTATCCAGCTCTCCTCTTCTCAGTATGTGGTGCTTCTGAGGCAAGATGGCGGCGCCCATCTCCTAGAGTCCTGAACAGAGTTGCAGCCCAGTGGGGGAATAGATAATAATAATATGACTAAAAACGTAAAATATATTAATTTTAGATGCTGGGGAATAGTTTTTTATGGGTTTGGGTTCTTCATTAAAGAGGACCAACACCCAGGGGTGATCGGCCCAGAAATCTATAAGATTCCCGGGCCGATCACCTCCCACCCCGCGGGACATCCGAGATCGGGATGTCCCGCGGGGTGAAACCCCCCAGAAACCCCAAAAACATCTTACCTGATCCGCCGCCTCTTCCGCCGCCGCCGCCTCCCGCGCGCCCCTCCAGATGTGCGCGCGCCCGCGCCGGCCCTCTGTGAATGGCCGGCGGGGGCGCGCGCGCGCCGAGAGTGACGCGCGGGAGGCGGCGGCGGCGGAAGCGGCTTGGACGTTCCTGATCCCCGCCTGGACGTTGCCGGGGATTGGCTGCGGCGTTCACGTAGGAGCGTTGAGAGGTGAGTTTTTTGGGGTTTCTGGGGGGTTTCACACAGCGGGGCACCCCCGATCGGGGTGCCCCGCCGAAGTGGACCAAAACCCAGGATAGTCAAAATCCTGGGTGTTGGTCCACTTTAAATGATGCTGAAGGTCCGGTTTAAGTCCCCAAACTACCTGCTTTGGCCACAATAAGTCTACTAACCTATCTCCCATTACTAACTAGTTGTCTATGGGTACAGGGACAGGAAGCTGCAGCACACTGTGTTAGCATCTTTTCCAACTGTAAGTGTCGGATGCGGACATGTAGATCCTAATGCTGATCAAATGTAAGATCAGTGGCAGGAGAGGGGCACGTAAATGGAGGGGCCGATCTCTTCTTGCCATGTCTCCGGCTCTGTGCAGGGAGCGCCATTGTTGCGGCGCTATTTGCTTAAACCTCGAGCAGAATTCTTTGAATATGTCACCAATTAATATTGTTGCAAAACCAGACCGGCGTGCTTCAGATTTTTTTTACTTACAAATGTTCTCAGTAGAAAATATGCTGCTGCTGTCGCTGTCCGCTTCCAGTGAATGGAAACAAATCTGCCAAAGCGATTGCTTTTTAAGTGTAGCTAAAGGCAAGAGAACAACTCCAAGAAGAACTTTAACCCGCTGAGATTCAGCTGATGTGACGCAGGATAGGCTGTGCTGGCTCCTGTCCAGCCTGCAAGCCAGGCCTATGGCGGCCCTCCGCTTGGAGACATCAGCTCTCTACCAGGAAGCTGGGACCTTGCTGGGGTTAGGTGAGTCACTTAAAGTGGACCAACACCCAGGGGTAATCGGCCCGGGAATCTATGAGATTCCCGGGCCGATCACCTCCCTCACCGCGGGACACCCGAGATCGGGATGTCCCGTGGTGAGGGACCCCCCCAAAAGCCCCAAAAAACTGACCTGATCGGCACCGCCTCCCGCGCGCCCCTCTAGGCGTGCGCGCCCCCGCGCCGGGCGTTTGTGAATGGCCGGCGCGGGCGCGCGCACTGTCAAAGGAGCGCGCGGGAGGCGGCGGCGGACGCGCTGTCTTGTCCGCGCTTGTCCGTGGCTACGTGGGAGCGTGGTGAGGTGAGTTTTGGGGGGTTTCTGGGGGGTTTTACACAGCGGGGTGCCCCCCTGAAGTGGACCAAAACCCAGAATAGTCAAAATCCTGGGTGTTGGTCCACTTTAAAAGGAAAGTGTATATCTTTTGTGCCAAATGGATGTCCTCAAGCTGCTAATCGTATCTAGCATTTGTTTTATTATGCCAGCAAATGCGTGTTTTATGGAAGCAGTTTTCAACACGTGAAATCAGTTACCATCGACAACTGTACACCAGGATCTACAAAAAGAGAGAACTGAGACATATACACATAGAACACTGCTGCAATAGCCAGTGATGAGATCAGGGAGCTCACTCACACTAACACATGCCCAGCAGCAGTGTTCTGTGAATATAGGGCTCACTTCTGTCTATTTGGTGTACAGTTGCCGATAGCAACTTGCAGGGAGTGAAAACTGCTTCCATAAAACACACATTTGCTAACATAATAAAACATTAAACAAATTAAATATTTAAAAAATACTAGATAAGCTCAGCGCCTTGAGGACATCATGTTGGCACACACACAAATGTAAACTTTCAAAAATGCCATTGAAAGTGGACTTTCCCCTTAAAGCGGACCAAAACCCAGTATTTTATCTATCCTGGGTTTTGGCCCTGGCCCCTGGGGCACCTGTATTGGGTTGTGAAACCCTTCCAGGTCACCCAAACAAACTCACCTCTTCCCGGTCCTGTGATGCATGTGCGGGCACTCATCCAATTAGCATGCTTGGATCCGCTCGAACCCCTTCATCCAGGAGTTTGTCTAATGCGAGCGGATCCAACCAAGCTGGCAACGCATCCCCCACTACCCTCTAACAGCGAGCGTGCCCGCGCAGGCCATTCACAAATGCCTGGCACGGGTACGTGGCCTGCTAAAGGGATAGCAGGGATGCAGCCGCTGCTCGCGTATATGCCGTTGGACAGGGAACAAAGGTGAGTTTTTGGGTGACCTGGGGGGTTTCACACAGCGGGGCACCCCAGGGGGAGCAAGTATGCCTGCCATGGAGTGTCCTAGACAGGGTGGGAAGCTGCTATGCAGAGCTGGAATCGGAGGAGGATAGTGGGGATAGTGTGTGTACAGCTTACCATGGGGGGAATAGAGGGGTGGATGAGGGGTTGTGTTTGGTAGTTCTGTATGTTGGGTCACAGGAAACAGCTATACACTGCAGTGAAGCAAGTCTCCTATTGGAGGAGGTGCAGCCGCTGCATATGTGGAGTTCTTCTAGTCAAAAGGAGAGTCTCTCTAATGCAGGGCTTCCCCATGGCATGAGAGAGTAGTGTAGCTTAGGTTAGTTAAGTGTCCCCGTGGACCAGGGTGAGGGTCCTAGTCCACAGGGACATGAAATAAACCTAAGCTACCCCCTTACACATCAGTGAGATGCTCACATTTTACTAGCAGAACTTTGGAGTCACCTTTACATATTTAATCCACTAAAACAAAAAGGCTAAAACAAAAGGTTTTATGCGGAGTTCAGCTTTAATAAGCCATGTTGGATTTGCAGCTATGTTAAGTAGTTTGCGGGCTTCTTTTGCCTGCAAGGTCAAGTTGGGGAATGTGTATCAGATACTCTTTAATTTCAGCGTCTTCAGAGGAAAAAACGGATACTTGGACGGGAGCCCTTCTATGAGGTTAACCATCATTGCACTTCAATTCATGATGTTCCCATTCCTCGCTAATGAAATACATAACTGCAGGGCAATAAAAATATTTGGTGTGGAGTTTCTATTGGGCAACACAACATGCTGCGCTCTGCCCGTCTTTGTTCTCCGAGCACTATAGTAGCTCTGTTCTCTGGAAGAGACAATGGAAAGCCGAGGCTCGTGGTGGAACAGGGACTTTTTGGGGATGGGTTAGGAAAACTGGGGAAAGGGTCTTCATTCATTGTTTAGGGCTTGTACTACATACTTCACTAGCCTCCTGGTAAACAAATGAAAGTGTACCTACAAAATTGATCCCATGATACTCTATAGTTTCATTGTAGCACGACTTTTCTCTCCCAGAATGATAGAACCTAGATAGTCTGCATTTTATCACTTCCCCTACCTAGATCTAGAGTCTTCCAAGTGGTGCCTGGGAATGGCTGTCTGGGTAGAGGGCTCCAAAAATACCTCTCTCCATTCTTCCATTTAATCTGTCAATCCTTAACCCTATTCTGTGCAACAACTAGCCCTACAACCTAGGTTCTCCTTCCTGAACCAAGACTCTCCCCAGTGGCACATTGGAATGGCTGTCAGGGAAGGCAGTTCCTGTGTCAGGGGAATCCATCTATCTTATCTTTCTAACTTCTCAACCCACACTCTTATCATTCACTTGATCCTGGACCTACTTACTACTCCTGACTTTACTACCTAAGCCCAACCACATTCTCCATTTCAGTGCACTGCTCCCAATTTCTCAATCCAGGCCCTATACCGTACAAGTGGTGTCCTGGTATAAGAGAGCCCTTACTCCCTACATTCTATCCTTTAATCATTCAATCCTTAACTCTATGTTGTCCACCAACAGTCCACTTCTTAGTCCAAAACCCCTGCAAGTGGTGCTTGGAATGGCGGTCTGGCAAGGTAGTTCCGGTGTTAGAGTAATCCCTCCAGCCTATACTACCAATCTATCATGCTTTAGGATTACCATTGTTCTTTTAGTTCTGGCTCTACTAACTACTATTGGCCCTACTACCTAATTCAAACTCTTGATTACTTTTGGCCTACTATCCTCCAAACTCTTAGTACTCTCCCCTCAGTGTCTCAGTTCGGGCCTCACTACCTACTATCCAATTCTTGGCCGGGATTCTTCCAAGTGGCTCCTTGAAATGGCTGCCTGGGTAGGCGGCTCCTGGAATATAAACATCCCTACCCCCTCTATTCTTTCCCTCATTTACCAAATCCAAAGCACTTACTGGCCCCACTAACTGCTATACATTTTCTGGTCCAGTACTCCCCCTAACTGGTGCCTTGTTGCCTGAACACGTCGTTTTTGTGTTAGAGGAATCCTTCCATTCTATTCTTTCAACATTTCATTGCTTACTCTTCTCATTCTCCTAGACTTGGCATAACTACTTAGACCCAGCCTAATACTATCTCCTGATCCTCTCGGCCCACTCCTGGCCTACTATCCCCCTCATAGTGCTTCAATCCTGGCCCTATAACCTACTATCTATTGTACCAGGACTCCTCCAAGTGGCATGCTGGAGTAGCTGCTCTGGCAGAGGCCCCCTTATTTTCCCTTTTAATCTGTCAAGCCTTAACCCTTTGAGGTCCACCACCTGCCCCTACTATCCACCTCCCAGCCCAAGGCTCTTTCAGCTGTGCCCTGGAATGGCTGTCTAGGAAGGTAGTTCCTGTGTCAGGGGAACCCCTCCATCCTATCTTACCAAACTCTCATCCCTTAATTTTACTTTCATTTTCTCACTTATGGTTCTTTCTTCTCCTGGCCCTCTCAGACTATTTGTATTCTACCACATTCCTTCTCCATTGAGACTTAGTGTCTCAATCCCATCCTACTACAGACTATCCACTTCATAGAGAAGGACTTCTCCAACTGACAACAGCTGCCCGGGAAGGTAGCTCCTGTGTCTGGGAAATCCCTGCAATCTATCCTTCCAACCTTTGATCCATTACTCTTACCACTATTCTCTAAATTCTGGTTCTACTACCTTCTTCTGGCCCTACTACCTACTCCTAAGCCTACTACCTTCTCTCAGCCTCCTCCCAACCTACTCACAATTACTGAATCCTGACCCTACTACCTAATATCCACTTTATGGACTAGGCCTTTTTCAAGTGGTGCCCTGGAATGGCTGCCTGGGAAGGCAGTTCCTAAATGCTAAATTAAAGCAGTTTACCCTTACCTCTAGTTATCCCTGTTGCAATGTTTTCCCAGTTTCAGCAGAGGAAAGCCAAGCTGGGTGGACACACCAGACTCGAATCATGCCTGACCAATATGATACCCAAGAATAGATGATGTCCTTAACAGCCTAGTGGGAAGCAAGTGGATCAGAGTATTGGATTCATAAAGTAGGTATTCTCACAATTTCTATGCACCCAGAAGTAAAAGTAAAGTTTGCATTCATCTGCTCTTTCAGGTTCTGCAAACTTAAAGGAAATATTCAGTTTTTTTCAACCATCTGAGACCTATGAAGATCATGTGCTCTCTGTCTCTCTCTCCACAGAAAGGATAGCCACCAGCTCCAGTAAAGTGGGAGTGTCAACATCTTGGACATACCCCAGGACCCTCACCAATTTGCTTTCCTTGGACTTAGGTGGTTGTTGGAACCGTGGAAGTATTCTGCAAGATACTTTGGCCTCTCAATCAGTTGCTGCAAAGTAATTCAGAAACAGATGAATCCAAAAGGGGAGACATGGCCATGAGGAAGTCCAAGTGACCTAGAGATTGCTTTAACATTAGTCTTCATCAACCCAACCAAACCTTTATATCTACTTTGTTTAGTTACGAGCAGGCAAAGTTTAAAAAGAATTCAACACCAAGAAAAGTACAAAAAAGACTTGTGGCCTTTGTTAGTCACAGTTTGTCGCTCAATAGAGAGGAATTAGCCTGCGCATAAGCTTGAATTTCTTGATTTGAAATGGATATTATTACAAAGCTGAGCATAAAGTTCAAACCAAAAACAACTCTTTGCCTTATAGTGAAACTACAGCCAAAAAGGAAGCTACGGCAGTAGGTATAGACTGATGGATGAATAGATGGCTGATTTATTCAACTACAATTACAATCTACAGTAAGAAAAATGTATGTACTAGAAGTGGAAACCATGCGTCAAATTAAAAGTAGTTGCCGGGAAAATGTATGCTGGGCTCAAAAGCCATGTTTGGCAGAACATAGCAGACCCTAAGCTAGTCATCTCAGAGACTTCCTTCTTAAAGCAACCAGTAGCTGTGATTTAAAGGAAGATCAAGAGAAAGATGCTCTAAGTCAGCTTGCAGTAGATGCCCTTAGAAAAAAACAAGTGGATGTGATTTGTACCAATTCTCATTTATGGTCAAATTGTATTTGCATCTCTCCTGAATGAACATGTGTGGAGAAAAGCTTGTTAAAAATACTAAAAACATTATTCAGCCTTAGCAGAATCACGATAACAGGAGTAGTAATTTAAACTTTAAACCAAAGAACCAGTTCTATTGCCGCAAGTATGATGGAAAAGAACATACCTGCATAAACTCATCCATTGTGCGTCGGCATCATGGTTATTAGGGGACCATACTCACCCCCTACCATAGTAGTTTCAGTAACTTCACTTTAAGAGTGGCCATATCCACTCCTTCTCATGATCTGTCTCTGCAATACTTTAGCTTTAGGTATGAAGCAGACTCTGGAGGCACTTTGGGGGTTAGGCCTCAGTAGCTTATCATGGGCAATGAGCCAATTCTAAACCACAACCTAACATACAGACCAATAACTCTACACATCAACCAAAGCTCTGACCCGATCCATCTGTCCTGCAACACCAAACTGTACACACTTTTTGCTTCCATAGCTATTGTCTTCTCACCTTGTACTTTGCAGGTTTAGGTTCTGACCGTACAAGCGTGTGACTTCTTGTTGGGATGGAAGTGTGCATTTACTTCTTGTTGGGATGGACGTATGCATTTACTTCTGCAACACCAAACTGTACACACTTTTTGCTTCCATAGCTATTGTCTCCTCACTTTGTGCTTTGCAGGTTTAGGTTCTGACCGTACAAGCGTGTGACTTCTTGTAGCAATGTTATAACATATAGGATCTTGTACATTGGTAGTGGCTGTCAGCACTTCATCTACCCCTGTGAATGTTTACCTTAAAATCTGCAAAATCATGGTCAGGTTATGGCAATCACGCCCTGTGCCGGAATGATGGATGACTTGATCGAATACACAGAGAATTGGCCGGATTCGTCTTTTTGTGTAATAAACTCTATGGTAATCAGTTATTATAAATGGAGGTTTATGAGACGTTAATATATCCCAAGACCATAAAACAGACAGAGATTTATGGCCACACAGCTATCATTTTCTAAACAAACGGAGAACTTTACATAGTGCATATTGAAGATTAAGCCTTGAAATACAGGGGTTAAAGCCTATGTTCTGAACACCCGGGACGGACTAGTCATAGGGAAATTCCCAGTTTGCTGCACTGCTCTTGGGCCAATTGGGCTGCTGTTTTAACACCTCTAGCTCCCTCCGTGGTTCCCTCCTAGCTTCATGTACCCTGCCCAACTCTACACCACCTGTCGAGAAACCCCACCGTGCTACAGCCTCATGGCTGTGGGAGTCCAGACCTACCTCAGCCATAATACTAAACATTCAGTACTATTGATTGAGGAATGGTCATATCTGTCCTCTACCATGATCTCTCCCTGCAATGCGATAACCTTTGCTGGCCCTGATTGAGACAGGGCTGAGATATTGAGACAGGGTCCTCAGTGGTCCTGCACTGATTTTTGGCCCTGGTGCGCCACTGTTGAGGCATTTCTTTATCATATAATTAGTCTCTAGTTAAGAATGTTGCCTGGGTACTTGGTGGTTAAAAGAGCGAATGGAGCCTACTTACATTTTAGGACGCCATGCTGCACATCTTCCAGTGCCATGTACAAGATAGCTGGCACAGAGGCCAGCGAGTACACAACAATCAATCACATCAATCTGCAAACCCAATAGGTCAGATGCTGGCAGTCACATGAGGTCTGCTCGGCCTTGGCCTCATAAAGGAAGCCAAGGCAGGATGCCACTGTGCTAGAAGGGCACGTAGACTTCCAGTTAGTTTAAAGTATGGTAGTGCATCAGATGGTGTGGGTGGATTGCAGCATGGCATTAGAGGTTCCTCAGTGGTATCGGGGGGGGGCAGATATTATGAGTTGGCTGCATTTTTTTTGATTGAGAACATACCATAGTCAGAAGCCACATAATAGAGATATATATAGAGGGAATCAAAATGGAGAAGCTAAGAATATTCGGAATTTTCCCATGATCCTCTGCAATAGGTAAAGCAAATCCTCCCTGGCAACTTTGTGCCAGGAAGGGTCACGAGCTGTGTCACCCTAACTTACTACCTCCCGACGCTGTAATCCCCTCAGTAACGGGGGCAATTACGCATTGCTTGTGGAGCATTCTTAGAAGGGAGTCCCAATTATGGCTGCACCCAATCGGGGGGTAGCACTGCAGTGTGAAGCTGTTTGCAGGCCCCCTATCAGATGGAGCTTGGCATGAAGAAGATATGTAACTTTCAATTGAGGGGTTTATGAGTGATGGAAGGATTTTGCTTGAACCTGGACCCTCCCTGGCCTTAAGCACTCTTGAACAGGTTGGGGCAGTAAAGATGGTCAACAATGTGGTATGATATGGGTGGGTCCCAGGTTGGTAGTGTTCCCTGAATGATATGTGGGACTCTTTAAAGCAGATTTCCAGAAGAAATGGCTTAATCCCCCCACATGGACATCCTGATTTGCGATACCCCCCGTGTTGACCAGCGACTAACTGTGTTCTACAGTAAAGCCCACTGGGCACCAGCAATCATGTAGGGTGTATGAACTCAGTGGGAGCGTCAATCTAGTTATTTTGGGCACCCCATTATATGTTAACAACTGAGGCATTCCTGGGAGAGGCAGACTTATAGTCATTTTTAAACTGGAGGTCTGCTTTAATGGTGGAAAAACAGAAGTTTGAAGGGTGTGCAGAATGACGCAGTAGCAAATGGTGTGGCTAGAAATGGGGGCCCTGATTTTGCTACAGGGGGCCTAGATTTCGTTACAGCAGTTTTGCAGGTCCTCCAAGGAAGGGCCATCTATACTGACATAGGTAAGGGGTAGGAGAGCCTCTACACTTGTCAACTGGGCTTTCTTCTAATGGAGAGAATGGGCCATCCATTGCAACGTGTGCCTTGTTTTCTGGTCCCCCACTAAAGGAAGGCTACTGGAATATATTAGCTATTCAGATTCTTGTTTCTATTTCTATTCTATTTCCCAGCTGCACCTTAGCTACACTTCATTATCTATCTTCTTGAAGAACAAATATTTGAGATGCATCTTTACAGTCAAACTCACAGCTCACAGAACATCGCTCATAGAAACAAATGGCGTGCGGGGAAGTGACTTAAAGAGAGAAGAAGAGGATTTCCTACCCTGATGAAGCGTCCAGTGAAAAGGAACTGACAGGTCGGCTGAAATTACGGAGATCCCACAGCAGCAGCTCCCTCTCCCTGACCTAAAAAGGGGGAGAAGAAACGGTAGCGGTTTACTAACAGTTTCAGTGAAATATATTATTGAATAATTTCATCTATCACTTGTTACCATATCTGACACTTGGAAACAGCAGCACACGTGGCGACGGCAACATAAGCAGGTGAGTGGAACTCGGACTGACCTGGAGTCTTTTATACTCCAGGGCTTCCGAAATACCTCTTTAACAGTTCTTTTTTTCAGTAGGGGCTCCTGTTAAAGGGAAAGTCCAGGCAATGGCAATAATAAGGCAGGAAGGAGCTCACCTGACGCCTGTCCCATGTGCCTCTTCTTGATTTTCTGCAACGCAGCATAGAAGCCATAGCAAGGCTCCAAAGTTTGCCCCTTTAAATTCCATTAAGCCAGGACCATACAAAAAAGTGGTCTTAGTATAAGTGAGATGGCAAGTCACAGGAGTTCCGCAGAGGTCTCTGACCATGTCAGCAGCTTTGCTTATATATAAATATAGCTATTAAAAGTTATACTAAAGGCGAGCGCCCGATTGTTGTCCCATTGTCACGGGCTACACATTGCACTGTCCCAAACTTCAATCCATTTTCAGTCCTTTATTTGTAAGAGTATTAGAGCATTGGTGATGCAGAGAAAAAATAAGGGGAAACGGTGGGTGAGGCAACAGCGATGTGATGTAAACACACTGGCCTTGTTTCAATACAGGTAGAAAAAATTCAATTCATGAGAAAAAAGCCTGAGAATGTCACTGTTACTGAATCACTAGATAAAAAGACAATGAAAGTCAATGGCAGCTTTTACTACAGTGTAGAAAGGAGGAAACAGTTCTCAACTTTTCTTAGGAGTAAACAATTCCCATTGACTTTCATTGTTTTCCTATCTGGTGATTCAGTAACAGTGACATTCTCAGGCATTTTTCTCATGAATTGAATCTTTTACTACCATGAGAATTTTTTTTCTACCTTTATTGAATCGAGGCCACTGTGTGTGTTACATATATCATAGTTAAAAATAAGTGCATTGTTGTGCCTCTAGTAATTACTACCTGAACATAGTGTGATCAGAAAAAGGGGGGGGGGGTGAGAGATGCTGCAGACTAAGAGCATCTCCAGCCTGCCTGCACATAGTGTGACCACAAAGGAAGCTCAAGGAGGAAGTGATTTCCTCAGTAAGTAGACTGACACAGCAGAAAGGAGAGCACTGGAGGGAGTCAATGTAAGGTAAACTACTGATATTTATTTGCGTTTGACTTGTCAATCACTTAAACCTAAAAAATTAGATATAATGAGAGATTTTTAAAAATGCCTAAATTTACACTGTCCCCATGAAGGATGGGAGGGGAGGAAGTTAGCTTGTGCCCAGACAGGGACTTAAAATAGTCCTATGCAGTGCGCGTGCCCATGCCAGGCATTTGTGAGTGACCGGCACGGGAGGCGGAGGATGCGGCCGTCAGAGCCTTGGGACCGGGAAGAGGTGAGTTGCTGCGGCGATCTGGGGGGATTTCACACAGCAGGGCACCCCTGATTTTGACTATCCTGGGTTTTGATCCTTTCCCCAAGGGCACCCCTTGGGGGGGGGGGTTCCCACAGCGGGGCACCCCCGATCGGGGAAAGGACCAAAACCCAGGATAGTCAAAACTATTGACTATCCTGGGTTTTGGTCCACTTTAAGGATGGCTTGTTTCACATGCAAGGAGAGCTCCTATGTTTCCTTCACAGCAAATTCTTCCAAATGCAAGTACCACACCTCAAATCAACTTCAGGCCTTTTACATACTTAAAGGGCCACTCCTGCCCCTTCCAGCTAAATAAACACCTAAAAAACAGCTAAATTTGCACCCTCCAAATAGTGATTATTCTCATGTAATAAAAGATAAAAAAAAAAAAAGACACTCACCTTCACCCTGAATCCAGCCAGCCACTTTCTCGCTGAAGTCCCGGCCAGCCGCTGGGAGCAGATGCTCTCTGCATCGCCCACCCAATCACCCACCCACCCACCCATTCAATCAACCTCCCACCCACCCATTCAATCAACCTCCCACCCACCCATTCAATCACCCACCCACCCACCCATTCAATCAACCTCCCACCCACCCATTTAATCACCCACCCACCCACCCATTCAATCACCCACCCACCCACCCATTCAATCACCCACCCACCCACCCACCCATTCAATCACCCACCCACCCACCCACCCATTCAATCACCCACCCACCCATTCAATCACCCACCCACCCATTCACCCACCCACCCATTCACATAAATGGAATAGCCCGCACCTGCCCATAAAACAACAGAAATTGTCCAATTACTTATGGTCCATTTAAAAACAGGGTGTCAAACTCCTAAATCCTCCATACAATTTTAATGTGGATACCCTGAAATGAAAGCTGAAATCAGAACCACAGCCAAGACTCCCAACGGCAGGGTACATGTTGGAAGATTCTTCAAGCTGCCGTCTGAGGTCACAGCTATACGACTATGTTGTGATGAGTTTAATGGGAATCTGCGTTGTGTGTGAGTTGGTCGTTACAATAGAAACGCTGTAGGGGGTCAGGAATGGGCGACATAGATATTCCACATGTGTATCATGTTCCTCGTTAACACCATTTATTGCTGGAAAAATGTCATTGTTTTACTAGGAAAACAAAACAATAAACACTCCACGTTGTGCCTCGTGGTGGGGGCTTCATATGCTTATACTCATCATCTATTTCTCGCTGTACCGTGGGAATATTGTGACTGCCTTTTACTATATGGGGCTGATGAGGTCATGCGACTTCTGGCTTCCATATTGAATATTTCATTTCCATGTCACGGCAAACGGCTCTGATTGGACGAGAGCCTGCACATATGCACCATTGAACCAAGAAGAGGTCAGCTATTATGGGTCGATCTTGGGGGTGGTTGGTTGGGAGTTCACACAGCGGGGCATCCCAAAACAGGGACACGAAACAAAACCTGGGATAGGAAAAATCCTGGGTTTTGCTTTGCTTTAAAGCAGATGTAAGCCCCAAGACATGGCTGGGTACCTTTTAAGGTCCTGAGTGGAGAAGACCTATTATCTGGTTGAATCCAGATGTGAGCAGATGGTTGTTAGAATTTGTCCATAGAACGAGAGAGTCTCGTGGAAATATTGTGACTGCCTTTTACTATATGGGGCTGAATGAGGTCATGTGACTTCTGGCTTCCATATTGAATAATTCATTTCCATATTGAATGACATGTCACAGCAAATGGCTCTGATTGGAGGAGAGCCCACGCATATGCACTGTTGGACCGAGAAGAGGTCAGTTATCATGGGCGATCTGGGGGCGGAGGGTTCACACAGCGGGGCATCACAAAACAGGATGCCCTCGAGGCACGAAACAAAACCCGGGATAGGAAAAATCATGGGTTTTGTTCTGCTTTAAAGCAGATGTAAGCCCCAAGACATGGCTGGGTACACTTTAAAGTGGACCAACACCCAGGATTTTGACTATCCTGGGTTTTGGTCCACTTCAGGGGGGCACCCCGATTAGGGGTCAAGCGGGTGACAGCTGCGGACAAGACAGCGCGTCCGCGTCCGCCTCCCGCGCGCCTCTCTGACAGTGCGCGCGGCCGCGCCGGCCATTCACAAACAGCCGGCGCGGGCTCGCGCACGCCTAGAGGGGCGCGCGGGAGGCGGCGGCAGGTGAGTTTTTTGGGGCTTTTGGGGGGGGGGGGGGGGCCCTCACCGCGGGACATCCCGATCTCGGATGTCCCGCAGTGAGGGAGGTGATCGGCCCGGGAATCTATAAGATTCACCCCTGGGTGTTGGTCCACTTTAAAGTCCTGAGTAGAGAAGAACGATTACCTGGTTGAATCCAGATGTGAGCAGATGGTTGTTAGAATTCGTCCATAGAACGCGAGAGTCTCTGTTGTTGTCATGACCCTGTGTGTTCTAAAAAAAAAAAAAGACAATGATAATGAGACGTTTAATAACAGCCACCTTGATGCATTACTTGCTGCCTTCAAATGTGATGTGAATGTCTCATTAGAAAACAAGGTACAGCGCATGCAGAACGTATGCCGCAAGGCAGCAGTGTGTAAGGGACCTTAGGAAGGACATTCCCAGTAATAAGCAGGTCACATGTTTCAAGCAATATGGGCAAAAAAAAGGATCTCTGCTGCCGATAAGCATCAAACAGCACAATGCCGTGGACAAGGTATCAATATATTGCACATTTTACCAAAACTTAAGCATGACTATAGAACTGTGAAGAGATTTGCGGCTGATTCGGCTGACACATTAAAAAAACTTTCTCTGCCTGATGAAGTGACGTCATGCCACGAAACGCGTTGTAGGGATGCTTATGGGGGTCCCAGTGGTGGTCTGCACTTAGCACTATTGGATCAGTAAGTTAATATTTTTTGTATTTTATTTGTGGTTTGCACCTACCTCATTGCTAGTGTTGTTTGCACGATTATGCTTATTTGTACTTGATTCTGATGCACTTTGGAGGCACGCTGACACTTTATGAATTTATGTATATATATATATATATATATATATATATATATATATATATATATATATGGTATTATAAATTATTTATAGATCTTAGAGCCCCCCTGGGATACATTAGGATAAAAAAAAACCCTCCCTCTCATTTGATGGCAGTTATAGATGTGTTATATGTGTTTTAAGGAAAGCTTTTTTAATGTGTCTTGTTATGTAATTTTGATAATTTAATAAACTTGCTATGAATTATACTGAATAGAGTGCCATTGTTAGTCTCTGGTTACATCCCTCTTTCTTGGGGTTTCGGGGGCACCCCTTGTGCTGTATTGTTTCAGATTAATTGGTACTTACCAGAACAGGGCACCTTTATTGTAAGCATTTTACTGTTTGGTGCCACCCATATCCTTTCTCTTTCTGTAATTAAATTGCCCTGTACACGAACCTGCTGCCAGGGCCCCAGTGTGATCAAGCCATCCACTCCGGGCAGATTTCAGGCAGCTACAAATTGTCCTGTCACTCAACGGGACCCCACACGGAGCCAAACCTAGGTCTGCCAGCTCTGTAATGTGATCCTCCATTGCAGCTGCCTGGCATGACTCGAGTAGACTTGGCGTGCTGCTTTAAGTGTGCCATGGGGCATTAAGCTGGCACTGCCACAGACTCACAGTCAGCTGGTAAAGGTCAGGCCTCGAAATCCAATTTTTTTATTCTTTAGTTTCATCTTGTAAACATCCTATTGCCCAATTCCAGCTAAAAATTTTGGAGGGTAACAGACATCTCCCCCATAGGGTCACACACAGTGACGTGAAGACTATGTTGGTTTAAACTGTTCACCGT
This sequence comes from Gastrophryne carolinensis, assembly GCA_027917425.1. Lineage (NCBI taxonomy): Eukaryota > Metazoa > Chordata > Amphibia > Anura > Microhylidae > Gastrophryne > Gastrophryne carolinensis. The sequence goes on from CM051240.1 coordinate 51,551,637, forward strand.
TCTTTCGAAAACTAAAATAATAAAAGCAGATGCACCTCTGCCTCGGGGTTCTATCCGACAAGGGACAGGAAGCTGCAGCAAAAATAACTGGAGGAGGTGCTAGCCACCTTCGGTGTGCTGTGGCTTCCTGTCCCCTTCCAGACATGAAGAGAATACAGCTCATTGGGGGGCTGGAGAAAGGCTTGAGGTTCTTTGACCTTTTGGTTGGCCTACACTATCAGTGGAAGTCTGGAACAGGGAAGGTGTAAGTCTACAAGCCCAAAGAACCTTCAGCTTCTCAGACATCCCACTGAGGGTGTAAGTCATAACACTCCGACAGCAACCTTCAGGCCACTGTTTCCCCCCTATGGGCATCCCTGACTTGGAAGCCCCACAATAAAGAGTCTCCTATATACGTAATCAACCCTCTCCTCTCCTGTGGCTAACAAGTTTGCCGGCTGGGCTGGCGAACATCATGCTAGTAAACTACTAGTTACCAGTAACATGGCTGGCCATGGTAATAGGCCCAATTTGCTGGCCTGAGGGCCACTACAATGTATACGTTTGCTTTAAGGGTTCTTTGGGCAGCTTTCAAAACACCCCTGGGGTAAACCGATTTACCATGGCCTCATGTAAACATCTCAAGAAAGCCTGAAATTGGGTTGAGTTTCTGCGCTCCAGCGTCCCAGAGATCCTTAACTTGAGAGGCATCCAAGTTAAGGCGTGTTTAAAGTAAACCAAAACCCAGGACACCAAGCCCCCTAGTTTCCAGGGCTGGATGCAAGGCCCTCCCCAGGGGCACCCTGATTTTGGACGCCGTGCTGTATGAAATCCTGGGGATCACATGTAAAAGTACCTCATTCCCCGATCCTATGGCGACACTAGCGGCATCCCTCCACCCGCTGTGATTGCCCGGGCCAGTCATATCTGAATAGCTATGGGGCAGGGCATCAAGCCGGAGGGAGCCACCAGCAGGAGTCACATAGCATATAGACATCAATAAACATTCTATGAACAGCCATCTCCTTCATAGAGAAAAAAAAGATACTTACCTCTTCTCCCGCACAGCTGCTCTGCTCCTGCCTGGCTCTGTAAAACTCTATGCCAATATTGGATGCCCTGTTGACTATGGGCAACTAAAATAATAAAAGCAGATGCACCTCTGCCTCGGGTTCTATCCGACAAGGGACCGGAAGCTGCAGCAAAAGGCACCCCGAGGGCCTCGTACAGAGGGAGGTTGATGGTTCAGTACCTGGTAAGCAGTGAATGGAGTGAGTGTTGAGCGGGAACAGCCCGACATTTTCCCATTCACATTAGAACAGAAGATGATACCCAAGAAACCTCCGGGACCCAATCTTTGGAGAAGCTATAGGGAAAAAGAGCTGAGTAACTCTTAGCCCAGCTTAGACTGTCCCTTAAAATCAAATAAGATTTTGGGCATACTGAATAACTATTACACCCCCTAAGGGGCATTCTGATTTTAGGCTTTGTAGGGAGCTGAAATGGACAGAAGTGATCCAAGGGGTTATTCTGACTATATACACCCAAAAAGGATTATCTGTGAGCTCTCTGCCTGTGGAGACCAGTGTAAACAGATGCCAGTCAAAATGACTTTAGATCCCATTTAACAATAATCCCCAGGTTATGCTTTTTTAAGTGTCCCTAGGGATAAAGATCCTTAGGTAGGCAAAAATCAAACATGGTTTGATGGGGATGGGAAGTAGCTGAGCATTGAAGTGAATCCTGCCTCCCATTGAAGGTGCTATTATTGTCTGCCCCCATTGGATAGAGCTCTTCTAGATAAAAGTGAGCATCTCTTAAAAGGCAGGGCTCATTGACAATGGTGTAAGTATAGGGGGGTGCTCCTCCTGCATCCTCATTTTGCATGATACATGGCTTATTCTCAGGGACTACCGTGACCGATGGCAGCCAACCAGGTTTGGCGATTGCACATACATGCCTGTCCAGTGATTTCAATTGGTTGGTGTTTCTGCCACGCGGAGTATTAAAAAACTGTCTGTAGGCTTCCTAGGGGTTATTAAAGCGGACCTTCACTCTGAATAAGAGTCTATCTTATATGTTTCCCACACCCTGTACATACAGATTGCTCACATTAAAAATCATCCTACCTGCATCTACTGCATGTTATGAGCCTTTAAACATCCAAGATGGCGGCTTATGGAAGCCGCCATTTTATCAGGCAGCCTGCAAACAGGAAGTGCCTGCAAACAGGAAGTGACTGTGCTGCTCTGCATTCTGGGACTGCTGACCTTTCCCTGACCCCAGCTCTGCTCTGTCTGAGCAAAGCACAGCTATAACCTGACCCCCTGTACCTTATCCCACTCTCCTCTCCTCAGTAAGTGTGATGCTTCTGAGTCAAGATGGCGGCGCCCATATCCTAAATTCCTGAACAGAGTTGCAGCCCAGTGGGGGAAAGAATAATAAGTTAGTGACTAAAAATGTAAAATATATTAATTTTAGATGCTGGGGAATCGTTTTTTAAGAGTTTGGGCTTTTCATTAAATCATGGTGAAGGTCCGGTTTAAGAAGGGGGGCAACTTGTGACTCCTTGGGATTGGGGGGGAGAGATATTCAATGGACCAAAAGTCTTTCTTTACTTAAGGTCAGCTTTAAAAAGGTCCAGTAAATAAAGAATGGTGAGAAATTGTCATTGATTACATTTTTATTTGGAATAGCGTAGAATTGCCACGAATTCGGCCAGCCTTTTGTCCACCTCTAGCCCTAGCAACATACATTGCTCAGCCAACTCGCAGTAGGTGCCATCTTGATCCCATTACGCTCTACAGACCTGAATAATTAGTTACCACAACAAACTCAGGTAATCGCCATATGATCCATATTGTGCGCTATGAGTTAAGCCAACACAAAGAGGCTTTTCTTTTTTATTCCTTAAACAACTCCCACCCCCCCCATCAAAGTCAATGCTGCTTGCCCACATTTGAACATAAACTTAATAAGAACCAGCTACCATGGATGGAACTACTTAAGGCTCCTATTTATTTTAAATAACTGCTCAAGACCAATGTTCTGTTGCTATGGTAACAGCCTTCCTGCCGCTATAGAAGAAAAAAACGTATAAAGAAAATAGGAGGAGGGGGCTAGAAAAAGCGCTAGTAACTGAACAAGCTGGATGTTTCCACTTTAGACTTACTAAATCTGACCTTTAAAACAACGGCACATGCATAAACCTCATAATCCACAGTCCTGCTTTTCAGATGGGGCCACAGTCCTGCTTTTCAGATGGGGCCACAGTCCTGCTTTTCAGATGGGGCCACAGTCCTGCTTTTCAGATGGGGCCACAGTCCTGCTTTTCAGATGGGGCCACTTTACCCCCAGCAGAGCAGTGCTACGTTCACACCTACCTGCAGCGTAAAGCACATTAGACTGCATTGTGCAATGCAAAGCGCATAGAAAATGCAGTGTATTGTGTGACCACAATCCTATACAAAAAAATGTGTATTTCGCACCACCTATTCAAAAATCATTTGATATGATCCTATATTGCATGTGGCCGTGCCTACACCTAAGGGCGACTTTAAGTTACAACTATAAATTCTACCCTATAGTGGTTCCAGCAACCACCCAATTAGCCCCAAAGTGTAGCACCCTCTCCACAGCAATTAAACAAATCAAGTGTAACTCATGGATTCATCTTTATTAAATTCCCCATTTAAAATTTACATACAAACATATAATCTAAAATTACCCCAAGGCAATTCATTATGCGGGGCATCCCATACTGACTCGCAATCCCATTATAATCCTCAAAAAAGCGTGATGAACAATTGATTTCAAACAATATTGTTACAAATCTAAAATAATCAAAATAGATCATAAAATATCCCCCTCAATTAATCAATTATTTTACTGGAATTACTGGGAATTTAATAAAGATGAATTCATGAGTTACACTTGAGTTGATTAATTGTTGTGGAGAGGGTGCTAGACTTTGGGGCTAATTGGATGGTTGCTGGAACCACTATAGGTAGAATTTATTGTGTGAGCACAGATTGCAATGGGGCTGTGCTGGGAGAGAAGGAAAGCTGTCCCACATAAAACTTTTCCACAGCACGAATATATGAAAAGGGCAAAAAAAATACAACCTAGTACAAGAAGGTACCACACTGTAGTGTTGCCGAAACTGCTGTAAAGGGTCCAGAAAAATCCCTGCTTTTATGGGCCTGTGCATTTTAGGACAAGTAGATGAAGGATGGTAAAAGTGCGAGGTAGCACATATATGTGCTTACTGGGGGTGAAGAAATGATGGGACGTAAAGGCTTGCTTAGGGGGAGGGCATGTGTGGGTGCTTACTTGGGGGAGTCAGGGTACACAGGATTATTAAGAAGGAAATGGCAACATATGGCTTTTTACTGTGAGTGAGCCCATATTGGTGATTACTATGTGGTGGTGGTTTTAGTTCCATGCATCACTAATGCATGCCTCCCAACTGTCCCGATTTTCCCGGGATTGTCCCGATTTTTTAGAAGGATCCCGCGGTCCCGGAACATTACCAAATGTCCCGGGACCCCCTGCGCTGTGACAGCCCAGGGCCGCAATGACGCCGGCGGGAAGATAACTTCCTGGCGCGTGGGGTGAGAGAGTGGGGCGGGCGCACGGGGGTGGGTGGGCAGGCGCACGGGGGTGGGTGGGCAGGCGCACAGGGGTGGGGGGGCTACGTACCGCATGCAGGGGTGAAGGCAGCCGACATTGCTGGAGCTGGAGAGCGTGACGGGGGCGTGGTCGGGGCGTGACGGGGGCGTGGTCGGGGCGTGACGGGGCGTGGCCGGGGCGTGACGGGGTGTGGCCGGGGGTGTGGCCGGGTGCATGGCTTGTCCCGCTTTCAAGTTTTCAGAAGTTGGGAGGTATGCTAATGCCATTATCTACTCTTACCCATTGATCTCTACATACCATGGTCTATTCTGATATAAAGCGATCCATTCCTCATGACCAGAAATGCCTAGACAGCCAATCATTGGGTAGCAATCAATAGATGGTTGACCTGACAATCATGCGGGAAGGATGTATCAGTGCAGACAATGGTGACGGTCAAAGCGATCAGTCTGGCACCTTGAGTAACTGGCATTTTGTCACGGAAAACATGGGTGAAGGTACCATTGGGGCCCAGCAGGGAGATTGCATTCAGCACATAGGTGATCTCATTCCTTATATTTACCCTTTGTTCACTGCCATTCCTTTCACTATTGTACTGTAATGGACACTATTAATACTTTGGTTAGCACAATAGCACTTTGATAATAATCATTGTTGTTTTAATATGGATTAATTTTGGATTTATGGTATACTCTCGGACAGGGGTACTCAACCACTTCTTGTAAAGGTCCAATTACAGGCATCTGGTGAGAGATGAAGGTCCGGACGGGGGGGGGGGGGCTGTTGCGGGGGGGGGGGGGTGGATAGTTAGAAATCAGCACACTGACAAAGCTAAAAAAGGCTGTTTGCCCCTACCCCAAGAACCCTATTGGGCACTAGGAAAAAACAGGAGCTTCTTTTTTGCCCCACAGAACCTACAGCTCTGGCCCACAGCACACTGCTTTTAACCCTCTGTGCATTCTGTGCAGGCCGTGTACAGGGCTGGACTAGGGCTGAAAATTCGGACCCCGGTCCGCTAGTTGAGTACCACTGCTCTAGGATTTAGGTATTAATTGGAATGCCCATGCTGTGGCCCTGTTTGTCTTTTTTTTAATGGTATGTTGTTTGTGATGTAATATTTGTGTTGTTAATTTTTATGAATTAAAGATTATTTTGTGGATATTTATGTGATTAATAAGTCATTATTGTGGGGTGATTGGTGCCAGTCTGGGTATTGTCTGGTGTGCGGTGTACTGGGACCGCAGTGTGTGTTTGTTGTATATTTAGTGACACCAGAATGGCACACTGTGTCCCACTGTTATTCAGGTGGTGCGGTATCATTGCACTTAGTGCAGGGAAATTTAGTGCAGAAAATGGTCACAGTCAAGGCGATCAGTCTCCCAGTGGCTGTTGCTGGATGGCAGGGGAATGGGCAGGCATCTCAGCAATGGAGGGGTCCATTGTGACTGGACTTCCACTTTAACTAGGGGTGAAGGCACATGCAGCAGACCACCACTTTCCTAGGCGACTATGGGCCAGGAAGGGTCCTCATTCAAAAAGATACTGAACTAACCTACCTCCCTGCTACCAGTGAGCTCTGCATACTCACCTGTTACACCGCCATCCAATAGGGGACATGCTGCATTGCAGTGCACAGCTTTCCTGTCCCCCATGGCTGATTTTGACTTCCTAAGGACCTTTAACTGTAGAGGCAACCAAAATAAGGTCCCCCTGGAGGTAACTGTCAAAAGGGACCCAGTCATTTCTGACTGAAGGGCCGCTTTAAAGAGGACCAACCGTAAATGGCACTGATTACAAATGCCAAAAAAGTGCACAACTACCAAGCTCTCAGCCATTGTGCTTTCTGTTCTGTGATACCAGGTCCACACACTGAGGAAGCCTAGTGGCGAAACGCGGCTGTGACGGAACCTTATTTTTCTTGCTACAAAAAAGGATAATGAAACCCAAAACTTGCTACAAACAGAGATAATCGCTCTGCTACAGACTGTGGGTATCCCGACAATGGTATAAGTAGTTTGGGAATGGCCTTTAATAAGGAGGTTCTCCACCCTAAGGACTCTTAAAAACCTTTTTTATTTACTTGTATTGCTATATATGTTTGCAACAAATTGTTTTGTTGTACACAAACCTGATATGATGTAAATAAAGCAATTTTTTCGAAAAGATACCAGTAAGGGACTAGTAGGTACACAGGGACCTAGCCACTCCCACTTTGGGACCTCCCAAGATCCCAAGTGAGATTAAGCGGATCCCTCCCCCCCTCCCTCAAATAGCCCCTCGAACGCTACTTTTGTAAGCTAATAACTGGCCCAGCCAGAAATAATCGAGCCACAGTATCCCCCCTTTCTTTTTTTCCCCATTTGTTTGCTATTTCTAACTTCACCGCTATATGCTGCTTTTAACTTGCTGCCATCATTCACAGTTCTATAACTGTCAGGGTCATTCATAAAATTCTGCACATGCACAGTTTGCACAGGGCCTATTAACGGAACAGGTAGGAATTCAGGCACCAAATAACACGAGATGTCAGATGCGGCAAGTTTGACAGAGACGTAGATGTCCCAAGAAAAACAAAGACAATGAAATGTCAATCTATTGTGTGGCACAAAACGTAGAATTTAATCCACTTTAAAGAGGGGTCCAACATATAGGCTGTGTATCTGAAATTCCTGATGGACAGAAGCAATCCAAGGAGTTATTCTGGCTATATACACCCAAAAAGGATTATCTGCAAGTTCTCTGCCTGTGGTGACCAGTGTAAGCAGATGTCAGTCAAAATTCCTTTAGATCCCATTTAACAATCATCCCCAAGTGATGCTTTTTTGAAGGAGCACTATCACGAAATTGTTCAATATTAAAAACCCATATAAACACATTGGCTAATGAGAGGAGGGTCGACCCGAACGGAATAAAACTCCCGCCAAGCTTGTGGTTTTCTTCTCCTGGTAGGAATAAAATCCAGGGGAGATAGGTTTAGTGTATCAGGGGTGACAGAGCCTGTCACCCGAAGGAGGTTTAGTGTATCAGGGGTGACAGAGCCTGTCACCCGATTTCCTCTTCCCTTCATTTATAATGATAAAAAACAAGCCTGTCTGGATATTTCTTGATGTCGGGTGTATAAATGACCCCTCCTCCCGCCATCCAGCACATTTATATGTATTTTTATTATTGGGCCATATTTTTCGCGATAGTGCTCCTTTAAAGAAGCACTATGGCGATATTGCATAGTATTAAAAATCTAAATAAACATGTCAGCTAATGAGAGGAGGGGTCACTTATACACTAGAACTGAATAAAACTGCTGCCAAAATAAAAGATACAAGCATGATGGATATTTCTTGATGCCGGGTGTATAAGTGACCCCTTCCCCTGCCATCCAGCATATTTATATGGATTTTTATCACTGGGCCATTTTTTCACGATAGTGCTCCTTTAAGGTGTCCCTAGGGATAAAAAAAACCTTAGGTAGGCAAAATCAGACATGGAAGTTGGTTTGATGAGGGATTGGAAGTAACACAGTATGTAAGGCTGAATAAAGACTTTATTCCATCCAGTTCAGCCTGTTTATCTCCTTCCAGTGGTCTAGTAGCCATAGATGTTATTACATGCAAGGAAGGCATCCAGGCCACTATAGATCTTCTTCCAGTGGTCTAGTAGCCATAGCTGGAAATGTTATTACATGCCAGGAAGGCATCCCGGCCACTATAGATCTCCTTCCAGTGGTCTAGTAGCCATAGCTGGAAATGTTATTACATGCCAGGAAGGCATCGCGGCCACTATAGATCTCCTTCCAGTGGTCTAGTAGCCATAGCTGGAAATGTTATTACATGCCAGGAAGGCATCGCGGCCACTATAGATCTCCTTCCAGTGGTCTAGTAGCCATAGCTGGAAATGTTATTACATGCCAGGAAGGCATCGCGGCCACTATAGATCTCCTTCCAGTGGTCTAGTAGCCATAGCTGGAAATGTTATTACATGCCAGGAAGGCATCCCGGCCACTATAGATCTCCTTCCAGTGGTCTAGTAGCCATAGCTGGAAATGTTATTACATGCCAGGAAGGCATCCCGGCCACTATAGATCTCCTTCCAGTGGTCTAGTAGCTATAGCTGGAAATGTTATTACATGCCAGGAAGGCATCCCGGCCACTATAGATCTCCTTCCAGTGGTCTAGTAGCCATAGCTGGTAATGTTATTACATGCAAGGAAGGCATCCCGGCCACTATAGATCTCCTTCCAGTGGTCTAGTAGCCATAGCTGGAAATGTTATTACATGCCAGGAAGGGATTCAGGCCACTATAGATCTCCTTCCAGTGGTCTAGTAGCCATAGCTGGTAATGTTTTACATGCAAGGAGGGAATCCCGGCCACTATAGATCTCCTTCCAGTGGTCTAGTAGCCATAGCTGGTAATGTTATTACATGCAAGGAAGGCATCCCGGCCACTATAGATCTCCTTCCAGTGGTCTAGTAGCCATAGCTGGTAATGTTTTACATGCAAGGAGGGAATCCCGGCCACTATAGATCTCCTTCCAGTGGTCTAGTAGCCATAGCTGGAAATGTTATTACATGCCAGGAAGGCATCCCGGCCACTATAGATCTCCTTCCAGTGGTCTAGTAGCCATAGCTGGAAATGTTATTACATGCCAGGAAGGCATCCAGGCTACTTTTGAATGTTTTTACTGTATCCATCATTACTACCTCCTCTGGCAGCGAGTTCCATAGTCTCACTGCTCTTACAGAGAAGAATCCCCTCCTATGTCGGTGGGAAAAGCACCTTTCCTCTAACCTTAGTGGATGCCCTCGGGTTATGGTTACACTCCGGGGTATAAATAGATTGTGGGACAGATCTTTGTATTAACCCCGAATATATTTATACATAGTTATTAGATCCGCCCCTCAGACGTCTTTTTTCTAAACTAAATAAACCAAACTTTGACAATCTTTCAGGGTAAGTAGCTAAGCATTGAAGTGAATCCTGCCTCCCATTGGAGGTGCTATTATTGTCTGCCCCATTGGATAGAGCTCCTCGAGATAAAAGTGAGCATCTCTTAAAGTAAAATCTATAAGATTCCCGGGCTGATCACCTCCCTCCCCGCAGGACATCCGAGATCGGGATGTCCCGCGGGGTGAAACCCCCCCAAACACCCCAAACTCCTTACCTTAGTTTCGGCAGCGGCAGGCCGCCGCCGCCTCCCTCGCGCTCCTCTAGACGTGCCCGCGCCGGCCGTCTGTGAATGGCCGGCGCGGGCACGCGCGCGTCAAGAGGGACGCGCGGGAGGTGGCGGCGGAGGAGCCGCTTGTCCACGGCTTGTCCGTCGGCGCTGGGAGCGGGGAGAGGTGAGTTATTCGGGGGGTTCGGGGGGGGTTTCACACAGCGGGGCACCCCGATCGGGGGTGCCCCACCGAAGTGGACCAAGACCCAGGATAGTCAAAATCCTGGGTGTTGGTCCACTTTAAAAGGCAGGGCTCATTGACAGTGGTGTAAGTATAGGGGGTGCTCCTACACCTTCTTTATCAGATTTGTGCTTACTTAGCATTATTTAGATAAAAGCATCATGTGTCTCTCCTGTTTCAATCTTTAGTTGTCTAGTTGCATCCAAAAAAACTTTACTGTATGAGCCTTGAAAGAGCCCCATTTAAACTGGACCTTCAGCATGATTTAATGAAAAGCCCAAACCCTTAAAAAACTATTCCCAAGCATCTAAAATTAATATATTTTAAGTTTTTAGTCACTTTCTTATTATTTTTCCCCCACCAGGCTGCAACTCTGTTCAGGACTCTAGGATACCATCTTGCCTCAGAAGCAGGGCTAAAGTACAGGGGGTGGGGTTATAGCTGTGCTTTGCTTCAGAGCAGAGCCGGGTCAGGAAAAGGACAGCAATCCCAGAAGGCAGAGCGGAATAGTCAGAAGACACTTCCTGTTTGCAGGCTGTCTGATGCTCAATGGGCCGCCATCTTGGATGTTTAAAGGCTCATAACATGCAGCAGATGCAGGTAGGATGATTTTTAATGTGACCAATCTGTATGTACAGGGTGTGGGAAACATATAAGATAGACTCTTATTCAGGGTGAAGGTCCGCTCTAATGTCCGCACCAGGGCCCCATCATATTTAGTTATTCCACTGCTCCTTGATGTTGTGAAGAAGTAGGTAAGGTAGTCTCCCTGTAAACCAGGACCCTCCCTGGCACAAAGCTACCAAGAAGGGTGTAGTTCTGCTTGAAGTTAGTGGGTGACAGGCAACAGAGCATTGAAAAGGCTCTAATCAGTCCATGCTCTATCAAATATCTAATAATAATAGTAAAATAATAGTAGTAGTAGCTGAAGTTGGACCTTGTTTTAGGTGCGGGGGTTCTCTAACATGGCACCCCTTGCATCATGTACGTGTAGGTCTGCTTGAAGTTAGTGGGTCACAGGCACCAGACCACTGAAGAGGCTCTAATGGGTCCATGCTCTAATACCTAATAATAATAGTAAAATAATAGTAGTAGAAGCTAAAGTTGGTCCTTGTTTTAGGTGCGGAGATCTATAACACGGCACCCCTTGCATCATGTACGTGTAGGCCTGCTTGAAGTTAGTGGGTCACAAGCACCAGAGCACTGAAGAGGCTCTAATCATTCCATGCTCTATCAAATATCTAATAATAATAGTAAACTAATAGTAGTAGTAGCTGAAGTTGGACCTTGTTTAAGGTGCGGGGGTTCTATAACACGGCACCCCTTGTATCATGTATGTGTAGGTCTGCTTGAAGTTAGTGGGTCACAAGCACCAAAGCACTGAAGATGCTCTAATCAGTCAATTATCTATCAAATATCTAATAATAATAGTAAAGTAGTAGTAGCTGAAGTTGAACCTTGTTTTAGGTGCGGGGGTTCTATAACACGGCACCTCTTTCATCATGTACGTATAGGTCTGCTTGAAGTTAGAGCATGGACGAATTAGAACCTCTTCAGTGCTCTGGTGCCTGTAACCCACTAACTTCAAGCAGGCCTACACATACATGATACAAGGGGTGCCGTGTTATAGATCCCCCGCACCTAAAACAAGGTCCAACTTCAGCTACTACTACTGTTATTTTTAGGTATTAGATAGAGCATGAACTGATTAGAACCTCTTCAGTGGTCTGGTGCCTGTGACCCACTAACTCCAAGCAGACCTACACGTACATGATGCAAGGGGTGCCGTGTTATAGGTCCCTGCACCTAAAACAAGGTCCAACTTTAGCTACTACTACTGTTATTTTACTATTATTATTAGATATTTGATCGAGCATAGACTCTGGTGCCTGTGACCCACTATCAAATACCTAATAATAATAGTAAAATAATAGTATTAGTAGCTGAAGTTGGACTTTGTTTTAGGAGCGGGGATCTATAACATGGCACCCCTTGCATCATGTACGTGTAGGTCTGCTTGGAGTTAGTGGGTCACAGGCACCAGACCACTGAAGAGGCTCTAATCATTCCATGCTCTATCAAATACCTAATAATAATAGTAAAATAATAGTATTAGTAGCTGAAGTTGGACTTTGTTTTAGGAGCGGGGATCTATAACATGGCACCCCTTGCATCATGTACGTGTAGGTCTGCTTGGAGTTAGTGGGTCACAGGCACCAGACCACTGAAGAGGCTCTAATCATTCCATGTTCTATCAAATACCTAATAATAATAGTAAAATAATAGTAATAGAAGCTAAAGTTGGTCCTTGTTTTAGGTGCGGGGGATCTATAACATGGCACCCCTTGCATCATGTATGTGTAAGCCTGCTTGAAGTTAGTGGGTCACAGGCACCAGAGCACTGAAGAGGCTGTAATCAGTCCATACTCTATCAAATATCTAATAATAATAGTAAAGTAATAGTAGTAGTAGCTGAAGTTAGACCTTGTTTTAGGTGAGGGGGTTCTCTAACACGGCACCCCTTGCGTCACATGCATATAGGCAGCAGCCTGGGATTCGCACCGGGATGGGATGTCGTAGTTACTATATATAGATATCACCACGGAGCGGCCCACACTTCCCACGACCCTGAACTCCCTAATCCCACAAACTTCCTGCAAGTGGGACACCAGGGACATTCATACACACTATTACTCCATTGCCAATAACAGGCAATTCCTGGTTAGTCACAACGGGTTGCGTCACATTGAAAGCGCACAATTTGTGCAGTTACACAGGAACATCTCTTTGTTAATCTATTCAGCTCCCAGAAATATCCCAAAATCCTGTCAGGCTGGACATGTTCAATCACAGAGCGAGCAATCAGAGGTGTTTGATCAGCAGCAGCTCCGTACATAACCTCATTCACTCGCTCATCATCCAGCCATTTAGTTGACACGTTGCCATGACGAATGAGGCCTAGCATCCTGGCTTCACCTAGGAGACACAGGCGGGCAAACATCAAAGCTTTGGGAATAACTAACCGGGGACACAGCTGTGACTGTCACCAGAACCACCCTATAGCAAATATCCCCCCAACAGACAGTATTTCTCTCAGGGAAATAGACAGCCATGAAATAGATCTGGAATGTGCAAAAAGATTTAAAGTGGACCAGCAGTAAAAAATGACTTACACCAGACCAACACAACAAACAGTGCTCGTATGCATCCCTCCCCGGGGCAGTTTAGATTGCCTCACATAAAAATTCATTTTCCTTTTCCTAGCTCTTGCTGAGGTAAATCGTTCAGTCAGTTATATCCGTTGGGAGAGGAAGTTCCAAAATGGTCCCTACCTTTTTTTTTTCCAACTGTGCCAGGCTGTTGTTCCGGTTTAAGACTGTAAAGTTTACCCAAAATAAAGCAGAATTTGGGCTTAGGAATGTCAGCACCAATACCATGTTTATTAAAAGGGACTGCCTTGGCTGAAAATGAAAAAAAAATACAGATACTCACCTCTGGCCCTCTGCGGAAGCCAAAGCAGTGTCCTGTTCTCTGTGGGAACAGGAGGTGAGTAGCTGTAGTTTTTGGATTCTTCCTGACCAGGGACTTTAAAGTGGTCCAAAACCCAGAATTTTGACTACCCCAAGTTTTGGTCCTTTCTCCCGGGGCACCCTGATCAGGGGTGCCCCGCTGTGTGAAAGCACCCAGATCGCCTGAAGAAACTTACCTTTTCTTGCTCCTATGGCACAAGTGCTCGTCCAATCAGCGTGCTCGGAGCCACTGAGGTCAAGCCATCTAAGACGGTGTCTAAGGCCAGTGGCTCCGAGCGCGCTGGGAGCCTCATCCCCCGCTTCCCTCTAACAAGGAGCGTGCTCGCGTCGGCCACTGACAAATGGTTGGCGTGGGCACGCGAACGGGTAGAGGGATAGTGGGGATGCAGTCGCGGCTCGTGCATGTGGCATTGGACCGGGAAGCAAGATAAGTGAACGGGGTGACCTGGAGGGTTTCACACAGCAGGGCATCCCGATTTTAGATGTCCCGGGGGGGGGGGGGGAATCGATCGGTCCCAGAATCTTATAGATTCCCGGGCCGATCCGAGCTATGTTTTGGTTTACTTTAGTTGATAAATTAGAGAGAATGTCCCCTACCCCATATATGCCTCCTCCTAGTCCGGCATGGCAAAGCATAATCATCTCTGAGATCTGGTTCTGCGGTGTGCACAGGGCATGCCCCTGCAGTAACTGGAGCACACTTCCATTTACTGTAACAGGGAGAAAGTGGAAGGTACTGCCTGGGGATACTCCTTAGTAGGGTTGCCACCTGGTCAGTATTTTTTTTTTTTACTTTACTGGCCTGAGGGCGCTGGTATTTGTTTTTTTACCAGTAATTTTAATTGCAGGTTTACTTACCAGTAATGCCGGCACTGTCATGCCAATTACCAGCAAAGTAATACTGGCCAGGTGGCAACCCTAGCAAGGGGGTAGCTGTGGGCAACGGTGCTGCAGGACTCAAACTGTGAAACTGGTAGTTTTCAGAACACTAGATGGTGAGAAAGCTGCTATAAGAGATAAAAGGTGAGTATACAGTGACCAAATGGTGAGCAATCGGGTTGGCCTGTGGGCTTGTGAGCTAGGTGTTTTGTTTTCTTTTAACCGGTAGGGCATGCCCAATCAGGATGTTTTGGGGGTGGTAAGTGGACCACAAGTCATGTTTCACTGGAGGTCCAATTTAAAGCGGAACAAATCCTCGGACTTTCTATGGGCCATAATTTACTGCTCTAATTTAGCTATCAGTTTTAAAATATTAATAATTCATGTATTAAATGTATTAAAGTATTAATACATCTCCAGGGCATGGATATCTGTGTTGGTGTCTACCACCCTCACTCCAATCTGACCCTCTACTGTAACGTTGGTGCAGAACAAAACAAAAAAATTTAAAAGTGCACCACCAATTATAATCACTACTGTAATTACGTTGTATAACTAGACAGGATAAATGTGCCCAGCAATTGCCACTAATGCATACAAACAATCCCCAAATATGTGGTCCCAGAAACCACAAATACCAGTAGCAACATGCAAAGGCACCATCTCAATTCATTAAGCAGAATTTCATTTATTAAAAAACACACACATGATTAAAAACAATTCCATCACAGGGGCAACAACATCCAACAAGGTGAATAAATTAAAATACCACAAAATCTATAAACTACCAAGCTAATATCCAAGCCAATTCAGTGCTAACAATATGAGTAAAGTGCTACTAGTGCCAATGATTACGGTAATTAAATAAGTGTAAAAACCAAAAATAATGAATAACTTCTACAAGAGAAGAGTCCCCAGGCAGTGTGCAAATAGTGATATCCAAGAACGAATTCACCTCTAAGTGTCTGCTCAGGATGGTGTCCCTGGTATCAGGAGGCGGCCATTAACCTTGGCCTGCACAGTTTATTTGGGGAGGTGATGCCTTTGCATGTTGCTACTGGTATTTGTGGTTTCTGGGACCACACATTTGGTTAATGTTGGTGCAGAGTTGGTTGTATCCCTAGGACATATCTTAGACAAGGAAATTTAATATTGTCTAAAATATAACACTGTCCAGCGGGCAATACTCAACATCAACTTTCTCTGTGTCTGGTGAGAACACCTACCAGCCCCAAGGAACTAGTCTGAGTTACTCTGACACTTCCCATGGAGAAACTTGTCAAGGCAGTGGCTGACAACCCCCATCTGTTGAAGTCCATGGAGCACTGGGATGGAAGCAGGATGGCGTCTCATCCACCATGTTACATGTTTCAGAGATCATGACACCACCTGGGTTACTGCAGATATGCATTTTTTTGTTTGTTTTTTTATGTCCAGACAATCCCTTTAATAGCCAACCCAAAGCCAAAAAAATACAATTCTGTGAGTACTCACCTGTAGAATTGATTTTGTAGTATACAGCACGTCCTGTTTCACTAATATTCTTTACGCTTGGGATATCCGCCACAAGGTGGCGCAGTGGACTGCAGAAGAGACTTGTGGCGTCTCCCGGCCCCATAAAAGGACAGGAACCTCCCACAAATTCCCAGTGTTACAAAGCAGTTAGACAAGAAGCCGGGAGAATAATAATGAAGGAAAAACCCCAACCAAACATCTGAACAAATCACCATACAGAGGTAACCAAGAATAATGATAACAAGAGAGGGGTGAAACAGGACGTGCTGTATACTACAAAGTCAATTCTACAGGTGAGTACTCACAGAATTGTATTTTTCAAAGTATACAGCATGTCCTGTTTCACTAATATTCTTTACGCTTGGGACGTCCAAAAGCAGTGTCCGTAAAGTAGGGTGGGATCCCCAAGAACAACAGTGTGCAGTTTAAACCACTGCCGCCTGAAGAACTTTGTAGCAAAAAGCAGCATCAGCTGAGGCCCTAACATCAACCTTGTAAAACTTGGAAAAAGTATGAACAGAACACCAAGTTGCGGCCTTACAAATTTGTTCAACAGAAGCCTGGTGCTGAAAGGCCCAAGGGGCCCCAATAGCACGAGTGGAATGAGCAGTAAGGCGGAAGGGAGGATCCTTCCCCTTAGCAGAATAGGCTTGCACCACCGCCTGACGAATCCACTTGCTGATAGTGGACTTAGCCGGAGGCAAACCCTTCCTAGGACCAGAAGGAAGAACAAAAAGAGCATCAGCCTTCCTGAAAGATTCAGTAGCTACCAAGTAAAACTTCAGAACCCTGACCACATTTAAAGAATGCAGAGTCCTCTCCTTGGAATTAGCAGGAGTAGGACACAAGGAAGGCAAGACAATGTCCTGATTGAGATGAAAAGCAGACACAAACTTAGGCAAGAAATCTGGTTTAAACCGAAACACCACCTTGTCCTGGTGTCGTTCAAAATAAGGAGGTTTGATGGAGAGCGGCGCCAACTCGCCTGACAGAAGTAATAGCCACCAAAAAGGCTACCTTAAGAGTCAAGATGGGCAAAGCGGCCTCACGGAGAGGCTCAAAAGGACGACCCTGCAGAGCAGATAACACCAGATTCAAATCCCAAACTGGTAAAATAGGTTTACGTGGTGGACGCACATGAGAAACCCCCTGGAAAAAAGTCTTAACCAAATGGTGACTGGCAAAAGGCCTTAGGAAAAAAATTGCCAGAGCTGAAACATGACCTTTGAGGGTACTAAGCTGAAGGCCCAAATCCATGTTGTAAGAATTCCAGATTCCTGGGAACAGAAAACACCCAACAGGGAAGAGATCTGGACTTTGACACCAGGCAATGTAAGCATGCCAGACCCTGTAGTAAATAAAGGATGAGGACGTCTTCCTAGCCCTAATCATGGTATCAACGACAGAGGCAGGCAAACCCTTTTCCATCAAGATGGCGGTTTCAGCAGCCAAGCCGTCAAAGCCAGCGTTTGTAAAGTGGGATGGCACAGCTGCCCCTGAGTGAGCAGATCTGGATCCTTGGGCAGGACATACTGATCTACTGCCAACTGCACGATGTCTGCGAACCACACCCTTCTTGGCCAACAGGGGGCCACCAGAATGGTTGGTACCCCTTCCTGGGCTACCTTGCGCAGCACCCTGCCCAACAGAGGAAACGGAGGGAACACATAGAGGAGCCGAAACCCCTTCCAAGGCATTGCCAGCGCATCCATGGCAAAGGCCAGAGGATCCTGTGACAGAGAGACAAAGAATGGAAGTTTGTGATTGTGACATGAAACAAACAGATCCACATCCGGCAGACCCCAGCGGTGGCACAGGGAGTGAAACACCCTGTTGCTGAGGGACCACTCCCCCAGCCGAGACATCCCCCTGCTCAAAGAGTCTGCCTCCAGGTTCTCCACCCCTGGGATGTAAACTGTCGAGATGCAGGGGACATTCTCCTCCGCCCAGGACAGTATCAGGGACACTTCCTTGAGGGCTCGCTTGCTCCGAGTCCCTCCCTGATGATTGATGTAGGCAACCGCCATCTGGTTGTCCGATCGGATCTGAACCACCCAACCCCGAAGGTGTGGGGTCAACTGGGAAAGGACCAACCTTCTCGCCCGCAGTTCCAGAATGTTGATGGGGGCATGGGCCTCCTGAGGGCCCCACTGATTCTGGAACTTCAGAGACTTCCAAAAACCCCCCCAACCTGTTAGACTGGCATCTGTGGTGACAGTCTCCCAGCATGGAGGCAGAAAGGTCCTGCCCACTAGGAGATTCCTTGAGTCCAGCCACCGTGAGAGGGACTGACTGACCAGAGGGGACAGAACAAATGTCTGATCCAGGGACACAGGGTCCCGATCCCAAACTGACAAGAGGTGCAACTGAAGAGGTCTCATGTGAAACTGAGCATAGGGAACCGCCTCGAAGCATGACACCATCAGGCCCACCAGCTGCATCCCCTGTTGAATGGAGGGATAAGGGCAAGAAATCAGAGACCGGGCCTGCATCTGCAGGATCTCCACCTTCAGCTGAGGCAGAAAAACCTTGACCCGAGATGTATCCAGAGTCATGCCCAGAAAGGACGTCACCAAGGACAGAGACAGTGAAGATTTGAGATAGTTGATCACCCAACCGAAGGACTCAAGTGTGGAGACCACCATCTGGGTATCTAGCTCGGCTTGATGGAAGGACTGAGACGCGATCAGAATATCGTACAGATAAGGAAGGATGCAAATGCCCTGAGATCTCAACAGAGCCATCACCCCCGCCAGCACCTTGGTGAAGACCTGAGGGGCTGAGGTAAGACCGAACGGTAAGGCCACAAATTGGTAGTGCTGATCCTCCAGAGCAAACCTGAGAAATCTCTGATGACCTGGAAAGATAGGAACATGAAGATAAGCATCATTGATGTCCACAGAAGTCATGAAGTCGCCCGGGCGCAAGGTACTGACCGCCGAGCGCAGAGTCTCCATGCGAAAAAGCTTGAACCTGACAAATTTGTTGAGGCGCTTCAAATCCAGAAGGGGCCTCAGGGACCCATCCTTTTTGGGGACAGTGAACAGATTGGAATAGAAACCTCTGCCCCTTTCCTGGAAGGGCACCAGGCAAATGACCCCCAAATCCAAAAGGCTTTGGACCGCAAGTTGCAAACCCTGAGCAGACAAGGGATTTTGAACCATCCGGGATCTGATGAATCTCGGGGGCAGCCAGGCTGCAAACTCTATCTTGTACCCGGAGGACACCACCTCCTGAATCCACCGGTTTGAGACGTCTCCACGTGACCAAAGAGCCGTAACCGTCCCCCCAACCGGATGGGTGAGGGCGCCTCCTCATGCCTGAGGGGGCTTGGGGGAAGAATTGGACTTGGGACCCCATGAGAGACCGGCGCGACCACGGCCTCTACCCCGGCCCCAAGGGTCTCTACGTGACCCCGCAAATGGTGCACCCCGACCGGACCTGGGAGCACGGAAGGAGGGGAGGAAAGAACCAGCCCCCCGAAAGGGCCGCGGCTGCCTCCTGCGTTGAGGCAGCCTACCATCCTTGTTAAACAGATCCAGACGCTCTCCAAAGAGCCGTAGCCCAGTAAAAGGGAAGCCAGTGAGAGCCTTCTTAGCAGCATTATCAGCCGCCCACTGACGCAGCCAAACAGAGCGGCATATAGCCACCAAAAGGGCAGAAGTCTTACCAAACATCCTGACCGCATCATCCATAGCAGAAAGAATAAATGCCACAAATTCATAGCAAAGCAGGAGGGATCTATACTCCTCCCCCCTGATGGCATCTGAGGCATTATCCAGAAGGCACTTGAGTAGCCCTTTAAGAGCAAGAGCCATGATGGCAGAAGCGCACACAGGGCGCAGTGCAGTCCCTGCACAAGCAAATGCGTGATAGGCCAGCTGATCAACAAGCCGGTCCTCACCATCCCTCAGAGTAGAAGTGTCAGGGGAATGCATGACCGAGGTATTGGACAACCCAAGCACGGGAGCATCCACCTCGGGGGGGACACGACCAGCGCTTAACCACATCAGCTGGAAATGGATACCTCCTGTCCCAACTCTTAGGCACCGCGGGCAATCTGCTAGGACGTTCCCACTCCTTGAGCACCAAATTATTGAAGTGGATCTGCTCAGGGAACTCCAAGCGTTGTTTAACAGTGTGAAAAAGCTCACCCTGCTACCTTTTAGCCGGGACAGGAGGTGTAACACACAGTACTTAAAAAATGTGAGTCAACAGCCTGTCCGAATCCTCAGGAGACCATGGGTCTTCTCCAAAAGGAGACCCAGTACCACCATAAACCTCCTGCTGCTCCTCAGAGGACTCAGAATCAGAGAAAAGTTCCCCCTCTTCTAGGGGGTACAGGCCAGGGAAAGAAAACTGTCCCTCATCGTCCTCAGGAAAAAGGGAAACAGAGTTAAATGCCGCTTCTTGCCAGAAGCCTTACTGGGGACCGGCCCAGCCATATGCCTTTCCATGCTGGCCACCCACAAGGCCAAGGCATAATGTGATTCCCCACTAGCATGTCCCTCACTAGGGGTCAAATGCAGGCACGGGGGGGGGTAGGTGATGCAGAAGGGGGCGCAGAGCTGGACAGCATGCCGCGGAGGTATGACGCAAAAAACGTTATCCGCGGGACCCCCCCCCCCGAAGAGCGGAAATCGCGCTCCACGTGACCCCCCCAGCGCCAATGACAATGCAGCAAAACATGAGGCGAGCCACCACCAGCCGCGGAGCGCAGTACAAACGGTGCGGCGGCGAACGCGGACAATAAGAGTAAAATACAGACAATAATATAATTTGAAACACACCGCCTACCCCCCACCCCGGAGAGCTCCCCAGGGAGAGAGCGAGGCGTGGAAGAGCAAGGTAGGCGCACCCAAAGCATGCTTAGCTAGGGAGGAGGGGGGGGCAAGGGAAGGCCCACAATAAGGCAGGAAGGGGCATCCCACAAGGCTCACCATAAGCCTGAACCACCTACCCTTGCAGGTACAGGGATTGCGGTTAGAGCAGCGCTCCTCCAGCACCTGACCCTGGCGCTGTCCTACCTTCACCCGAACCAGGCAGCCAAGGCTGGGAGGCAGTGGGTCCAGAACGGGTGGAAATAGCCCTGCAGGGCCGCAGGCTGGTAAGCCCCGCTCGCCTGCATAATATAGAGAGCCATCTTCTATCTTCGCAGTCCAGACTGCAGAAGGAAACTGGGAATTTGTGGGAGGTTCCTGTCCTTTTATGGGGCCGGGAGATGCCACAAGTCTCTTCTGCAGTCCACTGCGCCACCTTGTGGCGGATATCCCAAGCGTAAAGAATATTAGTGAAACAGGACATGCTATGCTGCTATGTTTCAGAGATCATGACACCACGTGGGTTACTGCAGATACGCATTTTTTTATTTTTAATCCCTAGACAATCACTTTAATAGCCACCCCAAAGCCAAAATACCCTCAAGACCCTTGGTGACTGCACCAATTAGCCACTAGAAATGATAGTAACTAGGCATCAAAATTAACCTTTTTAACAGAAATTGGGCGGCCTCACCCAGCGTCCCAGGAATGTTTTAGAGATCATGACACCACCTGGGTTACTGCAGATACGCATTTATTTATTCTTAATCCCCAGACAATACCTTTAATAGCCAACCCAAAACCAAAAAACCCCTCAAGACCCTTGGTGACTGCACTCATCAACCCCTAGAAATGGCAGCTAACTAGGCATCAAAATTAACCTTCTTTTTATCAGAAACTGGGCGGCCTCACCAAGCGTCCCATGTGACTGCTGACAGCCAATAGGGTTTGTCATGCAAGCATACACTGCCATGCTTGAAAAGTCTTCAAATGCCATTTCCAAGCAGACAGGCATTCCAAATTGAAATGTAAGGGGTGGGGGTTGTGCTGAGAGTATTTCTGCTTTAAAAATGATACATAAATAGCTATGAAAGAGTTACATAGATTTCTGTAAACTAAAAACCAGTAAATTAAAAACCAGGGGGTTAGGCAGCTAGGATATATCTGTCATTGAACAGACACACCATGATAATGTCTGTGGGTCATACACAAAAAACGAATAGCTGCCACGGTGACACATACCTTCATCCGTATATTCGGTAAATGCTATGCCAGACAAGGGTTTTGTATATGAGATCATCGTAAAAAATATGGTCTCTAATGCCAGGAAAGCAGCTTTAATATTTGGTATTGCACCCTAACTGCTGCCAGACATCATCAGCTCTTTTGGGCTTCGATAGTGTGGGATGGATTTCAAGTGTTTGGATTTCTCATGTCCACATTGTGAAACAGTGTAATATCTTCCAGGAATGTCAGAAACTAATGAATCAGTCTAAGCTGAGAATCTGGGGATTTAGTCGAGTATAAACAATACATTCACTAAGCACTGGCCAATCACCAGAGACGGGTCCTGCTCCTACCCCACACACAGAGTGCCATGGAAGCCGCTAAACTACATCCATACAACAGAAAAATACAATTCTGTGATTACTTACCTGTAGAATTGATATTATGAGTATACAGTACATCCTGCTCCAAATCGAATACTTACACTTGGGATATACTACTCCAGATGGCGCTGGACTGCAGAGACATCGAAAATGGGCTCCTCCTGGCCCCTCAAATACCCAGGGACCTCCCACAAATCCCCAGCATTGAAAAGCAGTTAATGAGAAGCCGGGAGAATTAAACAATCCAAACTATCAACTATAACAATGAAAACAATCACCATACAGGGGATCCAAGAAAATGCAAACCAAGGGTGGGTTGGAGCAGGACGTACTTTATACTCATAATACCAATTCTATAAGTGAGTAATCACAGAATTGTATTATTCTTAGTATACAGTACGTCCTGCTCCAAATCTAATACTTACACTTGGGACATCCAATAGCAGTGTCCATAAAGTAGGGTGGGATCCCCAAGAAAAATCAGCAGCAGACAGTTTAAACCACTGCCGCCTGCAGAACCTTTCGGCCAAAAACAGCATCAACTGAGGCCCTAACATCAACCTTGTAAATCTTTGAAAAGGTATGAACAGAAGACCAAGTAGCGGCCTTGCAAACTTGTTCAACAGAAGCCTGGTGCTGAAAAGCCCAAGAGGCACCAATAGCACGAGTGGAATGAGCAGTAAGGCGGAAGGGAGGATTCTTCCCCTTAGCAGAGTAGGCCTGAAACACAGCCTGACGAATCCACTTGCGGATAGTAGACTTGGCAGGAGCCAAACCCTTCCTAGGACCAGAAGGGACCACAAAAAGAGCATCAGTTTTCCTGAAAGGTGCAGTAGCCACCAGATAGTACTTCAGACACCTAACCACATTCAAAGAGTGCAAAACCCTCTCCTTAGCATTGCTAGGATTAGGGCACAAAGAAGGAAGAACAATATCCTGATTCAAATGAAAGGCAGACACTACCTTAGGCAGAAAGTCAGGTTTGAAACGAAACACCACCTTGTCCTGGTGTCTCTCATAGTAGGGGGGCCGAATGGAAAGCGCCGCCAACTCAGACACACACCTGACAGAAGTGATAGCCACCAGAAAAACAACCTTGAGCGTAAGACTGGCCAAGGAAGCATCCTGCACAGGTTCAAAGGGAGCACCCTGCAAGGCTGACAGAACCAAGTTCAGATCCCAAACAGGCACCATAGGTTTACGAGGGGGGCGCACATGAGTGACCCCCTGGAAAAAAGTCCTGATCAGAGGGTGCTGGACTTCTGGAAGAAAATAGCCAGGGCAGAAACCTGACCCTTCAGAGAACTGAGTTGGAGCCCCATCTCCAACCCATGCTGCAGGAACTCCAGAATCCTGGGAATAGAGAAGACACGACAGGGAAGAGACCTAGACTCACACCAGTCAATGTAGGCACGCCAAACCCTGTAATAAATGGAAGAGGAAGACTTCCTTCTTTAATCAAAGTATCCACAACCGAAGAAGAGAGCCCCTTCTCCATCAAGATGGAGGTTTCAGCAGCCAAGCCGTCAAAGCCAGAATTTGTAAATTGGGATGGCGTAGTGAGTCCTGAGTGAGCAGATCTGGCACCAAGGGCAGAGCGTACTGATCTACTGCCAGCTGTACCACGTCTGTGAACCACACTCTTCTTGGCCACCTGGGGGGCCACCAGAATTGCTGGCACCCCTTCCAGAGCAATATTGCGCAGAACCCTGCCCAGCAGGGGAATTGGGGGGGGGGGGGAAGACATACAGGAACTGAAAGTCCTGTCATGACATTGCTAGCGCATCCGAGGTCAAGGCCAGAGGATCCCGGGACAGAGAGACAAAAGCTGGGAGCTCGTGGTTGTGGCGGGACGCAAACAGATCCACATCTGGTTGGCCCCAACGGTGACACAGAGATTGAAACACCCTGCTGTATAGGGACCATTCTCCCTGGCGAGAGGTCCCCCTGTTCAGGGAGTCCGCCTGGTGATTTTCCACCCCCGGGTTGTACACAGCTGATATGCAGGGGACATTGGCCTCCGCCCAAGTCAGGATCAGAGACGCTTCCTGGAGGGCCCCCTTGCTCCGGGTCCCTCCCTGATGATTGATGTAGGCAACTGCCGTCTGGTTGTCCGAGCGAACCAGAACAGGCAGGCCCCGAAGGTGAGTAGTCAAGCGAGCCAGAACTAGCCTGATCGCCC
Source organism: Gastrophryne carolinensis (assembly GCA_027917425.1). Lineage (NCBI taxonomy): Eukaryota > Metazoa > Chordata > Amphibia > Anura > Microhylidae > Gastrophryne > Gastrophryne carolinensis. Next base: position 51,576,177 of record CM051240.1, read on the forward strand.
GCAGTTCCAAGACATTGATAGGTGTGTGGGCCTCCTGAGGGCCCCACTTCCCCTGGAACCGCAGGGACTTCCAGAAACCCCCCCAACCTGACAGACTGGCATCCGTGGTGACCGTCTCCCAGGAAGGGGCAAGAAAGGATCTGCCCTCCAACAGGTACCTTGAGTCCATCCACCACAAGAGGGACCTCCTGACCAGGGGGGAGAGCACACAGACCCTGTCCAGGGACGCTGGGTCCTTGTCCCATACTGACAATAGGTGAAGTTGCAGAGGCCTCAAGTGGAACTGAGCATAAGGGACCGCTTCGAAGCACGTCACCATCAGGCCCAACAGCTGCATCCCCTGCTTGATGGAGGGATGGGGACAAGCTAGGAGGGACTGAGCCTGTGAAATCAGACTGTCCACCTTCTGTTGAGGAAGGAAGATCCTTGCCTGAACTGTATCCAGATTCATTCCTAGCAATGGAGTTACCAAGGAAGGGGACAGTGAGGACTTGGGGTAGTTGATCATCCATCCAAATGACTCCAGAGTGGACACCACCAGCTGAGTATCCAACACTGCCTGATGTAGAGACTGGGAAGTGATGAGGATGTCGTCCAGATAGGGAAGCACGCGGACACCCTGACATATCACGCCAGCCAGCACCTTGGTGAACACCCTGGGAGCTGAAGTGAGGCCGAAGGAATATGAAGATAAGCATCTTTGATGACCACAGAAGTCATGAAATCCCCTTGGAGCAGGGAACTGATGGCAGAGCACAGAGTTTCCATGCGAAAGCGCCTGCCCCTGACAAACTTGTTGAGGATCTTCAAGTCCAGCATGGGCCTGACTGAACCATCTTTGACCATCCTGACTGTGAATAGGTTGGAATAAAAGCCCTTGCCTTTTTCTCTTAAGGGGACCTGGCAGATGACCCCCAGCTCCAGGAGGCCTTGCACTGCTTGCACTAGCTCCTGAGCTGACACAGGGTCCTGAGGAATCCGGGATCTGATGAATCTTGGAGGGGGACAGGCAGCAAACTCCAACTTGTAACCGGAGGACACTACCTCCTGAATCCATCGGTCTGAGACATGAAGCCTCCAGATGTGAGCGAAGTGCTGCAGCCATCCCCCCACCCGGATGGGTGAGGGCGCCCCATCATGCCCGAGGGGTCTTGGGAGAGGATTTTGCTTTGGGACCCCAGGAGGAGCCAGGACGTCCACGTCCTCTGCCTCTGGAAACCCCCCTTCCCTGTCTTGCACCACGGTAAGGGGAGGAGAAGGAACCCTGACCCCGAAAGGGCCGAGATTGCCGCCTGCGCTGGGGTAACCTGCCTCCCTTAGCAAAAAGGTCCAGGCGGTCCCCAAACAGGAGCAGTCCTTTAAAGGGAAACCCAGTGAGGGCCTTCTTGGCAGCGTTGTCAGCAGCCCACTGGCGCAGCCAAACCCAGCGGCGTATAGCCACCACGAGGGCAGAAGTTCTGGCACACATTCTGATGGTGTCATCCAATGTTGAGAGATTGAAAATTTACAAAAACATCACAACTGGAGAGTGCATTAAACACCTCACAAGGCAAATCATCAGAGGCACTATCAAGCATATTTCTGATAAGGGTTCTAGTGGCCACAGCAGTAATGGCAGAGGCACAGAAGGGGCGCAGCGCCGTCCCCGCACATGCAAAGGCGTGGGATGCCAGCTGGTCAATGCGCCAGTCCTCAGCATCCCGCAGGGTAGTAGAGTCAGCGGAATGCATGAATGAGGTGTTAGGATCGGGGCATCCACCTCGGGGGGGAATGACCAACATTTAACCACCTCAGCAGGAAAGGGATACTTCTTATCCCAACTTTTTGGAACCCCGGGAAGTTTACTGGGACGCTTCCATTCCTTGAGCACAAGGTTATGGAAATGTGCCTGCTCGGGAAATTCCAAACGTGATTTTGCTGTATGGAAAAGCTCCACTCTTTGCCTGGGAGCCTCAACAGGGAGACAGATAGACAGATCCTCAAAAATCTGGGTCAATAATCTGTCAGTGTCATCCGGGGCCCAGGGGTCAGAGCCAGAATCGTCATGACCCCTTGGTCTCTCATCAGATGAGCCTGAATCAGAAAACAGCTCCCCTTCATCAGACGGGGTATAGCCACAAAGATTCCAAAACTCCTCAGTTCCCATATGGAAAACAGTGACATTAGGCGTCAAGTGCCGCTTCTTAGCAGGGGCCTTACGCGCTAAGGACTTAGCAATCAACTGCTCAACAGTAGCCAGTCTAAAAGACACATCAGGCTGAGAATCCCCACTAGTATGCAGGAGTGAGATTTAAGCTTGGGGGAGTAGGCGAAGTGAAATGAGGTGCAGCCACTGGCAGGCCAGATTGCAATGCAAGCACCTGCTCAGCACAGGGTACACAGACCCGTGCCTTGTCAGCGTCAGCATGAGGCTGCCCACACGCTACACCAGTCTTGTCCCGAAGGGACCCCGGTCACATTATCCCGGGATGCCTCCATATGGTGATTATAGCGGCGCTATACACCGATAGGGAATAACGCTATATAGCAACCCCGGATGCCCCAATACAAAGCCTACAAGTTATATACTAATACAGGGCCGGGAGAAGCCAAAAGGGTTCCCCCCCCGCCTGAAAGACATAAGCAGACAAGACCTGTAAGCACACAGTAACAAAAGTGAAAGATATAAAGCCGCCCGCGAGGGCATGGACCGCGGTAGGTAGGGGTCCGTCGCGCATGGGCCAACCAAGCAGGATAAAGATGGCGTTGGTATATCTCGAGGGCCGCAACCAACCCCCCCCCCGAAGAGAGCGAAGCCAGAACGTGCAAGCAGCCAATGATGGCGCACCAGCACCTGAGGTAATGCCGCCGCCAAGCGTGGAACCAAGTCAGCGCGCGGCAGCGGCAATTTTAAAAAGACAGTAAAGACAAGTCAGCACGGCGGCTGACACAAGACTAAACAGAATGGAAAAAGAGTGTGAAATACAGAATGCACAACATACATATTTACACCCCCCCCCTCTTTTCCCCCGAAGGCTACAAGGAGGATGAGGGAGGACAGCGGCCACTTAAACAGGGCCCACCGATGGGCAGGGGCAAGGGGGCACTAGTGCAGGAGGGGCATCCCATAGAGGCTCACCATAAGCCTGAACCGCCTACCCTTTGGTGGGGGATTGCGGTGGAGCAGAGCTCCTAAGAACCTAACAGCGGTGCTGCCTACCTTCACCCAACCAGCGCAGCCAAGGCTGGGAGGCATATTACTAATGGAACGGGTGGGAATAGTCCTACAGGGCTGCGGGCTAATAGCCCCGCTCACCTGCGAGTAGAGAGCCATTTCTCGTCCTTCGCAGCCAGACTGCAGAGAAATTCTGGGGATTTGTGGGAGGTCCCTGGGTATTTGAGGGGCCGGGAGGAGGCTATTTTCGATGTCTCTGCAGTCCAGCTCCATCTGGCGGAGTATATCCCAACTGTAAGTATTAGATTTGGAGCAGAACGTACTGTATACTTAGAATATCCTTAAGAAAACAGTTCAGTGTATTAGGAGGGGGGTCTGTGTCCTGATGTCTGTGTATAAGGAGGGGGGGGGGGAGCTCTGTGTCCTGATGTCTGTGTATTAGGAGGATGGTAGCTCTGTGTCCTGATGTCTGTGTATTAGGAGGGGGAGCCCTGTGTCCTGATGTCTGTGTATTAGGAGGATGGTAGCTCTGTGTCCCGATGTCTGTGTATTAGGAGGGGGAGCTCTGTGTACTGATGTCTTTATATTAGGAGGAGCTTGGTGTCCTGATGTCTGTGTATTAGGAGGAGGGGGAGCTCTGAGTCCTGATGTCTGTGTATTAGGTGGGGGGGCTCTATGTCCTGATGTCTGTGAATGAGGAAGAGGGGGGGGGGCTCTATGTCCTGATGTCTGTGAATGAAAAGGATGTATAGCTCTGTGTCCTGATGTCTTTGTATTAAAGTGGACCAACACCCAGGATTTTGACTATCCTGGGTTTTGGTCCACTTCGGTGGGGCACCCCGATCGGGGGTGCCCCGCTGTGTGAAACCCCCCAGAAAGCCCCAAAAACTCACCTCTCCCCGCTCCCACGTGACCGTTGCTGCCAATCCCCGCCGACGGACAAGCGGGAGGCAGCGACAGACAAGAGAGCGCGCCCGCCCGCCACTTCCCGCGCGTCTTACAGGGCGCGCGCCCGCGCCGGCCATTAACAAAACGGCTGGCGCGGGTGTGCGTCCTGCTAGAGGGACGCGCGGGAGGTGGCGGCGGCTGCCGCTGGATCGAGGATCAGGTAGGAAGTTAGGGGTTTCTGGGGGGTTTCACACAGCGGGGCACCCCGCAATCAGGGGGCTGATCGGTCCGGGAATCTTATAGATTCCCGGGCCGATCAGTGGAGGGTGTTGGTCCACTTTAAAAATAGAGATCTGAATATTAGTTGTAGTTAGGGTCTGACCTGGTCTTTTCTATATAATGGGGGTATTGGTGTTCCGGTGAACGGGATGAAGTTCTAGAAAGCTCGGATTGGGTGCCTAATAGGGAACATGTGTTGAAGCATTTTAGCGCCAAGCAGAAGAAAATCCTGAAATTATAGCCTTTGCTTGGAAGCCAGATCTGCAGAGCATTTCTCCAGTGATGATTTCAGCACACACATCACAGCATTAACCCCTTCGGTGCCAGTCTAGGACTTTTTTTTATGAATGGAAAGATGGCAGTCACGCATTTAGACTTCTTAATGATCGCGTTGCGGCACATTTATAAGAAAATACGGAGGGGACGGCCCCAGCAGACATGACGCAAACAATTTCGTATGCAATCCAGTGTAAAACGATCAGACATACAACCAGAACTGCTGCTGCGTCTAACCGCTTTAAATTGGCCCCACTGAGACGCTGTAAAAACAAAAAGCCAGATGGCAGGCAGCTTTTTACCCATCTTTCCGCTGAACGGAGTTTTACATATTCTGATTAAATCCCAGAAAAATGTGTGGTCATTTATTTGTTCCCGTTTAAATATCAAACTTAACAGGAAGTTAATAAAAAAGGGCTGAGGACTTTGTGTCACTTTTATTGGTTGGTGGTGCTGCAGATTCATATCATATCAGATTCATATCCTATCCCTGTTAGAGGGTAGTGGGGGATGCGGCCGTCAGCGCACTCAGAGCCGATGGCCTTAGATGAAGGGTTAGACAACGTAATGTCAGTGGCTCCGAGCGCCCTGATTGGACAAGCGCCCGCGCATGCGCTGTAGGACCAGGAAGAGGTGAGTTGGCTGCGGTGATCTGGGGGGTTTCATGCAGCAGGGGGAAAGGACCAAAACCCGGGATAGTCAAAATCCTGTGTTTTGGTCCAGCATAAACACACCTTTACCCTAACTAGCAGCCTACTCCCATACTGAATGCCCCCCTCCCCAGGTTACCTGTTTAAAATTGAGGGTTAGCTGGAAAAATACAATTCTGTGAAGTACTCACCTGTAGAATTGGTATTATACGTATACAGTACGCCCTGCTCCAGATATAATACTTACACTTGGGTTATCCTCCGCCAAAGGGCGCTGTGCACTGCAGACATGCAAAAACAGGCTCCTCCCGGCCCTTCATATACCCAGGGACCTCCCACAAATCCCCAGTATTGAAAAGCAGTGAACCAGAAGCCGGGAGAAACCAACCACCAAAACAACAGTCTGCTGGGATGTTCCCATTCCTTAAGCACAAGGCTATTGGAATGGGGTTGCTCGGGAAATTCAAGACGAGCCTTAGCAGTGTGAAAAAGCTCACCCCTTTGCCTGGGCGCCGCAACAGGGGGAGAGATGGACAAAACTTCAAATATCTGAGCCAGCAGTCTGTCAATATCATCCGAGGTCCAGTGCTCGGAACCAGATACGTCATGACCCCTTGACTCCTCGTCGTATGACCCCGAGTCAGAGAACAGCTCCCCTTCGTCCGAGGGGGGTTGGCCGTAAGGCTGCAACAAGTCACCAGATTCCATAGGGAAAAGGGCAGAGTCAGGGGTTAAATGCCGCCTCTTAGCGGTGGCCTTACGCGCTAGCGAGTTAGCAAGCAATCTTTCAACACTGGCCAGTCTAGTAGCCATATCAGGATGAGAATCCCCGCTTGTATTGGGGGTTAGACTCAGGCTTGGGGGAGTAGGTGAAGTGAGGTGAGGTGCAGGCCCAGCCACAGAAGAGGCGGGAAGAACCGATAACGCCTGCTGTGCACAAGGAACACAGACCCGTGCATTGTCACCGCTGCTAGGTAAGACCCCACAAGCTACACACAGCCGGGCTTGTCCCGGGCAGTCTTCACCAAGCGGTCTTCACCACGTGTGCGAACAAGAATGGCGCCAAACGATCCTCGAAGGGCGGGCCAGAGCTGAAGGCGACGCGGAGCGCACCAAATTGTGACGCGGAGCGCGTCAAGTCAGGGCCCCGCCCCCCCGGAGAGCGCGAAGCTCCGAAAACGTGATGCAAATAGAGGAAAAAGGAACAGGGCAGTGACGCCTGAAGGAATGATAGAGTGGATTACCGCAGCAGAGCCACTACAGACTAAGAAAAAGACGCCGCAGCATCAACAAAGCCACCGCCGCCCGTGCTGTACAGCCATATAGAAGGGGCGCGCCGGCTACCAATATGAGTAAAAAGTACACAGCGCGGCTCTGACATCCATTCCCAGTCAAACACTACACCGAGGCCATAAGCGTGTAATAGGGTACACTGAGGCCGCCATACTCACAAACCCCTCCCCCCCCTTTCTTTCCCCCCGGGCTAGGGGGGGAACGAGGGAGGATGGCGACCCTTTACACAGGGTCCACCGCTACACGGGACGTGGGACAATTAAGCGGGAGGGGCATCCCCTAAAGGCTCACCATCAGCCTAAACCGCCTACCCTTTGGTGGGGGACTGCGGTGGAGCATGGCTCCATTAAGCACGCATGGTGCTGCCTACCTTCACCCGACCAGCGCAGCCCAGGCTGGGAGGCACATCACAAAGAGGATGGGTGGGAGTAGTCCAACAGGGCCGCAGGCTGCAAAGCCCCGCTCACCTGCGAGAGCGTGATACTTCATGTCTTCGCAGTCAGCACTGCAGAGAAATCTGGGGATTTGTGGGAGGTCCCTGGGTATATAAAGGGCCGGAAGGAGCCTGTTTTTGCATGTCTGCAGTGCACAGCGACCTCTGGCGGAGGATAACCCAAGTGTAAGTATTATATATGGAGCAGGATGTACTGTATACTTAGAATATCATCCTACATCAGTCAGCATGCCAGTCACATGGCCATAAGGTTCCATATTTGCTTTTCCACATGCAATTGTTTGGAAGTGGTTTGTATGTGAGATGTTGCTGTGTAGAGAGCTTCTCAGCCTCACTGAAGGACGTTGCAATCAAATGATAGAACTTTTGTTGTCCCACGTAGGACACTAATGGCGTGTTTACACAACGAAAAATCGTTAAAGTGACCACAATTTAGTGATAATCGGACCATGGTAACAGCCGCTGCATCAAAGCGATGAACGAGAATTGGCTAGTCGTATCAGTGTGGCTGACCAAAATATTTCTTGTTTGGCGCTTGATGGTTGGAATGTGAAAACAGAAGTCACCATAAAAAAGTGATTTGCTTTGAGAATGAGGGATTGCATTAGCCAATTGACCAACAAATCTTTGTCATCTGAACAGTCGCTCAATCTCAGAAGGTATGTATGAATGGCCACTCGCTGAGCCAGTTGAGCTGCTTGTGTAAACCCAGCATAAGGGAGTTATTTATTGAGGAGTACCTCCAAATATAATGTACTACAGGTCCCCTTGCCCTAATAGCACATCCTGAATGGGGGTGCCCTGCTGATCCACATTGCAGCCCAGGCACCTGTTCCGCACTATATGCCAAGGCACCTGGACACATGACTGGCAGCAGCTGGATGTGCACGGCCACCGAGTGAGCGCCTCCATGCTTTTAGTACAAAGAGACCTCCAGTCCATTTTAAATAGGTGATCTCCCTAAAACGGAATCTAAAATATTCCAGGGCCGGCCACTGGCTTTCCCCGCTGTGTGAAACCCCCAAGGTCGCCGGTGATCTCTTACCTTTCCCCGGTCTATGACTGTTTCATTCAGCAGGTGGCTCTCATTGCTTTGAATAGGCTGGCACGTGCACAAGGCCAGGGATCTCATTCAAGTCAATGAGAGCTGTTTGCCAAAAGAGGAAAACCCATCAATCCGCTCTCATTGGCTGAGCCCCGCAAATGCTCTGTTGGAGCACGGAGCAGGGGAGTTGTTTGGGGCTTTCTGGGGGGCTTTAAACAGTGGGGCATCCCCAATCGGGATGCCCCTGGAGAAGGGAACAAATTCCAGGAAAATCCAAGGTGTGTGCAGCTTCTCGCCCTCATGCTCTACCCGATTAGACACCAAGAAGGTTATTTACTAAAGTCATAGACAAGAGTCCCTGATAGGGCACAAAGTGGGTTATTTATTACAGGAACTCCAATAATTATTTACTAGAAGTCCCCTTGCACTAAAGCATAGGAGCACCCCCATTCAAGATGCCACGCTGATCCGCATTGCAGCCTAGGTCCCCACACCCAAATAACCGTTGGATTTGCATGGTGGCTGGGCAAGTCATTAAAGTGGTGAGTATCTGTGTGCGGAGATTCAGGCTGCGATGGATGCCCCTGTTCTATTACTGCAAGGAGGCCACAAGGTAGGGATGAAAAAACAGGCAAAAGCCTTGGAAGCGTTCACGGACACCAAGCACGCTGGAACCCTGTTATATAAAGTCCGACTGTTCCAATTCTTTTTTAATTTTCGCCTTGTGATGTAGCGCAATTTCTTTTAGATATTGTTTAAGATTATCATTACTTAGACACATCTACTTTATGATATGTCTATATATACTTTTGTAGTCAGCGGGCCATTGGCTGCTACCCTTATTGGTATTTGCTGACAACTTTTCCAATGGGTACGGTAACGGTTTATTTTATCTTCCCTCTTGTATATTTATATCTGCACTGGGTGTATTTGTATGGCTCTTTCTTTGGTATGTTGTAATGCATATAGTTGTAGACCAACCTTAGACCCTTTGTATATTTTATTAGTGTAGAAGTTTGTTACCCATCTAATTATTTTCTTACTAAAGCAGGAACAACTTTTAACTTATTTAAAGAGGTTATTTACCAAGAACTTCCACTTGTCCACCACAGCTGATCATGATCGGTGCTAGTCCAGCGATCAACAGCTCACCTGGATCAAATCCCGTGTCTGAACTCCATTCCCCGGGGCTTCTTTATATACTTATATTGGCCTCGATTCAATAAAGGTAGAAAAAAATTCTCATGGTAGTAAAAGATTCAATTCATGAGAAAAAAGCCTGAGGATGTCACTGTTGCTGAATCACCAGCTAAGAAAACAATGAAAGTCAATGGCACTTTTTTACCCCTAAGAAAAGTAGAGAAGTGTTTCCTCCTTTCTACACTGTAGTAAAAGCTGCCATTGACTTTTCATTGTCTTTTTATCTAGTGATTCAGTAACAGTGACATTCTCAGGCTTTTTTCTCATGAATTGAATTTTTTTACAACCATGAGAATTTTTTTCTACCTTTATTGAATCAAGGACATTGTATATAAAGGACTTTTTCAAGTGTTTGTGTGTTTTTACACTTAAAGTGGACCAACACCGAGAGGTGATCGGCCCGGAAATCTATAAGATTCCCGGGCCGATCACCTCCCACCCCGCGGGACATCCCCCCAGACACCCCAAATCGCTTACCTGAGCCTCCCTCGCGCCCCTGTAGGCGTGCGCGCGCCCGCGCCGACCGTCTGCGAATGGCCGGCGGGGGCGCGCCGAAAGCGACGCGAGGGAGGCGGCGGCAGCCGCTTGGACGTTCCTGATCCCCGCCTGGACGTTGGCGGGGATTGGACCGTCCAGTCACGTGGGAGCGGGGACAGGTAAGATTTTGGGGCTTTCTGGGGGGTTTCACACAGCGGGGCACCCCCGATCGGGGTGCCCCGCCGAAGTGGACCAAAACCCAGGATAGTCAAAATCCTGGGTGTTGGTCCACTTTAACCCTTTGTGAACTGGTAAAGAGTCCTTGAGACCTCTATACCAGTTCAAAGGGCAGGAGGGGCCGGCAAGTCAACTGCCGGCAAACGTAGATGACCTGTCAAACCTACCCCCCGCCCGATAATCTGCATCCCCAATTGCCAGACGGATGCTAAAAGATTCTGGGATTGCTGACCTTTCCCTGACCCCAGGTCTGCTCTTTCTGTGCAAAGCACAGTGCTGAACAGAGTTGCAGGCCAGTGGGGAAAAGAATAAAAAGTGATTACAAATGTTAAATATATTAATTTTAGATGCTGGGGAAACATTTTTTAAGGGTTTGGGCGTTTTATTAAATCACACTGAAGGTCCACTTTCAGCACTTTAGGATACGGGTGCCAGCATCTTGGCTCAGTAGCATCACATAAGTGAAGGGGTTATAGCTGTTCTTTGCACAGACAGAGCAAAGGGGCGGTAAGGAAAAGGACAGCAATCCCAGAATGCAGAGCGGCACAGTCAGAAGACACTTCCTGTTTGCAGTCAGCCTGAGACTCCATAAACCGACATCTTGGATGTTTAAAGTCTCAGAAAATGCAGTAGATGCAGGTAGGGTGATTTTTAAAGTGAGCAATCTGTATGTACGGGGGGGGGGGGGGGACATATAAGAGCTCTTATTCAGTGTGAAGGTCCGGTTTAATTTAGGTTTCGCTTAAATATATGGGATTATAATATTTCCTGTAGGTTACCCACCCCCCACCTGTATGGTGAACGCTTTGTCAGAACTTCAATGGTCATCAGAACTAATGGAAATTAAGGGTTTTCTGTGACCATGGCACCCTTCTGTTCCCATAGATTTCTTTGCTATTCTGTCACTAGACAGAAAAGTGTTGCCAAATCTTCATAACAGGGTCAGGGCCCGAGGTCACACTGGACTTGCTGGATGCTATATACTATCAGACAGAGTAAGTCCAGTTGCTTTTACCCATTTCCACAAATCTAGGATGGCCTGAGAACCTCCACAAGACGCATTGGATATAGCCCTGCCTCTTTCTATCCAAGGCTCCATAGACATTGTGAGCCAGAGGTTGAAGTGACTCCCTTCCTCCATCTGCACAAGTCATCTAGACCTGCGGCAGGGAGTTCCGTCAAGACAGAGGAAAACGAGAGGGGTTTGGCCCGAGAGATGGAGAGAGAGAGGAGGTTAGCTGGAATTTCACACATCATGGACCGGGACGGGGTGAGTTTCTTTGGGCTATCTGGGGGGGTTTCACACAGTGGGGCACCCCCAACCGGGGTAAAGGACCAAAACCCAGGATAGTCACACTTTAAAGGCACACTTTAAATTTTTGGGATTATAATATTTCATGCATGTTACCCCCAACTGTATAGTTACCAAAAACAGAACATCAGTGGGTATCATCAGAACTAAGGAAGATAAGGTTTTTCTGTGACAGTGTCATCCCTCTGTTCCCATAGATTTCCTTCCTATTTGGTCACTAGACAGAAAAGTGTTGCCAAATCTTCACAACAGGGTCACGGCCCTGGGTCACGCTGGGCTTGCTGGCTGCTATATACTATCAGGCAGAGCAAGTCCAGTTGCTTTTACCTATGGCCTGAGAACCTCCACAAGACGCATTGGATTTAACCCTGCCTCTCTCTATCCAAGGCTCCATAGACATTGTGAGCCAGAGGTTGAAATGACTCCCTTCCTCCATCTGCACAAGTCATCTAGACCTGCGGCAGGGAGTTCCGTCAAGACGGAGGGAAACGAGAGGGGTTTGGCCCGAGAGATGGAGAGAGAGGAGGTTAGCTGGAATTTCATGATGCTAAAGGAAAGAATGTCTCTCCTCCTCCCTCCCGTCCACCGCCGGCGCTGAAGGATGCTGGGCCGCCCTGCAACATCTGGAAAGCTTTCTGCGGCCAATGCACCCACACACTCGGCACAGGCACACACGCCGATGAGGCTGCCCCATTCCATCCTGCCACATGTGGCACTGAAAGCTCTGCCAACATACACAGGAACAGGCCGACCGCATGGCACCCGGCCCAACCTGTCCTCATCTACTGAACCCCCCCCCCTCCCCAGAAAAAGAGACGGGGGCAGGTGATATACAAATCTATTTTCAATGTGTGTATTGAGGGTGGGGGGGTGCTGAGTGATTCACGCTCAGTGCAGGACTAGAAATAAGGCAGATGGAGGGGTGATGGATATGTGTTACATAGAGGCATGGGGGGGTAATGTGTGCGCTATATTAATTCCATATGTTGGAACACTAAGCTCTTATTGAAGCAGCTTCTAGATGGAAAATGTTTCTGCAAGGAACCACAAAGGTAAAATATTCCAGATAAAAGGAGCATTTGTTCAATGGAGTTTAAACGGTCTCACGGCTGGAAACGAATGGAGGCAGCTCTACCTCTGTTGTCTCACAGCCAGACAGGATAGGTCTCAGCTTAAAGTGGACCTTCAGCATGATTAAAATTAATATATTTTAAGTTTTTAGTCACCTATGGACTCAGAAGCATCACATACTGAGGAGAGGAGAGGGGGCAAAACTACAGGGGGCAGGGTTATAGCTGTGCTTTGCACAGACAGAGCAGAGTTGGGGTCAGGGAGAGGACAGCAATCCCAAAATGCAGAGACACTTCCTGTTTGACTGACATGACTTTAGTTTCTCTTTAATTGTGATTGATGAGGAATAGCTTAAAGTGGACCAAAACCACACCCCAACGGCCCTGGAATCTATGAGACTGAGAAATGGGAAGAGACAAAGAGGGAAGTCCTTATGCTAGAAGACACCCCCAACACCATTATAGGGCAATGCTTCATTTTAACCCAGTATATTAATAGGAATGATAAAAAAGGAGGAAGAGCTTCCAGTTAATTAGAGAATACAGAAGGAGCTTTCAATCTATTGGGCTAAATGAGAAGAGAAAAAGAAGTAAGACCTTATATCAATGAATACACCCCATTTTAACCCATTGTATTAGTAGGTTATTTAGGGTGTGCAGAAGGCTACTGAATAGCTTACAATCTTATTGGGCTAAATTGGAAGATACAAAGAAGGACTTTATATTAGAAAACAAAGCCCATTTTAAGGGCAATGCTTCATTTTAACCCATTGTATTAGTAGGAATGAAGGAGAAAAGGGCTTATAGTTTATTGGGGGTTTGCAGAGGTATAGCTTACAATCACTTGGGGTAATAAGGATGTTAGGGCTTACAGTATATCAGGGTATGCAGAGGTGTGACAAAGAACTTACAATATATTGGACTGAATCATGCGGTACTAAAAAGGAAGATCTTAAAATCCAATTGTGGACACAGCCCAGTGATAAATACTTGATTTTAACCAATTGTATTAACAGGGATTATACAGAAAGGGGAAGCACTTACAGTTTATAAAACTGTCAATATAAGTAGGAGGGTACAAGGTATGTGTGGGGTTTTTTTTTTTTTACTGTTAACCCTTTGTGAACTGGTAAGGGATCTATGTGACCCCTATACAAGTTCCTGCCTCCCAAAAGGGGGGGGGGCAGAAGAGCCCGTCACCATAGGCTATGCCAGCATGTAGCCAAGCTGGCCCCTGCACCCTGTTCTACAAGCCCCCATAGCTGGTACCAGATGGTTATGCTGGGTAGGGGGGATCTCACACCATTTTGGGGGGAATTTGAAGGGTTTTTAAAATTCCAAAAATAAATGGGGTCCCACACCCCGGGAAGGGGGGACCCTATGTCATTTTTTAAAATTTAAATAAAAAAAAAAAATCGCAGTATATCGTCTTTGAGACAGAATCGGGATATATCGTATCATCATACGTGTATCGCCAATTAACACCCCTAGTGCTGCAGCTATAGTTACATCTATGGGCATTCCGTTCTATAGGTGAAAGCAACTAGCCAAGTTATCAAAGGCATTTAATCATTAGTAGATTAAAGTGGACCAACACCCAGGATTTTGACTATCCTGGGTTTTGGTCCACTTCGGCGGGGCACCCCGATCGGCACCCCGCTGTGTGAAACCCCCCAGAAACCCCAATAAACTCACCTCTCCCCGCTCCCACGTGACCGCTGCTGCCAATCCCCGCCGACGGACAAGCGGGAGGCAGCGACGGACAAGAGAGCGCGCCCGCCGCCACCTCCCGCGCGTCACTCTTACAGGGTGCGCGTCCTGCTAGAGGGACGCGCGAGAGGCGTCGGCGGGCGCCGCTGGATCGAGGAGTAGGTAGGGATTTAGGGGTTTCTGGGGGGTTTCACACAGCGATCGGTCCGGGAATCTTATAGATTCCCAGGCCGATCACGGGAGGGTGTTGGTCCACTTTAAAGAATAAGAACGTCATTAGAAGTCTCACAGTCTCCATGGGACAGACCCCCAACTTGCATTTACAGTGAACGGACAAGAGTGACGTGCAATTACCTCTGTAAACCAGAGCGTCACATAACAAAGGAATAGCCCAGCTAGAGATTAGCAGGTGAGCCCCACATGAATGAAGCCAGGTCTTGCCACGACACGCTGCCTGAATCTTATCTGTGTGCGTGACATTTCGGGATGTGTTTATGGTCCCTGAACAATAAAATTGGATTCAGCATGAGTTTATTACACGCGTCTTCCCGTGTCATCCCCTAGCCCGCATAGGACAGTGACATCACGTGTAAGCCCTGATGTGTCAGGTTCTAGGTCAGTACCTGGCTGGCTCCCGTGCTCTTGCGTACATCAAACACCCTCAGCCTCTTGTCCTGTAAGAAAGTAAAAAAGCATTAAAACAAACAGACGGGCAGTTTGCATATTTTAAATTAGCACCTCTAAAATTGTGTCTCTAAGACAAGATGGGGCAAAATGATAGCCAAATCCATACCTCATGGCCTCGACTGACGTTATTGCCACCAAGATCACATGGCACAGTCCCTTGATACAGGCCTTCAAGGCCCCCTTCACTACCACTAGTGATCAGATTATATCCAGCCAAAAGCCAGCCCACCACCATGTAATATAACCAAGAAGCATGGACAAGTGGGTTCAGGATCAACAGAGCAGCCCAAGATTAAGTTATATATTTGTTCACTTTGAGAACACACTAAAAATATATATATATATAATGCATAGATAGATATACAGGTCCAATAGGGCAAATAAAAGTGGGTAATTTACAATCAGAATGAGCAGATGGATGTATATTACCGTAAGTTGTTGGTGCTTAGTCTACATTCACACCTGTACGGTCGCATTTGTGGCATGCGTTTTGCAGCAGGAATTACGTTTTGCCTTCGCATTTTGTTTCCGCTTGCATCTGCGTTCTGAAAGAATCCCTGTAATGGGGTGATTTGTGGCCATGACGCATTTTTCAAGTGTGAAAGGAGCCATAAAGGTGCCATTGATGGATTTTACTTGCGGCAAACGCAGATACACATGCTGTACCAGACAGGCATGAAAGAGGGCTCAGGGGGACTTGAATCCAGGGGGCATGGAAAGCCTGTTGGATCCTGCCCCCCCCCCCCCCCCCCCCGACATATGGCACTGTGGCCTCCCAGACCAAAGACAAAATAAAGTCTAGGCTCTTCAAATCTTTATATGCAGGTGGGACACTCCCAGTCCTTTCCCCTAGGGTACACCGGTTTGGGGTACCCCCTGTGTGAAACCCCCCAGAATGCTGGGCAAACTCACCTATCCTCACGTCCACAACGCAGAGACTCGTCCAATCAGCTTCTCCCGCCGTGCATATTAATGTATTAATGTGTGCCTGGAGAAGCTGAATGAAATCCCAGCCGGTGCGCGACATCCCTTGCTCCCTACGGCTGTGTGTGGCCTTATAGTTGCTGTAGGCTTGGCAGAGCACAGACCAGAAGGGAGGGCAAGCGATGCCGGCACTGGCCGCGCATGCACCATGGGCCCAGGAAAAAGTAAGAATATTGGGAATTCCACGCAGGGGGAGAAAGTAAGCCTGTCCTGGAGACTCCAGGGTGGGTTTTGGTCCACTTTAATCTTAAAGATCTCCTAACTTTCCATCGGAAAGTCATAGGAAGCTAGTTCTGTTGCCAACAAACGCCGCGTACACGATGTGACCAAACACCGCTGCTCTATATGGCTCCTAATCTGAGTTCTCCAAGCCTCAACCCCTGAGTCCCCGGGAATGACAGCAGACCCACGTACATGTGTGTTATGATTTCCTGGTTTATATGCATATTCATACTTCATGAACTACTGGACCCGGCATGTCTGGACTTATGCTTTGATGTTTGATCACTGGCACATCCATATAGCAACCTGAGTTTGTTTTGTGTTTCCATGTGCAAATATTTTCTGATTACAAATATTTGTGACATCATTAATATGATTCATTTTTATCCCCCGCATAAGCCAAAAACTTGCATGTTGAAGCACCATTTCCCTTTTTAGTTGCTAAGATGAATGGAAGCGTAAGCCATGTATTGACTTGACTGGCAGACGGTGCATGCAACTTGGGATCAGCAGAATGGGGAGTTTTTACAGTGTTTCAGTGAATCTCATACAACCTGAGATTTTACCCATCGTGGCCTTTGTTTCCCGCTCTGGGATGCCCCGCTGGAGAGAAACAAAAGCCAGGATGATAGAAATCCCAGATGTTGTTGCTTTTTAGTTCAAATATATTTTATTAGTGTTCAAATCATTTGAGAATTGCAGAGACACAATACAGAGTTGCGATATAACAATGTTATTAAAGACTTTCTACAAACAATTGCTCCATTTGTTCACTTTTCCTGTGCCGTTGTCGGTGACCTTGTGCTGCAGATTAAAGCAACAATTCTAATCTGTAATATTGATACTAATGCATGGCATAAAGCGCCGTTTGTAGGAGGGCTCCAGCATAGGGAAGCGGCAGCAGGTGCATCCCAGTGATGTGCAGAATGCTCCCATGAATGGCTGGGTGCGGGAGCATGCCTTAGCTACAGGGTGGTGGGGGAGCCGTGGAAAGGTAAGTGAATCCTGATGATTTTGGGGGGGCTCACACAACAGAATCAGGAGGCCCCAAGGTTACCTGATCGGCAAAACAGTGGTTGTTCCATGCCTGCCCTGGAGTCTTTCTCCTGGGGCTTGCTTGGGGCATTGGCAGCCCCCACCGTGTGAAATCCATTCAGATAGGCTGGTGGCGGGAGCACTCCCCGATCTAAAGGGAACTGGGGATGTGGCAGCTCGCACTCCTGATTGCCGTGCTCTGCGTCTATACAGACCCGTATTGTCGATCATTAATATGCACGGCATATGGCTGTGATTGGACGAGAGACCACACGTGTCGTAGGAACAGGGAAAGGTTAATTTTTGTGGGAGATCCGGGGGTTTCACACAGTGGGGGGGGGGGATCACAAATCATATACCCCCAGTGCAAGGAACATATAGTAGTCAACATCCTGCTCCGCTTTAAAGTGGACCAACACCCAGGGGGGATCGGCCCGGGAATCTATAAGATTCCTGGACCGATCAGATCCCTCCCCGCGGGTAATCCGAAATCGGGATGTCCCGCGGGGAGGAACCCCCCTAGGAGGCCCACAATCCTTACCTTACCGGCGATCCAACGGCGCATGCGCGAGACGCGGCCGCGTCTCTCGCTTCCCTCTAGCAGGGCGCGTTTTGTGAATGGCCGGCGCAGGCGCGCTCCCTGTTAGAGGGAAGCGAGAGACGCAGCCAATGACAGCGCTCTGGTATGAGCCGCTTGGACACGCATACCAGAGCGGCTCTGAGCGCTGTCATTGGCCGGACGAGGTCACGTGGGAGCGGGGAGAGGTGAGTTTTTGCGGCGATCGGGGGGTTTCACACAGCGGGGCACCCCCGGTCGGGGTGCCCCACCTAAGTGGACCAACACCCAGGATAGTCAAAATCCTGGGTGTTGGTCCACTTTAAGCAAATGTGTTTTACAGAAGCAGTCACTACCTGCAATCTGTTGCTATTGGCGACCATACACTAAGTCTGTACACCAAGGTCTACAAGATAAGAGAACACTGCGGTTGGCCATGTGGAAGCGTAAGTGAGCTCCTGACTTACTTTAAGTCCACAAAAGAGTTCCTCCAACAAAAACATTTTGCATAACATAAAGTGTTATCTCTGTGTTATCTGATCACCAAGAAGCCCCCCCTTCTGAAGCAGCAGCCGCCATAGACTTCTATTGAAATGCTGAGTGATTTCTCCCCCCTCCGTTTGGGCTGGCGCTCATCCTTAACTCTTTGCAGGGCAAAGAGGGAGAAATCCCCCAGCAGCATGGCTCTTAGTGAATGCTGAAGCCTCAATATAAGTGAATGGCACTGGAAATGGGAGAATACATTCCACATTCATTGCAGACATGTATATGCTTATATTATACAAAATGTGTCAGTTCTTGGGGAAACTTTCTTTGGACTGGACTTTAACACAAGGAAACACAATGGGGGGGGGGGGCTAATGAGCCAATGGGAAGCCTGTAGGAGTGTGAAACCCCCTTCAAGCTAAACAAACCAGGGATTTTTACTATCCCGGCTTTTGTTCCTTAATTCTCAGCAATTAGAAGCGAAAGCAGCCGCATCCCAAGATTATGATGTGCTCCTGCCCCCTGCCTATCTGAATGGCTGGGAGTGGGATGCGGTCGCTCTCACTCCCCACATGGCCAAGGGAGATGCCGGAAAAGGTGAGTTTTACTGGGACCCGTGGGGGTCTCACACAGCATGGAATCCTGATTTGGTATGCCTCAGGGGAAGGTCAGCGGCCAGCCCTGGAATGTTTTCCAATCCAGGGACAGCCTCCTTGGGTTTTGTTCCACTTTAAAGTGGACCAAAACCCAGCAGGATCGGCCCAGGAATCTATAAGATTTCTGGGCCGATCCATTCCCTTCCAGCGGGGCATCCAAAATCGGGAAGCCCCGCTGTGTGAAAGCTCCCAGGAGGCCTGCTAACCTTACCTGAATCCCGGTCCAACGGCGCCACAGCCGCATGTAGCGCTTCCCTCTAGCAGGGCGCGTGCCCGCACTGGCCATCTGTGAATGGCGGGCGCGCTCCCTGTTAGAGGGAAGTGCAAGATGCGGCCGCCAACGTGCTAAGAGGTCGCTTTGACGCGCATACCACATCGGCTCCGAGCTCGCTGATTGGCCGAGCGGCCGCGCATGCGCCGTAGCAGCGGAGTGAGGGGAGTTGATCTGGGCATTCTGGGGAGTTTCACGCAGCGGGGCACCCCGGGGAAGTGGACCAAAACCCAGGATAGTCAAAATCCTGGGTTTTTGTTCCACTTTAAAGCCCAACCTCAGCTAAAGCTTTATTGCAGTGCTGGACAAACTGGGAAAGATTTCAAACTCATTTAATTTTACGTTTATTAAGATCTAGCTTCACTGTTTAGTCACTATAGAGTTAACTGAAAATAAAATCAATGGATCCCATCAGGAAATTGGTGATCAGCGCAAATAATCAGACTGTTGTCCCAGTGAGCCCCATGTTCTTTGAGTTAGATGAACTTCTGCAGACAGCAACACATAATCACAAATCAGGGAACGAACCACAACATTTCTCCATTATATTCAAAAGTAACCTTTTTTTTTTGGACTGAGGTCGGCTATAAAGAAGACCCCAAAATATATAGTTGCCTGACCTTTGGTGCACGAGATCCACACGTCTCTCCAGTGACTAAAGAAGAGGAATAAGATGATGTCGAAAAGAAAGAGGTCACTGAAGCTGAGTCCAGGGGGTTAGGTTTGTGTATATTTGGGACACCGGGGTTCTCTGCATTTGTCTATTAATATATACTCGCTATGTACTTGTAACTTATTTGTAACAGTGTCACTAACCCAGCCAATGTGTCCGTTGGACAAGACTTCCATTGCATTGCCTTGCCAAGATCACAGTGCAAAGCTGACTGTACCTGCTGCCAGCACAATGAAAGAAAACCCTGCGCATAGAGCGATATGAGCTAATCGCATGCTATGAGCGCCACCTGCTGGTACCAAATGTGTAATGTCAGCCTATACAAAAACACAAAAGCACAAAGCAATAGCTATGCGAACACTGCATCTGAATGTAATGCAAGTTGCATGGAAAACTAACTTGTGAATGTTCAGAAACACTCAGCAGCATAGAAGAAGCTGATAAGTTGCATATAGGGGCAAAGATGTATATGGGGGAAGGATTACAGAGCAGTTCTCAGGAGATCTAAAGGAGGGGCAATAAGGCAGTAACAGGATGCAAGCACATTGTGCTAGAACACCACTAGTATCAGAATGATTAAACGGCTTTATTTACTAGGTGCAAAGGCGCTCAGATGATTCTCAGGGCCGCATTCGATCACCAGGTAAACTTATAACAGCAGAACCTGGAGGAACGTGCTGCGGGGGAAGTAAGGCAAGTACGCACTTTCATTTATTTTGGGCATATAGTAGCAACATAAAAAAGCCAGGTTTTACTTTGCTAAGGGTTAAGATCAGTGGTTGATGAAAGCTTATGACTAGGGATGAGCGAACCGGTTCGGACGAAACCGGAATTCGCTCCGAATTTCAGGGAAAATTCGATTTGGCGCGAACCCGAATTTTTTTGGGTTCGTGCCGATCGAATTTTCCCTGAAATAAAAAAAAAAATGCTGGCATGGTGGGAGCGGGCACGCCGTCTGATGACGCGTCCTCTGATGACAGCTGAGAGCGGCGCCGGCCTCCACGCTCCGACCATGCAGGTAAGTGTTTGCTTTTTAAACAAATGCCGGCATGGTGGGAGCGGGCAGGCCGGCTGCGCTGTCAGCGGGCCGGCGGCGGCCCGCTGACAGGCGTAGGCGGCCTGCCCGCTCCCACCATGCCGGCATTTTTTTTTTCAGCCACTGTATTTGCTGCCTTCTCCGCGGTGCACACACAGACCTCCGGCTTCATACATCAGGTGGGTGTGGCCAACGCTCAAGCATCAGCCACGTCCACTTGCTGTATGAAGCCGGATGTCTGTGTATGCTTGCACCGTGGAGAAGGCGGCAGGGGACAGCGGGAAGGATAGACAGGTGAGTTTACTGTTTTTTTTTTTTTTGCCTATGGAGAATGGGAGGGGTGAATGCCACACTGCATATGGGTAAAGTGAGGGGTGAATGCCACACTGCCTATGGGGAATGGGATGGGGAATGCCACACTGCCTATGGGGAATGGGATGGGGGGAATGACAAACTGCCTTTGGGGAATGGGATGGGGGGAATGACAAACTGCATATGGGGAATGGGATGGGGGGAGTGCCACACTGCCTATGGGTAAAGTGAGGGGTGAATGCCACACTGCCTATGGGGAATGGGATGGGGAATGACACACTGCATATGGGTAAAGCGAGGGGTGAATGCCACACTGCCTATGGGGAAAGTGAGGGAGGAATGCCACACTGGCCATGGGGTATTGGGAGGGGGGGATGCCACTCTGCCTGTAATGGGGGGGGGGGGGATTTTGCACCTTGCCTGTTATTTGGTTCTTGGGGAATGATGTTTTAGCACAACATTTGGTTCAGAATATTTAATTTTCTTATTTTTCTCCTCCAAATCCTAGGTGCATGTTATATGGCAAGAAATACAATTCTGTGAGAATCTCACCTGTAGAATTGGTATTATATGCATACAGCACGTCCTGCTCCAGAACATATTCATAACGTATGGGTATACCTCCGCCTTCAGCGTCGTGCACTGCAGATCATGAAGAAAACAAGCTCCTCCCAGCCCTACATATACCAGAGGACCTCCCACAATCCCCAGCATTGAAAAGCAGTGATAAGAGAAGCCAGGAGAACAGAACCACCCAGAATGTCTGGTAATAACACCAAGTGAGTACAATCACCATACAGGGGATCCAGAACAAAGTGAAACCAGGGTGGGGTGGAGCAGGACGTGCTGTATGCGTATAATACCAATTCTACAGGTGAGATTCTCACAGAATTGTATTATTCTAAGCATACAGCACGTCCTGCTCCAGACATCATAACGTATGGGACATCCAATAGCAGTGTCCACAATAGGGTGGGATCCCCATGAAAAGGCACAGCCAACAGTAAAGCGCTGTCAGCCTTAACCATGTAATCAACAACGAGAGCAATGCTCAAACCTCAACCTTTGAACCTTGTAAAGGGAGAATAGAACTCAAGCAGCGGACTGGCCGGCTTGATCGCCAGAACATAGTGCTACAGGGCAATCCCAGCACTAATAGCACAAGAACTAATAATAATAGGGAGGAAGAATCTTCCTCTAAAGGGATAGGCCAAAATAACTGTCTAACCATGCCGCTACAAGAGGGGGTAACCATGGTAACTCAAAACTCCCCCCCCCCCTTCCCGGGGAATACATGTCCAGGCCACAGACAAGGCCAACAGAAGTGCTAACAACGATATTCGGCAGAGCCAAAAGGAAAAGGTCCAACAAGTCCGGAAGGACGAGCAACCAAACAGGACCAGGCCAGAGGGCCCTAATCCATGGCCACAATCAACCCGGTACTTCCAGAAGGGGGCACCGGAAGACCCCAAAATAAAATCCCATCAGGGACGAGACAGATCCGGCAGATCTCTTACCCCAGTAAAGGGGCATGGATCCCTTCATCTCATAGTGATTAGACCATAGTCCCGAGACCAGAGGATCCGTCCAAGGCAGAAGGGACGAAGTAACGCCTGAGGGTGAGGTGTGAGGTGTTAATGTGAGGCGGGTACCCTCACCTCATGGTATAGCTCTATACCAAGGAATGCATATATATATATAAAAAAAAAAAAAAAAAAAAAAATATATATATATATATATATATATATATATATATATATATTTACTAGGACCACCAATAGTGCCGTTCCTTATGGCACTCCACTGCCTGGAGTAACCTCCCCAGAAGAGCAACCTAATGGAAGGAGCAGGTCAGACAAGGACCTGACTAAGAACTGTGGGAACCCTTGGTGAGGCTTCAGAATAAGTCCTCCCCCGAAGGGGGAACTAGGGGTCCCCCAGGAAGGCACCTGAGCAGACCCTGAGGAATGCAAACAAAAGATTGGGTCAGGTCTGGTAATAGGAGAACAGATCAGGCCCCAACTATAGACAGAGTCAATAGTGAGCCCATACCAAACACTGCTTGTAGGACCCTAATCCCGGGAGCAGATACCATCCCGCCAGGGAAGGGGCTTAGACCCAGCGCATAGCATAGGGACAACATAAGCTAAACCAGCGTGGCAAAAGGAAGAGAATAAGGAGGAAGACAAGGTCCAGAACCTCCAGGGAACAAGACACCTCGAGATCTGTCATCTCGGGCAGGGTAAGCCCCAGATCCTGCCAACGCCAAGTATGTCTAAGGTAAAGGCACCATATTATGTTAAAAAAAAAAATAGTCCTCAAGAGGGAACATACCGTCCAGCTGTACTCAGCAGAACTCCCTGAGAACCCACACCCTGCTGGGCCTCCCAGGCCCCAAGCATAAGGTGCTGCTTGTCATCAGGGACCAGCGCAAGCTCTCCCCGCGCCCGGTAGGGCAAGGGTATAACATCTTCAAGTAAACTACCCAGCCAGAACCACTAGCCCCAACCAGGGCAGACCAATCTGGCAAATAACAGGGGTAGACCCCTGTAATAGAGGCAGGGTCCCGCAGAACCCTGCCAGTGTGAGTCCAGAGGCACAACAGAGACCTCCCAAGGGAGGGATACTTCAGGAAGGACAAGGAATATCAAGTCCCCTAAGGAATCAGGGCTCCCCTGTAAGGATCCAGGCCCGAGAATTCCGCAGGAACAAAGCGCAACCACTGTCCTATTAAGGCAGAAAGTCCCCCAATGGACGGGTACAAGAAGGAGTAGTCCCCAACTAGGACCCACAACGTGCTTCTTATGACCAAAATTCACCTAGGAAACCAGAACCTTCAAGGTCCCTTCCTAGGAACCCCCGGAGGATTCAGAAGAATAGGCCCCCTTTGTGCCAGAAAAGGTACCATGGTAACCATCAGGGAAAGGCAAGGAGTATGGAATGCTCCCCCGCGGTACCGACGAGTCCAGTAGAAGAGTAAGTGCCTCCACAAGGTGGTAGGGTAGGCAAAACCAGGCCCAGGGTGCAAACCTCTCATCCAGGGCTAATGGCTAAGTCACTTCAGAGCCCAAGATCCCCGGGACGAATGGTGTCCAAGGATGAGCCGCCAATCGGCTCACCAGAAAGCGAAGCTGTCTGGAGGAATCACTATACAGGACGGAGGACCGGAGGTCTCATACCTGCAAACTCCTTATAGTCAAAGAAAAAACAAAAAAAGGGGGCACTGGGTGAAACCTACGTCTGGTGTAAACCAGGGATTAGAGGGTGGAGCCGAGTAGGACTCCGGTTTTTGTCAAGTTCCATCCCCACAGCTCCGTGTGAGGGAACAGTAGAGCCTAAAAGGTCCCCTGTACCAAATGCCCCTTCGTGACGTGTGAGCCAACACACCCTTCCGGAGCCCAGTGCATACGAGGGCGCAAACAGGGGGCTTAGGTTAAGTCTCTACGGTGTAAGTGAACACCAATACCAGTCGTAGAGGGCTCAGTATCCCGAAGGTTCCCCAGAGCCTGGAAAAATCCAAACACGCCCAGCAGCCAGGGGGTCCCTGGGGCATGGGGCACAGACAGCCCTGTCGAGGGCGCCAGGCCGAAAGATTATGGTACAGATGCCACACCCTCCTAGGTGTTAGGCAGATAAGCTCCCTCATCCTAGAAGGGAGAGAAGAAGGGAGAGAAGGAGGGGCAGACCCACTCAGGGGCCCCAGATTCTATATGATAATGGCATTCAGCAGGGAAGCCATACCTGGCAGGCCCAGTTAAGCCTGCACCCATGCCCGAAGACGGGCACGGAAACATAGACCTCTTAACCGACTCAGGGAAGGACTGCCCAGCAAACACCGTTCCATCTCTAGGGTAACTACCTAAAGCCACCAGAGCGAGGCAGGATGCCTCCTGATAGGAGTAGTGTGCTGCGGCCTTCCCCTCACCCAGGTGGGTGAGGGCGTCCCATCATGCATGAGAGAAATCAGGGAAGGAAAAAGACTTAGCCCGACCGGAGGGCCCCGGGCCCTGAACGTCACTCCTGGGGCGGGAAATTGAACCAGACCCAGCAGGGGGCAACCCCGGTTCCTGTTCAACGGAATGATATGGAGGGGGAGGGGTCTCTCTGCTCCGCGGGGGGCGCAGCGGCTGCCTCTGACTGGGTGGGGTGGCCTGTTTCTCAAATAAGTCCAGACGTGCCCCAAACAGGTGATGTCCTCTAAAGGGGAGCCCCGTCAAGATCCTCTTAGTGTCATCGTCTGCCCCCCACTGACGAAGCCAGAGCAGGCGACGTATAGCCACCGCCTGGGCAGAAGTCCTAGCGCACATTTTGATGGTGTCATCCAAGCCATAAGGATAAATTTAAGAAAGATATCGCAACTAGAGAGTGCATAAAACACCTCCCAGGGTAAATCTTCAGGCTGATACTCCAGCGACTTACTTATAAGAGTCTTAGCGGCCACTGCCATGATAGCCGCGGCACAGACAGGGCGCAGCGTCGTGCCCGCACAGGTAAAGGCGTGGGAAGCAAGCCTATCGATACGCCGGTCCTCGGCGTCCCGCAGGGAGCTGTAAGCCGGAGAAGTAAGGAATGGGGGGTTAGGGACCCCAATATTCGGAGCGTCCACGGCTGGGGACGAGGACCAAAAATATCTATCATCTCGGGGGGAAAAGGGTATTTCCAAGCCCAGTCATCCGGCGTCTTTTGAAGAGCAGCGGGACATTCCCACCCTTTGAGAAAGAAATTCTAGCGAGGAGGCGCGGTATGAAGCGCCCCCCTCTCGGTCTGGAGACCGCGCCGGGAGACGAAACGGACAGTACCTTAAAAATCCTGAGTAACATGCCGTCAATGTCAAGCTGGTCCAAGACATCCAGATCAGCATCATCCTGACCCCTCGGTCTCTCGTCAGGGGAGCCTAGGTCAGAGAACAAGTCCCCTTCCTCCGACGTGGCACTAGCACGTGTAGACAAGGACTCCACAGAGCCCATAGCACAGGCCGAAGCCGCGGAAGAAGGCCGTTGTCTAACTGGGCCGATCCGGCCAGCCAATCCTTCGACGATCTGGGCCAGCGTGGGCCGTCTAGGAGAGGGATCTATTTGTAACCCCTCACTTGTACAAGACTCAACAGGAGTGAGGTTTCGGGAAGGGGTAAAGGGTGGGAAGGAGCGAGGAACAACCGCAAGCGTCGCTCACAGTTCCAGCGTCTGTTCAGAACATGACGCGCAGACCCGTGCCCAGTCCGCCTCGGCATGGGGGAGACCGCATGATATATACAGCCGGTCCTGTCCCAAGGGGACCCCGGTAACACAATCCTGAGATGCCTCCATATGGTGATTGTTCAATTATAGTATGTCGATAGGGATTTATGCCGTAAGCAACCCTGGATGCCCCAACTACCCGCTGATCAATGTGGGAGATTATGGGAAGGCCCGCTCCTTATACGTATGAGTATAGCAATGTATACGTATAAGGTACTTATATGAATAGGTATATAGGTATATGAGGCCGGGAGAGGCCGCCGGGAACTCAGCGTCTGAAAGACACAATGGGAAAGAGATATCAGGAACATGCGCAGATGGGCAGACAATAATGAGAGGGATTCGCCTGCAAGGTCACTTACAGCTCAAGTGGAGGAGGAGACCGCCACGACGCGTGCGCGGGAAGCTAACCAAAATGGCGCCCGGCGAAGCTCGAAGGGCGGGCTAAATACTCCGCCGTGACACGGAGCGCGCCAAAGGCCCCGCCCATTCTAAAGAGCGCGAAGCTCTGAAGGAAAAATTAAGGCAATGGAGCAAACAGCAGGCCTAACGTACCATAGAGCGGACACCGACAGTAAGCTCGGACACCGCGGCAACCAAAATAAGTGGCAGTAAATTAGAAAAATACACACAGCAGCCGAAAGGAAGCAATAAGCGCGGCCCTGACATCTCAGATGCTAGTAAGGGCAGAACATAAGGCACGAGCGTGACACACCGGTACACTAAGACCGCCACACGCGTACCCTCCCCCCCCACTTTCTTTTCCCCCCGCAGACGGGGAAAAGAGGGAGAATGGCGACCCGATTAGGGCTCAGCACTACGCGGGGTACGGGACA
Source organism: Gastrophryne carolinensis (assembly GCA_027917425.1). Classification (NCBI taxonomy): domain Eukaryota; kingdom Metazoa; phylum Chordata; class Amphibia; order Anura; family Microhylidae; genus Gastrophryne; species Gastrophryne carolinensis. The sequence goes on from CM051240.1 coordinate 51,603,213, forward strand.
ATAATGTGGGAGGGGCATCCCTTAGAGGCTCACCATCAGCCTAAACCGCCTACCCTATGGTGGGGAATTGCGGTGGAGACTAGCTCCATAAGCACACTAGGTGCTGCCTACCTTCACCCGACCCGCGCAGCCCAGGCTGGGAGGCATTAATTCACAATGAGGACGGGTGGAAATAGTCCCGCAGGGCCTCGGGCTGTCAAGCCCCGCTCGCCTGCGAGAGCGTGATACTTCATGTCTTCGCAGTTCCAGCACTGCAGAGAAATCTGGGGATTTGTGGGAGGTCCTCCGGTATATGTAGGTCCGGGAGGAGCTTGTTTTCTTCGTGATCTGCAGTGCACGGCGCTGAAGGCGGAGGTATACCCATACGTTACGAATATGTTCTGGAGCAGGACGTGCTGTATGCTTAGAATAAATGCGGTATTTAATGTTTATGCTGGTGTTCTGCTTTATTATAGTTCCCAGAAACCAACTGCTTACCTTGGACGTTGTTGCTATCAGTATTCCATCTTGACTCCAGCAAATGCCCTGCACCAGATCTCCATGGGAATCAAGAGCTGTACAGAGAGGGCAAAGATATCCAGGAGAGTTAGTATTATGCATCGCTGCAACATCATCACTTCCTAAAGCTTAACTCCAGCAGGAGAGAAAGCAGGCAAGAGGGACTGTAACCTGCCCTCATACAGATTCCAGGCCATCAGAAAGGCCTTTATACAACAGCTCGGTTTACAGGGCATCCCACAGTGCCATGCATGCCTGCCTAGCTCATCTGCTGGCAACATACAGGGGCATTTAAACCGGACCTTCACCATGATTTATTGAAAAGCCCAAACCCTTAAAAAACGATTCCCCAACATCTAAAATTAATATATTTTAAGTTTTTAGTCACTAACTTATTATTCTTTCCCCCACTGGGCTGCAACTCTGTTCAGGAATTTAGGATACGGGCGCCGCCATCTTGACTCAGAAGCATCACACTTACTGAGGAGAGGAGAGTGGGATAAGGTACAGGGGGGCGGGTTATAGCTGTGCTTTGCTCAGACAGAGCAGAGCTGGGGTCAGGAAAAGGTCAGCAATCCCAGAATGCAGAGCAGCACAGTCAGGAGGCACTTCCTGTTTGAAGGCTGCCTGATAAGATGGCGGCTTCCATAAGCCGCCATCTTGGATGTTTAAAGGCTCATAACATGCAATAGATGCAGGTAGGATGATTTTTAATGTGAGCAATCTGTATGTACAGGGTGTGGGAAACATATAAGATAGACTCTCATTCAGAGTGAAGGTCCGGATTAATGTGAGCAATCTGTATGTACAGGGTGTGGGAAACATATAAGATAGACTCTTATCCAGAGTGAAGGTCCGGATTAATGTGAGCAATCTGTATGTACAGGGTGTGGGAAACATATAAGATAGACTCTTATTCAGGGTGAAGGACCGCTTTAAGTGGATATATTACCAGGATTTTCACTATCCTAGAGATTCCTGACCCAAGGCCCATCCCGGTTTGGAATGCCGCACTGTGCGAAACCCCTGAGATCGCCCACACATCTCACCTTACTGCCATTCTCACGGCCCATGAGCAGGCTCTCGTTCAATCAGCGTTCTATGGTGTGCACACTAATGCATGGCATAAAGAGTTGTTTTGAACCCGAGCACCAGCATAGGGAGCGAGAGGGATCACATCCCTGGTTTCCCTGTGCTGAGTGATTGTGGGATAGTGCGGGGGGCTTCCCGTATCGGGACCCCCCTCCCATCACTCCCCACTAAGCCCAATCTACATAGAATACAAAATCCTGGCCTGGCTTTTTTTTACCAATTCGCTTTACAGGAGTGTCCTAATGGCCTGCTGCTAGTGGTGCGGTACGAGGTCTCACCCTGGATCCCTTGAGGCTCTGCAGACCTGAAAGCCAGGACTACGGCTGTGAGATCGGGCGATTAGGCGACACTAGTGTACATTCGTTCTAGGTTAAACCGGACCTTCAGCGTGATTTAATGAAAAGCCCAAACTCTTATAAAACTATTCCCCAGCATCTAAAATTAATATATTTTACACTTTTAGTCACTAACTTATTATTCTTTCCCCCACTGGGCTGCAACTCTGTTCAGGAATTTAGGATACGGGCGCCGCCATCTTCACTCAGAAGCATCACACTTACTGAGGAGAGGAGAGTGGGATAAGGTACAGGGGGGTGGGTTATAGCTGTGCTTTGCTCAGACAGAGCAGAGCTGGGGTCAGGTAAAGGTCAGCAATCCCAGAATGCAGAGCAGCACAGTGAGGAGGCACTTCCTGTTTGCATTCAGAGTATTCAGAGTGAAGGTCCGCTTTAAGAGTTCAATTGAGCCTAGCAGGCGTGGAGGGGCAGAGGAGTTTTTCTTTTTTTTTTCTGGACTCTAGGTCTGCCTTAGAGCTGCTAGGGTCACTCAACACCTGCAAGGAAAATGTTTCTTTAAAACAGATTTTAACCCTCTCTGGCAAAGAGTCCAGGGTTATTTAGTATAATCAGATTTGATTGATTTTCAAGGTACAATACAGCATGTGGAGGGGAGGGAGGAGGGGGATACAGAAGGCAAGGGAGGAGGGGGGGATACAGAAGGCGAGGGAGGAGGGGGGGATACAGAAGGCGAGGGAGGAGGGGGGGATACAGAAGGCGAGGGAGGAGGAGGGATACAGAAGGCGAGGGAGGAGGGGGGGATACAGAAGGCGAGGGAGGAGGAGGGATACAGAAGGCGAGGGAGGAGGGGGGATACAGAAGGCGAGGGAGGAGGGGGGATACAGAAGGCGAGGGAGGAGGGGGGGATACAGAAGGCGAGGGAGGAGGAGGGATACAGAAGGCGAGGGAGGAGGGGGGGATACAGAAGGCGAGGGAGGAGGAGGGATACAGAAGGCGAGGGAGGAGGGGGGATACAGAAGGCGAGGGAGGAGGGGGGATACAGAAGGCGAGGGAGGAGGGGGGGATACAGAAGGCGAGGGAGGAGGAGGGATACAGAAGGCGAGGGAGGAGGGGGGGATACAGAAGGCGAGGGAGGAGGGGGGGGATACAGAAGGCGAGGGAGGAGGGGGGGATACAGAAGGCGAGGGAGGAGGAGGGATACAGAAGGCGAGGGAGGAGGGGCGATACAGAAGGCGAGGGAGGAGGGGGGATACAGAAGGCGAGGGAGGAGGGGGGGATACAGAAGGCGAGGGAGGAGGAGGGATACAGAAGGCGAGGGAGGAGGGGGGGATACAGAAGGCAAGGGAGGAGGGGGGGATACAGAAGGCGAGGGAGGAGGGGGGGATACAGAAGGCGAGGGAGGAGGAGGGATACAGAAGGCGAGGGAGGAGGGGGGATACAGAAGGCGAGGGAGGAGGGGGGATACAGAAGGCGAGGGAGGAGGGGGGGATACAGAAGGCGAGGGAGGAGGAGGGATACAGAAGGCGAGGGAGGAGGGGGGGATACAGAAGGCAAGGGAGGAGGGGGGGATACAGAAGGCGAGGGAGGAGGGGGGGATACAGAAGGCGAGGGAGGAGGAGGGATACAGAAGGCGAGGGAGGAGGGGGGATACAGAAGGCGAGGGAGGAGGGGGGATACAGAAGGCGAGGGAGGAGGGGGGGATACAGAAGGCGAGGGAGGAGGAGGGATACAGAAGGCGAGGGAGGAGGGGGGATACAGAAGGCGAGGGAGGAGGGGGGATACAGAAGGCGAGGGAGGAGGGGGGATACAGAAGGCGAGGGAGGAGGGGGGATACAGAAGGCGAGGGAGGAGGGGGGATACAGAAGGCGAGGGAGGAGGAGGGATACAGAAGGCGAGGGAGGAGGGGGGGATACAGAAGGCGAGGGAGGAGGAGGGATACAGAAGGCGAGGGAGGAGGGGGGGATACAGAAGGCGAGGGAGGAGGGGGGATACAGAAGGCGAGGGAGGAGGGGGGGATACAGAAGGCGAGGGAGGAGGGGGGGATACAGAAGGCGAGGGAGGAGGAGGGATACAGAAGGCGAGGGAGGAGGGGGGGATACAGAAGGCGAGGGAGGAGGAGGGATACAGAAGGCGAGGGAGGAGGGGGGGATACAGAAGGCGAGGGAGGAGGGGGGATACAGAAGGCGAGGGAGGAGGGGGGATACAGAAGGCGAGGGAGGAGGGGGGATACAGAAGGCGAGGGAGGAGGGGGGATACAGAAGGCGAGGGAGGAGGGGGGATACAGAAGGCGAGGGAGGAGGGGGGGGATACAGAAGGCAAGGGAGGGGGGGGATACAGAAGGCGAGGGAGGAGGGGGGGATACAGAAGGCGAGGGAGGAGGGGGGATACAGAAGGCGAGGGAGGAGGGGGGATACAGAAGGCGAGGGAGGAGGGGGGATACAGAAGGCGAGGGAGGAGGGGGGATACAGAAGGCGAGGGAGGAGGGGGGATACAGAAGGCGAGGGAGGAGGGGGGGGATACAGAAGGCAAGGGAGGGGGGGGATACAGAAGGCGAGGGAGGAGGGGGAATAGGGAACGTTATACACAATTCACAGCTCAACAATATGACATAAGGAGTAACTCGCTTACAGCGCTCTTTAGCCCATTCAACGAAACTTTTGATTAGCGGGTAATTTATCAGAGCCGTACCTCTGCTACTCATAAGGACACATGAAATCTATTTGTAAGGCGCTAACGTGCAACCCGGTTGTTCCAGGGGTTGGGATAAGAGAACTCTCCACTTATGGGAAGGGGGGGGTGAGGGGGAGGATGGGGGGGGTGATGTCCGGTAACCGACCCGGAGGACCAGTGCTAACTGTTGGTTGACGGGTGAATCTAGTATCTTATACACTTATAATGTGGGTCATTCGGACCAGCACTGACAGTTTGGATGATCCAAGATAGTTGGGTGGATGGCGGTTGGGCCACAATAGGGTCGCCAACCAGCGTCTACTCGTTCGCTTGATTTAGGGCTGGCAGGCGCGGGTCCCGGTAATCCAACCAACTCGCCCAGGTTGTCAAGTACCTATTGGTGGATTTCGGGTCGCTAGTAATTAAGCTCTCTAAATAGCGAAGAGACTCCAGCTCCTGCACCCACTCTGCCAATGTGGGGGGGTCTGTTTTCTTTGCCTTGGGACAATTGCTCTCATGGCCGCCAAAAAGGGTCCAGGGTTATTTATCACAATTACCAACCCCCCTGCTGCTAGTAAGCACTGTCATTAAAATACTTACCTTTTCACTCCCCATCCAAGGAGGAACCCATCAACAGTGGCAAACGTGTGACAGCTAATCCTCCATTAATAGGGAGCATGCAGCCCTGTACTGTGGAGGTCCGGAGGCCCCCGGGGTGAAGAGAAGAGTCGGCCGCATCGAACGAGGGGCCAGGTGAGTGTTTTATTTTACTTTTCTCTTACTGTGGGGGGGGGAGAATCGATTCTAGAAAGAAAAAAATCGATTCTAGTATCGTCAAATGAAATATCGCGATACTTTGACAGAATGGATTTTTTCTGACCTACTGTGGACAATATGAGGTATATGGGGTATAGGTGTCCCCCAGTAACAGGCTTCCCCCTAAGTACCATATAGGTGTAGGTCCGCTTCAATGTTACCTGTCAGGGCCGTTGTTCGGGCGATATCCCAGATCTGAGCAGACTTCCCGGCCGCAGAGACCAGCAGACCATCAGCAGAGGGATGGAACTGCAGGGCTCTCACTTGGCCCCCAGTCTCGCTCATAGTCCCTCTTGCTTCTCCGGCATCCCCAATTTCTGCTAAGTGCCACAATTTTATCTGCAGAAGAATAAAGGAATCGACACAGTCAGAGCAAGCAACAGCCATGACATTATATTCCAGCTCCAGACATGTTCAGCACGTGCAGTCACACCTGCAGGCATACTCCAAGCACGCACAGGATACAAACACTTTCCAACTAGGAGAGTAGCTGGGATTGAAGAAATCACATGACGTGCCTTCAGGTAAATCATTCTTAAAGTGACAGAACAGGCAAGAGTTAAATTAGCCTACTTTCTGCTCACCTCATGCTGGCTGTCAGGGACTGCCTGTCATTCAGCTTCCTCAATAAGCACTTAGCTGAGCTCCCTCCCTTGTGCTGACCTTATTATTATATTATTATATCATCTACTGACGCTCTAGGGCTCAGAACACCTCTGACAAGTCGAAATTATTGAGGGGACGCTGCATGAGGAAGCAAGTTGATTCCTTGTAAAGGAATGTAAAACACAGCTGAATGAAAGACATAGTCCCTGACAGCCAACATGAGATATTATATGAGCTAATATAAACCGTTGTCCGAACTGTTTCTTTAAAGTGGACCAACACCCAGGATTTTGACTATCCTGGGCTTTGGTCCACTTTGGTGGGGCACCCCGATCGCCCCGCTGTGTGAAACCCCCCAGAAACCCCGAAAAACTCACCTCTCCTCGCTCCACGTGGTCAAGATTTTCCTACTTAAAGTGGACCAACACCCTCCCAAGATCAGCCCGGGAATCTATAAGATTCCGGGACCGATCAGACCCCTCAAGCAGGACGCGCACCCGCGCCGGCCGTTTGTGAAAAACTCACCTCTCCTCACTCCCACGTGACCGCCGCTGCCAATTGCCGCTGACGGACAAGTGGGAGGCAGCGACGGACAAGAGAGCGCGCCCTGTAAGAGTGACGCGCGGGAGGCGGCAGCGGGTGCGCTCTCTTGTCCGTCGCTGCCTCCCACTTGTCCGTCAGCGGCAATTGGCAGCGGCGGTCACGTGGGAGAGAGAAGAGGTGAGTTTTTCACAAACGGCCGGCGCGGGTGCGCGTCCTGCTAGAGGGGTCTGATCGGTCCGGGAATCTTATAGATTCCCGGGCTGATCTTGGGAGGGTGTTGGTCCACTTTAAGTAGGAAAATCTTGACCATTCAGTATTGTTTGCTCGGGATCAGCAGGAGTCTGTTGCCACCATCTCCATCACTGCCTTCCAAGTTTTCATGGAGAAGGGAAATGTACCCGATTTCCTTTTCCAATGACCCCACCCCCTTACTCCCAACATTTCAATATTCCTGCTCCATTAGCCTGTAGGGCTAGTGTGTGTAATGCCAAATGTAAATACTAGAGGGAGCACAATAATAAAACAAACAACTGTATCAATATAACTAATGCAGAGTGTGCAGCACCTAGGAAGCGCCAGTACACTTACCTGTCCTCACTTATGGGGGCGGCCCTCTTATTGAAGCCCCGGCCCTGGACATTTGGTGAGAGCAAAGAATGCCGACCCAATCGGTGGCTCAGGTAAGTGTACAGCCGCTTTCTATGTGCAGCACACTCTGCATCAGGTTAAAGCGGACCAAAACCCACTCCCCTCCCTGTGTGAAACCCCCCGGGTTGCCCAAAAACTCACCTTTGTTCCCAGTCCGACAGTGCACGCATCGGCCGCAACCTCGCTATCCCTTTAGCAGGGCATGTGCCTGCGCCAGGCTTTTGTGAATAGTCGGGGCAGGCCCGCTCCCTGTTAAAGGGTAGCGAGGGATGCGGCCACCAGCGAGCTTGGATCCGCTCTCATTAGACGAGCTCCTGGCGGATGCAAGCTCGCTGATTGGACGAGTGGCCACAGATGTGCCATAGGACCAGGGAAGGGTAAGTGGGATCGGGCGACCTGAGGGTTTCACAGAGTGGGCCATCCTCAATCGGGGTGCCTCGGGGGCGAGGACCAAAACCCAGGATAGTCAAAATCCTGGGTTGTGGCCCACTTTAAAGCACACACCTCACTCGCAGACACCACCAGCCTGCCACCACACAGTCCCACAGTCCCGTTCCGATTCTGCCTCTGGGCGGGGGGCCTTGACAGGCAGCCCCCCTACTGCCCAGGTGGGTGAGGAGGGGGGGGGCTGTCAAGGGGGCCCCCAGAGGCAGAATCGTCCCCCAAAGTTCAGGTCCCCATTGATTTCATTGGAGTTCGGGGGTCGGGTCAAGTTTGGGTACCCAAACCGAACATTTGTTCAAAGTTCATCCGAACTTGCGAAACCCGAACTTCGAGGGATTAACCAAACACTAGTCAAGACCACTGGACTTGCTGCAATTCTGATGTAAAATAGTTAACGCAGAACGCGTAAGTCAGTCAGATAACTAGCTAAACACATGCAAAAAACAAAACAGGACAGAAAGCTACTTTTGCTTATTACAGATTTGCCATGACCTGGATGAATGAGAACCCTCACAGACATACAACAAACTAATTAGAAGGGATACTTAGAGCTTCCCAAAAATACCATTTTGTGATTACTCACCTGTAAAATGGGTATTATAAGTATGTCACACACCCCACTTCAGTTACTCATTATTATTACACTTGGGTTAACTCACCGCTAGGTGGCGTAGTTGCAGAGATCTCCAAAAAAGCAGCAAGCCCCTCCCGGTCTACACATACCTGGTACCTCCCATCAATTCCCCAGTGTTAAAACAGCAGTAAGACAAGGTACCAGGAATAAACAAATGTAACCCTCAACTGTAAATAACAAAACTTCACCATATAAGGAACCAGGATACCAAAAGAGGGCGGGTGAAGTGGGGTGTGTGACATACTTATAATACCCATTTTACAGGTGAGTAATCACAAAATGGTATTATTCTAAGTATGTCACACACCCCACTTCAGTTACTCATTATTATTACACTTGGGACATCCAACAGCAGTGTCCAAAAGAGGGCGGGTATCCAAACCAGGCAATAACGCAGATAAAACTCAAACCACTGCAGCCTGCAGAACCTTACGGCCAAACACAGCATCCGCTGAGGCCCGCACATCAACCTTGTAAAACTTGGAAAAGGTGTGAACCGAAGACCAGGTAGCGGCCTTACAAACTTGTTCAACCGAAGCCTGGTGCTGAAAAGCCCAGGACGCACCAACCGCACGAGTAGAATGCACAGTAACGCGAAAAGGGGGATCCTTCCCCTTGGCAGAATAGGCTCCAACAATCGCCTGACGAATCCATTTGCTAATGGAAGACTTAGCCGGAGCCAAACCCTTCCTGGGCCCACAGGGCACCACGAAAAAGGCATCAGTCTTACGAAAAGAAGACGTAGCACGCAAATAGTACCTAACACAACGCACCACGTCCAAGCAGTGCAACACACTCTCCTTAGCATTCCTAGGCTTAGGACACAAAGAAGGAAGAACAATGTCCTGATTAAGATGAAAAGCAGATACCACCTTAGGAAGAAAATCTGACTTGAAGCGAAAGACCACTTTGTCCTGATGCTTCTCAAAATAAGGAGCCTGAATCGACAAAGCTGCCAACTCTGAAACACGCCGAACCGAAGTGATGGCCACCAAAAAGACAACCTTCTGAGTCAGAATGGACAGAGCAATATCCTGCAAGGGCTCAAAAGGAGGAGCCTGTAACGCAGAGAGCACCAAATTCAAATCCCAAACTGGGAGCAAAGGCTTCCTAGGAGGCCACGGATGCGAAACCCCCTGGAAGAAAGTCTTGACCAAAGAATGGCTAGCAAAAGACCTCTGGAAAAAAATTGACAAGGCAGACACCTGCCCCTTCAAGGTACTCAGCTGGAGACCAGAATCCAGTCCTGATTGGAGAAAATCCAAAATCCGAGAAATAGAAAAGACCCGGCATGGCAAAGATCTAGCCTCACACCAATCAATATAAGATCTCCAGACCCTATAATAGATGGAAGAGGAAGACCTCTTCCTAGCACTAACAAGAGTCTGAATGACCGAATCCGAAAGACCCTCCTCCCTCAAGATGGAGGTTTCAGCAGCCAAGCCGTCAAAGCCAGCGTTGGTAAACTGGGGTAACACAGTTGACCCTGGGTGAGCAGATCTGGCCGAAGAGGCAACTCGAACCGATCCACTGCCAGACGAACGATGTCTGCGAACCACACCCCCCTTGGCCACCTTGGAGCCACGAGAATGGCGGGAACCCCTTCCTGAACTAGCTTTCGCAGCACCCTGCCTAGCATGGGAATCGGAGGGAACAGATACAGGAACCCCAGATCCTTCCAGCTCAAGGCCATGGCATCTGCCGCCAGAGCCAGAGGGTCCCGAGACAGCGACACGAATGTCGGAAGCTTGTGATTGTGACGAGAGGCAAACAGATCCACCTCCGGTGTCCCCCACCGAAGACACATGGACCGAAACACTTGGGGATGGAGAGACCATTCCCCCCGGCGGGACGAGCACCGGCTCAGAAAATCCGCCTCCGTGTTCTCCACTCCTGGAATGTACACTGCCGAAATGCAAGGGACATACGTCTCCGCCCAAACCAGAATCAGAGACACTTCCCTGAGTGCACCCAGACTGCGAGTCCCTCCTTGGTGATTGATGTAAGCAACCGCCGTCTGATTGTCCGATCGAATCTGAACCGGCAGACCCTGTAAATAATGCGTCAAGTGAGACAGAACCAATCTGATGGCTCGCAACTCCAGAACATTGATGGGCAAGTGGGCCTCCTGAGGGTCCCACTGCCCCTGAAACTGAAGATCCTTCCAGAAACCTCCCCATCCTGACAAGCTGGCATCCGTGGTGACAGTTTCCCAAAGCGGAGTCAGAAACGACCTGCCCTTCAAAAGATTGTCCGAGACCAACCACCACCGAAGAGACTGCCGAACTCGAGGGGACATCCGGAAGGACCGATCCAACGACCGCGGGCGCCTGTCCCAAGACGCCAAAAGATGAAGCTGCAGCGTCCTCGTGTGAAACTGTGCGAAGGGAACTGCCTCGAACGAGGCCACCATCAACCCCACCAGTCTCATCCCTAGCCGAATGGACGGGTGAGGATTGGAAAGAAGAAGCTGAGCCAATTCCTGAATCAAAAGAACCTTGGCCTGAGGAAGAAACACTCTGTGCTGGCAAGAGTCCAAGGACATCCCCAGAAAGGTCACCACCCTGGCCGGAACCAGAGAGGACTTGGGGTAATTGATCACCCAGCCGAACCTCTCTAGCATAGACACCACCGTGCTGGTGTCCCCTTCCGCCTGACTGAAGGAGCCATGATGAGAAGATCGTCCAGGTAAGGAACAATGCGAATCCCCTGAGCTCTGAGCAGGGCCATCACCCCTGCCAACACCTTGGTGAACACTCTCGGAGCCGAGGTGAGATCGAATGGGAGAGCTACAAACTGAAAGTGACGATCCTCCACCACAAAGCGCAGAAACCGCTGATGAACCGGAAAGATCGGACTGAGAAGGTACGCGTCCTTGATGTCTATGGACGTCATAAAATCCCCCTGCCGAAGCGAGCCAATCGCCGACCGCAAGGTCTCCATGCGAAACTTCCGGGGACGAATAAACCTGTTGAGAAACTTCAAATCCAGGATCGGACGGAACGACCCGTCCTTCTTGGGTACGGTGAACAGATTGGAGTAATACCCCCGCCCCACCTCTGAAGGAGGGACCGGGCAAATGACCGCCAAATCCACGAGATTCTGAACCGCCGCCAGGAGCCCCTGCGCAGCCACCGGTTCTAGAGGAACCCGAGACCTGAAAAACCTTGGAGGAGGGCGGGACTCGAACTCCAACTTGTAACCGGCCGACACCACCTCCCGAATCCATCTGTCCGAGACCTCTTGGTCCCATACCCGGGAGAAGAGTCGCAACCATCCCCCTACCCGCACGGGTGAGGGCGCCCCTTCATTGCTGAGCGGGCTTGGCAGCCGACTTGGGCTTGGCGCCCCAGGCGTGAACGGGGCAGCCACGGCCTTTACCCCTATTCCAACCCGCACCCCTGGAAGCCGAGAAGCCCGCACTCCTGCCGGCTCTGGCTCCCCGAAAGGACGGATTGAAGGGGGCCGCCCCCCGAAAGGAACGGCGAAACTTCTTGCGCTGAGGCAACCTACCTCCCTTGGCAACAGAATCCAGCTTTTCACCAAAAAGCCTCAAACCCAGAAAGGGAAGAGCCGTGAGAGATCTTTTAGAATTAAAGTCAGCCGTCCACTGTCTCAACCACACAGATCTGCGAACAGCCACCAACAGGGCAGACGCCCTGCCACACATCAACATGGCATCATCCTGAGCGGCCAGGATAAATGACAAGAAGGAGTCACAACGCTTAAGCGCAAGGAACTCATCACCCGAGGGATCAAGATCCACACATAAATCCCTGACCATAGACCTAACCGCCAAGGCCAAAAGAGCCGAAGCACAAACAGGCCTCAAAACCGAACCCGCACAGACGAAACCATGGCGGGCCAGCTGATCAATCCGGCGATCCTCGCCATCCTTCAGATAAGTAGTGTCAGGAAAATGAACAGCCGCCGAATTAGACAGCCCCAAAACCGGAGCATCCACCTCGGGAGGGACAGACCAACGTTTCAGCAAGTCCGCCGGAAAGGGATATTTCTTATTCCAGCTAGGCGGTACCCCGACGAGCAGTGTAGGATGCTCCCACTGCTTAAGGACAACGTCCTCGAAATGCTGCTGACTGGGGAACTCCAGACTCTGCTTGGAGCCCCCAAAGAGCTGGCCCTTAGGCCGAGGAGCAACCTCAGGAGGATCCAAATCCAAAACCTCAAACATTTGGGTGAAAATAGAAGGCGTATCAGGGGCGGGACCATCCACCTGGTCCCCCTCAGCACCCAGCACCTGCTGGCCCTCTGAATCATCCAATTCTTCCACGGGCTCACCCTCTTCGAGGGGACGGTCCGACCAATCCAGGTCCTCAATCACTACCTCCTCCGAGTCCGGCGGAGGCGGAGATAGGTGTTTACGCTTGGCCGCAGCCTTCTGTGCGGACATGGTGGAAAACATTTTCTCGAGGTTGGCCAACCGGGCACACACCTCCGATTGCGAATCCCCACCCGTGACCACGTCACACGGGGTCCGGAACAGGCGAGGAGGAGAGGGAGATGGCGCGGACGATGACGTACCAGGCACCGGGGTGCTGGACTGGCGCTCAATGTTCCGCTGCGCACATGGAATGCATACAATGACATCATCCCCCGGGAGCGGAGTCCCACAACCCCCACACAGCCTAGATTGTCCCGAAGGATCAGATCCGGTATCCCTGGCAGCCTCCATATGGTGAAATTATGGTATTCGCAAACCTAGGGATTTACGCAGTAAGCAACCCGGGATCCCCCCTTTAATAAAGGTCTAGCTTAAATTTTCACTACCCGGACCACGGGGAAGCCTAATATCTTTATATAAATTTATATATCCCAATTTTCTTTCCCCCCTACTGGCCAGGTATGTAAGACCGGGAGAGCCCAACCGGAAGGGGTCACGGGATCTGGAAGACACAAAAAAGACAACAATCATTCCAGGCACATGCTAACATATGTAGACAAAAACAGGCGAAGATAAGTGTGCGAAGCTATGTACAGCCATATATATATATATTAAAGGCACAATAAGAGCACAATAAAAGTCACCCCTGGCTCCAGAGCCTGCCAACACTCCACAACAGGAGTGAGAGGGGGAGAGACCAAGGGGAGACATTACAGCGTGGGGCTAACGACGCTCCAGCCCCACGCAAGAAAACCCGCACAACTCCCGTATGAGGAAAAAGGCAGAGGGGGGACCTACCTCGCGTGACAATGGCGGCCGCACAGCGCAACTCAGGGGAAGAAGGAGGAAGAGGACGTGCCCAGAAGAACCGTGGGAGCCGCCGTGGCCCCGCCCCCCCCGACGCGCCTGCCAATCGCGCGGAACGCGCGTCCCGAGGACCTGCCCCCCAACCGCGCGTCAGGCCCAGCGAGGGCCGCGCCGCGCGACCCCGCCTCCAAACCCCCAGAGGGGGAACAACCAGCGCCCACAGAGCGACCCCCACACGTGAAACAGTCACCCACAGGGCCCCAGAGCCCAAACGCACTCCCGGACCGCCGCAAGGCAAAGCCATACTACTGAAAGTGCGGGGAGGGGGGGGGGGGGGGGAGTACAATAACCACAAACATGCCACAAAACAACCAAGAATAAAAGCCATGCCACAAAACAACCAAGAATAAAAGCGCTACATTCCCTGACTACCGCTAGAGAATAAGGGCATCCCACATCCGGATCACCACTCCGGGAATCCCGCTATGCCCCACAAGATGGGGGTCGAGCGGAGGAGCTAATCTCCTGGGCACCTAGGGTGCCAGCTACCTTTGCCCGACCTACAGCCAAGGCTGGGAGGCTGCCGAATACCATGGGGAGTAAACAAAAAGGGTCGGGCAGCAATAGACCATGGGGGGGGGGCGGGGTGATACCCCGGCTACCTGCAAGCAGGAGACTTCTTTCTTCTGTCTTGTCGCCATCTTGCAGAGAACAACACTGGGGAATTGATGGGAGGTACCAGGTATGTGTAGACCGGGAGGGGCTTGCTGCTTTTTTGGAGATCTCTGCAACTACGCCACCTAGCGGTGAGTTAACCCAAGTGTAATAATAATGAGTAACTGAAGTGGGGTGTGTGACATACTTAGAATATAAATGTTGCCAGTTTTTCCCACCCAAAAACAGGTGAAAGTTCAAGTATGACAAAAGAACTCTCATTCTGGGATGTTCCGCCAGTTAGGAAACAGATAGACGCTACAAATTGGGCAAAATAGGGTTGGCCAGGCCAGTAAGCCACGGTGTCAGGCTTCGTTTCACTTTCTAACAGTCAGAACATCCCAAAATGGGCTGCACTGTGGGTGGGCAAGTACGTAGACCATCAGTGACTAGAGGTCTACTTTAACAATTGTTATTGTGGTGACTGAAGCCTCCATCGTGGACCTACTTACAGTTTGATCAGCAGATCCTGTGACCAGGAGACGATCATCAAAGGGAGAAAACGTGAAGTCTGTGACCACATCTGATGAGGGAGGAAATTAGGAAAAAACTAAAATGAGATCAAGCTCACTAAAATAGACATAAATGTCTATAACATATAATAAGATACAATAATTGATATCATAAGATAATACATTATTTTAAACCGGACCTTCAGCAACATTTAATGAAAAGCTCAAACCCTTAAAAAACTATTCCACAGTATCTAAAATTAATAAATTGTAAGTTTCTAGTCGCTTACTTATTATTCTTTCACCCACTGGGCTTCAACTCTGTTCAGGACTCTAGGGTATGGCCGCCGCCATCTTGCTTCAGAAGCATCACATACTGAGGAGAGCAGAGCTGGGGTCGGGAAAAGGACAGCAATCCCATAATGCAGAGCGGCACAGTCAGAAGATACTTCCTGTCTGAAGACAGCCTGAGACTCCATGGGCCACCATCTTGGATGTTAAAAGTTTTAAAAAACGCAATAGGCGCAGGTAGGATGATTTTTAATGTGGGCAATCTGTATGTACAGGGTGGGGAAAATATACTAGATTATTCAGGGTGAAGGTCCGCTTTAAGTGAGTGGATGATCTACCGGTATTTTGAGGAAAAGTATTAGATGGCCATGATACCTCCCTTTTGAGTTGCCTAACAGCAGGAACTACAGACTTTTCTGTAAAGGAGGATTTTAGCTTTCAGGGGTATTTTGGATTTTTATTCAGACACTTATGTTCACTTATCCGCCTAGATTGTGAGCTGGGATCCTGATGAAGTGGTGAGGGGATCACCACGCAACGCGTCGTGGGTGTGCTTTGCGGGACGGCTCTTATCATCCGGTGATGTACTAAAATTATACCGTTTATTAGTTCCCGGTTTACCTTAAAAATTCATGTATTTTTAACAGACAATTAGGCACTGCATTACTTATAGCACCTTGTGGCATGGAATAGCCAATTAGCACTTGACACTTTACTGCACTAGTGACTTTCTATGGGGATTTAGCACATACATGAAGAGGTAGTTGTTTTTATAGCTGTATTTGGAGTGTGTATTGTGAAAATATTAATTGACATTATTGTTCACATTTTCACTGTTTGTATCCTTTTTACATTATTTAATTGCATGAATTATATTGTGTGAGGGAACATTATATTACTCCTGGAATAATATTACGGTAACTATTAGATATCCGTCCTGACCCAATCCTTTGGGGCTTTTTATTCATGTTTTTTAAATGTATGTATTATATGTTTGTCTGGTAGAACTTGGGTCTTTTTAATTAATTAATAAATAAAGGATCACAAATTCATTTAGTATCTTATGGTGTGCGGCACATTTTATTGGGGTAGAATTGGTTTCTGTGGTTATCTGGTAACCCACAGATAATATTACTTAGATGATAGATTGTGAGCTTAGTTGGGCAGAGCCTTATCCAACTGCTTTGAATCTCAAAAAAAAAAAAAACATACTGTAATCACCTAAGGAGGAGAGATACTTGAGGGTAGTTCCAGCTCTTCCAATAGCCTGTTTCTTGGGACCTTCTGAACCTACCCAAACCGAACATTTGTTCAAAGTTCATTCAAACTTGCGAAACCCGAACTTCGAGGGGTTAGCCAAACTTTAGCCAAACACTAGTCAAGTGCACACTTTTTTGTAAAAGAGGATTTTAGCTTTCAGTGGAATTTTGGGTTTTTATTCAGACACTTATGTTCACTTATCCGCCTAGATTGTGAGCTCAGTTGGGCAGAGCCTTATCCTACGGCTTGGAATCTCAAAAAAAAAAAAAAAACATACTGTAATCACCTAAGGAGGAGAGATACTTAAGGGTAGTTCCAGCTCTTCCAATAGCCTGATTACTAACCTGTAGAATTGGTATTATGAGTATACAGTACGTCCTGCTCCAAATCTAATACTTACAGTTGGGATATACTCCGCCAGATGGCGCTGGACTGCAGAGACATCGAAAATAGGCTCCTCCCGGCCCCTCAAATACCCAGGGACCTCCCACAAATCCCCAGCATTGAAAAGCAGTTAATGAGAAGCCGGGAGAATTAAACAATCCAAACTATCAACTATAACAATAACAATCACCATACAGGGGATCCAAGATAGATCCAAGTAATCACAGAATTGTATTATTCTTAGTATACAGTACGTCCTGCTCCAAATCTAATACTTACAGTTGGGACATCCAATAGCAGTGTCCATAAAGTAGGGTGGGATCCCCAAGAAAAATCAGCAGCAGACAGTTTAAACCACTGCCGCCTGCAGAACCTTTCGGCCAAAAGCAGCGTCAGCTGAGGCCCGCACATCAACCTTGTAAAACTTTGAAAAGGTATGAACAGAAGACCAAGTAGCGGCCTTGCAAACTTGTTCAACAGAAGCCTGGTGCTGAAAAGTCCAAGAGGCACCAATAGCATGAGTGGAATGAGCAGTAAGGCGGAAGGGAGGATTCTTCCCCTTAGCAGAGTAGGCCTGAATCACAGCCTGATAGTAGACTTGGCAGGAGCCAAACCCTTCCTAGGACCAGAAGGGACCACAAAAAGAGCATCAGTTTTCCTGAAAGGTGCAGTAGCCACCAGATAGTACTTCAGACACCTAACCACATCCAAAGAGTGCAAAACCCTCTCCTTAGCATTGCTAGGATTAGGGCACAAAGAAGGAAGAACAATATCCTGATTCAAATGAAAGGCAGACACTACCTTAGGCAGAAAATCAGGTTTGAAACGAAACACCACCTTGTCCTGGTGCCTCTCATAGTAGGGGGGCTGAATGGAAAACGCCGCCAACTCAGACACACGCCTGACAGAAGTGATAGCCACCAGAAACCTTGACACAACCTTGAGCGTAAGAATGGCCAAGGCAGCATCCTGCACAGGTTCAAAGGGAGCACCCTGCAAGGCTGACAGAACCAATTTCAGATCTCAAACAGGCACCAAAGGTTTATGTGGGGGACGCACATGAGTGACCCCCGGAAAAAAAAGTCCTGATCAGAGGGTGCTGAGCAAAGGACTTCTGGAAGAAAATAGCCAGGGCAGAAACCTGACCCTTCAGAGTACTGAGTTGGAGCCCCATCTCTAACCCATGCTGCAGGAACTCCAGAATCCTGGGAATAGAGAACACACGACAGGGAAGAGACCTAGACTCACACCAGTCAATGTAGGCACGCCAAACCCTGTAATAAATGGAAGAGGAAGAATTCTTCCTAGCTTTAATCAAAGTATCCACAACTGAGGAAGACGGCCCCTTCTCCATCAAGATGGAGGTTTCAGCAGCCAAGCCGTCAAAGCCAGAGTTTGTAAATTGGGATGGCGCAGTGAGCCCTGAGTGAGCAGATCTGGCACCAAGGGCAGAACGTACTGATCTACTGCCGGCTGTACCACACTCTTCTTGGCCACCTGGGGGCCACCACAATTGCTGGCACCCCTTCCAGAGCAATCTTGTGCAGAACCCTGCCCAACAGGGGGAAATGGAAGAAAGACATACAGGAACTGAAATTCCTGCCATGACATTGCTAGCGCATCCGAGGTCAGGGCCAGAGGATCCCTGGACAGGGAGACAAAGGCTGGTAGCTTGTGATTGTGGCGGGACGCAAACAGATCCACATCTGGTTGGCCCCAACAGAGACACAGAGATTGAAACACCCAGCTGCATAGGGACCATTCTCCCTGGCGAGAGGTCCCCCTGCTCAGAGAATCTGCCAGGAGATTTTCCACCCCCGGGATGTACACAGCTGATATGCAGGGTACATTGGGCTCCACCCAAGTCAGGATCAGAGACACTTCCTGGAGGGCCCCCTTGCTCCGGGTCCCTCCCGGATGATTGATGTAGGCGACTGCCGCCTGGTTGTCCGAGCGCACCTGAATAGGCAGGTCCCGAAGGTGAGTAGTCAAGTGAGCCAGAACTAACCTGATCGCCCGCAGTTCCAAGACATTGATAGGTGTGAGGGCCTCCTGAGGGCCCCACCTCCCCTGGAACCGCAGGGACTTCCAGAAACCCCCCCAACCTGACAGACTGGCATCCGTGGAGACCGTCTCCCAGGAAGGGGCAAGAAAGGATCTGCCCCCCAACAGGTTCCTTGAGTCCATCCACCACAAGAGGGACCTCCTGACCAGGGGGGAGAGCACACAGACCCTGTCCAGGGACGCTGGGTCCTTGTCCCATACTGACAATAGGTGAAGTTGCAGAGGCCTCAAGTGGAACTTCGCATAAGGGACCGCTTCAAAGCACGCCACCATCAGGCCCACCAGCTGCATCCCCTGCCTGATGGAGGGATGGGGACAAGCTAGGAGGGACTGAGCCTGTGCAATCAGACTGTCCACCTTCTGCTGAGGAAGGAAGATCCTTGCCTGAACTGTATCCAGATTCATTCCTAGGAATGGAGTTACCAAGGAAGGGGACAGTGGGGAGGACTTGGGGTGGTTGATCACCCATCCAAATGACTCCAGAGTAGACACCACCAGCTGAGTATTCTAACTCTGCCTGATGTAGAGACTGGGAAGTGATGAGAATGTCGTCCAGATAGGGAAGCACGCGGACGCCCTGACATCTGAGCAGAGACATCACGCCAGCCCACTGGCGCAGCCAAACCGAACGGCGTATAGCCGCCACAAGGGCAGAAGTTCTGGCACACATTCTGATGGTGTCATC
The DNA here is from genome assembly GCA_027917425.1 of Gastrophryne carolinensis. Taxonomy (NCBI): domain Eukaryota; kingdom Metazoa; phylum Chordata; class Amphibia; order Anura; family Microhylidae; genus Gastrophryne; species Gastrophryne carolinensis. Next base: position 51,622,519 of record CM051240.1, read on the forward strand.
CAATGCTGAGAGGACAAAATTTATGAGGTGGAAATGTTCTACACAATTTAACTATGGAAGGCTGAAGGTAATATAGACAGGCTCCAATTCATGTGTTGGGTCCCTATGTAGCGTCTATTAGGAGGTTTAGATATGTGATGTTGTTTCTACGGGTCAGGTTACATTGACAGATGCAATTTTATTTATTATGAAACATCCAGAACTCACCTGAGTGGCAGCAAAGCCGAGCATGTGTCCTTTTCTCATCTTGCTCCACTTGAAGTGGGGTGATCCCCAGAACCCCTACAAACATAAAAGACACAATCGTCACAATAACTCTTCAGTGGTTCAATCCCTTTCCCACAAAGCAAAAATGAACATTTTGGTTGTATCAGGAAAGAAAAATAAAGTCTATAAACCAGCTGATAATGAGGTGGCACTTCAGAAGAAAGGTACCTACCTGCACTGTCAGTATTATAAACGATATGGCTGTGCCCACTCTTGATGTTGTTCCCGATGGTAGATGCTGATGCCCCTCCGATGCCCCCAATCCATCCCTGCAACACAAACATCACATAAGAAAGTGTAACAGGGTGGTGGACTAGCCGCCACCCATATTAAAAAGGTTAGATACAATTCTTTGAGTAAGTTGAGTTAAGCTTAGTATTACGGACTGTGGCACAGACACCTATTAGCCTCTCTGCTGCAGGGGTTAAGCTTAGGCACAGCCTAGGGTACTGTCCACCCTAATGCTGATTGATCCTTGAGGAGCTAGATAGTAGGTTTGGAAGTCGGAGAGTGGGGGGGATTTGCTGGAGGGTTGGAGGCCAGTGATCAGGGAGGAGCAATGGTAGATGGGGATGGGCATTTGGGGTGTGTGAGTTGTTACAGCCGGAAGACTGCTCGTCTGGGGACCTTGGAGGTCAGGATGGAGGAATCCCCCAGCAATGGGCAAAAAGCAAAGAGTTCTCTGTAGCCGTAGGGGGAAAAAACCCAAACCGTCATGGGCTCCTGTAGAATTGACCTGCTGAGGGCCAAGCAGCTAAGACCCTATGTGTGAGGGGCACCTGTAAGAAAAGGTTCTAATAAATAAGCCTGTTTGGAACCGTTTATGAACTGTGCCTGCCTTTCTTTTCCAATCAAGTGGACCTCCATTCACCAGGGACTCCGAAGACCACTACATGAAGCCGAGTGAATACCACCTCTGCCCTGATAGCAGGCCCTATAGAAACCCCTCCTCCAGTGTGGCACTGCCCAGGGGTTACCTTTCCTCCTTATAGAGGGCATCCCAAAAACTGCACTCATTACACGAGCAGTGTTCTAAAGCCCAACAATCCACTGGTGCACTCAGGGCCGGCGTCAGCACCCGGCAAGCCCAGTCAACTGCCGAGGGCCCCCACCGCCCAGGGGGGACCACTGACAGCTGGCACAATGTGGTTAAAGAACTTAAACTTTTTTTCACTCACATTGCATCGGGCCCTTGTGCTGCCTCCAGTTCCACCCCATCCATCCCTGTGCCCTCCGCTCTACCCCATCTATCCATGTCACCCCAGTTCTGCCCCATCCATCCCTGTCCCCTCAGCTCTGCCCCATCCATCCATGTCACCCCAGTTCTGCCCCATCCATTGATGTCCCCCCAGCTCAGCGCCATTCATCCATGTACCCTCGGTTTTGCCCCATTCATCCTTGCCACCCCAGTTCTGTCCCACAGCCGTGTCCCCTCAGTTCTGTCCCATCCACATCTCTACCCTCAGCTCTGCCCCATCCCCTCAGCTCTACGCCTCTCCATCCCTGTCCTCCCAGCTTTGCCCATCTACCCCTCTCCCTTCCAGATCTGCCAGTCTAACCATCTTTCTTCCAGCTCTGCCCATCTACCCCCCCCCCCACCACCTGCTCTACCCAGCCATTCCTGTGCTTTTAATTTTGCCCATCCATCCCTCTTCCTTCGAACTATTGCTCCATCCATTCCTGCCCTTCCTGTTTTGTTCATCCCTCTTCTTCAATACTCTGCCCATTCATGTGGGGCCAAACTAAAAAAAAGCTCCAATAGGGGGTTGGAGGGCAATCAGACCTTCTTAGTTTTGGCCATGGAATGTATAGACCCCTGACCCACAACTCTCCACCGCAAAGGAGCCCACTGAGACCATGCCGCCGAGGGCCAATATAAACCTGGAGCCGGCCCTGGGTGCACTGTATGCTCAGCTACCGCTTACCTCCTGGCCGGTTGCATCACGCAGACTCCTTTGACAGAAATGCTTCCTAAAAGTGACAGGTTCCCTGTAAAGTCTACAATTACTGAAAAGAATTCTGTTCAGCTGACAGCTGGGGGAAAAAGCAAACACAGCAAGATGCCCATGGAAATACTTACCTAGCTCCGGCCGGTCCTTCCTATTCTGATGCCTAAATTGGGATTGGATGAAACAGAGCTCCTCTGTATCCTCTGTATGCGTCTAAGCTGCTCCATGTTCTAGCGGGAAAACCTGGAGGCGCTGAGCCCCAATCAAACGTTGCTGTAGGAAGTGACAGAAGCGCGCCAGGACACATGGGGAGCGGATTTCTCGCAACCAGTAGATTCTGAGCAATAGACTGGAAGGAAGCTAATCGGGAGACTGGGGCTGATTTTTTTTGCTGTTTTTTTATTGTCTGGAAAGCAGGGTGGATAAAAATCAATGTTTTTTTTTTTAAAAAAATCAAAAAAAAATCGGATTTTTTTGATTTAAATCGGATTTTTTTTTAATAAACTGCTTTTTGAGGAAAATATTTTACCATCCAAAGGTTCTTCCATCATGAGATAAAGCCGAGTTGTTTAACTCAGTAGAATAAAGGCTGTATATGTGTAACATTCACAATGCCATGCTCTTCCAGAGGTTTCTGTAGGATTAGTGGGCAGTTTCTCTCCTATATTATCACAGACGCTCGCTTTACTTACGCAGTTCTCAAAACTGAATTTGACTCCGCAGAGGTCCCAGCCTCTTCTTCACAGCAAAAATGTTACAACATGAACAGAGTTGAGAAAAAGACCTTAATCCTATTGTTCTACAAACCTATGACTAGTGAGCTACAGAGGACAGCAGGGACAGTAGTATTTAAGTTTTTCATGTGTCGGCTGGGCTGACAGTCTAAGTTTCTTAAAATATATATATATATTTTGTTTAGCCAAATTAGTTAACAAAACATGGATGTTTGTTTAAGCAAATAACTTATGCTGTAATGTTGTTATTGTTTCAGTTGAATAAATCTATTTAAATTGTTATTAAGGTCAGGATTATTTTTCTCCTTCCTAAGTACAACAGAACAGTGGTGTCCAAATATGAATGATTAACCCATTAAACTGGGGAGAAAAAAGTAATATAAAAAGTGATTCTAAAAATCTTCAGCTACTTGCATGTTAAAATAGCAAGAACTAGTTTAGTTAGAAACTTTGATTTAAATCACTGATTTAAATCAAGCCTTGCTGACTAGTGATTTAAATCGTGATTTAAATCGTGATTTAAATTAGTTAGATTTAAATCAAATCCACCCTGCTGGAAAGTCTCTAAATGCAGAACTCCTGGCAAGATGACTTTATGTCACCCATGAGATATGGTTTTGGGATGCTCCTTCAGTTCAAGATCCCTAGAAACTGACCCAACTCTGCTTGTATCAATCTGGTAACCCCCAGAGCTAAATTGAATGCATGCTCAGCTGCCAATAGCAACATATGTGGAGGCTGGTTCTCTACTAACGGCAGGTATTGCCAGATGAGCTTCTGAATAGCGGCGCTTAGAGCGACCGCTAGTAGAAGCTGTAAGCGGGTATCAGACTCTGCAACAGAGCGTCTCTGTCGCTGTAGTAACCTGGCCGGCATTGGTGAATGTGATGTGTGTTGGGCGCTCTAACAACAGTATAGCGCTGAAGCGAGTGAGAGGTAGTGCCAGCTCAGTGCGTCCGACACTCGGCGCTCTACGCCATATTAAACAAAACACTAGACACACAGAGCGTTGGCGAAAACACATGGAATGACATTGTTTTAACACTGTGACAATAACACATTAGTGCCAGGCCTGTAATGACATATCTGCATATAAATATAAAAAGTCCCAAAAAATTTATAAAAGTGTTTGTTTGCAGCCAGGAGAGGTCACACAATGATTTGAACAAAAAAAAAACTTTAATTGCCAAACACGCTGTTTAAACCGGACCTTCAGTGTGATTTAACGAAAAGTCCAAACTCTTAAAAAAATGATTCCCCAGCATCTAAAATTAATATATTTTAAGTTTTTAGTCACTAACTTATTATTCTTTCCCCCACTGGGCTGCAACTCTGTTCAGGAATTTAGGATACGCGCGCCGCCATCTTGACTTGAGAAGCATCACACTTACTGAGGAGAGGAGAGTGGGATAAGGTACAGGGGGGGCGGGTTATAGCTGTGCTTTGCTCAGACAGAGCAGAGCTGGGGTCAGGTAACGGTCAGCAGTCCCAGAATGCAGAGCAGCACAGTCAGGAGGCACTTCCTGTTTGCAGGCTGCCTGATAAGATGGCGGCTTCCATAAGCGGCCATCTTGGATGTTTGAAGGCTCATAACATGCAGTAGATGCAGGTAGGATGATTTTGTAATGTGGCCAATCTGTATGTACAGGGTGAGGGAAACATATAAGATAGACTCTTATTCAGAGTGAAGGTCCGGATTAATGTGAGCAATCTGTATGTACAGGGTGAGGGAAACATATAAGATAGACTCTTATTCAGAGTGAAGGTCCGCTTTAAACACAACTAATGAAGCCCCATTGAAATGTATGGGAGAGAGCTACAGAGTGACAGGTACTACATGGCGCTCCTGAAACTAGAGCGCCGGCGCTATACGCTGAGCCGCCTGGATTAATACATGTTACGCTACATGGCGCTGTTAGAGGTGCTCACCAGATTCGCTTTCTTAAATGTGGTTTTGCATACAGCGCCCGGCGTTCACTAGATGCTACCTACCGCTACAAAGCACTACCTGGCGCTATCCCTTCTTAAATAACCCCCTTAGTATCATCCAAAACTGACCCCCTACAGCGTGGGGTGATCAGGCCGCCCAGAGTAATGAGTGTAAGCTCTGCTGCCAAAAACAGGCAAGTGACACTGACACAGGGATTAGACTAGTGATTCCACTCCATTATTAGCTCAGCAAAGTTTCAATGCACCCCAATTATTCTAAATGTAACATTTTTTTGCAAATGCTTAGTTTGGATAGTGATGGTCATGTCTTCTGTGTTATGACAGCTTTATACATTCCATCTAGTCAAAACATGCTGGGCATTGTAGTGCGGCTCTAGGGGTTCCTGGATGTGTTATCTCGCTCGGTGTACCTTGTATTACACACACACAGCTGTGCCTGGAAGAGGTGGTCGTGCACACGCAGGAAGTGTGGGAGGAAATGAGTCTTATGACATAGTCACACACACAAGATGCCGGAAATCAGACACTGCGTTATTCTCGCACACCAACACCAGAAGCTTCCCAGTATGGTTCACATCAGACAGGCTTCCCTAGGAGGACAACAAACCTGACAGGCTTCCCTAGGAGGACAACAAACCTGACAGGCTTCCCTAGGAACACATGTGGTCTAACATGGATCGCATTTAATCATTTTCTAGTATTGTCTGGTGCACAGCTGAAAGAAGAAAAGAAAGCCTGACAGATAATTGATACGGGAAATCAGTACATTAGGGACCCGTCATCAAACTGTACATTATTCTTCAGCAGTGACCATTCAGTGGTGTAGTATCAACACTGAGGATCCCTAAACAGGCTGCAGGAAAGAGAAGTGCAGTCCAGCTTTAATAGAATTCACCTACCAATGTGTGGCTAAACCTCTGACAGCTCCAGATCTGGGCTCCTGGACTCCTATGCTATAAACCCTTTATCAGTTCATCTGTACTGCAGACTAATCTTTCTGTATTATAACACAACCAACCTATCAATTAATATGTACAGCAGCCTATGGTAATCTATTTCTATTATAACACAACCCACATATCAATATATCTGTACTGCAGACTAATCTTTCTGTATTAGAACACAACCAACCTATCAATTAATCTGTACTGCTGCCTATGGTAATCTATTTCTATTATAACACAAACCATATATCAATGTACCTGTAGTGCAGCCCAATCGTACCATAAAACAAACCACTCATCAATTAATCTGTACTGCAGCCTACGGTAATCTATTTCTATTATAACACAACCCATATATCAATATATCTGTACTGCAGCCTCATATTTCTGTATTATAACACAACCAACCTATCAATTAATCTGTACTGCAGACTAATCTTTCTGTATTATAACACAACCAACCTATCAATTAAAGCGGACCTTCACTCTGAATAAGAGTCTATCTTATATGTTTCCCACACCCTGTACATACAGATTGCTCACATTAAAAATCACCCTACCTGCATCTACTGCATGTTATGAGCCTTTAAACATCCAAGATGGCGGCTTATGGAAGCCGCCATCTTATCAGGCAGCCTGCAAACAGGAAGTGCCTCCTGACTGTGTCGCTCTGCATTCTGGGACTGCTGACCTTTCCCTGACCCCAGCTCTGCTCTGTCTGAGCAAAGCACAGCTATAACCCGCTCCCCGGTACCTTATCCCACTCTCCTCTCCTCAGTAAGTGTGATGCTTCTGAGTCAAGATGGCGGCGCCCGTATCCTAAATTCCTGAACAGAGTTGCAGCCCAGTGGGGGAAAGAATAATAAGTAAGTGACTAAAAACTTAAAATATATTAATTTTAGATGCTGGGGAACCGTTTTTTAAGAGTTTGGGCTTTTCATTAATTCATGGTGAAGGTCCGGTTTAATCTGTACTGCAGACTAATCTTTCTGTATTATAACACAACCAACCTATCAATTAATCTGTACAGCAGGTTACGGTAATCTATTTCTATTATAACACAACCCACATATCAATATATCTGTACTGCAGCCTCATATTTCTGTATTATAACACAACCAACCTATCAATTAACCTGTACAGCAGGTTACGGTAATCTATTTCTATTATAGCAGCCAGGTGAGAATTCACTCCTTTTTTGGAGAGAAAACTGTCGTTGACTTTCATGGTCTATCTTGGGGTTGATTCAGAGCCAGGTGAAAAGTTACACCGGGGAGAGAATTACAGTCAATGGCAGTTTTCTCTCCTAAAAAAAAGGAGTGAGAATTCTCACTTGGCTCTGAATCGACCCCTATATGTATTATAACACCACCCACATACCAATTAATCTGTAATGCAGCCCAATCTATCTGTACTATAACACAACCCACATATCAAATAACCTGTACTGCATCACAGCCGCATTAAGTACCATATGCCAAGCTGCTTCTCATCCTGGGCGCCGAGGCCATTGGGGGCGCTTATAGCCCAGCCATTCTGTTTTCTACAGATAGGTTAGGCCACTGTTAGTAGTGCCGGTTATATACCAGGCCCCTCATCCCCCCATATTGGCCTACTGCTAAGTAGAGGCACAGCATGGCAGTTACCGGTATGAAGCAGAAGGATATTTTTTTTCCATCTCTCACTGTGCGCTATTTTGTCTAGAAACTACCCTTTGTGTGATACGGAAAGCCCCTGCACTCTGCCTAGATTACCTATAGGTGCCCTCTGCCACCAGTGCCCCCGACACAAGGAGACCCCCCCATTTCTGCCCAGAGCAATCTGCATTTCAGAGACAGAAAAGAGGGACACCTCAACAGACATGCTCTCTCTACATATGTCATATATATATACACTGGTATATAGTTTTTATATTACACAGATTTCATAAAAATCACCAAGAGAAATCTCTAAGGATAGGTAACAACTGCACGGCCTAGATATGCTAGGCAACACGTGAGGACTGCATGGCGGGATCAGACCTCTCCTGGTCCTTCACCTCCCCCAGATCCTGAAAAGGAGATTGGGGAGGGTGCTGACACATGGACTCAGGCTCCCACCCGGAATTCATTCATAACTCTTGCATTTATACATTGACACTGTATCGGATCAGATATCCTTTCCAGGCAGACTTTCAGGCTTAGAGAGAATAAAGGTGCATCTCCTGATGAAGACCATTTCCAGGGTGAAACGCATGGGATTTTGAGACAAGAATCCTCTCCTACCTATGAAAGGTTTCTGTAATTTGTGACATCTATACCATAATTTGCGGCAAAGGTACCTCTAAGTGCATTCATGTTGTTGGAGCTAAAAAAATTCTATTGGGAGTTTTAATGGAATCTGATAAATTTGAAAAATAAATGTTGAGATATATTTTTCCTTTGCCTGTTGGTGTTCCACAAGGTTCTGTTCTTGGACCACTTCTCTTCTCAGTCTACAACTATGGTCTAGGACAGGGGTACCTCTCACCCAACCACCTTTTGTAAAGGTCCGTTTAAAAGCATCCAGTGAGAGGTAGAGGTCCGGGCGGAGGGCTGTCGCGGGAGGTGGACAGTTAAAAAATCAGACCACCCCAACCCAAAAATCCTATTGGCCATTGGGAAAAACAGGATTTTTTTTGGCCCCACAGAACCTACAGCAGAGTGGACTTCATACTGCAAGGTGCCAGGGAACCATGACACTGGCAGGGAGACTAAGCACTACATTGCTGATCAATGGGGCAGCTCTGAGCATGGCAACACAGGAGCAACTGAGTGCAGGGCTGTCAGGGCAGGGGTCCGGAAATCTGGTGCCAAGGTCCACATTCGGACCCAGGTCCGCCAGTTGAGTATCGCTGGTCTAGGACAACTCATAAACCTATTGGCTTTCAACATCACTTCTATGCAGACAACACTCTCCTATCACATGTTCCAGAACGACAGCTATCTGTCAAACCCCGTGGGACCCCTGCCTTCTAGGTGAGTCCACAACCCCCAATCTCCGCTGCTAGCTTCACCTATAGCCAAGCCCCCATTTGCTGGGATGCTTTATACGCCTCATTGGGCATGGTTGCCCCCCAGGACTTATTAGCACAAAGGTTGTGAACTTACAGGGGTGAAGGCGGATGAACCAGAGGCAAGACTGGGCGATGTCGGGTAAGCCGGGGTCATACACAGGTTATCAATCCTCACTATACGCAGCATAAAGGGAGAAACAAGAGATGGGTCGAAGGTCAAGCCGGGAGGTCAAAGGGTACGCAGTACAAGAGATGAGACAGGTTCATGGTCAGGGTCCAGGCAGCAGTCGCGGAGTGGTCAGGCAAAACATGGTCGGCAACGGTAAATCAAAAAAAAGACACAGGAACTATATCACCCAGCACCACGCTATAACGGGCAGTGAGATAGTGAGCTGGAAAAACCTATGAAGGAGGGAAGTGGACGGGATAGGCCAGGGGTAACACTTGGGCTCATTGGCCCAGCAACAAGCTATGGGTTGATTGCCCAGTTCATAATTAGGGTGTTTCGCCCACTAGTACAATAAGGGCTCATTGGCCCCTTAAACTAACCTCCGGAGGGCATAAGGCAGCTGTGACAGACTCTATGCCTTTTGGATTTTAAAGGCATTGTTTCTGCCCTTGGACTTTTGCATAGACTGATTACTTTCATTTTCTTGAGCATGCAACAGACAATGTCATTGTGCTATTGATTACGTTACAGACTGTCATTGTATTGCTGATTGTGTTACAGACTGCTATTGTCATTGTGCTATGGATTACGTTACAGACTGTCATTGTATTGCTGATTGTGTTACAGACTGCTATTGTCATTGTGCTATTGATTACGTTACAGACTGTCATTGTATTGTTGATTGTGTTACAGACTGCTATTGTCACTGTGCTATTGATTACGTTACAGACTGTCATTGTATTGTTGATTGTGTTACAGACTGCTATTGTTCTACTGATTGTGTTACCGGCAGAGTTGAGGGATTGTGTGGCCTGCTGCCATTGGTCTGTGCGTTTGTCATGCAGTTCTCCATCAGGTCCACGGGGAGGTCCCCTTGCATGGAGACTTGCATATAAGGCACAGGGTGGCACTAATAAGAGAAGTTCATCTTCACCCTCAATACTGAGTTCTGTCTCTTATTGGGGGAAACGCTATATTACAATTCACTCGCCCTTGTAAGGGCTGTTCCTGGTTCCTCACGGACGACTCTGGGATTCCTGCAGCACCTCTCACCATTGGGAAAAGGACATCTCGGGCGGTGGAGCCCTCCGGCGATAAAGGTTATCGCTACAGCAGCCACTCATGAGAGAGCACGGTCAGACGAGCAGAGGATGCGGCCATGAGCAGAAGGCGCTCAAGCCGGCGCCACCCACTGACACGGCTGCCGGATGACAGCCACCCGAGCAGCTGACTGAGGACATTGCGGGACAGGGAAGGTAAGTGTATCATCAATCATGGCATCTCGCTCCCTCAAACTAAACATGGACAAGACTGATTTTGTCCTTTTCCCACCATCAAACTCCCCTACTGCTTCCACACCAACTATAGCTGTCAGTAATCTCACAATCACTGCAACCCCCCCCCCAAGCCCAATGTCTTGGGGCCTTATTTATCAAGGGATAGCGCCAGGTAGTGTCTCACTAGCGCCAGGTAGCGCCAGCTATCGGCGGCTACCGACTCCAGAACGCCCGGCGGCGGACACAATCACGCAATTATCACGCTAAATGAGGCTAGCGCCGGCGAGAGCGTCACCTAGCGCGGGATTCATCATGTAGCCGACTGCAACGAACAGCGCCGCTACTAATCCCATCACAGCGCCAGGTATGACCTCTCGCTACCTGGCGATGTCCAATGCATTTCAATGGAGCAATCTTTAAATATTCATAATTAATTGATAATATATATATATATTTTTTTTTTAAATGGCAAACATTCTGTGACCACTTTTGCAATGTTATATATTTTTTTTAAGGTAGAATGCAGAATTGATATTACAGGTCTGATATTAATGTATTCATATTACAAAATGTTTATAAAAACTTGTTTAATTTTTTAATCCAAAAATATGGTTGTTTGGGGGTTAAAAACTACTTTACACCCATCGCCGCCAGCGCTCTGGGGTTTCAACAAGCATTTCACAGCGCGAGAAATTTTTGAGCGTGATTTGTTAATGAATATGCTGGAAGCCGTTCGCTCTGGCCATTCGCTGTCAGGCGCACCCATACAGCGCGGAACCTGTGAAACAGCGACACCTAACCACGTATTCAACATTACCGCACACCGACTGAGTCGCTCTCAACAAGCAAACCCCGGCCAAGCACAGCGAATACTAGCTGGCGCTGTGAAAATCACGCTACTGGCGCTCATCTGTCGCTACCTGGCGCTATTAATGAATCGGCCTCTTGGTGTTATACTGGACTAATCTCTCTCAATCACACCTCACATTCACTCTCTAGCCACCTTCTGCCATCTCCAACTCAAAAATATCTCCCGCATCCGCCCCTTCCGCTCACCTGATAGCACCCAAATGCTAGTGCATGTCCCGATTACTGCAACACTCTCCTTTGTGGTCCCAACAAACAGACTGGCACCTCTCCAATCTATTCTCAACTCTGCAGCTCGACTCATCCACCTCTCCTCTCATTTCTGTAGTGCTTCTCCTCAATCCCTCCACAAGCCATTTTCTGAAAGTCCCAAACTGAACTAACAAAGCACTCTGCAAGCAGGCCCCTGGCTACATGTCTTCACTTATCAACAAATAGCAACCCATATGCAATCTCCGCTCTGCCCAGGACCAGCTCCTGCTCTTAACCCTAATCACCTTCTCCCACTCCTGCGTTCAGGACTTCACATGCCCCCCAGTACTCGGGAATGCCCTCCCCCTAAAAAAAGATGCAGTGGCAGCTCTGGTGCTGCATGAGGTGGTGCTGTGATGTTTAAAACAAAGAGAAAAGAAAATCCCCCTCTGACAGGTGCTAAGCAGATCGACTGATCAAACCTGAAAGAGAGACCAGAGGGGGTCAAGTGAGGCAAGAGGGACAAGCAAGGGAAACGGGGCAACCGATGCAAAAGGGACAAGCAAGGGAAAAGGGACAACTGAGGCAAGTGGGGCAAGCAAGGGAAACGGGGGCAACGGTGGCAAAAGGGACAAGCAAGGGAAAAGGGACAACCGAGGCAAACGGGAAAAACAAGGGAAAAGGGGCAACTGAGGCAAAAGGGACAAGCAAGGGAAAGGGGGGCAACCGAGGCAAAAGGGACAAGCAAGGGAAAGGGGGGCAAAAGGGACAAGCAAGGGAAAGGGGACAACCGAGGCAAACGGGAAAAACAAGGGAAAAGGGGCAACTGAGGCAAAAGGGACAAGCAAGGGAAAGGGGGGCAACCGAGGCAAAAGGGACAAGCAAGGGAAAAGGGACAACCGAGGCAAACAGGAAAAACAAGGGAAAGGGGGGCAACCGAGGCAAAAGGGACAAGCAAGGGAAAAGGGGGCAACCGAGGCAAAAGGGACAAGCAAGGGAAAAGGGACAACCGAGGCAAACAGGAAAAACAAGGGAAAGGGGGGCAACCGAGGCAAAAGGGACAAGCAAGGGAAAGGGGGCAACCGAGGCAAAAGGGACAAGCAAGGGAAAAGGGACAACCGAGGCAAACAGGAAAAACAAGGGAAAGGGGGGCAACCGAGGCAAAAGGGACAAGCAAGGGAAAGGGGGCAACCGAGGCAAAAGGGACAAGCAAGGGAAAGGGGGGCAACCGAGGCAAAAGGGACAAGCAAGGGAAAGGGGGGCAAAAGGGACAAGCAAGGGAAAGGGGGGCAACCGAGGCAAAAGGGACAAGCAAGGGAAAGGGGGGAAACCGAGGCAAGAGGGACAAGCAAGGGAAAGGGGGGCAACCGAGGCAAAAGGGACAAGCAAGGGAAAGGGGGGCAACCGAGGCAAAAGGGACAAGCAAGGGAAAGGGGAGCAACCGAGGCAAAAGGGACAAGCAAGGGAAAGGGGGTCAACCGAGGCAAAAGGGACAAGCAAGGGAAAGGGGGGAAACCGAGGCAAGAGGGACAGGCAAGGGAAAGGGGGGAAACCGAGGCAAGAGGGACAAGCAAGGGAATGGGGCAACCGAGGCAAAAGGGACAAGCAAGGGAAAGGGGGGAAACCGAGGCAAAAGGGACAAACAAGGGAAAGGGGGGCAACCGAGGCAAGAGGGACAAGCAAGGGAATGGGGCAACCGAGGCAAAAGGGACAAGCAAGGGAAAGGGGGGCAACCGAGGCAAAAGGGACAAACAAGGGAAAGGGGGGCAACCGAGGCAAAAGGGACAAACAAGGGAAAGGGGGGCAACCGAGGCAAAAGGGACAAGCAAGGGAAAGGGGGGAAACCGAGGCAAGAGGGACAAGCAAGGGAAAGGGGGGAAACCGAGGCAAAAGGGACAAACAAGGGAAAGGGGGGCAACCGAGGCAAAAGGGACAAGCAAGGGAAAGGGGGGCAACCGAGGCAAAAGGGACAAACAAGGGAAAGGGGGGCAACCGAGGCAAGAGGGACAAGCAAGGGAATGGGGCAACCGAGGCAAAAGGGACAAGCAAGGGAAAGGGGGGCAACCGAGGCAAAAGGGACAAGCAAGGGAAAGGGGGGCAACCGAGGCAAAAGGGACAAGCAAGGGAAAGGGGGGCAACCGAGGCAAAAGGGACAAGCAAGGGAAAGGGGGGAAACCGAGGCAAGAGGGACAAGCAAGGGAAAGGGGGGCAACCGAGGCAAAAGGGACAAGCAAGGGAAAGGGGGGCAACCGAGGCAAAAGGGACAAGCAAGGGAAAGGGGAGCAACCGAGGCAAAAGGGACAAGCAAGGGAAAGGGGGGCAACCGAGGCAAAAGGGACAAGCAAGGGAAAGGGGGTCAACCGAGGCAAAAGGGACAAGCAAGGGAAAGGGGGTCAACCGAGGCAAAAGGGACAAGCAAGGGAAAGGGGGGAAACCGAGGCAAGAGGGACAGGCAAGGGAAAGGGGGGAAACCGAGGCAAGAGGGACAAGCAAGGGAATGGGGCAACCGAGGCAAAAGGGACAAGCAAGGGAAAGGGGGGCAACCGAGGCAAAAGGGACAAGCAAGGGAAAGGGGGGCAACCGAGGCAAAAGGGACAAACAAGGGAAAGGGGGGCAACCGAGGCAAGAGGGACAAGCAAGGGAATGGGGCAACCGAGGCAAAAGGGACAAGCAAGGGAAAGGGGGGCAACCGAGGCAAAAGGGACAAACAAGGGAAAGGGGGGCAACCGAGGCAAAAGGGACAAACAAGGGAAAGGGGGGCAACCGAGGCAAAAGGGACAAGCAAGGGAAAGGGGGGAAACCGAGGCAAGAGGGACAAGCAAGGGAAAGGGGGGAAACCGAGGCAAAAGGGACAAACAAGGGAAAGGGGGGCAACCGAGGCAAAAGGGACAAGCAAGGGAAAGGGGGGCAACCGAGGCAAGAGGGACAAGCAAGGGAAAGGGGGGAAACCGAGGCAAAAGGGACAAACAAGGGAAAGGGGGGCAACCGAGGCAAAAGGGACAAGCAAGGGAAAGGGGAGCAACCGAGGCAAAAGGGACAAGCAAGGGAAAGGGGGTCAAACGAGGCAAAAGGGACAAGCAAGGGAAAGGGGGTCAACCGAGGCAAAAGGGACAAGCAAGGGAAAGGGGGGAAACCGAGGCAAGAGGGACAAGCAAGGGAAAGGGGGGAAACCGAGGCAAGAGGGACAAGCAAGGGAATGGGGCAACCGAGGCAAAAGGGACAAGCAAGGGAAAGGGGGGCAACCGAGGCAAAAGGGACAAACAAGGGAAAGGGGGGCAACCGAGGCAAAAGGGACAAACAAGGGAAAGGGGGGCAACCGAGGCAAAAGGGACAAGCAAGGGAAAGGGGGGCAACCGAGGCAAAAGGGGCAAGCAAGGGAAAAGGGGGCAACTGAGGCAGGAGGGGACAAGCTAAGGAAAAGGGGGCAACCGAGGCAAGGGAAAAGGGGGCAACTTACCCAAGAGGGACAAGCAAGGGAAAAGAGGTAACTGAGGCAAGAGGGACAAGCAAGGGAAAAAGGGGCAACCGAGGCAAGACTGAAAGCAAGGGAAAAGGGGGCAACTGAGGCAAGAGGGACAAGCAAGGAAAAGGGGGCAACTGAGGCAAAAGGGCAAAACTGAGGCAAGAGGGACAAGCAAGGGAAAAGGGGGCAACTGAGGCAAGAGGGGCAAAACTAGGGAAAGGGGGCAAGCAAGGGAAAAGGGGGCAACTGAGGCAAGACTGACAAGCAAGAGAAAGGGGGCAACTGAGGCAAGAGGGGAAAAGGGGCAACTGAGGCAAGAGGGACAAGAAAGGAAAAGGGGGAAACTAAGGCAAAAGGGCAAAAACTAGGAAAAAGTGGGCAACTGAGGCAAAAGGGAAAAAACAAGTGAAAAGGGGCAACTGAGGCAATAGGTGAGCAACATATAAGTAAAATAAGAAAGCATATGACCCGAGGATAAAGAGGGACACCTGGGTGGGTGTGGGCATCCTGTGAGCCGCTCACCTCCTTCTTGGGGATCTTAGGGATGCAGTTCTTGTATTTGGAAGGCTTGAAGCGGTTCATGGTGGCAGCCTCTGCTCCCCAGGTGTGTGTGTATCTGTCACTGTGTCCCGGGCGTCTCGCTTGCAGCTGTCTGTCTGTCTGTCTGTCTCTTCCTCTCTCTCTCTCTCCCTGGAGTCCCCTCCCAGCTCCACAGAGACAGCAGCGTGCCTCGATTACATCGGCGAGCGGGTGGCACTCCTCCTCCGCATCTGGCAGTTGCTGAGACATCAGTTACATCTGCGCTCCATTGCTCTCCTCTGCAGTGGCTCAGAGGGGACTTTGATTACATTAGCGCTCAATTGCTCCCCCGTGCATCTGGCAGCGGCTCTGAGGGGACCTCGATTACATCGACGCTCGATTAGGAGGCAGCCAGCGCTCATACTGTTACCACCAACGTGCTGCAACATTCATGACTAATAATAAAAACATTTAAAGGAGAACTCCAGCCAATTAAAAACAACAGCCTGTGTTTTATTGCCTTTAGCATACCTCCGAAGTGTCACTGATTTGGAGGGACTGTCCCTCTTTTGAATTCCCCTGTTCCTTGTTCTTATTTGTCCCACTTTGAGGTTTAAAGCGGACCTTCACCCTGAATAAGAGTCTATCTTATATGTTTCCCACACCCTGTACATACAGATTGCTCACATTAAAAAACATCCTACCTGCATCTACTGCATGTTATGAGCCTTCAAACATCCAAGATGGCGGCTCATGGAGCATCAGGCAGCCTGCAAACAGGAAGTGTTTTCTAACTGCGTCGCTCTGCATTCTGGGATTGCTGTCCTTTTCCTGACCCCAGCTCTGCTCTGTCTGTGCAAAGCACAGCTATAACCCACCCCCTGTACTTTATCCCACTCTCCTCTGCTGAACAGAGTTGCAGCCCAGTGGGGGAAACAATAATAAGTGATTAAAAACTTAAAATATATTCATTTTAGATGCTGGGGAATAGTTTTTTAAGGGTTTGGGCTTTTAATTAAATCATGGTGAAGGTCCGGTTCAACATGCAGATATGGAATAAATAATTAGTTAATTTGCCTATTTAAAGTGTTTACATTGTTTTAACTGTTACAACCCATCTCCTATCCATCCCTCAATGAAGAGGTGTGGCCTAATTTAACTAATGTCCATCTTTCCCACCCTGACATTTTGGTAGGTCGGCCTTTAGTGACCCACTTTCTGTCCCTCAGGTGGACCTACTCTCCACCTGAATGTCACACCATCATTGGAGTCAGCGCTGGGCTTATCAGGGCAGGTGCCAGGGCCCTGCACCTTCCAAGGGCCCACCTCACCCCATGCAGGGCCGCGCACTAACCAGGATGGGACGGTGTCCTTCAGGGGCAGATTGGGGCTTATAGTCCCCTGACACATCTGCAATGAGGGATACTGGGGCTTGTAGTCCCACAACACATCTGCAATGAGGGATACTGGGGCTTGTAGTCCCCCAACACATCTGCAATGAGGGATACTGGGGCTTGTAGTCCCCTGACATATCTGCAATGAGGGATACTGGGGCTTATAGTCCCCTGAAACATCTGCAATGAGGAAAGCTGGGGCTTGCAAGTCCCTCAACACATCTATCGTAAGGAGTGCTGGGGCTTGTATTCCCCAAACACATCTGCAATGAGGAAAGCTGGGGCTTGTAGTCCTCCAACACATCTGCAATGAATGATACTGGGGCTTGTAGTCCCCAAACACATCTGCAATGAGGAATGCTGGGGCTTGTAGTCCCCCGACACATCTACCACGAGGAGTGCTGGGGCTTGTAGTCCCCCGACACATCTACCATAAGGAATGCTGGGGCTTGTAGTCCCCCGACACATCTACCATGAGGAATGCTGGGGCTTGTAGTCCCCCAACACATCTACCACGAGGAGTGCTGGGGCTTGTAGTCCCCCGACACATCTACCATGAGGAGTGCTGGGGCTTGTAGTCCCCTCACACATCTACCATGAGGAGTGCTGGGGCTTGTAGTCCCCTCACACATCTACCATGAGGAATGCTGGGGCTTGTAGTCCCCCGACACATCTACCATGAGGAGTGCTGGGGCTTGTAGTCCCCTCACACATCTACCATGAGGAGTGCTGGGGATTGTAGTCCCCCGACACATCTACCATGAGGAGTGCTGGGGCTTGTAGTCCCCTCACACATCTACCATGAGGAGTGCTGGGGCTTGTAAGTCCCCTCACACATCTACCATGAGGAGTGCTGGGGCTTGTAGTCCCCTCACACATCTACCATGAGGAGTGCTGGGGCTTGTAGTCCCCCGACACATCTACCACAAGGAGTGCTGGGGCTTGTAGCCCCCCAACACATCTACCATGAGGAGTGCTGGGGCTTGTAGTCCCCCGACACATCTACCACAAGGAGTGCTGGGGCTTGTAGCCCCCCAACACATCTACCATGAGGAGTGCTGGGGCTTGTAGTCCCCCGACACATCTACCACGAGGAGTGCTGGGGCTTGTAGTCCCCCAACACATCTACCATGAGGAGTGCTGGGGCTTGTAGTCCCCCAACACATCTACCATGAGGAGTGCTGGGGCTTGTAGTCCCCCAACACATCTACCATGAGGAATGCTGGGGCTTGTAGTCCCCCAACACATCTACCATGAGGAGTGCTGGGGCTTGTAGTCCCCCAACACATCTACCATGAGGAATGCTGGGGCTTGTAGTCCCCCGACACATCTATCATGAGGAGTGCTGGGGCTTGTAGTCCCCTCACACATCTACCATGAGGAGTGCTGGGGCTTGTAGTCCCCCGACACATCTACCATGAGGAGTGCTGGGGCTTGTAGTCCCCTCACACATCTACCATGAGGAGTGCTGGGGCTTGTAGTCCCCCGACACATCTACCATGAGGAATGCTGGGGCTTGTAGTCCCCTCACACATCTACCATGAGGAGTGCTGGGGATTGTAGTCCCCCGACACATCTACCATGAGGAGTGCTGGGGCTTGTAGTCCCCTGACACATCTACCATGAGGAGTGCTGGGGCTTGTAGTCCCCTGACACATCTACCATGAGGAGTGCTGGGGCTTGTAGTCCCCTCACACATCTACCATGAGGAATGCTGGGGCTTGTAGTCCCCCAACACATTTACCACGAGGAGTGCTGGGGCTTGTAGCCCCCCAACACATCTACCATGAGGAGTGCTGGGGCTTGTAGTCCCCCGACACATCTACCACGAGGAGTGCTGGGGCTTGTAGTCCCCCAACACATCTACCATGAGGAGTGCTGGGGCTTGTAGTCCCCCAACACATCTACCATGAGGAGTGCTGGGGCTTGTAGTCCCCCAACACATCTACCATGAGGAGTGCTGGGGCTTGTAGTCCCCCAACACATCTACCATGAGGAGTGCTGGGGCTTGTAGTCCCCCGACACATCTACCACGAGGAGTGCTGGGGCTTGTAGTCCCCCGACACATCTACCACGAGGAGTGCTGGGGCTTGTAGTCCCCCAACACATCTACCATGAGGAGTGCTGGGGCTTGTAGTCCCCCAACACATCTACCATGAGGAGTGCTGGGGCTTGTAGTCCCCCGACACATCTACCATGAGGAGTGCTGGGGCTTGTAGTCCCCCAACACATCTACCATGAGGAGTGCTGGGGCTTGTAGTCCCCCAACACATCTACCATGAGGAATGCTGGGGCTTGTAGTCCCCCGACACATCTACCATGAGGAGTGCTGGGGCTTGTAGTCCCCCGACACATCTACCATGAGGAGTGCTGGGGCTTGTAGTCCCCTCACACATCTACCATGAGGAGTGCTGGGGCTTGTAGTCCCCCGACACATCTACCATGAGGAGTGCTGGGGCTTGTAGTCCCCTCACACATCTACCATGAGGAATGCTGGGGCTTGTAGTCCCCCGACACATCTACCATGAGGAGTGCTGGGGCTTGTAGTCCCCCGACACATCTACCATGAGGAGTGCTGGGGCTTGTAGTCCCCCGACACATCTACCATGAGGAATGCTGGGGCTTGTAGTCCCCTCACACATCTACCATGAGGAGTGCTGGGGCTTGTAGTCCCCTGACACATCTACCATGAGGAGTGCTGGGGCTTGTAGTCCCCTGACACATCTACCATGAGGAGTGCTGGGGCTTGTAGTCCCCTCACACATCTACCATGAGGAGTGCTGGGGATTGTAGTCCCCCGACACATCTACCATGAGGAGTGCTGGGGATTGTAGTCCCCCGACACATCTACCATGAGGAATGCTGGGGCTTGTAGTCCCCTGACACATCTACCATGAGGAGTGCTGGGGCTTGTAGTCCCCTCACACATCTACCATGAGGAATGCTGGGGCTTGTAGTCCCCCAACACATTTACCACGAGGAGTGCTGGGGCTTGTAGCCCCCCAACACATCTACCATGAGGAGTGCTGGGGCTTGTAGTCCCCCGACACATCTACCACGAGGAGTGCTGGGGCTTGTAGTCCCCCAACACATCTACCATGAGGAGTGCTGGGGCTTGTAGTCCCCCAACACATCTACCATGAGGAGTGCTGGGGCTTGTAGTCCCCCGACACATCTACCATGAGGAGTGCTGGGGCTTGTAGTCCCCCGACACATCTACCACGAGGAGTGCTGGGGCTTGTAGTCCCCCGACACATCTACCATGAGGAGTGCTGGGGCTTGTAGTCCCCCAACACATCTACCACGAGGAGTGCTGGGGCTTGTAGTCCCCCAACACATCTACCATGAGGAGTGCTGGGGCTTGTAGTCCCCCAACACATCTACCATGAGGAGTGCTGGGGCTTGTAGTCCCCCGACACATCTACCATGAGGAGTGCTGGGGCTTGTAGTCCCCCAACACATCTACCATGAGGAGTGCTGGGGCTTGTAGTCCCCCAACACATCTACCATGAGGAATGCTGGGGCTTGTAGTCCCCCGACACATCTACCATGAGGAGTGCTGGGGCTTGTAGTCCCCCGACACATCTACCATGAGGAGTGCTGGGGCTTGTAGTCCCCTCACACATCTACCATGAGGAGTGCTGGGGCTTGTAGTCCCCCGACACATCTACCATGAGGAGTGCTGGGGCTTGTAGTCCCCTCACACATCTACCATGAGGAATGCTGGGGCTTGTAGTCCCCCGACACATCTACCATGAGGAGTGCTGGGGCTTGTAGTCCCCCGACACATCTACCATGAGGAATGCTGGGGCTTGTAGTCCCCCGACACATCTACCATGAGGAATGCTGGGGCTTGTAGTCCCCTCACACATCTACCATGAGGAGTGCTGGGGCTTGTAGTCCCCTGACACATCTACCATGAGGAGTGCTGGGGCTTGTAGTCCCCTGACACATCTACCATGAGGAGTGCTGGGGCTTGTAGTCCCCTCACACATCTACCATGAGGAGTGCTGGGGATTGTAGTCCCCCGACACATCTACCATGAGGAGTGCTGGGGCTTGTAGTCCCCTCACACATCTACCATGAGGAGTGCTGGGGCTTGTAGCCCCCCAACACATCTACCATGAGGAGTGCTGGGGCTTGTAGTCCCCCGACACATCTACCACGAGGAGTGCTGGGGCTTGTAGTCCCCCAACACATCTACCATGAGGAGTGCTGGGGCTTGTAGTCCCCTCACACATCTACCATGAGGAGTGCTGGGGCTTGTAGTCCCCCAACACATCTACCATTAAGGAATGCTGGGGCTTGTAGTCCCCCAACACATCTACCACGAGGAGTGCTGGGGCTTGTAGCCCCCCAACACATCTACCACGAGGAGTGCTGGGGCTTGTAGCCCCCCAACACATCTACCATGAGGAGTGCTGGGGCTTGTAGTCCCCCGACACATCTACCACGAGGAGTGCTGGGGCTTGTAGTCCCCCAACACATCTACCATGAGGAGTGCTGGGGCTTGTAGTCCCCCAACACATCTACCATGAGGAGTGCTGGGGCTTGTAGTCCCCCAACACATCTACCATGAGGAATGCTGGGGCTTGTAGTCCCCCAACACATCTACCATGAGGAGTGCTGGGGCTTGTAGTCCCCCAACACATCTACCATGAGGAATGCTGGGGCTTGTAGTCCCCTCACACATCTACCATGAGGAGTGCTGGGGCTTGTAGTCCCCTCACACATCTACCATGAGGAATGCTGGGGCTTGTAGTCCCCTCACACATCTACCATGAGGAGTGCTGGGGCTTGTAGTCCCCCAACACATCTACCATGAGGAATGCTGGGGCTTGTAGTCCCCCGATACATCTACCATGAGGAGTGCTGGGGCTTGTAGTCCTCTCACACATCTACCATGAGGAGTGCTGGGGCTTGTAGTCCCCCAACACATCTACCATGAGGAGTGCTGGGGCTTGTAGTCCCCCGACACATCTACCATGAAGAGTGCTGGGGCTTGTAGTCCCCCGACACATCTACCATGAGGAATGCTGGGGCTTGTAGTCCCCCAACACATCTATAAGATTCCCGGGCCGATCAGCTCCCTCCCCGCGGGGCATCCGAAATCGGGATGCCCCGCTGTGTGAAACCCCCCCGGACGCCCTCACACCTTACCTTCTCCCGTTCCAACGGCGCATGCGCGGGCCGCCGCCGCGCGTCCCTCTAGTAGAGCGCGCACCAGCGCCGGCCATTTGTGAATTTAAGAGGGACGCACGAGAGGCGGCGGCCTCAGCTTGTCCGTCGCTTGTCCGTCAGCGGTGAGGTACGTTTTTGGGGGTTTTCTGGGGGGTTTCACACACCGATCAGGGTGCCCCGCAGAAGTGGACCAACACCCAGGATAGTGAAAATCCTGGGTGTTGGTCCACTTTAAAGATGAGCAACAATCAAGACCAACAACATTTTTTTTTGCAGGAACCTGCTGCTAGACGATCACCATGGCCTCGATTCAATAAAGGTAGAAAAAAATTCTCATGGTAGTAAAAGATTCAATTCATGAGAAAAAATCCTGAGAATGTCACTGTTACTGAATCACCAGATAAAAAGACAATGAAAGTCAATGGCACTTTTTACTACTAAGGAAAAGTAGAGAACTGTTTACACTGTAGTAAAAGCTGCCATTGACTTTCATTGTCTTTTTATCTGGTGATTCAGTAACAGTGACATTCTCAGGCTTTTTTCTCATGAACTGAATTTTTACTACCATGAGAATTTTTTTCTACCTTTATTGAATCGAGGCCCATGTGTTCCAGGATGGGGGCACAGACTTCTGGAGGGGGCAAATAATAGGTGATATTTCCGGCATAGTCAATTGTTACACCACTGAGTCAGGATACGCTTGATACTGTCCTTAATTGTTTTCTGTTTTTAAATTGAAGAAGAAATGGCCGAGATATCAAATTTAGTTTTACCTCATAATGTATCTTCTGAAGTGAAATCTGCAATGAGGAATGCTGGGGCTTGTAGTGCCCCAACACATTTGCAATGGCAGATGCTGGGGCTTATAGTGCCCCCCAAAAAAAGGCAATGAGAAATGCAAGTGTCCCTGATTTGGAGGGACTGTCTTTCTTTTGAGTCCATGCCCCCTGTTGTTCTCATTTGTCCCTCTTTGAGGTGTAACATGCAGATCAGCATCAATAAATGATTAATTTGCCTATTCAAAGTGTTTATAGTGTTGTAACTGTTACAATCATACCTCCCAAATGTCCCTAATGTGGAGGGACTGTCCCTCTTTTGAGTCCATGTGCCCATTAATCTTTGTTCTTCTCTGTCCTTCTTTGAGGTTTAATGTGCAGATCTGCATCAATAAATGATTCATTCTTCTATTCAAAGTGTTTCTATTGTTGTAACTGTTACAGCCTATCTCCTATCCATCAATAAATGATGGGTGTGGCCTAATTTAACAATTGTCCCTCTTTCCCACCCTGAAAAGTTGGAAGGTATGGTTACAATGTATCTCCTATCCATCGCTCAATGAGGAAGGCGTGTCCCTCTTTCCCACCCTGAAAACTGACCTTCAGCATGATTTAATGAAAAGCCCAAACGCTTAAAAAATTATTCCCCAGCATCTAAAATTAATATATTTTAAGTTTTTAGTCACTTATTATTCTTTCCCCCCGCTGGGCTACAACTCTGTTCAGGACTCTAGGATACGGGTGCCGCCATCTTGCCTCAGAAGCATCACATACTGAGGAGAGGAGAGCGGGATTAAGTGCAAGGGGCGGGGTTATAGCTGTGCTTTGCACAAACAGCGCAGAGCTGGGGTCAGGGAAAGGACAGCAATCCCAGAATGTGGAGCGACACAGTCAGAAGACACTTCCTGTTTGCAGGCTGCTTGATGCTCCATGAGCCGCCATCTTGGATGTTTAAAGGCTCATAACATGCAGTAGATGCAGGTAGGATGATTTTTATTGTGAGCAATCTGTATGTGCAGGGTGTGGGAAACATATAAGATATGTATACCTCCCAACTTTTCAGGGAGGGAAAGAGGGACAATTGTTAAATTAGGCCGCGCCCCCTTGTTAAATGATGGATAGTAGATAGTGTGTAACAATTACAACAATATAAACACTTTGAATAGCAGAATGAATCATTTATTGCTGCAGATTTGCAGGTTACACCTCAAAAAAAAGACACAATTAGGGAGAGGGGGACATGGACCCAAAAGAGGGACAGGCTCTCCAAATCAGGGACAGTTGGGAGGTATGGCTATGCTCTTATTCAGGGTCAATGTCCGCAGGAAAAGTTGGTAGGTATGGAACGCTTGCAGTCTTTGGAGGAGTAAGATGGCGACTAGCCCCACTGGTCAGCTGCGAACTCATGGAGGAGTAAGATGGCGCTGCATCCGGTGAAGCAATGAGAGATAATGGGAGGAGTAAGATGGCGCTGCATCCGGTGAAGCAATGAGAGATAATGGGAGGAGTAAGATGGCGCTGCACCCGGTGAAGCCATGAGAGATAATGGGAGGAGTAAGATGGCGCCGCTTCCTGTATAGCTATCGGCAAACTTGGGAGGAGCAAGATGGCGGACTTCCGGTGTCCCAATGACATTCCACCCCTCCCCGGTCCCGCTGAGTGACGCAGGCTGCTGGTTGCCGGCAAGATGGCGGCTCGCTGTTCCTCACGTTGGTTCGCGGTAGCTGTGGCCGGGGTGAGGGGGCAGCTGTTGCCGGGAGGCCATCCATGGCCCCGAGGGGAAGGGGCTCTGCAGCTGACTCTGCGGGCGCTGGCGGCTCGTTTCCCTGCAGTAGGTGAGTGACACCTATGACCGGCTCCATGTGTGCTCAAGGTTACCCGGACTACAGCTCCCAGCATGCCTCGGGATAATAGTGCCTGATGTGGCATGCTGGGGCTTGTAGTGCGGATGAAGAAAATGTATTTTCCGGCGCTGCTATTACTGGGGCAAGGTGACAAACTGCTTTGACAGTTACCCTGAACAGCCAATAAAAGAGGCAGCTGGGATGGTTGCTATGGGCAACAAGTGTTTTGTCATTCGCATGAGCTATTTTCTGCTCCTAGTACATACATGGCCCATCGGGGGGGGGGGGGCGCTCTCGTGGAAAAAACATGGGTGTCACAAGGAGACCAGCAGTAGTGACTGATCTAATTCTTGTCTTGGTGACCCCCCATGGCTATGCTGTGAGCTGAATTGAAATTGGACCTTGGAGATGGCTTATACGTCAATGAGCTCTGTATGATGGGGGACAGGAAAGGGCTTCAAACTGCAGTACTGCATGCCTCCTTTTGCGAAAGATGTGGACTTTCTATCCCCCACCGCATGGAGTTCCACTAATTATCTAATGCAGGGCTTACTGATCGCATGGAGTGAGGGGATAGGTTAATTTAGTGCTGTCCTGTGGACCAGGATTGGGGGGGGGGGGGGCAGTAATACACACCTCCTATTGGAAAAGTGAATTGACTACCTCGACAACCCCCCCCCCCCCCGCATGAATATCCACTAGGATGAGTTTAGGTATGCTTTAGAGAGGATTCAATAGCACAAGGCACATTTAATCACCAGAATCCAATCACCGGTCAGGCCGGCCTGGAGTCTAGAAAATGCCCCACTGTGAGAACCCCCCTCGCAGATCGCTTCCATTTCTGTTGGTCGTCGACATGATTGCAGGCTGCGGCTGCATCTCCGGCATCCCTGCAGCTGTGGGTGCTCCCGTGGCCAGCAATAAGGTTGGACATGAGGGGGGGTGGCGCACTCCACAGGGAAATGGCACATGTGTAGTGGGAATAGCAGAAAGGGAAGTGGGGGGGGGGGGGGGGGGTTCAGACCAATCGCTGAGATCCACTTTAAAGTGGACCAAAACCCACCGTGATCGGCCCACCACCGCGCTGATTGGCGTGCGACTTGACATCAGCGGCACGAGCGCGCTGATTGGATGAGCGGCCGTGCATGCGCCATAGGACCGGGAAGAGGGGGAAGGACCAAAACCCAGGATAGTAAAAATTCTGGATTTTGGTCCACTTTAAAGCAGAACAAACGCAACGTGGCCGGAATGCCCCACTGTGTCGCTGGGCTTGTTCCCTCTGTAGAAGGGGGTCATGGCGCGGGCGCGCTCCCTGTTAGAGGGAAGCGCGAGATGCGGCCGCCAGCGTGCTCGGAGCCGCTGTGTTTGTCCGTCCCTTGTACGTGCATACCACAGCGGCTCTGAGCGAGCTGATTGGACAAGCGCCCTCGCATGTGCCGTAGGAGCGGGGTGAGGTGAGTTTTTTTCTGCCATTCTGAGGGGTTTCACGATCGGGGTGCCCCGCAGAAGTGGACCAAAACCCAGGATAGTGAAAATCCTGGGTGTTGGTCCACTTTAAAAGGGGTGAGACTTTAGTTTCAGTTTATATGGTATACCTTACTTATGGCAGGTTACTTGTTCCATATTTGATAAACCAGTAAGTGTTGTTATTGTATTTCCAGGTTATACAGGACACGCCGCACAGTTTCACACCAGCTCCGCCACTTGCAACAAGACCGACTTTTACCAGGTGTTGGGGGTGCCGAGGACGGCCAGCCAGAAGGAGATCAAGAAGGCCTATTACCAGGTAATGACACTAAGCAGTGGGGGGGGGGGGGGGTGGCACTGGGCACACAAGGGGGGGGGGGGGTGGGGGGGTGGTGGCACTGGGCACACAAGGGGGGGGGCATTTTCTCTGCTATGTGAGAGGGAGCAGCTTTAAAGTGGACCAACACCCAGGATTTTGACTATCCTGGGTCTTGGTCCATTTCCCCAGGGCACCCGCTATGTGAAACCCCCCAGATCCCGAGTAAAAACTCACCTCACCCTGCTCCTACGGCACATGCGCGGCCACTCGTCCAATCAGCGAGCTCCGAGCTGCTGTGGTATGCGCATACGTTGGCGACCACATCTCGCGCTTCCCTCTAACAGGGAGCGCGCCCGTGCCGGCCATTCACAAATGCTGGAGAGAAGCGTGAGATGCGGCCCGCGCATGCGCCGTTGGATTGGGATCCAGGTAAGGTTCCTGGGGGGTTTCATACAGCGGGGCATCCCGATTTTGGATGCCCCGCAGGGAGGGATCGGAACTGCCCGGGAATCTTATAGATCCGCCTTGGTGTTGGTCCACTTTAAGATGGTGTCAGGAAATAGGGGTGAGATTTGTCTTGTGGCTTCCAGGATTCTTGTTGTAGCAGAGAGACCCGATAGCCCAGAAAAGCAAGCTGAAGCAATCGCTGTTAGGCCAAAGCCCACCTATGAAATGGTGCCTTTCCTTTTAAAGCGGACCAACCACGTCCTATGGAAGGTTAAATAAAAAAAAAAAAAAATCTGTATCAACTTACACTTAGTGTCCTGGTAATGAATTTGATACAAATACGGTTCAAAGGAAAAATGAGGGGGGAAATACTTTTGGCTTACCTTCTTTCCAGCACTATTTTCAATCGGCTGTAATTGCTCCCAGCATGAGATTGCAAGGAGGGGGGCTTAAACAGCTAGTATAGATCAATGCTGTCCTGTCCGATACCAGTGGCATACAAATGACATACCTGGGGAAAAAGCATTGAGGGCAGAAAACATCCAAACAGTAATGCATTGGGATGGGGGAGCAAAACAGATAGTTTTGGGGGTTTTGGTCCGCTTTAAAGCATTTGTGGGCTGCCGGGATCACTGCAGGCTTGTCAACGCAAGCTTACTCTTCTTCCTTTTGTTGTCTAAATAACCCCCTTCATCGCCGCTGCGCAAAATAATGCTGGAATGCTGCCACCCCGGTTCCTGATGAGCCTGTTACTGCGGAGATTATAGGTAAGTATTTGTCCATTTTAAAATGCCACGTGGAAAATACGTCAGAATAATAAAACCTTAGTCTGATGCCATGGAGCTTCCAGGAAATAAAATGATTCATGGTTATGTCGTGGGGAAGCGCTAGAGTACATAAACAGCAGCAGCAACTGGATTTGAGGGGCTCAGATAGTAAAAACAAAGGTTAAAGGAAGGTGACAAAGTAGATGAACATTGAACTTCAGTCGCGCTGCAATGAATAAATGTTTCTTGATTGTCAGAGGATTCTAACCACAAATATATGTAATATTATATTATATGTAATATTAGGGTGATATCTAGGAGTCTCTAAATTTCAATTATTGGCTGTATCGGCAGATTAATCTGTTTTAGTAGCCCTGATAGGATCAGAAACAATAGAGAGTATATAGAGAATATATATATATATATATATATATATATATGGATGCTCTCTATTGTTTCTGATCCTATCCGGGCTGCTAAGACAGATTAATCTGCCGATACAGCCAATAATTGAAATTTAGAGGCCTCCTGGAGATCACCCTAATATTACATATATTTGTGGTTAGAATCCTCTATGACAATCAAGAAACATTTATTCATTGCAGCGCGACTGAAGTTCAACGTTTTTTTTTCCATCCACTTTGTCAACTTTCTTTAACCTTTGTTTATACAGATTCTGTCTAAAGCAAGTGGCCGGGGAGGTCTCCTTACCCTGGTCATGTGACCTGGATGTCTCTGGGTCATAGTACAAAGTGTCCGGAGAGCGTTTGATGTCCTCAGACCTGACCCCGATTTCCACATCTACTCTATGCATAACATCACTCAAGTAAACTACTTGTGGGAGGGGTCTAAAAGCTTTAAAGGAGCTGTATCGTAATATTTAAAGTGGACCAACACCCAGGATTTTCACTATCCTGGGTTTTGGTCCACTTCCACGGGGCACCCTGATTAGGGGTGCCCCGCTGCGTGAAACCCCCCAGATCGCCCTAAAAAGCTCACCTCACCCCGCTCCTACGCGAGCGCTTGTCCAATCAGAACGCTCAGAGCCGCTGTGGTATGCACGGACAAGCGACGGACAACCACAGCGGCTCTGAGCGCGCTGGAGGCCACATCTCGCGCTTCCCTCTAACAGGGAGCGCGCCCGCGCCGGCCATTCAGAAACGGCTGGCGCGGGTGCGCACCCTGCTAGAGAGAAGCGCGAGATGCGGCTCGCGCATGCGCCGTTGGAACGGGGATAAGGTAAGGTTTCTGGGCGTCCTGCGGGGTTTCACACAGCGATTTCGGATGCCCCGCGGGGAGGGATCTGATCCCCCCCCCCCGGGTGTTGGTCCACTTTAAAATCCATGTAAACCTGCTGGATAGTGAGAGGAGGGGTGACCTATACACCCCAACATGAAAAAGAAATCCCGCATAAACAAAAACGGCTGTAAGGGTTTCCCAACCTCTGCTTATGACTTTACAGTTTCCCCTGAAGCTTTAGATGCTGTTATGTGACCAGGATAATGAATCAAACAAATCCCATGAGCTTTGATTGGCTGACATGTGCAAGGCCCGCTGTTTACTAGATAATATATTAGATGATGCAGACATACAAGGGGAAAAAGTTATCCTTGGAGAAAAAAAGTTTTTGGTTATGATTGGCAGCAGGGACGTGCATTGCCTTGGAATTTGTTCACAGATAAAAGGATGAATTTTCTTTGTCTTACGACCTCTATTAAGCCTAACCTATAGGTCTCTCCACATTGTGACTCTGGTACTCACCAAGTCTCACCCCCCCATACAGCCAGAAACATCTGCCCTAGTGCTGATGAGAGCCTAAAGCTGGAAACACGTGTCCACTATTTGGATGTGTCTGGCTGTGTAAATGTAAAGCTAATCCTTGGCATTGCATCCTTAGCGGTTCTAAGGGCCTTGGATGGCACAGAGACATAAAGAGATGATTTGCATAGCTCTGCCTACTGCAAGGATAGATGGGTAATGCTATCTGTCCTTGGATTGGGTACTGTGCAAATACTTTCCATTTACCTGATATTACTATACTTTTCCTTTACCTAAGTAGAGGGATTTTGGTCTCTTTAGGGTTTTGATTCCCAACCACAACATGGGACATGACTGAAGTGCCCTTGAGCATGGCACCTAACCCCTGCCCGCTGAGATTAGGGCAGCCCACCACATGTGCACTTCACTGCCCCTTAGTTTGTAATTGACTTGTGTATAGTCACTCACATGGTGTTTATTCACTGGTGTGTCCACTGTGTGCAATTCACCTGTGTGTAGCCACTAATAGTGTTTATTCACTGGTGTATTCACGGAGATGTGGTGTTCACAAGTGCACAGGATGGGTAAAATGTGGAGGAAAAATTCCATGTGTGTAAATGGGGCTGTGGATTCCATCCAGCTTCTCCAGAAGGTGATTGGGCGAGTGGCCGCGCTTGCACCGTGGGCTCAAGAAGAGGCGAGTAGGGGGCCCCAGGGTGACGAAACAAAACCGGGGATGTTGAAAATCTCAAGTTTTGGTCCACATGAAGCAGGTCGGATGAAAGATGCCGCCCCTCACAGCCAGCATGGGGAAAGCAGGATAATTTAAAGTGGACCAAAACCCAGGATTTTTGACTATCCTGGGTTTTGGTCCTTGCCCTCGGGGTGCCCTGCTGTGTGAAAGCCCCCAGGTCCCCCAACAAACTCACCTCTTCCCGGTCCTACGACGCATGTGCGGCCGCTTGTCCAATCAGCGCGCTCTGATCCACTCGAGCCCCTTAGCCCTGGAGCTTGTCTAATATCCGAGCGCGCTGGCGGCTGCATCCCCTGCTTCCCTCTAACAGGGAGCGTGCCCACGCCGGCCATTCACAAATGCCTGGTGCGGGCATGCGCCTTACTAGAAGGATAGCGGGGATGCCGCAGTGGCTCGCACATGCGTCGTTGGACCGAAAAAGAAGGTAAGTGTATGCGGCGACCTGGGAGGGTTTCACACAGCGGGGCTGATTTTAGATGCGGAGGAAAAATTCCATGTGTGCGTTGGCCTACAGTGGCCACTATTGCACTATTACCACTATTATTATTTAGCAGCTTTGGCTAAGTCTAAGCAGCCTAATGACCTATCCAGCTACAGTCCTATCCAACAGCCAGCCGGCCGTTACTCTTTGCTGCAGGAACACAAGACTGTGATCCTTCCAAACTGAAGAAGTTGAATTTAAGCAGAATGGGTTAAACCTGTCACCTATGCCTTAGCCAATCAGATGATTAGCAAGCTAGACCGAGGAAGTCTATGATAGGTACTTGAAATCGCCACTTTGGTTTACATAGCTAAGGTAAACACCTTGTTGCTATGTTTCAAACTGTTTTCTTTTATAACACAAAGTCGCAAACAAATAGAAAATTAAAAAAATAACAAGAAAAGCCCAGCACATAGAAGACATACTTTTTCCACACAATAATGGAAACTTTTAAACATGCCATCCAATGTGGAATTACCCTTTAAAGTGGACCAAAACCCAGGATTATGACTATCCTAGGTCTTGGTCCTTGCCCCCGGGGCACCCCGATCGGGTGTGCCCTGCTGCGTGAAACCCCCCACGTCACCCAGACAAACTCACCTCTTCCCGGTCCTACGATGCGTGCGTGGCCGCTCAAGCCCCTTCGCCCAGGAGCTTGTCTTATCCGAGCAGATCCGAGTGCGCTGGCATCCCCCACTACCCTGTAAGAGGGAGCGTGCCCGCCATTCGCAAATGCTCGGTGTGGGGGTACGGCTGCTGCTTGAGTTTTTGGGCAACCTGTGGGGTTTCAAACAGTGGGGCATCCCGATTGGGGGAGTGAATATGCCTGCCATGGATTCTCATAGACTCCAGGGTGGGTTTTGGTCTTCTTTAAGGAGAAGGCACCCACACATTATAGCTACTGCATGAACATAAATCAATACAAGTATAGTACATACAATCCTGATCTGATATTCTAATGTCCCGTATGTAACCAATGAATGTGCTGGAGAACAGTAAATGTATTTCCAAAGAAGAGAACAAATTGATTTAGTGATCCTAATAAAAATGATGGGCCAAATGGGAAGCAGTAGGTTGTAGGTAGATTGCAGTGACCTATATTCAAGCTCCAGCGTGTTGCTTTGTATTGTGAATGTGTTTATTTCGCTGCATTGTAATGAACTCTCTTGTTTCTGAATGACTTTCTTAGCTGGCCAAGAAATATCACCCAGACACCAACAAAGATGACCCTCAAGCCAAGGAGAAGTTTTCTCAGCTGGCTGAAGCCTATGAGGTAACTGCCACCAATGAACTGGCTGCCCGTGTGAGATCTGATTGGACTTCCTTAAAGTGGACCAGCACCCAGGGGGGATCCCGGGCTGATCACCTCCCTCACCGCAAGATCGGGATGTCCCGCGGGGTGAAACCCCCCCCCCCCAAAAAAAAAACCTTACCTTATCGGCGGTAGCCGCCGCCTCCCGCACGCCCCTCTAGACGTGCCCGCGCTGGCCGTTTGTGAATGGCCGGCACGGGCGCGCGCCCTGTAAGAGTGACGTGCGGGAGGCGGCGGCGGACGCGCTGTCTTGTCCGTCGCTGTCACCCGCTTGTCCGTCGGCGGGGATTGGACGGCGCGGTCACGTGGGAGCGGGGAGAGGTGAGTTTTTGGGGCTTTCTGGGGGGTTTCACACAGCAGGGCACCCCCAATAGGGGTGCCCCCCTGAAATGGACCAAAACCCAGGATAGTCAAAATCCTGGGTGTTGGTCCACTTTAATAAGACCCAACACTAAGCAAGTATAAAGGAGCACTATCGCCAAATTGTTTAATTTTTAAGTGGACCAAAACCCAGGATTTTGACTATCCAGGGTTTTGGTCCCCCCCTCGAGGCACCCCCGCTATGTGAAACCCCCCAGATTTCCCACATCAACTCATCTCACCCCGGTCCTACGGCGCATGCGCGGCCACTTGTCCAATCGGCGCGCTCGGAGCCGCTGAGCTATGGACGCCCAAATAGACGTCTTAGCACAGCGCGCTGGCGGCCGCTTCCCACGTTTCCCTCTAACAGGGAGAACGCCCATTCACAAATGGCTGGCGCGGGCACGCGTCCTGCTAGAGGGAAAGCGGGGATGCGGCCCGCACATGCGTCGTTGGACAGGGAAGTAAGGTAAGTGTAGCGGGCGACCTGTGGGTTTCACACAGCGGGGCATCCTAATTTTGGATGCCCCAGGGGGAAGGAATGGATCCAGCTCGGTTTCAGTCCGCTTTAAAAACCCATATAAACACTTTTATACACCTGAACTGAATGAAACTCCTGCCAAGCTTGTGACTTTCTTCTCCTGGTGGGAATAAAATCCAAAGGGGGACAGGTTTAGTGTATCTGAACCTGTCACTTGATTTCCTCTTCCTTCCTTCCTGGATATTTCTTGATGCTGGGTGTATAAGTGACCTGTCCTTCCACCATCCAGCATACTTATATGGATTTTTATTATTGGTTCCATTTTTTTTTTGCGAGTGCTCCTTTAACCTCAGGGAGTATTAAAAGCGTATTGTCGCTGCTTGTGTGATGGCAGCTGGAAGTGGCGGAGAATAATGGTGGTAAACGGGGTGGTTTGTTCCATGTCATGTGATTCCAGATATCGTCCCCTGGCAGGTTTGGACATGGCTTTGTGGAGTTAAAAAGTATATACAAGTTCCGCACCACAATATGAAATTAAATTTAATACCTGTGGCCACGCAGTGATGGGAGACTATCTCAATCCTAAATTGGAATCCTAGTATTGTAATGGTAAATCCAGCAATTCACCCAGAATCACTCCAAACCACCGCACCCCCTCCACGGTAATCAATACATCAACCAAATATATATCATGAATTCATAGATTATTTATTGACAAATACCCATAAGAATCACATAACAATTGAAAAAACATATAACACTAGACCGCACATTCCCAGGGGCATCCCAGTTACACCCATAATCCCAACCCTATAAACAACATATTTCAATAAAGTGCCAATATTACAACCAATCCATAAAGTGCATTAGTGCTGAATTTGTGCAAACACTATACTATTAATATAAAATGTGGCAAGAGAAAAACAGACTCAAGTATCAGAATACAGCAACAAATTGAAATCCTAAACACACACATCACCTGAGTGTATAGCTCTGAGTGTCCCCCAGGAATGCCGAAGTCCAGTGACGATCCTCCCCCCATCGGGGGGGTCTAGTGTTATATGTTTAATTGTTTTTTTATGGGTATTTGTCAATAAATAATCTATGAATTCATGATATATATTTGGTTGATGTATTGATTACCGTGGAGGGGGTGCGGTGGTTTGGAGCTATTCTGGGTGAATTGCTGGATTCCCCATTACAATTCTAGGCATAAAGTAAACTGCTGCAGGGCGGGATAAACCAGATATAACTTGCTTCCCTTCTGAAGGGACCCTCGCATTGACACGTGCATGGATGAGTCCACCTCTGCTACTGAGGAGGCTCTGCAAAAAAGGGACGGAGCTCACTGGTATTTGTGAAATATTTAAGTGGACCAAAACCAGCTTGATTCCTCTCCCTGGGGCATCCTGAACTGGGATGCCCCGTTGTGTGAAACCCCCTCCCCCCCAGTTTGCCCACAATTCGTACCTTTTTGCCAAGCCCACAGCTTATCAAGGGAGAAGGTGATGCCGCTTGTAAATGGGGCTGTGGATTCCATCCAGCTTCTCCAGAAGGTGAATGGGCGAGTGGCCAAAACTTGAGATTTTCAACATCCCCGGTTTTGGTTCGTCACCCTGGGGCACCCTACTCACCTCTTCTTGAGCAGAAGATGTGAGTAGGGTGCCCCAGGGTGACGAACCAAAACCGGGGATGTTGAAAATCTCAAGTTTTGTTCCACATTAAGCAGGCCGGATGAAAGATGCCGCCCCTCACAGCCAGCATGGGGAAAGCAGGATCATTTAAAGTGGGCCAAAACCCAGGATTTTTGACTATCCTGGGTTTTGGTCCTTGCCCTCGGGGTGCCCTGCTGTGTGAAACCCCCCAGGTCCCCCGACAAACTCACCTCTTCCCGGTCCTACGCATGTGCGGCCGCTTGTCCAATCAGCACGCTCTGATCCACTCGAGCCCCTTAGCCCTGGAGCTTTTTAATATCCGAGCGCGCTGGCGGCTGCATCCCCTGCTTCCCTCTAACAGGGCGTGTGCCCACGCCGGCCATTCCTGGTGCGGGCATGTGCCTTGCTAGAGGGATAGCGGGGATGCCGCAGTGGCTCGCGCATGCGCTGTTGGACCGAAAAAGAAGGTAAGTGTATGGGGTGACCTGGGGGGTTTCACATCATAGCGGGGCTGATTTTGGGATGCCCTGGGGGGGGGGGTAAATCAATCAGCCTGGGAATCTTATAGATTCCTGGGCCTATCTCCTTGGGTTTTGGTCCACTTTAACCCTTTTCCTGAAATGTCCCTTTAATAATTTTGGTTCATATTAAACCATTTACTAATACTATAAAATGTCTGTTTGCTTGTTATATAAAGGGCATTGAAGAAGCCAAGACAGGTGAAACATGATACATGTCTGCCCTTCTGAAACATCGATGTAACAATGTTATGTTGACCTACAGGAACTATTTGTAACAAGTAACAAGTAATGCTTTGTAATGTAAAAAAAGTTTGATTATAAGCAATGATACTTCAGCAGGCAATTGCTTTTTTAAAAGAATATATTTAATAAATTGATACAGATTTTGATACAATCAATTGGTGTGGTTACTGTCCTGAGCCCAAAAAGAATTCCTCAGGGTTACCTAGCCCTGGATTAAGCTGTGCTGTCATATTAAACCAGATGGTCCAATATTGGGTAGAAATAAGAAATGGCGGCTACTAATAAGCGAAACCTCTCATTAACTCTTGGTTGTGTCCCTGCATTAGGTCCTGAGTGATGAAGTGAAGCGCAAGCAGTACGACGCTTACGGCACGGCTGATTTTGCCGCAGGAGCCAGAGGAGGGGGGCAGCAATACTGGAGGGGAGGTCCCAGCGTGGACCCCGAAGAACTTTTCCGCAAGATCTTTGGGGAGTTTTCTGGCTCTCCGTTTGGGGACTTTAATAGCGTATTTGATCAGCCTCAGGAGGTAAGTTGTACTTTTATAGGCTGAAGGTGACTGATAGGGTTTAACTGGTCCTTCAGCATCCTTTAATAAAAAGCCCAAACCCTTAAAAAGCTATTCCCCCAGCATCTAAAATTATTATATTTTACTTTTTTAGTCACTTTCTATTCTCTCCCCCCACTGGGCTGCAACTCTGTTCAGGACTCTAGGACATAGGTGCCGCCATCTTGCCTCAGAAGCATCACATACTGAGGTGAAGAGAGGGGTGGAAAATGCAAGGAAGCAGGGTTATAGCTGTGCTTTGCACAGACAGAGCAGAGCTGGGGTCAGGAAAAGGGCAACAATCCCAGAATGCTGAGTGACACTGTCAGAAAGCACTTCCTGTTTGCAGCCTGAGACTCCATGGGCAGCCATCTTGGATTTTTAAAGACTCATAACATGCAGTAGATGCAGGAAGGATGACTTTTAATATGGGCAATCTGTATGCACAGGGTGTGGGAAACATATAATATAGGCTCTTATTCAGAGTGAAGGTCCGGTTTAAAGGAGATCTAACTTGAACATGGTATTGTATTAACATGCTAGATGGAGGAGTTACTCACCTGGGGGGAAAATCTCTTTAGGCTTTTGTTCCCCCTTTTTACTGAAGGGAAGAAAAACAAAAGGTTACTACTTTTACAGGGGGAGCACAGTGGTAACTGAGGGGTCTTGTGACTCATCATGGACATCCCCTTAATGATTTACGCTTCTGAGGGACCTTCACATTCTGAGATGAGCGCAGGGATGACTTGTGTATGAATGAGAGAAGTTAGCAGGAAGGAGGGAGTTTGCTAGTGTTCATAAGGAAGTATAAAGCAACGCTGAATGAAGGACCTGGCCCCTGACTTCCAGCAATGGAGTGTGCACAAAACAGGGTAGTTTTAAAGTGGACCAATAGTCAAAAATGTTTTAAACCAGACTAACAAAACAAACGTTGCTCATATGCATCCCTCCCCAAGGCAATTTATGGCGGCTCATGCATTTACAGGCCACCTGCAAACACGAAGTGCTGCTGAGCTTCCTGTTACTGTGCATTGACAGTTATGTCAATTGAATCCAGGCAGCAGCATGGCAGTCACCTAGCAGTCAAATCCATGGCACGTGCACAGGCTGCAGCCCCGCTATACCAGGCACGCCAGTGTCGTGCTTGCTCCAATCAGTTTCCTGAAGCTGGATGGAGCCAAGCGCGGTGATTGGCTGCTTGGACACGCCATGGAAATGTCAGAAGGGCAGGTTTTACCTGTGATCTGTGGGGATAAGACAGCAGGCCAAAGTAGACCAAAACCCAGGTGAGTGAAAGGCATGGAACGTACTATTCTGTGTTAACAGAGGTTTCTGCTGAACTCAACCTATCTTCTGAGTCAGCCTATGCTGCAATAACAGCTTATTGCTATTCTTCTGCTGTGTGAAAGCAGATCGCCTCCTGGAAAAGTGGAATGGTTGGTTCCAAAACCTGCCAGCCCTGGATTGTTTTTCTGCCAGAGATGGTAGAAATTTTATTTTTCAGTTGGGGGGTATAAGTGACTCCTCACTATACAGATAAGGCTCCCCTGGAAAGAGTACAAAATATGGGGAAACACTATTTCAGGTAAAATCCTCTCTAAAGACAAGGGGGCGCTCCCTTCTCCTGGAAAAAAATACCATTTTGTAAAGACTCACCTGTAAAATGGGTATTATAAGTATGTCACACACCCCGCTTCCACTTTAATAATAACGATTGGGTTACTCCACCAGCAGGTGGCGACGTTGCAGAGAAGTCTTGAAAAAAAACGAGCCCCTCCTAATCTATAACACCTGGGACCTCCCACTTATCTCCCAGTTTTCAAACAGCAGTAAAGACAAGGTACCAGGAAAAAAAACATTGGCAACCCTCCAACTGTAAACGAAACTTCACCCTATACAGAATCCAGGATACCAAAAAGGGCGGGGTGTGTGACATACTTATAATACCCATTTTACAGGTGAGTATTCACAAAATGGTATTATTCTAAGTATGGCCCACACCCCGCTTCCACTTCAATAATAATAACGATTGGGACATCCAAAAGCAGTGTCCACAAAGGGCGGGTGTATCCAACAAGGCAATAATGCATAACTCAAACCACTGCAGCCTGCAGAACCTTGCGGCAAAACACAGCATCCGCTGAAGCCCACACACCAACCTTATAAGACTTGGAAAAAGTGTGAACAGAAGACCAGGTAGCGGCCTTACAAACTTGTTCAACAGAAGCCTGGTGCTGAAAAGCCCAGGACGCTCCAACAGCACGAGTAGAATGAGCAGTGACACGAAAAGGGGGAACCTTCCCCTTGGCAGAATAGGCCCCAACAACAGCCTGACGAATCCATTTGCTAATGGAAGACTTAGCCGGAGCCAAACCTTTCCTAGGCCCAAAGGGCACAACAAAAAAAGGCATCAGTCTTACGAAAAGGAGACGTAGTACGCAAATAGTACTTAACACAACGCACAACGTCCAAACAATGCAAAACCCTCTCCTTGTCATTCTTGGGCAAGTAGGGCGCCTGAATCGACAAGGCCGCCAACTCCGAGACACGCCGAACAGAGGCGACAGCCACCAGGAAGGCAATCTTCTGAGTCAAGGTAGAAAAGGGCAATATCCGACAAAGGCTCAAAAGGAGGAGCCTGAAGAGCAGAAAGAACAAAGTTCAAATCCCAAACAGGGAGCAAGGGCTTTCTGGGAGGCCGCACATGCGTAACCCCCTGGAAAAAAGCCTTGACCAAAGGATGAAGCGCAAAAGCCTTCTGAAAAAAGACAGACAAGGCAGAAACCTGCCCTTTCAAGGTACTCAGCTGGAGACCAGAGTCCAGCCCCGATTGAAGAAAATCCAAAATCCTAGAAACAGAAAAGACTCTACAAGGCAAAGGCCTAGCCTCACACCAATCGATAGAAGACCTCCAAGTCCTGTAGTAGATGCTAGAAGAAGACCTCTTCCGGGCACAAATAAGTCTTAATAACGGAATCAGAAAAACCCTCCTCCTTCAAGATGGAGGATTCAGCAGCCAAGCCGTCAAAGCCAGTGTTGGCAAATTGGGGTAACGCATCCAACTCGGGAGTGAGAAGATCCGGCCGAAGAGGCAGGTCGAACTGGTCCACCGCCAGCCGAACGATGTCCGCGAACCACAGCCTTCTCGGCCACCTTGGAGCCACGAGACCCCCCAGTCCAGAATCCGCTTTCTTAACACCTTTCCGATCATGGGAATCGGAGGAAAAAGGTACACGAACCCCAGTTCCCCCCAGCTCAGAGACATGGCATCCACCGCCAGAGCCAGAGGATCCATAAAGAGCGACACAAAGTTTGGAAGCTGTAATTGTAATTGTGACGAGAAGCAAACAGGTCCACCTCCGGCGTTCCCCACCGGAGGTACAGAGACCGGAAAACCTGAGGAGGAAGAGACTATTCCCCCAGACGGGAAGAGCTCCCCGGAATGTAGACTGCTGACAGGCAAGGAACATGGGCCTCCGCCCAGGTCAAAATCAGGGATACCTCTCTGAGAGCACTCAGACTGTGAGTCCCTCCCTGATGATTGATGTAGGCAACCGCCGTCCGATTGTCCGAACGAACCTGAACCAGACGACCCCGGACACGTTGGGTCAGATGAAAAAGAACCAGACAAATGGCTCTCACCTCTAGAACATTGATGGGCAAGTGGGCCTCTCGAGGTCCCCACCGCCCCTGGAACTGAAGATCCTTCCAGAATCCTCCCCCCATCCCGAAAGACTGGCGTCCGTGGTGACAGTCTCCCAAAGAGGAGTCAGGAAGGACCTGCCCCTCAAGAGATTGGCCGAGACCAACCACCATTGAAGGGACTGCCGGACCCGGGAGGACATCTGGAAGGGCCGATCAACGACCTTGGTCGCCGGTCCCAAGACGCCAACAGATGAAGCTGAAGCGTCCTTGTGTGAAATTGAGCAAAAGGAACTGCCTCGAAGGAGGCAACCATCAACCCCACCAGTCTCATCCCCAGGCGGATGGAAGGTCGAGGATTGGAAAGAAGAAGCCGAGCCAAGACCTGAATCAGAAGAATCTTGGATTGAGGCATAAAAATTCTGTGTTGACAAGAATCCGGCGTCATTCCCAGGAAGGACACCACCCTGGCCGGAGCTAGGGAAGACTTGGGATAGTTGATCACCCAACCGAAGCTTTCCAGTGTGGAAACCACCATTCTGGTGTCCGTCTCCGATCGATGAAGGAAGGGGCCATGATGAGAAGGTCGTCCAGATAAGCCGAATGCCTTGAGCTCTGAGAAGGGCCATCACCCCCGCCAGCACCTAGGTGAAAACTCTTGGAGCTGAGGGAAGGCCAAACGGAAGTGCCACGAATTGAAAATGCAGATCTTTCCCCACGAACCGGAGGAAGCGCTGATGAGCTAGGCAGAAGGGAACCTGAAGGTAAGCATCCTTGATGTCTCTGGACGTCATGAAGTCCCCCTGCCAACAAGAATTGATGGCAGATCGCAGAGTTTCCATGCGAAACTACCATGGACGGACGAACCTGTTGAGGAACTTCAGATCCAGGATGGGGCGAACCGACCCGTCCTACTTGGGTACTGTGAAGAGATTGGAATAGTAACCGAGGCCCACTTCCGAGGGCGGCACCGGCCGGATAACCGCCATTTCCAAAAGATTTCTCACCGACGCCAGGAGACCCTGAGCGGCCGAAGGATCGGTGGGCACCCGCGACCTGAAAAATCTTGAGGGAGGTCGAGACTCGAACTCCAGATTGTAACCGGACGACACCAGCTCCCTGGATCCATCTGTCCGGGACCGCCCGGTCCCAAACCTGGGAGAAGTGTCGCAACCGCCCCCTTCATTGCTGAGCGGGCTTGGCAGCGGGCTTGGGCTTGGCGCCCCAAGAGTGACCGGGGCGGCCACGAACTCTCCCCCGGTTCCAACCTGCGCCCCTGGTAGCGGAAAAGGAGGCTCCTCTGCCCGCCCTGGCTCCCCGAAAGGAGGGGCTAAAAGAAGCCGCTCCCCGAAAGGAACAACGCGGCTTCTTGTATTGAGGCAACTTACCTCCCTTGGTGACCGAATCCAATCTGTCGCCAAACAGGCGTAACCCCACGAAGGGGAGAGCAGTAAGCGGCCTCTTAGCGCCAACATCCGCCATCCATTGACGAAGCCACACGGACCGTCGAATAGCAACCAACAAGGCCGAGGACCTGCTACACATAGCAATCGCATCGTCCTGGGCAGCCAGAACGAAAGAAGCGAAAGACCCACACTGCCGAAGAAAAGCAAATTCCTCGCAGGAGGGATCAAGATCAGCGTATAAATCTCTAATTATGGACTTGAGCCATCAACACTATTGCAGAAGCACACACTGGCCGCAGGGCCGAATCAACACTGATGAAACCATGGCGTGCCAGCTGATCGATCCGACGATCCTCACCATCCTTAATGGTAGTAGTATCTGGAGAATGCAATACAGACGTGTTAGACAGTCCCAACACCGGGGCATCCACATCCGGGTGAACAGACCAAAGCTTCACCAATTCCTCCTCAAAGGGATACCGCTTATCCCAACTAGGAGGCACCCCAACGAGACGCGTAGGCTGTTTCCATTCTTTAAGAACAACCCTCTCAAAGTGTTGTTGCCTGGGAAACAGTAAACGCGGCTTGGGCAAATCAAAAATCTCGCCCTTCGGCGGGGGGGGCCACCACAGGCGGATCCAAATTCAAAATCTCAAACAATTGGGTCAGCAAAGAGGGGGTATCAAAGGACGCCCCCGCAGTCTGATCGCCAGAAGCAGCAGACAATTGTAGGGCGTCAGGCTCGTCTGAATCCTCAAGGAGCTCCCCCTCCTCAGACGGGAGACAATCAGACCAATCCAAAACTTTCTCCTCCACCGGGGCCGGAGGAAAGACATGCTTCCGCTTAGCCGTAGCCATCTGAGCTACCACCGCGGAAAACATCTTCTCGAGGTAGGCCAAACGAGCGCACACCTCGGACT
The DNA here is from genome assembly GCA_027917425.1 of Gastrophryne carolinensis. Classification (NCBI taxonomy): domain Eukaryota; kingdom Metazoa; phylum Chordata; class Amphibia; order Anura; family Microhylidae; genus Gastrophryne; species Gastrophryne carolinensis. Next base: position 51,664,157 of record CM051240.1, read on the forward strand.
GCGAATCCCCACCCATGACCACGTCACACGGGGTCCGAATTAGGCGTAGGGGGGTAGGAGATGACTGAGGTTGCGAGGAGCCAGAAGCCGGAGTGCCGGTCTGACGCGCAATATTCTGCTGGACGCATGGAACGCACAATATGACATCATCACCTGGGAGGGGAGCCCCACATCCCCCCACCCTGCCTGGATTGCCCCGAAGAGCAATTTCCGGTATCTTTGGAAGCCTCCATACGGTGTATTTTTTGGTATTCGCAAGTACCCAGGGATTTATGCTGTAAGCGACCCGGGATGCCTCTTAACAATTAACGTTCCGGGAGTGGGAGGATTTTTAGAACCCTTAAAAAGACCCAATTTAAAAAGGCTAGCCAGGTATATCAGACCGGGAAACCCATGCAGCAAGGGTATCCCAGGATCTGAAACAGACAGAAAAAGCCAAATCAGCCTTCACATAAAGATACAGTGCATGCACACACACACACATACTGAGAAACAAAAACTCATTGCAGGAATAGCCTCCAGAGGCCCTGTATGACTATATATATATATATATATATATATATATATATATATATATATATATATATATATATATATATATATATATATATATATATATATATATATATATATATATATATATATATAGTAAATGTATATATAAATAAAACAAAGTATATACAATATCAATATACAACTATATACAGTGAACAAGGCCAACACACAGTGTTAATAGCAGGCCAGTGGTCACAAGGGCAATGGAAGCGCTGACAACAAACCTATATGCGCTATAAAAACCTGCATGTCACGATTACCACACGCACAACCCGGCACCTGAGCAGCGAGGGAGAACAGCGGGGAACAGTGCAGCTCAGTCGAGACGAAGGGCGGGCCGGAGAACGCGCGCGAAGCGCTCCGGCTCCGCCCCCCGACCGTAGCCCGCGCAGCGCGGGCCGCTGCGGGACGCGGCCCCGCCCCCCCTCACTACCTCAGACTGGCCAAAAATGGCGGTGGCGCCGCCATGAATAAAACCTAAAATAAAGACAGCCGCAAGCACAAGTAAAAACACACAACGCGCACACTACCGCACTAAGGAGACCCGCAGAACAGATAGAGCGTAGCCTTATAAAAACCCCAACGCAAGTCACCCCCCCCCCCCCCCCAAGCGAAGGGAGAGGAATTCTAGTGAGCAGGGGATAGGGGGACTAAAAGGGGGCAAATCGGGGCATCCCAGATCCGGATCACCGGGCCGGATCTTCGCATTGCCCCACGCATGGGGTCTAGCGGAGGAGATAAGCTCCTAGGCACCATTAGGTGCCATCTACCATTACCCAGCCTAGCAGCCGAGGCTGGGAGGCTTCCATCATAAACTAACAAAGAATAAAAAGAGGACTGGGTAGAAATAGACCATGGGGGGGTGCCGGCGTGTTACCCGGCTACTTGCAAGCAGGAGACTTCTTTCTTCTGTCTTGTCGCCATCTTGCAGAGAAGAACACTGGGAGATAAGTGGGAGGTCCCAGGTGTTATAGATCGGGAGGGGCTTGTTTTTTTCAAGACTTCTCTGCAACGTCGCCACCTGCTGGTGGAGTAACCCAATCGTTATTATTATTAAAGTGGAAACGGGGTGTGTGACATACTTAGAATAAAGAAATTCAGTGTCCGGAGGCGACAATCATTCTTTACCATAAGAACTATAAATCTGTGGAATAGCCTCCCCCAGAAGCTTGTTACAGCATCAACTGCTGACGGCTTCAAAAAAGGATTAGATGCTTATTTAGAAGAAAATAACATTAACAGTTACTAATAGCTGCTATCAGTAAAAAAACTATGTATATGTAACTTTTGCTAATTTCCACTGATCCTGCTCCACTCTAATTTAGATAATGGCGCTTGTTTTAGCTGTAAAGCTCCGCCTCCTCCATTCATTGCCACTGTTGTGTGTGGAAATGATGTCATTGCCATGTCTATGCAATGACTGATCACCTGCCATCCTACAGAGAGGCCTCGATTCAATAAAGGTAGAAAACAATTCTCATGGTAGTAAAAAATTCAATTCATGAGAAAAAAGCCTGAGAATGTCACTGTTAGTGAATCACTAGATAAAAAGACAATGAAAGTCAATGGCAGCTTTTACTACAGTGTAGAAAGGAGTAAACAGTTCCCTACTTAGGAGTAAAAAAGTGCCATTGACTTTCATTGTTTTCTACCTTTTTTGAATCGAAGACAGCAAAAAAATAAGTGTTCCAGGACAATTAAAAAAGTGAAAATATCCATTTCTAGTTCTGCACACTAAGAAAGGAGTATCGGCAGGGGCTTTGGCCAAATTTCACCAGTTCAGGGTTTTGGTCCGCTTTAAAGAAACTTTTCTATTAACTTACACTAGTTCTATGTCAATTTTAATTTAATTTTAATGGCCTTTCTCTTTTTTTTTTTTCATCCCCTTTTATCTGTAGTACATCATGGACCTGACGTTCATTCAGGCAGCCAAAGGGGTCAACAAGGATCTATCTATCAACATCACAGACACATGTGAGAGGTGCAATGGAAAGGGAAATGAACCGGGCACCAAACTCCAGCACTGCCATTACTGCAATGGCACCGGCATGGTGAGGCTCATGAGCGGGTTCTAGGGGAGTCTGGTCTGTGGGGAGCAGCTATTACATTAACAATATGTTATTGTAGGAGACCATTAATACCGGCCCCTTTGTCATGAGATCAACGTGCCGGCGCTGTGGCGGAAGAGGGTCCACCATGACCAACCCTTGTGTGTCCTGCCGGGGAAGTGGGGAGGTGAAGCAAAAGAAGACGGTGACTGTGCCAGTACCTGCTGGTAAGTGACAGCCTCAGAAATGATGGATGAATAATTTCATGTTAGTAAGTTACACCACCTAAAAACTCATTGGTCGCCAGAGAAAGGACATTAAAGTGGTTCGAAACGCACCGCCCAGGGCAGCTGAATCCCCCCCCCCCCCTCGGGGCATCCAGAATTGGGATGCCCCTCTGTGTGAACCCCCCCCGGGCTGCCCGGAAACTAACCTTCTTTCCCAGTCCAACAGTGCATGCACGAGCTTTTGTGAATGGCTGGCGCGGGCACACTCCCTGTTAGGGAAGCGGGGGATGCAGCCACCAGATCCGCTCACCTTAGATAAGCTATTAGACGAAGGGGCGGGAGTGGATCCGAGTGTGCTGATTGGACGAGAGGATGGCGCATGAGTCGTAGGACAGAGGAAGAGTGATATCGGGTGACCTGGGGGGTTTCACACCCCGATTGTTGTGCCCCGGGGGGGGGGGGGGGGGGGGCAAGGACCAAAGGCCAAGATAGTCAAAATCCTATGTTTTGTTCCACATGGAAAGTATAGTGTCGATTCCAGGGTGTGTCACAGAGCAGGACATCTCAAATTTGCTTGGCCCAGGCAGGCCTCAACTGCTTTTTGTCCACACTAAGTTTTTAAAGTGGACCAAAACCCAGGGTTTTGACTATCCCAGGTGTTGCTTCTTACCCTGTGGCATCCTGATTTGGGATGCCCAACTGTGTGAAACACCCAAAAACTTGCCTTTCCCTGTTCTCCCCCTCTTAAAGTGGACCCGTATCCATTCCCCTTTTAGCAGCCAGAGAACCTTTTTAAAGTGGACCAAAACCCATCTTGCCCCTCAACTCATAGCCAAAATGGTTATGTGGTTCTGATCTCTTCAGTCAACTGCACACATGTAGTGACGTCGCATCCGTCCCTCCCCTCTTAGGAGTTTAAGCAACTCATGTGGAGTTGTCGGCTACCTGGTCATTTTGTTTGGAACCTGGCTTCATTTACTGGTGGATTTTTAACCTGTGATTATCTGGAGGTTATAACCTTCAGGATCTATGCTGCTTCTAACTGCTGCTAATAACAGCGCTAATTAAAATAATCCCAATATATCGTCTTTAAGACCGAATCGGGATATATTGTATCGTTATATGTGTATCGTGATACGTATTGCCAGATTCTTGCCAATTCACACCCCTAATGCACGGCCTCACGTCCAATCAGCGAGCTTGAATTCGCTCGTCTATGGAGCTGCGCCGGCTGCCGCATCCCCACTGCCCTCTATCAGGGATTCCAGGGCCGGTACCCGTGGGTATTGGTCCACTTTTAAGTGCATATTTGCTGGATTGGCTTATTCTTGCGCAGTTCTTATTTAGCAGGATTTTAATTTCTGCTTTTCTGTTTATCAGGTGTGGAAGATGGACAGACTGTACGAATGCCAGTGGGGAAAAAAGAAATTTTTATTACATTTCGGGTAGGTTTTTTTCAGCTGGGAGTTATTTTGCATAAAGACAGCTCAGGCGTCCTACTTTTTTTTGGGGGGGGGGGGGGGAGACTTGTTTGTCTGCGTATAAGGAGGTGTAGTAACACATTTGGTCTGCAGAGGGCAGCAGCATTCTCTGCAGGTTTAGGCCTTGCACAGTCTTGCATCAGACCAGATTTGTGTACAGTGCTTTAGTTCGGCCCAGCTGAGCAGATTTTGTAATACTAACCCCCTTCCCCCCCAATTAGAAGTTTATTGGAGTATGTTAGGTATGATTTGGTGGAAATCTTCACTGCTTCCTGGATCTGGGGATTTTGACAATAGAGGAAAGTTTGGGTATTTATGGGGAGGTCTTTGGTCTTGGTTTATCTTTAGGAATAAATCAAGGAAACTGGACTTGATATTTCATTAATTTGAAGATGTTTTTAGAGCGAGTCAGTCAGATGACTCGTGCATTGTCATTCAAGAGAGAACTGCAAATCTGGTTGCCTTAATTTAGATAGAGGTTGGGCATAAGCAAGCTAATTGGCTATTAAAGTGGACCAAAACCCAGGATTTCGACTATCCTGGGTTTTGCGCCTTTGCCTAGCCTGTGCGCCTTTGCCTAGCCTGTGCGCCTTTGCCTAGCCTGTGCGCCTTTGCCTAGCCTGTGCGCCTTTGCCTAGCCTGTGCGCCTTTGCCTAGCCTGTGCGCCTTTGCCTAGCCTGTGCGCCTTTGCCTAGCCTGTGCGCCTTTGCCTAGCCTGTGCGCCTTTGCCTAGCCTGTGCGCCTTTGCCTAGCCTGTGCGCCTTTGCCTAGCCTGTGCGCCTTTGCCTAGCCTGTGCGCCTTTGCCTAGCCTGTGCGCCTTTGCCTAGCCTGTGCGCCTTTCCCTGGGGGTGCCCCGGTGTGTTAAACCCACGCTCTCTGTTAGAGGGAGGCTGAGGATGCGACCATCGGAGCTGCTGCACTTAGACGCGCCGTGGGACCTGGAAGAGGTGAGCTGGTCCTGGTGTCTTGGGGGGTTTCACACAGCGGGGCATCCTTGGAGAAAGGATCAAAACCCAGGATAGTCAAAACTTTTGACTATCCTAGGTTTTGGTCCACTTTAGGCAATTTTCAGAGTTTTACTCAAGTATAATGATGATAAAGTGAAAAAAAACAGGCACTTATCTTCTATACTTTGCAGCAGCTCCTGGCTTGTCCACCACTCAGAAGCCTCCAGGGTTTTACAAGAACCCAGTTTACTCCCACACTGTCCCCACCCATCACAGCAACTCTGTATGCTGCCTTCGTTCATTATAATAAAGTAGGCGTGGCCAAGGCAGCTTTTGGATGACCAATCTGCTTTAAAGCATTTAAAAATAAGCTTGTGGATATTGTCCTAATGTATACTTTTAGTTTATCAGAGGAGCATCCAATGTGTGAAACTTCTGGGATTGCCATAAAACTCCAGCGATTGAGCATCCCAGAGCTGCTTGCTGCTCCCCCTCTATCATTTTGCTGCTCATTAATAAGCTTGGCTTAAAACACAGACTGGAGAAAAACCCACATAGGCAACATAGGATCTCTGGTAATATAAGAATAATGGGCTCCTGGGGGTTCCATACAGCAGGGAATCCCAGATAAGGATGAGGAAGAAAACCAGAAGAGTCAAAACCATGTTTTTAGCTTTTCCTTTCTAAGGTCTTTTAACTCCTCATATATGCTTTTGAATATTTAATATGTGTTTCAGGTACAAAAGAGCCCAGTCTTCAGACGCGATGGGGCCGATATCCACTCAGACCTCTTTATTTCTATCGCCCAAGCAATCCTCGGAGGTACATCAAGAGCACAGGGACTATATGAACCCATCAATGTGGCTGTAAGTTGTGACCTTTCTACTGGGGCTTTATACCATTTTATTTTCCAGTAAATGATATGTTATGTTCTTAATTCTCAGATACCAGCCGGCACACAACCAGATCAGAGTATTAGAATTAGCGGCAAAGGCATACCAAGAATGAGCAGCTACGGCTATGGTGACCACTACATTCATATCAAGCTTAAGATTCCCAGGTCAGTGGATATAGGTAATGGATAGTTTAATTTGGTAATAGCAGATATTTGTTACCTGCATCCTTGGTCTGATAAATGGGGTTTGGGATGCCCTAATACATGATGCCCCATTCCAGCAATCCCACAGCGCATGCGTGGGCTGCATCCAGACTATCTGTATGTACCTGTGCCAGGCTTTTCTGAATGGCTGGCGGGGGTACACCGAGAAATGAGGGGTGCAGCCAGCAACACGCTCTCTATTCAGCTTTTCTTGCGGCAAAGCAAGAGGTGAATGGAATGTGCACCAGTGATTGGCCGTCAGCATTCACTGTGGAAACAAAAGGTGAGTTTACATGTGATCTAGGGGAATACACACAGCAGGGCTTCCCAAATAAAAAAAAAACACAGTAAAGTGAAAATCCTGGGTTATGTTCCATAATGTTGTTATTTTGACTATCCTGGGTTTTGGTCCTTTCCCCCAGGACACCCCGCTGTCTGAAACCCCCCAGATCGCTGAGCGTAACTCACCTCTTCCCAGTCCTATGGCGCATGCACAGCTGATCGTCCAATCAGCGTGCTCAGAGCCGCTGACATCATGCCGTCTAAGCCTTTGCCTAAGGCCAGTGGCTCCGAGTGCATCCCCCGCTTCCCTCTAACAGGGAGTGGGCATTCACAAATGCTTGCCGCGGGCACACGCCCTGCTAGAGGGATAGCAGGGATGTGGCTCGCGCATGCGACGTTGGACCAGGAAGCAAGGTAAGTGTATGGGGCGACCTTGGGGGTTTCACACAGCAGAGTATCCTGATTTTGGATGCCCCGGGGGGGGGGTAATCGATTGGCCTGGGAATCTTATGGATTCTTCTAGATCGCATTGGGTTTTGGTCCAAAGTAAATGACACATGACCAGCTTCTTCATCAATGACCTAACTTCCGAGGTCACCTGTGGCGGCATGCTGGCCAGGTATGCTTCAGATTGGCAAAAGTGAGATGAGCACTCTTAGCAGGGTTTCCCTGCCCCCAATCAACAAGCGGAACCTACTCTTGTATGTGTGAGTCTTGGTCCGCTTGGAAGGTCTCCTTAGGCTGTGTTGCATACTTGCCTAGCTCCTAGGCACATTGTAGAGCAGTGGCTTCCTCTGCTCTGTGCACCGCCGCCAATTGACCCTCAGGTCTGCAGAACAAAGTGCTCTGCTGAATGCCACGTTTAACTGCCACAAGATCCTGGAACAAGCGGAGTATGTTGCAAAGTGGGGTTGCAGTGTTAGAACATTAGTATCCTGATGTAGGAATGTGTGTAAGTGGATCAAGAGCTTATTTCGATATTTGGTCATAACTGAAGAAACACTGTGCCTCTTCAAGCCCGGGCACCACCTTACTACTGCCATACAGTGACTGTTGTTGGCCAGTTTTGGGGGGGGGGGCACCTGCCATTACGTTTACCCAATTGCTCATGTGGTTTGGTGGAATGAAATGCGGAAGCAGTAAGTACAGGGTTGCCAGGGCTTGTAGCAGCCAGAGCGTCCCGAATCAGGACGCCCCTATTCTGTGGGGCGAGGCAGACGTAAAGTTTTCAACTTAAATTGCTCTCTAATGGCTTTCTGTGTACAGGTATTGGCAACAGCAGGTACAATGCAGGGCTTCAGGTAAGGTTTAGGTCTGAAGAAACTGGCGTGCAGGATCTCAACTACTTGTCATATTTCCAGTGGCTCTGAAGTCAGCCTTTCAAAGTAGCCTGATGCCATAATATTCAGAAGACCACAACACAAAGCATCTCCTGCACTGGATATCCTTTCCTCATGCAGTGTGGCACATGGGAAATTTCAAACCTGAGCAGAGCAATTTCTAGGCATAGCTCTCCATGCTTGAAGGAAAAAAATACCCCTCACCTTACACATCCTATGGTGCTGCCACTGTCCCAAATGTGCCTTTTCCTCAGCAGCAGCAGCAGCAGAGCCCGATATGAGGAAAGGTAACAGCCTGGCATATGACCTGCACCACTAACAGTAGCTCTGACCCATCTGCAGAAAACAGAATGGCTGAGATAAAGGTGCACCCAACATACACAATGGCCTTATCCCTCACTTAAAAATGGCCCTGCACCTGAGCTCCACAGGTTTGACAGCTTGACCAGGGATGTTACAATGGTTGAAGATCACTATGATGCTGGGATTAGTGTAAAGCTGATTTTGGTTTCTTCAGACCCACAAGTGACCCAGAAGCCACCTTCAATCAAATGAAAAATGGGTTAATGCAATTTCATTAACGTTTTTTTTTTTTTTTTCAATAAAGAAACCTAACGGACCGACAGCGGGCACTGATACAGAGCTTTGCCGAGGATGAAACCAATGTGGAAGGCACAGTGAATGGCATTACCAACACAACAACAGGTATTTACTGGTTTCTATATCAGATATCACTCATACAGTGTTAGACAACCGGCCAGAAATGGCACCTGTAACTTCTACACAACCCAGAAATATATGGAAGCTTTAGAAAGAAAGTCCTGTCTCTGACTTGTGCCACAGAGCTCGGATTATGGGTGCCCTTGGGCACAAGACGGCCCACTTACCTTCCCACCCATACCTGTGCCATCTCTCATGGTATGAGAAGTGGGCGTTGCTGCTGCATCGAGGACTCTCCTTGAGATTAAGGAACATCCGTCTACAGAGGCACCCACTGATCTTAATGGGAGAGCACCATACTGAGCGTCCACCCGCCACCCGCCACGCCAGCTTTTCATATTGGCACTGCAGGTGAGAGATGTGAAGTGGGGGGGGGGGTCTCTGTGCCCAAGGACACATTTGATCTTAGGTCTGATTGGAAAATCCATAAAAGTTTAAGCTTGTGTGATAATCTGAGCCCTGGGAGAAGGTGGGTCGGGGACCCTGCGGACTGGCACCCTCCCTAAAGCAGAGGTGCCAGGGAGGTCTGCTTTAAAACTATTCAAATGAGTTTAGCTTTCTTTGTATGTCTGTGTCCTGTGTGTGTTTAGTTGAAGCCTCAAGAGAAGCTGAGGGCCTTTTTATTTGTCCCAAAGAGCGGACACTCTGATCCTAGAAGAGAGAGATCAAACACAGTGAGTTGGAGGAGATTTAGAGGCCGATTCATTAATAGCGCCAGGTAGCGACAGTTGAGCGACTGTAGCGGCATTTTCAGAGCGCCCGCTAGTAGTCGCTGTGCTTGGCCGTTGTTCGGTAGTTGATAGCGACTCAGTCGGTTTGCCGTAATGTTGAATATTGGGTGAGGAGTCGCTATGTGACAGGGTCCGCGCTGTATGGGAGCGCATGATAGCGACTGGCCCTAGCAACCGGCTCCCACCATATTCATTAACAAATCACGCTCAAAAAATTATTGCGCTGTAAAATGCATGTTTAAACCCCAGAGCGCTGGCGGCGATGGGTTAAAAGTAGTTTTTTAACCCCCAAACAACCATATTTTTGGAAACCAAAAAAACAATTTTTTTAAATAATTTTGTAATATGAATACATTAATATCAGACCTGTAATATCAATTCTGTACAATTTTTTAAAAATCTAAAATGGCAGAAGTGGTCACAGAATTTTTCACATTTAAAAAAAAAAAAAAAAAAATTAAACAATTAATTATGAATATTTAAACCGGACCTTCAGCGTGATTTTATGAAAATCCCAAACTCTTAAAAAACTGGTTCCCCAGCATCTAAACTTAATATATTTTACGTTTTTAGTCACTAACTTATTATTCTCTCCCCCACTGGGCTGCAACTCTGTTCAGGAATTTAGGATACGGGCGCCGCCATCTTGACTCAGAAGCATCACACTTACTGAAGAGAGGAGAGTGGGATAAGGTACAGGGGGGCGGGTTATAGCTGTGCTTTGCTCAGACAGAGCAGAGCTGGGGTCAGGTAAAGGTCAGCAGTCCCAGAATGCAGAGCAGCACAGTCAGGAGGCACTTCCTGTTTGCAGGCTGCCTGATAAGATGGCGGCTTCCATAAGCCGCCATCTTGGATGTTTAAAGGCTCATAACATGCAGTAGATGCAGGTAGGATGATTTTTAATGTGGACAAGCTGTATGTACAGGGTGTGGGAAACATATAAGATAGACTCTTATTCAGAGTGAAGGTCCGGATTAATGTGAGCAATCTGTATGTACAGGGTGTGGGAAACATAGAAGATAGACTCTTATTCAGAGTGAAGGTCCGCTTTAAAGATTGTTCCATTGAAATGCATTGGAGAGCGCCAGGTAGCGAGAGGTCATACCTGTCGCTGTTCAAGGTCGGACGCTGGCGCTGAGGCTGGAATAATGATGAATGAGTCGCTATATGGCGCTATCTCAGTCGCTAAGCAGTATTGGCTTGATAAATGTGTGATTGTGGTGGGGAGCCGGCGTTCTCGTGGCGGTGCCCGTCATTACCGGCCGCTCACCAGTCGCTACCTGTCGCTATTCCTTCATAAATAAGGGCCTTAGTTCATTCCACAAGCTTTCGCTGCAAATACTCAAACATTTATACCCAGTATGTTTGGATGAGAGGAATATATGTGTGAAATAGTAATGCAAAGCAGAGACCTAGTCATGTGTTTGGAACCCAGTTCAGCGATAAAGAACGTTCTCTTCTAGTGTGCTAATCCCTGCCAGCAACAAAGAGGACAAATGGGCATCCAATAGAATCTACTAGACGTACCCCCTTGCCATAGGCTTGCAGGCTGGAATAGACACTAGAATAATAATTTATTATATTAATATAATTATATTCATAATTATGGAGTAATTATGGAGTTTTCTTATTTAACACTGAGGGCTAAGCATGTAAAATGCCATTCTAGACCTCTCTGTCAACATTCAGTGTTTACAACGTGTAATGAAATATGGTTGTGATGATTGCTGCCCCTTTTGACTTTGTCTAACATTTACCCCAATGAGCGCTCTGCCTGGATCAGCTCTTCACACACCATCCTGAGCTACAGGGGAAAACCTGTAATCATCCTTGCAGTATTGGGGCTTCCAGTTGTTGGGCAGCTCTTGTGACGCATGTTTCCTCTTTCTGCCCACTAGGCGGCAGCGTCCGGCAGAGCTCTGCATCTGGGAAGGAGAGTCCTGAGGCTGAGCAGGCAGGGGAAAACAAGGAGGGATTCCTAACCAAATTAAAGAAAATGTTTAGTTCATGACGGTAGGAACAGCCCATTTGTGTCTTTGTTCTATTTTGTATGAAAAGATTTAGTAATCTGACATCTGCTGCCCAGTATATCTGGCTGGAGACTGTCTAACCTATCCATGCTCCTCGTTTCCTTGCTGCCTGGCTTATGTTACAGGTACTCTTACTTGCCACTCTTACTTTTTTTTTTAGTACAAGAGGAAAGGGTTACATCCCCTTCCATGATTGTGTTGATTATACACCTTTCTGTCAAACATGATGTGTCAGACATCAGTGGCTCATACTTCATATATATATATATATATATATATATATATATATATATATATATATATATATATATATATATATATATATATATATATATAATCACTAAATGAGGGGCATGTGGCTCCCCTGCTTGCCTTCACCCGGTCCTGTGTGGTGATCACGTAGTCCCGTTGTGTGAAGACGGGCGCTGCACTTAAAGCAGCGCAAAACCTGTCTTTGGCTGCCTGCTCGCAATGGCTCATGCCCAGAGTTCAAAAGAAAAAATGAATCTTCTACACCCCACCTTCCCCTTTCATACAGTCTGTAAAGGCTTGACTGCATGCAACATGTAAATTGGTTCTCATTTAAATGATTCAACAGCCAAATAAAAACTAAAGGGTACTCGCCTATTGTCCCCCGCAGCTGATCAGTGCTAGTCAGCAACTCCCCTGATCACTGGATATGAGACTGTGTTATAGCACTTGCTTTTCACACCATCCAGGGCCCAAACATGGGGTCTGGATTGATGGTGTGCTAGGCTTGTGACCCGACATTGGTCACAGGAGCCCTGACTCGCTCTCTCCATTTATTGCGATGGATGGGGTGTGCTGAGGCCTGCGACGCGCCCCCTCTATTGTAGTGAATGGAGATTAGGGGCTCCGCTGTGACTGATGGTGTGGTGTGAGCCAGCATGGAAGCGCTGGTGAATGGAGTGTCAGGCCCGGGACGTTGCTGGAAGCAAGGGCTGAGGCACGAGCTGGGATCCAGCGATTTAGATGAGATGCAGATCATCAGACTGGCACAGATCAGGTGTGTGGAACAATAGGCGAGTACCCTTTTGGGGGTTTTCTTGCTGCTGAATGACTTTTAAGATGTTAAACTGTTATCTGTATTGAGATATAGTTCTCTTCATTCTCCTCTCCTCCCTCTATCGCTGGCCTTGTTTTTTTTGCTGCACTTGGAGGCAAGACTTTCCCTTCGGTGGGCAGAAAAGTGGGCTTTTGGGTATCACAATTTGCTTTGTTGACAGGGGCTATATCTCTTTTCAGCTGTCGGCTTCACAGCGTAAATGTAACCATATCCCTTTAAAGTGTAACAAAACCGTGCCGTGCTCCGCTGTTTGACCCCCCCCCCCCAGAACGCTCTGTAAAACTCACTTCTTCCCAGTCCAACAGTGCATGCACGAGCTCTCGTCCAATCAGAGCCGTTTGCCGTGACTGCCACTTGGCAAACAGCTCTGATGTTCTTCAATGGGGAGTGCAAGTGAGTGCAACCCCAGCGGCGCCTATCTGAATGGCTGGGACGGGAGTGTGTGCACAGCCCAAAGATGCAGGAGATGTGGCCACTCTCTCACTGACCATTGTAAACAATCAGAGCGGTTTGCCTATTTACATAGGCATGGCAAACTGCTCCGATTGGATGAGAGCATGCACCGTTGGACTGGGGAAAGGTAAGCTGATACTGGCGATCTGGGCGGTTTCCACACAGCGAGCCGTCCCAATTTGGGATGCCCTGGGGGAAGGCCACCCTGAGTTTTTTAGCTGTGTTTTTGATGTCTCAAAGTAAAACCTGTATTGAGAAATATGGAGGTCTGGCTTTGAATCATCTCTAAAATGTTACTTTTACTGTTTGGAAATGTCTGATCATAATTTATCTTTTTTGTCTTCAGGAAAAAGATCAAGTGGAAACTAGAAGAAATTATGGACTTCTGTCACTTTCTGTCGTCTGCCCCTAATGAGCCTCATTAGTTTACTCTAACCTGCCAGAATCTGCTTCTCCCACCTTGGATTGTAACGGACAGGCCACAGTTCTTCTTTTTTTTTTTTTTTTTTTCCTCAGTTGAGAATTTGTAGGACAATTTTCCATGTTGTACAATCTGTGTTAATTGTTTAACAGTTTTGCCCAGTGACTTAGAATGTCGGAAAAGTAGTTTTTTACATACGTCATTTTAGGTGCTTCTTGGGGAATCCTCTCAAGATGCCTCCCTTTATGTGTAAAGCTATAGGCTCAGGTTATCTTGTGTTCTCAACTTTTTTTACAAGTACCCCCTTGCCTCAAGAAGATAATTTCAAGCGGCAATCCATTAGATATAGTACCAAAATAAGTAGGCCTCTGTGTACTTTTACAGCAAGAAGGGATGTTTTTCTGTGGAGGAGGCAGAGCTTTACAGCTAAAACAGGCGCCATTATCGGATTAGAGTGATGCAGGAACAATGAAAATTATCAAAAGTTACTCCTCCATAGGGGGAGCAATTCAGAGTATGCAAGTTAAAAATGTGGGTTTTGGTTTGCTTTAAGTTACTATTTATCAGCGATCACCAGTCAAAATCCAATACTGTAGGATTCATCAGGCATATTCGAGATCAGGTTAGATTTGATGGCTGTGGGAATAAAACCTCCCTTTTCTAGTAAGGACATGTTGTACTTTGATAGAGGAGGTGACATTAGCCATTTTGATATAGACTCAGTGCTGTGGGCTTTGCTTGTCTAGTTTCAGCAGTGTCTCCTTTTAGTGTCTGTCCAGCCTTGGTGCACATCTTCTGTGCCAGTCTTGAGAGAGCAGCCCCCCTGGATGCGACATACCTGCTGCCAATCATTAGCGTCCACAGTTGATATACTAGTATTGGTGGATGCTCAGATTCATGCTGGTAGCTGGGTAGAAGTGCATTCTTGCCTTCGGAGAGGTTAGTGCTGCTGGCGGGGTGGGATCAAGCCTGTAAGCCGGTAATATTTTAAACTCTCCCTTGCTACTGAGTCCTGGCCCACAGGGCTCGTACTTATCTAACCTAAACTCTCACGCAAGTAGCATGAAAGATGCCTTTTTCTAGTTGAGCTCCATCTGTTGGGAAATGTCTGCATGTTTTTGGTGCAGCTGTACCGCTTGGGAAGGGAAGCGTGCCTCCATGCCCCCATATAGAGTCATCATGCCTGATTTTGGCATTCTAGATATATAACTAGAGAAGGGGCATCCCAAATTCTGATACCCCAGGCATGATTTTTAAAAAGGGCCTAAAGGCATTTTTTGGGGTTTTTTTTTAAACATTAGGTCAACTTTTAAATAACCGTCTGCACTGGAAAATGGCTGTGGCATTTTGATGCCTGCAAAAGATTGGGTTCATCTTGCTTCATTCGTAGTAAAATGAGACAAAGAACAAACGTATATTGGCTTAGATTTTCCCCATTGTTTTCACACAGTATTAGGGATTGGAAATGTGTCTCTCTCTATCATTCATTTAGGTACTCAGATTCTTTTTCGTATGCATGCCGGTTAAAGCTCCTCTTGCTAGCAGAGCAAGATATTGCCCTTGATTCAGTAAGAGTTGAAAAAAAAAATCACGGTAGTAGGTCACTTTATTAGAAAAAAAAAGTCACTGTTGCTGAATCATCAGCTAGGAAGACAATAAAAGGCAGTAGCACTTTTTTACTCCCAAGAAAAGTAGTGAACTTTTTACACTGTAGTAAAAGGTGACATTGACTTTCATTGTCTTCCTACCGTTTCCCCGAAAATAAATTACGTTTTTGCCCTGAAAACTTATTTTCAGGAGATGTCTTAAATTTTTTTTCCCCATAAACAATAAATGGATAGATAGGCAGAGGGATAACCCAGCTGCCCCTTCCCTCTGCTGCAACCATAAGAGATGCTGTAGCTTGCGCTTATGTTAGGTGGAAACACTGTAGCTGCTGATTCAGCAACATAAAAATTCTTTTTTCTACTACCATTAAATTTTTTTTTTAACTCTTACTGAATCAAGGCTCTTGTCTACAGCGGCCTGAAGGAGAAACTGTCGTCTATCATTCGCCTTCTTTTTGCTGTGTAGATTTTTATTTTACTTTGCTTCCTTTATTTTTATTACTTCACAAGCACTGAAGAAATATTTGCTTATTCAGCATGATACTAAATCCTGTGACGATTAGTCTGTTGGGAACGTTTCCCAAGTGCTTCCAGCAAAGGCTCCTTTCATTAGTTCTTGTGCTCTGCTACTCGTATGTGGCTCTCGCTTGGCTCTTTCCTACATTTTGGAAGTCTGACCAGTAATCAACATGACCCATTTTTATGTGAATGCCTGAAGGAGAACTGCTGCTAAAAATACCATTTTGTGATTACTCACCTGTAAAATGGGTATTATAAGTATGTCTCACACCCTGCTTCGGAAGTAGTCATTACCCAGTAGAGGGCGAACTTCTGCAGAGATGACTAGAAAAAAGAAGCCCCTCCCGGCCCATAAATACCTGGGACCTCCCAGTATAAGAAAGCAGTAAGGGGACCAGGAAGAGCAAATAAAATCTTATGAGAAAAAACAGTAACACCAAAGAGGATCCAAGATACAACTCAGGGTGGGGCGAAGTAGGGTGTGAGACATACTTATAATACCCATTTTATAGGTGAGTAATCACAAAATGGTATTATTCTAAGTATGTCTCACACCCTGCTTCGGAAGTAGTCATTACACTTGGGACATCCAATAGCAGTGTCCAAAAAGGGTGGGGATCCCAATAGGCAAAAATGCACAAAGGAAAACCCCTGCCGCTTGTAGAACTTTGCGGCCAAAAACAGCATCCGCTAAGGCCCGCACATCAACCTTACAAAAACTTGAAAAAGGTATGAACAGAAGACCAAGTAGCAGTCGCACAAATTATTCCACTAAACTGAAAAGGGGAACCCTCCCCTTGGCAATATAGGCCCACACAAGGACCAGACATATCCATTAAAAATGGTAGACTTGACGGTGCCAAACCCGTCGGGGGCCAGAGGGCACCACAAACAGAAAAAGGAAGTAGCCAAGAAATAGAACGTCAAGAGGGCCCTCTCCTCGTCAAAGCTAGACGAAGGACACAAGGAAGAAGAACCACATCCTTAAAGAGATGGAAACACAGCGAACAGAAGCAATAGCCACCAAAAGGCAAGCTGTCGCGTAAGCATAGAAAATGCAAAATTCAAATCCCAAACAGACGCAAGGCTTTTTGAGGACAAAAGGCCCTAGAAGAAGACCACCTGGACAGAGGCCCCAGCAAAGCACTTAAGCTGGAGCCCCAGGCCAAGACCGTACTGACGAAAGTCCAAAAACCTAGTGAACAAAAACACAGTGCAAGGCAAGGCCCTAGCCTCACACCCATCAATATAGGACCGCCAAGTCCTGTAGAAGAAGTTAAAGGAAGCCACTTCCTAGCCCAAACAAGGGTCTGAAGCACAACATCAGACAAACTTCCTCTATGAAGATGGAGGAGGTTGCAGCAGCCACGCCGCCAAAGCCAGCGTTTGCAAACTGCAGAACGAACCAAACCTATCTTGGCCACCCTGGAGCCACCAGCATTGCTGACGCACCCTCAGGAGCCAGCTAGCGCACCACCTTGCCCACCATGGCGAAGGAATGAAACCGGTACAGGAACCCCAGACCCCACCAGGCAAAAGACATGGCGACCACTGCCAGAGGCAGAGGAACCTGAGACCGAAAACCAAAGGGGAGCTAGTGCTTGCAACGTGAGGCAAGAGAACCACCTCCGGAATCCCCCACTTGCGACAGAAGGACCGGAACACCTTGCAGTAGAAAGATCAACCCCCTCAGTGAGAGGATCCCCTGCTCAAGGAGTCCGCCTCCGTGTTATCCACTCCCGGAATGAATGCCGCTGAGATGCATGGAACATCGCTCTCCGCCCATGCAAGAATCAGCGAAACTTCACTGAGGGCACTCCTGCCGCGAGTCCCTCCTTGGTGATCGACGTAAGCGACCGCAGTTCAATCGTCCAACTGAACCGGCAAAACCTGTAAATGATGCATCCACCATGACAGAATCAAACAAATAGCTCTGAACTCCAAAAACAGAGATGGGAACGTGAGCCTCCTGAAGACTCCCCAGCCCCTGGAACTGAAAGTCTGTCCAGAAACCTCCCCAGCCCGACAGGCTGGCATTCGTGGTAACCGTCTCCCAACAAGGGGCCAAAAAGGATCTGCCCCTCATCAGACCGCTAAGCTCCAGCCACCACTGAAAGGATTGCCGGACCCTGGGAGACAGCAGAAAGGACCGAGCCAAGCATCGGGAACAGCCGTCCCAAGTCCGCAAAAGACGGAGTTGGAGCTACCTCATGAGGAACTGAGGAAAAACCACCAATCCCACCAGCTTCATCCCTAGTCGGAAAGAGAGGCAAAGATTGTCCAGGAGAACAAATATCAGGTCCTGAACCCTCTGCACCTTAGGGTGAGGAAGGAACACTCGGGCCTGACTGGAATCCAGATTCATGCCAGAGAACTTGGGGTGGGTGATCAACCATCCGAAATGTTCCGGCGTCGTCACCACCCTGGAGGCCATCTCCACCCGGCATAGAAAAGATGCTGTAATGAGTAGGTCATCCAGATACGGCACAATGTTAAACTCCCTGGGCTCCGAGAAGGGCCATCATGCCCGCCAGCCCCTTGGCACCGAAGTCCACCCGAAAGGGAGGGCCACAAACTGAAAATGCCGATCTTCCACCCCAAACCTGAGAAATCTCTGGCGTGCGGGGTAGATTCGTACATAAAGGTAAACAACCTTGATGTATATAAATGTCACGAAATCCCCCTGATGAAGGGAATTGATGACTGAGTGCAGAGTCTCCATGCGGAACTTCTGGGATCTGATGAACCTGTAGAAAGGCCTCAAAAAACCAGAATGGTTCTGATGGATCCATCCCGTTAGGGAACCACAAGAGGTTGGAACAATAGCCCCGGCCCCTGCACAGCCCGGGGGTCCGAGGAAACCCGAGAAAAGAGGTATCACCACTGAAGATAGAGAAGGCAGCACCTCTGCCAGCTCTGGCACCGCGAAAGGAAGGATTAGAGGAGCCTGCCCCCCGAAAGGAGCAACGTCGCTTCTAGCGTGGCGGAAGCCTGCCTCCTTAAGCAACTGAATCCAATATGACTCCAAACAGCCGCATTGCCCGAAGGGTAGCCAATGGTAGCCGCCACCGGTGCAACCAGACAGAGCGTCGTATAGCCACAAGCAAAGCTGAGGTTCCGCCAAACAGACATATAGTGTCATCCAGGCAGACAAGACCATGGTCAGGAACTATACACACCGCATAAGCGCTGCCAAATCAGCACTGGCTGGGTCCAGCTGGGACCCCCCAACAGACCCCAAACCACAGACCTGATAACCACAACCGTGAGTACAGAAATACAAACAGGCCGCAAGGCAGAACCCACGCCAGCAAGGGCATGTCAAGCCATCTGATCAAAACGACGGTCCTCACGATCCTTAATCGTGGAGGCATCTAGAGAGTGCCCCACGGATGCGTTGGACAATCCCAGTACCGGACGCATCGATCTCGGGAGGAGACGACCAGCGCTTCACCGCGATCACCGGACAGGGATACCTCCTATCCCGTTCCTGAGGAAAAGCGAGAAGCCAGCTAGATCCCTCCCGATCCTTAATAATCACGTATTACAAAAGAAACTGAGTTGGGCACTCCTTACGAGGCTTAGAGGTCTCAAGTAAAAAATGCTTTCCCTTCTGCGGAGGGGACTCCACCGGAGGAGGAATAGCCAGCACCTCAAATAAATGGCACAGGATCTTGGGGATAACCACAGCATCCCCAAGCCCGGCATCAGCATCCCAAACTGCTGATCCTCAGAGCCGTCAGATTCCGGAAACAGGTCCTTCCGCAAGCGGAAAAGAAACAGACCAGTCAAGGGAATCATAAACATCAAGAACCGGCACCGCTGGTGACAGATGTCTTCTCTTAGCCGGGGCCACCCTGGCCACAGAGCTAGAAAACAATTTATCGATGTTGGCCAATCCAGCACATACATCAGATTGCGACTCCCCGCTAATGTCACATGGGGTACGGATAATTTAAGGTGTAGTAGATGATGAGGCCGGCGGCACTGACCCAGACGTCCGGGCCCCCGAATGCCGTGTTATGGCCTGCTGAATACATAGTATGCACCAGCACAGTATCCCCAACAAGGGATACCCCCCAACCCACACACTGCCAGGACTGCCCCGAAGGGAGCCAGAGCCCAGATCCAGGGGAGCCTCCAATGGTGATTTGTATGGTAGTCGCAATGACCCGCGGGAATTACGCTAGAAGCAACCCGGGATGCCCCTTAAGTCCGTTAGTGGGAGGATTTGCAAGCCCAAGGGACCCCAGGACACATTGACAAGGGGGGCCCCCATAAATAAGATATCAAGACAAGCACTCATACAAGCAAAAGTAAACAGATTGTGGCTAAACATAGAAATTGTATATATATACATGTATAAATAACAATGAGGCAAATTGAATATAAAGCATATATAGCATGCTAGTGTCATATGTAAAGCCACCAGAAACCTCCAGGTGGGACAAAAAGATCCCACAGTGTGCTAGGCCGGCGCTGGATAAAGCGTCCTAACCACAGACAAGCAGAGACCCACAGGGCACTCACCTCGACCTGGATTCTTCTGAGCTGGAGCCATCCTCAATCTGGGCCAGAGGAAGCAGACGAAGAGGGGCGGGCCAGCGCGGATCGCAAGCTGTGCCTGGCCCCGCCCCCTCCCCATCCTCACTGACAGACACCGGGCGCCGCCGAGGGCACCAGGGAGTGGGACGGCCCGCCGCCTCCCCATCCATATGAAGTAACCGGGCGCCAAAGAGAGAGCGGGGCGGGCCGCCGCCAGCGCATAGAGCGCCCGGCCTCCTCTCCTCACAGCAAGGAGAGGAGAAGCTCCTTTCAGCCTCCTCATCAGCCACCATGACAGTGCGGCCGGTGCACACTATGGCCGCCGCATGGCAGGAACCTGACCAAAAGTAAAGTAACAAGCACAGTTAAAACACAGACACACACTCATATCCAATGAATGAAGGATTACTTCCCGATGCTCCATGACAACTGGACAAGGGAAGGTCACAGCCCCCCCCCCTCCCAGGGAATAAAGGGACAAGTAAAGGGAGGGAGGGATCCCCAACTACATCAGTAGAAAGCGGGGGAACGGACAGGGCATCCCAACCCGGTTAACCGCCTACCCTCTAGTATAGGGTCTCACGGTGGAGCATTAGCTCCTAAGCACCTAGGGTGCCATTCTACCCTCGCCCGGACCAGCAGCCTAGGCTGGGAGGCATGGTAAATCAACAAGGGAAGGGATCCGGGCGGTAATAGATAAAAAAGAGGGCCGGGAGTCATCCCGGCTACCTGAAATCCCCCTGTGCAAGGAGGAGGCATGACCTTCTGACTTGCTCGCCGTCTGCAGAGACGATTACTGGGAAGTGTTTGGGAGGTCCCAGGTATTTATGGGCCGGGAGGGGCTTCTTTTTTCTAGTCATCTCTGCAGAAGTTCGCCCTCTACTGGACATAACCCAATTGTAATGACTACTTCCGAAGCAGGGTGTGAGACATACATTATTTTCAGTACAACTACAGAGAGAGAAAAAATGGCTGTCTCTCAACAATAGTGTTGATGGCTTTGCTTCTCTCCTGGTGTGAAAGGAATAAAACATGGTGTTTTTTTCCCCAGAAGTGGCTGAAGAGGACTCGTAGTTGAGCTGACAAACACATGTCCTTTAAAATAAAAAAAAATATACAAAAATACTTCTTGAACACCATAGGACTTATTTATTGACGAGTATATTCTTCTTTGATCTGCTCATTTCTTCCCCGTGCTGGGAGCTTCCTGCTGCCTGTATTGAGCCATTAGGACACCAAGGCTGGAAAAAGGAGGGTACCTTTATTATTTGCCCTTTAAGATGCACCTACGATTTGGAGGAGGAACATAAAAAAAAAAACAGGGCCGCCACTAGCAATTTTGGGGCCCTATACACACAATGCATAGGCAGGCTCTCATCCAATGAGAGCCGTCTGCCGTGACTATCATTTCACAAACAGCTCTCATTGTTTTCAGCCGGGGCAGCGCATGCTCCCCATTGAAGTCCATGAGAGCCGTTTGCTGAATGACATAGTCAAGGCAGAAGTCTCTCATTGGATGAGAGCCTGCGCATGGGAGACTGGGCCTGTCAGTAACCCCTGATGGCGGCCCTGTAAAAATAAATTCGGAACCAAATGGTGTGCTAAAATACCCCCTCATCACCCCATACCAGGCAGTGTTGAGAACCCCCGAATCACCCCATAACAGGCAGCGTGCAAAATGCCTTCCTAAATACCCCATAATTGGCAGCTTGCGGTATACTCCCCCCAAGCCCTCCTCCTTATAGGCAGTGTGGTAATATACCAACAAAATCCCCTCATTGTAGACAGTGTCGCAGAATATGCCCCCTCCTTCTTACGTAAAGTTAGGGCGCTCTTTGTCAGATTCATTTGGGGGGGTAAGAAACCGAGGCTGAGCAAAACTATTCTCTCCCGGACCAAGGAGAACTGAGGGCTAGGCTTCCCTGATCCGACCAGATATCATGTAGCGGTCCACCTTAACAGGGTTGTGGACTGGTGCCTTCACGGTGGTCACAAGCATTGGGTGGGACTGGAACAGGGGTTTCTTGAGGCCCCGATTGATGCTGCAGCCTGGCTGGTGGGCACTGCTGCCCCCCTAGTAATTAAACATCCCACAATAGGTGCCACACTTAAGGTCTGTCAGCAACATCTGGGCCACCCAGACTTCTCCCCGGCTCCTTCCCCAATGTTCCCAATCCTGGGAAATCCCCGCTTCCCCCCCGGGAAACGAAGGGCCAAAAGCGAGAGAGGGGAGAGAGGCGGATCTTTGCAGAGCAGGTCACTTCTGGACGGGTGAAGGATGGTCGGATTTGGAGGCCCTGGCCCAGACAAAAGGTCTAACAGCTTGGACAAGCTGGCAGAGGAACCAGATCACCCACTTTCTCCACTCACTGCTGGAGTTTTCGGAGGGCATGAGGAGACTAACGCCTTTTGAAAGTATATGCTTTCGGTCATAGACTGGCGGTCGTGGTTTCCAGATGTCTCAGAGAGATGCTGGAGATGTGACATGGCAAGAGGAGACATGCTTCATATATTCTGGTCCTGCCCGGTCCTCAGGCCCTTCTGGAATTCGGTAAGAAGATTGGCAAGCGAAGTGACGGAGTCGGAGGTGGCTGATGACCCGGGTGTCTGTCTTCTCCACGTGACAAAGACCCCATTGAAATCCTATAAAAAATATTTGCTGTGTCACCTTTCAAATGCAGCAAAGATCTGCATCCCTCAAAAATGGAAAAGTGCTGACCCCCCCTCAATCGCTTTGTGGATACTGAGGGTAAATGAACTGATGCGTTTTGAAAATGTGATTCTCTCCCGAGAGAACAGATTTGATCAGTTTACATGCACCTGGTTTAGTTGGCTGAAATTTTCTGAATCCGATGAGTGCAGAACACTTCTGGGAGAGCCTCAGAGATCTGCACAACCCCCCTCCCCCTCGACGACCCTAAATAGGGTTCTTTAGGTCTAATGCAGTACCTGATTGTCATGCCTTATCGTGTTACCCCCTTGCTCCTGTATCTTCTCTACATAACTTTTACGACGTTGAATTGATACTGTATGGAGATATTGTTACGCTGTATTTGTCTTTGAAAACCTTTAAATAAAGAATGTTAAAAAAAGAATATGCCCCCTCCCACTTAAAATCCCCTCCATTATAGGCAGTGTGGCAGAATACCCCCCCAGTTATAGGCAATAAATTGTCCTCCTAAATCTCCTCCATTATAGGCAATATGCATCTAAACGAAAATTGATAAGCAAATCTCTAAAATCCTTTCCATCTCTGGACCAAAAAGAAATTGACCAAATTGGTCGGTGCCATGTTTTGGGCCAGAAATCTTACTGATTCAGCTATAGCGTCGAAAAGTAGGGAGGCTGCAGAAAAGGTTAAGCCTTCATAATTCTATACTAGTCTGCTTCACTAAACATGCTTTAAGCTGCTGGAGCCAAACATTCAAATGGCGACCCAGGTAGTGCCTAGAATTGGTTTCAGAGAACAAGATTCCGCCTGCCAGGCCCTCTTTAAAAGGGAATCCATCCTCTTATCCTATGGATCCTTGAGGATGCCAAAATCCTCAAAGGCCAAATTTGCAAAAAGTGCGTCCAACTTCGGATGCTTAGCCCAAGAGAGAGAATCCTTTTCAGAAAACGGATATAATCTCTTAATTGACCCGGATCTAAATACTTTTTTGACTGGATCTCTCCATTCAATTAGGATAGCTTCCTTAATAGATTTCTGAAGAGGAAAGGACATAGGGGTAACACTCCTTTTCTCAATACCCATAGAGTGGATGCCTCAGCAACAGACTCCCGTCCCTCTTCATCAGAAGCAGACGGGTCTTCATCCTCCTCAGAAATAATAGCGTCCGACTATTCAGAGTCTAGCCCTCTAAAAAAGAAGGGAGTATCACAGGAGTGCCCTACCAATTCACCATGGCCAACCGAATCCTGTGAGGTTTTAAGGCTCTCATGTGAGGAGGAAATATGATCCTTCAGACCTTGTACCATATCTGCCATACTGGGCTGACGTTCTTTACTCACAACTCTCTCAGTACAGGCTTCATAAAGTAGCTTCTTATGGGATTCAGCCAACTTAGTTTCACAAATTGGGCACCTCCTGCTTTTCTTCTCTGCCTTGGAACCAGGGTTAGTCTTAGATACCTTCAAGGCCGCTGCTTTGGGGGGCTTGCTCTAAAATCAATGACAAAATACAAAAAAGGGGATTCAAGTAACTGTAGTTTTAATCATGAGCCCTACAAAGATAATAAATGGGACTTACTGGAGCAGAACTGGACCTCTTCTTCCCAGACTGTACAGAGTCAATGATGGATTGGGATCTGGATTGCGTTGATCCAAAACAAGGGTTCCCAAGGATGTTGAAAGATGGGCAGAGATTAACACAACCTCCTCATTGCTGCACATTGCTGCAAATTCTTTAACCCTCTGTATTGCTGAAGAGGGAGGTCAGATACAGGTAGCTGTGAAGCCCACATGTAGTTCCCTTTAACAGAAAACACGTGCGCTAAGCAGGGAACCTGGTGGCGCATGGAAGTGACATCATTGCCGCTGGGAGAAGATACTTGCCAATGAGGATTCCCCCCTCCCTTTACTTCATGATAAGAATCGGAATCGGCGCACACGCCTAGGTATCCACTCAAATGCCACAGACACTTGCCTTGCTCAGCTCCCTCTTCATGTGGTGCGACGAAAGCATGACAGGTAGTGAGATACAGAGGGGGGTGGGGGTGATTGTGGGGCTCAGGATGTGTTAGGCAATATAAATGCCTTGCTTCACTTCTAAATCTGCCTCAGGGGGTTTCTGTATGCCAGGAAAAAAAAGAGAGTGCAAACCACATTTAACAAAAATACTTTGACAGAAGCTTCCAAATCTGCCTCCCCAGGCCAGATTAGAGTAAGAGCTTCTCCACAAAATCATCCTTCGTAAAGTCACCTTACCCTTCCCCCCCCCCGCCTCAGTATTAGGTCAGGGAATGGAGAATCTGGCCAATCCCCTGGGAGTATCCCGGGTCCCTGGCAGGTTACCTATGGAGCCGGGAAATGGGTTCACCCTGCACCAAACCCACGGTGCTGGGGGGTATTTTGAGAAAAATCTTTTTGTTCAGGTTCCATTCTCCCAGGTGGAAAATGTGGCGGCTTAGGTAATTTACCTGTACACTCAATTTTCCCTTCAGGTGTAGGGCCTTCAAGGACAATACAATCTTTTTGGCCCAGGCAAATATCCTTATTGCTACTGCAATAAGTACCGGGTAAATTTTCTGCCATCAAGACTTGAACATTTCTCTAAAAGGTCAAACTTTGCGAATGCAGATGCAGTGTCCCTGGCCTCCCCAACTCTGGACGTTGGCATTCATGGAACTGCCTTCTCCAGATCACCAACAATCTAGAGAGGATCAAACCGATCAGATAGGCAAATCTTGTTATCCAGTGTTCCCTGCTGACCGTTCTAGAAAAAAAGTTGAAGAATTTTTGAGTGAGCTTGAGCCCATTCTACTGCTGGGATGCAGGCGGGCATGACATCCAGGATCGAAATGGCCTCTTGTATCGTGGGAGCCATTGTCAGCTGAAAATACCAATGAATCTCTTCTATTGTGGAAGAAAGGACATTTGGGCTCTTAAATCCAGCATTATCCCTAGGAACTTTTTTGACTGACAAGATCTGAATTTTTAGGAATTTATTAAGCACCCCAAAGATTTCAGAGTCTTAAGCTCCAATTTGGATCTGTTTTGTCAACAACCTTTCTGACATTGCAACAATCAGAATGTCATCTAAGTAAAGTATTGTCCTCGCTTGCAAAAGTCTAAGGTAAGCAGCCACCTTTACCATCACTTTTGTAAAGACTCTTGGGGCCGAGGAGAGCCCGAAAGGAAGCGTTACAAACTGAATGTGCCAGATCTGCCCCTTCCAGGAGTAGGCTGCTCTTGGAAAGGTCTGGGACTCTCAGTGAATAGGAAAGTGTTAAGCGTCCAAAAGATCTATTGAAGCCATGAAGCAGTCTTTCTCCAGCAAGGGGATTGTTGACATAACCAATTCCATTTTAAATTTTCCATACAGAATAAAGTGATTCAACTTTTTTAGATTCAAGATTAATCTGTGAGACCTGTTTGGTTTCTTCAGCAAAAACAGGGTAGCATAAAAGCCCTGCCCCTGTTTCTTCACAGGGAAGAGCTGGACTACTATTCTGTGAAAAAGAGCCTGTACCGCCTCCATTAATACCTTGCAATGAGTCCCGTCCGGACGATTTGTTAGCCTGAAGGTTTAGCGAGGGATACAACTGAATTCCAGTTTGTAACCCTGACGAACCAGGTTGTGAAGCCACCTGTTGCCCGAAACCTGAATCCATTGTTGGGCAAACTAGGCTAACCCCCACACTGTGTTCGCCATTGTGAGGTATGCTTATTGAGAGATTATTGTTGTGTTTCAGAGATATCAAGAGATATCCCCTCTGCTTGTTGTTAGGCTTTGGGGCCCGCCATCTCCTAACACTTGTTCGGGGATCTTGTTTTTTTTAGGAAAAAAAATATTTTTGGGGGGGTCTGGGAAATTTTACTTTATCTGCCACTTTAGTGAGTATTCTTGTAACCCTGATCCAAACAATAAGGAACCTTAGTGAGGTCTCCCTCCAAACATTTTAGCCATAAAGCTCTCCTAGGCTTATTGTTGAGGGCGAGTGATTTAGCCGACAAATGGATGGCCTCAGTTGAGGCATCCGAAAGAAATTTCGCTATTAGGGAAAAATAAGAAATGGGCTTAAAATGGAATTCATCAAGCACCCCAATAAATCCTTGATCTCTTTTCCCTCGGCCATCAGCTTCTGCATGTCAGAAAACGCTGATAAAGCTCTTGCTGAAACCACAGCCACCAAATTTGGAAGCATGGCTGCATACACACTGTCCCAGAGCCTCTTTAGACAAACATCTGATTTTTTGTCTAATGGATCCTTAAGGTCAAGGATTGATATCGCTCTGATGTAAGGGGTTTTGGACGAGACTTGATCCGCATACATATTATCCGCATACATATTATCCTCCAGGGTTTTGGGAGCTTTATGGTCAATTTTTAAGGTTAACAAGGCCCTGATTAATTTAATCAATTCCAAAGAATCCTCTTTAGTAAGTTTAAACCTCCCCTTCTCCTCACTTTCAGAACCTGAGGCCATATCCTAGGCTGACCTTTTTGAAGCTAGCTGATTAACACGTACAGAAGGAGTCGGAGCAGAAGCTGAAAGATCAGGGGCGGGGGATTGAGGGGCTGGGGGGCTTGATCACCCCTGACCAGCCTGTGAAAGAAAATAATCCAGTATTGCTCCAAAAACCCAGAGTTTTGCCAGGCTAGAAATCCTACAGCACCGCTTAGATTGCATTAGCCCAAGTAACCGGTTTCCACTCTTCACAGATACCCCCAAAGCTTTCCCATAAAATAAGCAAATTTCAGAGTCCCTCCTCGTGGCGCTCTGATTCCAGGAAATCCTATGGGAGAAAAAAAGGTTTGGGAGTCCATGTTTGGACGACCCAGGAAAAATATTAAACAAGATCCTTTTGCCCCCCCCCAAAAAAAGGAAAAAGATTGAGCCCAGGAACTTTTCTGTTTTCCCTAATAAGGGCAGGAAAGACACTGAAGAAGGGGTGGAGTGTCCGACTTTTTAAACTTCTCTGGTGCTTCCTGTCCCTATGGGGTCAAGGGGAGGTGGTGTCTCGGTAGGGTGTCGTAGAGGAGGAGTCAGGAAATCACAGTTAAACATAGAGCAAAAATGTGAAAAATAGCCGAGCAATAGAGGGTGACAAAATCTCTAGGTAGGCTGGCAGCAAAAAGGATAATCATATTGCCATGTTTGTGGGAGCTGAACCCTCTTTCAATCATTTCATATTGCACAAAAGTGAATGAATGAAAATTAATATTGAAATCGCATTTTTATTAAAATGGTAACAGTTTGGTAGTCTTAACAGTTTATGGTAAATTGCCTGGAATGTTCTATTACCAGTTAATTATTTTTATAAATTGAATTGGCAAGCGTTTCTGTACATTAGATCATCTCTGACACGTGCCCACATGACTTATGCATTGCTGCCATGTGATGGCATCAATATGTGGTTGTACTTGTCTTCTTTATAAAGCAATTGGTGAGTGTACACATATACACATTGATAACTAGATGTGCATTTCCAGGAGGAAATACATAGTGCTTGGAAGCTTACAAGATTAAAGTGGAAATGAAGAGTGGCCATTAGTGAGGTGACAGGAGGATCTGTGCGTGCGTGTTAGGTCTGAGAGACTGGGTGGTAATTAGACTCCGATTTAATTGAGGACAGTTCATATTTATTCCTGGAAAATGCATACAACCCACTTTAAAGCAGCTTAAACACCCTTGTGGCACAGCCTTGGAATCTCGGGGACTACAGGGCAGGCGCTGGGATGAAACCCCAGGAATTGTTAGTTAGCTCACCTTTACTGGCAGTTCCCACGGTGCCATCTTAGCCAGCGGCCGCATCCCCGGCTTCCTTGTAGCTGTGGCATCAGATAGGGGGCGGGCGCACTTCCCACTCTACAGGAAATCCGGGAATACGGCCAGCTGGCTGGGTCATGTCAGCTGGCATTCCTAAGATCAGCAATCTAAAAACTGTCAGGTGGAAGAGCCTCGGTGGTGGAAAACCCCTACTCTTTTTAAAAAAGTCCCCTGAGCTGGCCGCATCAGGGCGTGGGAGGACTCGAAAAGGATTCATGGGATCTATACCAGTTTACATGGCTTAGGGGGGCTGACAGCTAGCGAGTGACTTGCCATTAACCCCCAGAGTTGCCATTAACGTGAGGTGGGCCCCAGAGTTGGTTTTACTGGCGGTACCTAGACACCCCAGGCTTACACTGTCCCTGGTGTCTCCTCTGCTAAATCTTCCAGTACCACTGCTGGTCACTGCTGCCTCGCCACTGGTCTCTGCAGCCACCTCCTTGGTCTCCAACTTTTCTGCTGGTGTCCACTGCCCTCGGTGCTGGTGTCCATTGGATTTCCAGCTCCTCTGCTGCTGCCGTTGGTTTCCAGCCTAACACCTCTCTGCTGCCAAGGCAATATTTGTGTAGCTACCATCATGTGGCCTTAGAAGCGGTATCTTGCCATCACATCCTTTGCTATTGCTGGGCAGCCTCTTGGGCTACCACTGAAACAGATTTATAGGTGTACCGAGCTACAATACCGTCATGCGTTTTCACCACAATGAGCTAGGAATCCATGATATGAACAGATCATTACTTTTAAGGGTAATTCCACTTTTGATGGTATTTTTTAAAGCTTCCATTATTGCGTGCCAAAATGATGTCTTCAATGTGTTAAGCGTATCTGTTATTTTCATTTTCTATCTGTTTGCTCTGTGTTATAAAAAAAAAAAAACATTTCCCTGGCAACAATGTGTTTACCTTAGCATTGTAGGACGGCACCAACCAGTATCTAATAGGGTGAGGTGCACTGCTCTGGTGGAGGCTCACACTATCCAAACAAAATACAGATGGGGGTGCCCAAATCCCCAAAAAGCCCTAACCAGAGACTTAAAGCTGCACACTCTAATATTTTATACAAAGTTTATTAAATCACTATAATACATAACATTAGATACAAAAAGGATCATTTAAAAATATACAAGACAAAAAACATTTACACAGTCTGCCATGGGGGATGCTGTTGTTATATGGGGCCAGAATTATTATAATAAATCCTATATCCTAATTTAAATATAAATAAAGTGCCAAGTGCTTCCAAAAAGTGCATCAAATCACAGTAAAGCGTCAGTATAATACAGTGCAAAACACAAGAGGTATATATGTATGAGGTAGGTGCAAAGCATATCCAAAGTAAACAGTCATCTTACATATCCAAAGTATCCATAATGCTGGCCACCACACATCCCCCCAGGAAAAAGCCAACGCGTTTCGACAGTGTAGCCAGGCAGTGGGAAAAGCAGGCAGGATGCTCAGCTGCATAGCTCGGGGCATCACCAGTAGGAAGAGGGAGGTTGTGATGCCGCTGTATAGAGCCCTGGTGAGGCCAAAGCTAGAATAATGTGTGCAGTTCTGGAGACCTTACCTGACAGCGGCGGACAAGACAGCGCGTCCGCCGCCGCCTCCCGCTCGCGCCCCTCTGACAGTGTGTGCGCCCGCGCCGGCCATTCACAAACGGCCGGCGCGCGCACCTCTAGGCGGCGGTGGCAGCGGCGGCTCACCCCTGGGTGACAGTCCACTTTAAGAAGAAACGTAATGATAGAACAAGGGGGCACAACCTGAAGCTAGTCGGAGGGAAGATCAAGAGCAATGTTAGAAAATATTATTTTACAGAAACAGTAGTAGATGTTCGGAACAAACTTCCAGCAGAGGTAGTTGAAAAATCAACAGTCACTGAATTTAAACATGCCTGGGATACGCACACATCTATCCTATATTATACACATAAGGGCAGACTAGATGGACCGTATGGTCTCCTTCTGCTGTCAGACTAAGACAGGCTTAACCCATTCTGCTGTAATTCAACTTATTCAGATAGGGAGGATCATAAACTTGCCACTACTGACAGCCTCCCCAGGTGGTAAGAGCCATTACTGCGGGCTCACCTGTTACAGTGGAAGGATTCTGGGATATGTAGTCAGCACTTTTATTCAAGGTCAGAAGAAACACTCCCATCTTAGGATCACAGCCACACAGGAATATAGGAAACTTGGAAAACAGCGTGCTGATAAGCACACTCCTAACACACATATATATTTTACAAAACAATAATGCAGAGCACCAAAAACCTGACAAAAGGGAGTGTTCCTTTACAGGACAGTCCAGACTGATAACAAAACAAGACAAATGACACTTTCCCTCAGCCCGCACCCAGGCCCTGTGCTAAATTCAAATCAGCACTGGATGCTCACATGCAGCCATGTGACCTGCCTCCTGGTACCAATCAAAAAGGGAGCATGGTCCCATATGACCAGCAGCAGAGACATATAGAGATGCCTGGCGGCACCGGAGCCAACAGTGCTGAAACTGGAGGGCAGCAGGGGGCAAGTGTCCTTTATATATTTATTTATTTATAGTGCCTTGACAGGGCTTTTAAACTGAAGAGGTCAGTCTTGAGGGCTCATTTGAAAGGCCAAGAAATGGGAAATGGTTCAGGAATGGAGTTCCAGAGGAGTGCAAAGACATGATAGATATCCAGGAGGCAAAAGTGAGAGGAAGTAGCTGCAGACACGAGGTTGTGTCAAGCTCAGTGGCCCTAGTGCGAACATTAAATGGGGCCCCGTAAAAGCTCATATAGTAACATCTTTCTGTCTTTCAACTCAGTTCGATGCAGCAAGACGAGTAAAGACTGAAATAGAAGACAATAGGTGCTGCTATTCTTTAAAATAATGCCTTAACATGATAAATAAGGTGGAGGAGCAACAATGATGTCATTTACTCCCCAAGGCACTGAGCAAGCACTCATACTTGAAATCCTGTGTTCACGCTACTGTGCTCTGAAATCACCCGAAACAGGTAAGCTCTGTAAATGCTGGGCTCACAGCTTGCATTCTTTTTGTTTTTCGCATGTTAATCCATAATGAAGCGTCACACCCAAAAGCAATTCCACTCCCCAGTTTATCGAGGATTTCACTCAGCAATAATCTGAGCATAGAGAAGGCCAAATGAAGCACTTCATGCCAGAGGAAGCGGAGAAAGTACTGTTACTCCCTCGTTTCTTAAAACAATAGATACTTGTTATGTGCCAGGCAGTGGCCAGTTCCAAGCATAATGGAATAAAGAAAAAAACAACAGGTGATGAGGCATTCTACTTTTACAGGGGAGGACCGATCTCAGAGCAATATGTGGCAGAGGGCATGAGACACCCCATTTTACCTGCCAGATCACTCATAGCTGGGCTGACGGATGAGCGTGGCCTGTCCACAGAGCACTTTCATTAGGAATAATGGTCTCAATACATGGGGTACACTTCAGTGTATGGAGGCACTCATTGTTCTCAATGGGAGACTGCCGTACACCCACCCGCCAGCCCGGCTAGTAGAGTAGTGGAGTCTTATGCCCTCTGGGAACACTGTAAACCACCGCTGCTTTTTATTGGAGTCAGCCTGTGCTGGAATAATAATAGAATAGCTATTTTGCTAATGTGTGAAGATGCATACACTTCTCTGGATCCACTTCTGTGGATTGTTCCCAATATTCCAGTGCTGGGCAGTCTAAGGTGTAACTAGGAGATCCACTTACCTTACAGCTGCCGATCGGTCTCCTGCAGCCCGGCTTGTAAAGGCTATTAGCGTTCAGCATTCCTCCTTGTAAAAGAAGAGTGGAACTTACCATTGCCTGTTTTTTCCTCCTTTTAGTAGAATACAAGATGGATAGAGGGATTTGTCACACAGGCAGCAGAAATCTATAAGATTCCAGGGCCGCCGGATTCCCTCCTCCCTCCCTCCTGATTCTGGATGCCCGCTGTGTGAAACCCCCCAGGTCGCCCGCAAACTCACCTTCTTTCCCAGCCCAATGGCACTTCCCCGCTATGCCTTTAGCAGGGCGTGTACCTGCACCAGGCATTTGTGAATGGCTGACGCGGGCACGCTCCCTGTTAGAGGGTAGTGGGGGATGCAGCTGCCAGCGCACTCGGATCCTCTCGCATTAGACAAACTCCTGGACGAAGGGGCTCGAGTGCATCCGAGCGCGCTGATTGGACATTTCCTTAGGGACATCCTGATTTGTGATGCTTGCGTGTGGAACAAATATTTTCCCTGTGTTCGGTCCGGGCTGTCCCAGTTATCCATATACGTGTGGGTAGTCCGCCACAAGGTGGCGCCAGTCACTGCAAGATACAAAGCTGTAACTCCTCCTGGCCTCCCATAAAAGGGATCAGTCTCCATAGAAACCCCAGATTTGTCTTGCAGTGCTGCTGCGAAGATCGTCTGAAGAACTCTCTGGTCATGGCATTTTTAAGCCTGTCTGCCGCTGCCTCCCTATTGCCTCTGTTCCTGGGACCCAGTTTTGCCTCCCAGCCTCGGCTGATGGGAACAGGTGAAGGTAGGGAGAATGCCGGGGTCGGGTGTTCACTGAGCTATGCTCTGGGCCGCAGACCCTCCATAAAGGGTAGCCGGCCATAGGCGATGAGCCTATGGGGGGGGGGGGGGGAACCACCAAAATTGCCCGGGGTTATGCCCTTATCTGTGCCCACATGCTTTATTGTCATGTGTTGTGCTTTTTACTTCACTTTTATTCATTTTTACCTCAGACTTTGTTGTTGCTGGCAGCTGTGTGGAAAATTGCCCAGGGTTACCTTTATCTGTGCCCACATGCTTTATTGTCATGTGTTGTGCTTTTTACTTCACTTTTACCTCAGACTTTGTTGTTGCTGGCAGCTGTGTGGAAAATTGCCCGGGGATACTTTATTGTCATATGTTGTGCTTTTTACTTTAACTTCATTTTTACCTCTTTGCTGTTGCTGACAGCTGTGTGGATACTCGCCTTTCCTCGTTCCCTCACCGCTTCCCCTCCATCTTGAGGCTGTGAGGGGGGGCCAGGAGCGGCATTTGAGGCGAGGCCTCAGCATGTGGTGCGGGGCTTCCGCCTCCGGGGGGGCTTCTCCGAGGACCGCCCCCCTTCCTGCGCTCCCGGCGCCATTTTAGGTGCTGCGTGGCGCCCCTGTTCTTGCCTGCAGCAGGGGGCGGGGCCGCGCAGAGACGCGTTTTGCGTCATTGCTGCATGGCCCGCCCCTCGAATTTAGTCTTTGCTGCACTTGGACGCCATTTTCTGCGCTGTTTTTTTGGCAATTGCGGACCCTGCCGAGGGTTTCCATGGGCTGACGGGCATCAGTTTCACCACTCACTGCCTGCGTTTTTTCTGGTGCCTGCCTTCCGGACTCCCCACTACCTCGCCGGTCAGGTCCGTGAGTCCCCCTTTCATCTGTGTAATTTTTTTATGTGCATGTACTGTGGGATGCTCATGAATATTTCCGCTTGCGTCTTCTAGGTGGCCCCCCCTCCCATTGCCAGCTGAGAGTTGTGGTTCCTCCCGGTCTCCTACACTCCCCCTCTCTCCGCACCCTCTCCCCTTAAAGAGGGATTACTAAAAAGAGGGACAAAATTGGGGGTCACTTAGGTTTGGGTCGTTAGTGCCTTGTAACCTCTATTTTTAGCACCATAATCACCATAATGGAGGCTTCTGGGGATAATGAGCTAGGGGCCCCATCTGGGCGGGTTAAGCTCTGCCACATGTGCGGTACCAGCCCCCGGGTGGACTCAACACGGTTTGTGTCACTTGCGCTGGGGGCGTACTTTTGGAACATGTGTCCCTGCCCCTAGCCCTCTTTTACCTTCAGCCTCGCCAACACCCCCGCTGCTGCATTCGGCCCTCCACGAGGGGGAAACTAGCAAGGGGTCCCAAGCCGATTTGACACACCGGGTGGCCAGCCTGGAGAGAGTTATCTCGCACGGCTATTGGGAAGGCCACGAGTAAGATGCAGCACATCGAGCCGGGTTACTCGTTGGAGGTCGGGATTCCATGGAGGAGGGAGAGTTGAAGGACTTCGCTTCCTCAGGGGATCGGTCGGTCGGCTATGACAGCGAGCCTGGTTCCTCCTCTGACGAGGATATGTGGCTCCCTGACGACACGGAAAAGTTGCTGTCTTCTGTGTTTGAGACTTTGCATATTGTCCCTCCTACAGTGGCTAAGAGGAAGCAGGGTGATTTATTTTGGCCTGAGACAGAGGCTTGTCTTCCGGAGCAGGCCCACTTTTCCAATATGGTGTTTAAGGAATGGAAAGACCTAGCAAATTGCCATCGGTGCCTAAGGGACTGGACAGGCGGTATCCCTTCCCTGAGGAGCTGATCTGCCTCTGGTCCCGTCCCCCTGCTGTGGATGCCCCTGTGTCGGGGGTTATCCAACACTACGGTTATGCCGTCACCCGATACTGCTTCCTTGCGTGACCTGCTGACAGGCGCATGAATCAGCTGGCTTGTCATGCGTTAACCCTTGTGGGTGCTGGGCTTCGCCCTGTCTGTGCCACGGCCATTGTCTCTTTGACCATCAGGAAGAAGGTGAGATGCCTTGTTGATTTTGCCAAGTCTCCCAAGCGGGCGGAGGAGTATAAAGACCTCAAAGCCTGTGTGGATTTTATTGCTTTTGTAGTCTCGGCCATGGACGATAGTGTCCGGCTTGGCGACAGGGCTTCGGCCCTGCTTGTTGCGCTTTTGTCGCTCACTAGTATCCCCTTCCTGGGGCTCAGGTTATTCGGTTTTTGCTCACATCTGGAGACAGCACGTCTCGGATCGGTGGATTCAGGAGGTGGTTTCTTCCTGGCACAAAATAGAGCTGGCAGTTTGGCCGCCCTCGAATATTTCTTCGGTCGCGGATTTCCCAGAACACATTGAAGGCGCAGGGCCTAAGAATGGCCGTTCAACGCCTTCTGCTATCAGGTGTGATTTGTCCCGTGCCTCGCCAGGAACGCGGTTGAGGGTTCTACTCCAATCTGTTCACGGTGCCCAAGAAGGACGGAATGCTGAGACCTATTCTGGATCTGAAGGGTCTCAACAAGTTTGTCAGAGTCAGACATTTCCGAATGGAGACCTTACAGTCCTTCATGTGTGACAGTGGACATCAAGGATGCTTATCTGCACATCCCGATTTTTTTGTGACATCAGAAGTTCCTGAGGTTTGCGTTGAAGGATCAGCATTACCAGTTTGTGGCACTGCCGTTCGGAATATCCCCAGCCCCCCGTGTGTTCACCAAGGTGCTGGCGGGCATCATGGCTATCCTGAGGAACCAGGGCAATCGTGTTCTTCCTTATCTGAAGGATTTGCTGATTGCAGCTCAGTCCCTTCAGCAGGCCGAGAGCGACACCCGGACGGTGTTATCCACTCTCGAGGATTTCGGATGGGTAATCATTTACCCCAAGTCTTCTATCACTCCCTCAATGATGAGGTCCTTTCTGGGCATGACGTTGGACACCTCCCAGGTCAAGCTATTCCTGTCCCAGCAGAAGGTGGCGGGCCTCCAGACGCAGGTGCAGGCCTTACTGTCTTGTCAGCGGCCATCGATCCGTCTGGGGATGAAACTGGTGGGCCTAATTGTGTCATGCTTCGAGGCAGTGCCCTTCGCTCAGTTCCTCATGAGACCTCTTCAATTGAATCTGTTGACCGGTTGGGACCGGACGCTGGAGTCCCTGGAACAGGAATTTTCACTGCCCCCCCCGGTCAGACAGTCCCTCTTGTGGTGGTTGGACCCCAGAAATCTGTCAGTGGGCAAGTCCTTTCTGACTCCCCGTTGGGAGATTGTCACCACGGGCGCCAGTCTGACCGGCTGGGGAGGTTTTTGGCAAACGCTGAAATTCCAGGGCAAGTGGGGGCCGCAGGAGGCCCACTTGCCCATCAATCTCCTGAAGCTGAGAGCGATCCAGTTGGTGCGTCTTCACTTGACTCCCCATCTCAGGGGTCGTGCGATCCAGATCCGCTCAGACAATCAGACGGCGGTTGCCTACGTCAATCACCAGGGCGGGACTCGGAGCAAGCGAGCCCTCCAGGAGGTGACCCAGATCCTGCATTGGGCAGAGGAGAATGTTCCCTGCATCTCGGCGGTTTACATCCCCGGAGCAGAGAACCAGGAGGCAGACTCCCTGAGCAGGGGGGGCTCTCGTCTGGGGGAATGGTCTCTCAGCAACAAGAGCTTTCATGCCCTGTGTCTCCGCTGGGGTCTACCGGATGTGGACCTGTTTGCGTCCAGAAACCATCACAAGCTCCCAGGGCTTCTCACACAGGGGTCGTTGCGGCACCCCAATTTACAGACGCTGGCTTTGACAGCCTGGCTATTGAAACTTCAATCCTACGGAGAAGGGACTGTCTGCTAAGGTTGTTCAGACCATGATTCAGGCGCGGTAGAAGTTTTCTTCCATGATTTACTACAGAGTTTGGCATGCCTACATTGCTTGGTGTGAATCCAAGTTTCCCTTGTCGCACATTCTCTTTTTTAGGATTTTGGAATTTTTACAACATGGCTTAGCCTTGGGTCTACAGCTGGGCACCCTCAAGGGCCAGGTCTCGGCATTGGCCTTCGTTTTCCAAAGATCCTTTGGCAATCATAGACTGCTTTGGTCTTTTTTCCAAGGAGTTACCCATGTACGTCCACCGCGTAAGCCTGTATTATCGGTGTGGGATTTGAATTTGGTGTTTTCTGCTCTCCAGGATCCCCCCTTTGAGCTTTTTTGTGATGCTGCCTTGTCTATTCTGACTCTAAAGGTGGTCTTTTTGGTAGCCATCACCTCGGTATGCTGTGTGTCAGAACCGGCTGCACTTCATATGAAGCCCCCTTACTTGAGCGGCATAAGGATAAGGTGGGTTTTCGCTTTAAACCTGATTTTTTACCTAAGGTCATGTCTCCCTTTCATCTTAATGAGATTACCTTCTCTGTGTCCGGATCCATCTAACTCTAAAGAAAGGGCCCTTCGTTCCTTGGATGTGGTCAGAGCCATTAAGTACTACCTGGTTGCGACTGAATCCTTCAGGAAGGCGGATTCTCTTTTTGTCCTCTCTGAAGGTGGTAGGAAGGGTTTGTCTCCGGCTAAGTCCACTCTTAGTAGGTGGATTAGACAGGCGGTGGTGCAAGCATATTCTGCCAAGGGGAAGGATCCCCCTTTTCGGATTACCGCTCACTCTACTAGAGCTATTGGTGCTTCCTGGGCTTTTCAGCACCAGGCCTCTGTTGAACAAGTTTGTAAGGCCGCTACCTGGTCTTCGGTCATACCTTTACTTTAAGTTTTACAAGTTTGATGTTTTGGCATCAGCTGATGCTGCTTTTGGCCGAAAGGTGCTTTAGGCGGTAGTGAAATGAACTACATGCTTTCTGCTCTGAGGATCCCGCCCTATTTTGGACACTGCTTTTGGATGTCCCACTCGTATATGGATAACTGGGACAGCCCGGACCGAACACAGGGAAAAATACAATTCTGTGAGTACTCACCTGTAGAATTGATTTTGCCGGTGTTCGGTCCGGGCTGTCCCACCCTGCCCTTGGTTCATTTCCTCTTTTGCCTTTTATGGGATTATTGTCGTTTGTATTGGACCTTTGTCCTTATCTTTTTTGGAGAGAGTTCATGCTGTAGCACGTTAGTTAACATGTTTTTTCTTGGCCTCCCGGCCTGTCTCATTTGCTGCTTTTTAACTTTCTGGGGTTTCTATGGAGACTGATCCTTTTTATGGGAGGCCGGGAGGAGTTACAGCTTTGTCTCTTGCAGTGACTGGCGCCACCTTGTGGTGGACTACCCACACATATATGGATAACTGGGACAGCCCAGACCGAACACCGGCAAAATCAATTGAGTACTCACAGAATTGTATTTTTTACCAAAGCCTCCAAAACTGTGCTTAATTGTGCTAAAGCAGAAGTCTGGGTTATGGCCACACTGCGGCGGCATGGCCCCCGATGTGGCTAGTGTTACTGATTCACATGTACAGGAACATGACACATGCCCCTGATTGGTTGAGCCTGTGCTATGACATGCGTGAAGCCATGTGGAGCGGTCTCCTGCTGGTTAGCTGCTTTGGGAGGGGTATTCAGACAATGGGCGTCCCAAACCAGGACGGCTTTATGAGGAACATCACAAAAGAAGATTATTTGGGATGTCCTGCTGTGTGTTACCAAAACTCACCTCTTCGTGGGTTCCCACATGGTTCAGGTTTCCTGAAAATCAGAATGGAGCGAGTGCCACTGACCACATCCCTGTTCCCCTATTAGAAGGGTCTAGCTTGGGCATGGCCACAGTTAGAGCGAGAGGGATGCAACCACCATGATGGTTCGTCCCACAGGGATGCCCCATGATGAAGTAGAGCAACCCGCCTGTCAGTCTTATAGACTCAAAAGGGGTGTTCCTCCTCATTAAAGTGATCTTAGCCTCTGTCAATGGCAGTAGGATTATACAGTATATTGCTGGGCAGTAGCAACCAACACATAAGCTTGCCGGCCATCAGAGTTGTTTTATCAAGCAGACAGGCTGCTCACAAAGATATTGAAAAGTAAGTAGGCTCAAAGTTAGCCCCCCCCCCCGCATTAGAACAGTCCTTAAAGCAGACCAAAACACATTTTTTAACTAGCATCCCCTGAATTGCTCCCCCCCATGCAGGGTTCCCGCTTCAATCTAATCCCAGATAATGGCGCCTGTTTTAGCTGTAAAGCCCCGCCTCCTCCATTCATTACCATTGTGTGTGGCAATGATGTCATTGCCATATCTATGTAATGGCTGATCACCTGCCATCTTACAGAGAGGGACAGCAAAATCAGTGTTCCAGGACCACTCGAAAAGCGAAAAGTATCTTTCTAGTTCTACACCCTAAGAGGAGAGGATTCACAGGGGCTTTGGCCAAATGTATTTCACAAGTTCAGTGGATTTTGGTCCGCTTTAAAGTGGACCAAAACCCAGGATTTTGACTATCCTGGGTATTGGTCCTTTCCCCCGGGACCCCCCCCCCCCCCGATCTGGGGTGCCCCACTGTATGAAAATCCCCCAGATCGCCGAGTGCAACTCACTTCTTCCTGGTCCTATGGCGCTCGTCCAATCAGCGTGCTCAGAGCTGCTGACATCACGCCATCTAAGCCAGCGTCTCCGAGCACGCTGGCAACCCATCCCCCCGCTTCCCTCTAACAGGGAATGTGCCCCTACCAGCCATTCACAAATGACTGGCGCGGGCACACGCCCTGCTAGAGGGAGAGTGGGGATGTGGCCGCAGCTCGCGCATGCGCAGTTGGACCTGGAAGCAAGGTAAGTGTATGTGCGACCTTGGGGGATTCACACAGCAGGGCATCCCGATTTTGGGTGCCCCGAGGGAGGTAATCGATCGGCATCTTATAGATTCCTGGGCCGATTGTGCTGGGTTTTGATCCACTTTAAGCCTGTGTACAGACGCATTTTGTTCTGCCACAGTAGGAAGTGCATGTGGTGCCTACAGCGACATGTTTCTCCAGGAGCACCCGAACTGGGAGGCAGCTAGTCCTGTTGCATGGTGAAATGAGCTGCTGACAGCGTGATCGGGGGTCAAAACCAGGTGACTCCCTAGAAAACCAGGTGACTCCCTAGAAAACCGGGTGACTTGGCATGTCTGAAGATGCCTGCACATGAGTTTCATTCTGTGGGGCGTTCCAAATCAGTAGCCACTAAGGGAAGGATTAGACCCCCGACTAGACTTTTTCACTCTAATTCGGGTTTTGGTGCACTTTAAAAGCCAGAAATTTAGTTTGATTAGAAAATTAAGCTTTTTGATTGAAATCTGATTTATATGTTGGAACCACAGAATATATAACCGATCTATATATTCTATAGCAGTGGTCCCCAACCACCGGGTCGCGGACCGCTACCGGTCCGTGGCTCAAATGGTACCGGGCCCTGAGGCTATCGCGCCCTGCGCTCCAAACCCCCGCCCCTTACATCATCCCTGCACCCACCTGCACTCAGTGCTTCTATACAGGCCGTGCGCAATGAGATGATATCACCGCACACGGCCTGTATAGGAAGCCCTGCGCTGCAACATTAGAAGCGACAGCCGTGGCAGACCCGAGCCACCCCACCCCCAAAACCCCCCGCCCGAACACAGCAGGCATGTGATCTGAATAGCGCCCACAGGTGAGGATGCGGTGGCTAAGTGGCAGTGTGAATTGGTGAAGAGGAGGCGGCATGGAGAGGCTGCGGGGACTGCAAGTGCAGGCGGCGGTTGAGGCAGCAGTGAAGCTCAGTGGTAAGTGATCCAATGCTGCCGCACCACCCCCAGCCACACCCCCAGCCCCGCCCCCAGTAAACTCCCCCCCCCCCGTCCACGGTGAAAAAAAGGTTGGGGAGCACTGTTCTATAGTATTGCCCAACTGGCAGAGATATGGAGACTCAAGTAGAATTCCATTGTGAGCAGCAGCGGCTAGGGCTAACAATCAGCCCTGGATTTTACCAGCACCTGGGCTGCCCATGACCACCAGCCAGTGGCATCTCTGCTGCTTCCTGACCAGTCCAACCAGTGTGCTCCAAGACTAAGGCTATATCATTAGGGGGAGGACATGGGCTGGGGCTGCTTGGGTGAGGGGATAGAGCATACCTCCCAAGTGTCCCTCTTTGTAGTCCATGTCCCTGTGTTCCTTGTTCTCCTTTGTCCCTCTTTGAGGTGTAACATGCAGATGTGCAGCAATAAATGATTAATTTGCCTATTTAGAGTGTTTCTATTGTAATTGCTACACCCTATCTCCTATCCATCCCTCCATGAAGGGGTGTGGCTTAAACTGGACCTTCAGCATGATTTAATGAGCATCTAAAATTACTATATCTTAAAGCGGACCATCACTCTGAATAAGAGCCTATCTTATATGTTTCCCACACCCTGTACATACAGATTGCCCACATTAATCTGAGCAATTAATGTGAGCAATCTGTATGTACAGCGTGGGGGAAACATATAAGATAGACTCTCATTCAGAGTGAAGGTCCGGATTAATGTGAGCAATCTGTATGTACAGCGTGGGGGAAACATATAAGATAGACTCTTATTTAGGGTGAAGGTCCGCTTTAATTTAACATTTGTCCCTCCCACCCTGAAAAGTTGGTAGGTATAGGGGAGAATGCTGAAGGGGCTGGGATTGGGTGAGAGTGTTAGTAAAGGCAGTAGTGCAGCCCACCGGGCATTTGCCTAGGTTTTCCTATGGCCAGTCCGCTGCTGATGGTGAGGCAGTCACCTAGTGAGACAGACACAGGGGCGTTTCCGGTTGCCACCACGTGGTGTCGCCCTATCCGCAGCTATGTTACTATAGAGTGGGAGAACAAGTCAGACCAGCTCCTACCGGCGCTACTCGGGGAAAGGTCACTCAAGATGGCTGCGCTGGCTGTGCTGAGGAGCTTGGCTCCCGCCCGACTTCTGTCAGGTGCGTGTGCTGACTTCCCGCCCCTACCGACCCACCGCCCGCCACACTGCCGCCAACTTCCCGCTCTAGTGGCGCCACACGGCGCGGAGCTGCTCTGTTCCCGCGTAGCGCTCCGCTGCCTGTCACTCACAGGACGTGTCCTTCCGCGGCGCGAGGCCCCTTCACCTGAGGTGACTTTAGTGCCGCCATTGTGTCACCTCACAGCGCTGCCTTCTTGTGCAGGGTGGTCCGTGCAATTATATAAATATGGATATTTATATGGATTATATAAATATGGATATATTGCTCATTGTGTTTTGCGCACCATCACATCTAGGACATTGACAGTCTGCAGAACTTTTTTCTTTAGTTCCTCATCTAGCCACATTTTTATTTGTTTATGATATAGTGGAGGAAGTTTGGTTTAATTTTTATGCTTTTTCCTCCCAACCTATTAATTTGTTCCCAACTTCCCAAATAAGAGAATGGAAGTGTATCTAATAGAGAGGCGGTAGCACTGGGCAGATGCTGGGGCCCTTGCACCTTGGGGGGCCCAACCTCATGGCCTCTACCCTGTGCAGCCCCTATGCAGGACCTTACAGTAACCAGGACTAAGGACTGCTGTCAGCTGGGGGCAGATTGGCCATTGGGAGAGACTTTCTTTCATTCTATCATTTCTTTCCATCTATTTTTTATTTTCCTCT
Source organism: Gastrophryne carolinensis (assembly GCA_027917425.1). Classification (NCBI taxonomy): domain Eukaryota; kingdom Metazoa; phylum Chordata; class Amphibia; order Anura; family Microhylidae; genus Gastrophryne; species Gastrophryne carolinensis. Next base: position 51,706,805 of record CM051240.1, read on the forward strand.
GTTCTTTTGACCAATTCATTTCTTTTCTTGTTTCCTTTTATTATTTCTGACAGACTTTCTATTATTTGTTTCTTTCCTTCTAGTCTTCTTTCTTTTATTCAATATATTCTTTGTGTCTTTCATCTGTTCATTCTGCTATTCCTTTTTTCTTGTTTTCTATTTTTTGTCAGTCTTTCTTCTTTCTTTTTTATTCTCTCCCATTCCTTTTCTGTTTTCTTTTTTTCTGTCATTCATTTCAGTCTTTGTTTCTGTCATTCATTCTATGCTTTTGTTCTTTGTTTCATTCCATTTTTTTATATTTCCATATATATATATATATAATATATATTATATATATGTCATATCCCGTCTGGATTACTGCAACATCCTTCTTTGTGGCTTACCAACTAACAGACTGGCACCCCTCCAATCTATCCTGAACTCTGCTGCTCGCCTCATCCATCTCTCCTCTCGCTACTCTAGTTCTGCGCCTCTCTGCCAATCCCTACACTGGCTGCCAGTCCCACAGCGAATCCTGTTCAAAACTCTAACTCTCACATACAAAGCTCTTTCCAACCAGGCCCCTCCCTACATCTCATCTCTATTCCAACAGTATCAACCTAGACGCAGCCTCCGCTCCTCTGCCGACCTACTTCTGTCCTCCTCCCTGGTCACCTCCTCTCACGCCCGCCTCCAGGACTTCTCACGTGCAACCCCAATCTTCTGGAATGCCCTCCCCCACCCAATCCGCCACTCCACAACCCTCAAAACCTTCAAAGGCGCCCTTAAAACTCACTTATTCAGACAAGCATATAATCTGGCCTAACCAATCTTCTAAAGGGCACATGCCACAAAGCTCAATACTGACTGTTTGTGATCCTTCCCCCTCGTCTTCACCCCTCTTCCTTTAGACTGTAAGCTCGCAAGGGCAGGGCTCTCTCCCCAATTGTATCCTGTATTCAGAATATCCATTGTCAACTCTGTACAACTGCATTTGAATTAGTATATGTACCGTATGTTTCTACCCTGTCTGTAATTACTACTTTGTAAAGCGCTACGGAAGATGATGGCGCTATATAAATAAACAATAATAATAATAATAATATATAATTGCACATTTCTCCCTCTGTTTTCAGCTTCACATCTTTGATTTTTACCTTCCCTCCATCTCTCTTTTGTACTTTCTTTCTCTGTATTCCTATTTTTCCCTCCTCTTTTTCTAGCCCATTTCAACTCTTTCTATCTCAGCTTTTTTTTCTTCGTTCTTTCTTTGCATCCCTATTCAACACTCTTGCTTTCCTTCTCTGTCCTCCTTTTTTACCGTCTCTCCATCTCTCTCTTCCAGACTTTTTTTTTTTGTTTCTTTCTCTGCATTCCTACTTTTCCTCCTCTTTTTCTAGCCCCATTCAACTTTCTTCTTTCTTTTTCTCTCTCGGCTTTCTTTCATTCACTCTTTCTTTTATTATTTTCTTCTTCTAGGGGGGCTCCATCCTGAAATCTTGCACAGGGTGACACTTAGCCTAAGGCCAGCCCTGATTCCTTATAATATTCTTTTCTTTTGAGCATTCCTTATATACTTTGTCATTTCTTCTATTATTTGTTTCTTTCTATTCTTATATATTCTACCCTATGGGCCGAGGCCCTGCATAAAACCTGGAGCCGGCCACACGGAATGTGGGGTTCTTGTTAGGAGTGTAACATAAACATCACAGGATCCTGTGGCAAAAGTCAGTGGGCCTCCCACACAAGGGCTTTCTCCCCAGCAAAAAAAAAACAGGATTCCTGGCCCTAGAGTCAAAAGGGCTCCAGGGCCAGACCAGACTCCCACTATGTGACCTGCCCCCCCCAGTTCTCCCTGCAACTCACTTTAAAACCCCACTCCAGTGGTGCAGGCTCTTCCCTTCAACCATGAAAAAAGGCACTTGCTTAACCCCGTGTGTGATCCATCTCGCCGAGTCTCCTCTTCATCAGGGGAATGGGGGGTTTGTGCCTCGGATTGCCCCCATACGCCCCCGGGCTCTTCCGCAGTGAAGGAGGCCCCCCTCCGCCGTCATCACAGCTAGCTCTGCCTCTTGTGAGCGCCTCCTGTGATGTCATAGTGCTCTCGGAGCTGTCAGATGCCGGTGGGTGACCCCTGGAGGGAGGTTGGAGGTGTAGGGGGCTGTGATCCCCAACACCCCTTTAGTGATCACCCCCAGGCAGCTGTCATCAGATTACCGGGGAACACAGGATCGGAGGAGAGTGTTAAGAAAAAACTAAATAAAAATAATTTTCTCAAAACATCCTCCAGGCAGCATACATGAGACCTTGTGTCTCCGCCTCTTGATAGGGAACACCTGACCTCTAGATTAGCATAAAATTCCACTCCTCCTTCCAGTCCCCAGTTGTTTTTCGTGTTCCTCCTTGGGATAGGAGCCACACCACTAGCTCCAGAACCTTGTGGGTGCTGTGGGTTTTGGTAGGCTGACCATCTCCTGGTCCTGGAGGCATGCTTTAGCCAGGGGCTTGGGATACCCCCAGGAACTCGGCCAGTGTTCTATTCTTTGATCCCGGTATCTTATGGGGACAAAGGGGGGTAAGCGAGATATTCTAAGTATGTCACACACCCCACTTCAAACATTAATAATTACACTAGGGTTAACGCACCGCTAGGTGGCAGCATTGCAGAGAACTCTCCAAAAAACTTCAACAGGCCCCTCCCGGTCTATACATACCTGGTACCTCCCAAGAACCTCCCAGTGTTGTTCTCTGCAAGGTGGCGACAAGACAGAAGAAAGAAGTCTCCTGCTTGCAGGTAGCCGGGGTATCCCCCCCCCCCCCCCCCCCCCCGTGGTCTATTTCTGCCCGGCTCTTGTTTGAGAGTATACTATTTACTGGCAGCCTCCCAGCTTCGGCTGTAGGCCGGGCAAAAAGGTAGCCGGCACCATTGGTGCCTAGGAGATTAGCTCCTCCGCTCGACCCTTCATTGCGGGGCATAGCGGGATTCCCGGAGTGGTGATCCGGATGTGGGATGCCCCATTTAATAGGAGGTTAGCGGTCAGGATGTGCCTAGCCCTGGGATATTGTTATTTCACATTCCGGGGTGTGGGGCGCGCTTGGGACGGTGACATGCTGTGTGAGTGTGGCTGCTGCGCTCTACATTGTGAGGCTTTTCGTGATTTTTACTGTGACTACCTTTATTGCAAGTTTTGCCTGGGTGTCCCTCTGTCCCCCTGTCTGTGTGTCTGTCCTCTCCCCTCAGGAGCCGGGGGGGGCGGGGCCTCGCCGTGTCCGGCACTTGCAGCCTGCGTGTCCGGTCTGCACAGGGGGGGGGGAACTGAGTATCGGTGTGTGGGTCTGTGTCTGGTGCGCACTGGGAACCGGCGGGTTGCTCCGCCGGTCCCGTCCTTGAGGTCTGAGCGCGGTCTCCGCCGCCAGACGCTGCCAGGCGGCGGGGTCGCGCGCGCGCGGGCCGCGCACTGATTGGATGTCCCGGAGGGGCGGGGCCTTCTCGGCTCCCGCGCTCCCGGAGCTTGTCTTCTCCTCCCTCACAGCGCTGTGTGCGGGCCGCCATCTTCTGCGGTGCCTGGCTGCGCGGTTTCTCTCTCCCTCTCAGGTAGGCGTTTTTAGTTTTCTTGCGATGGCCCCTCGGATTGCGTCCTCTCCTCCTCCTCCTCCTTCCTCCTCGCTCCGGCGCATCTTTTAAGGTGCTGGTTTGTATTAACCATTTCCTGTGTCTGAGGGGGGGGGTGGTGTAAGGGGGGTTTTGTATGTTATGTTGGTTTTGGTATATGGTGCTGGATTGACGCCTGTCCCTCTCCCTTTGTGTCTTTCAGATCCTGGGATCCCGTCTGGCAGGGCTCTCCCGGTCATATATACCTGGCTCGTGGGGGGTGTTTTTTCATTGCAATATATATATATATATATATATATATATATATATATATATATATATATATATATTTATATCTTTATATATTTTTATAAGGGTCTTATGCTATTCCCCTGGGTCAGGATCTTGTGACTATCCTTAGACAATTGTTAGGTTATTAAGGGGCATCCCGGGTCGCGTACCGCATAAATCCCTGGGTTCTGCGAATACCATAAATTTCACCACATGGAGGCTGCCACAGATACCGGGAATGGTTCTTCCGGACAATCCAAGGTGTGCGGGGGTTGTGGGACTCCGCTCCAGGGAGATGATGTCATTTTGTGTATCCCTTGTGCACAGCAGAACATTGCACGGCAGTCCAGTACTCCGGTGCCTAGCACTTCTTCAGCCGCGCCATCTCCCTCTCCCCCTCGCTTATTCCGGACCCCGTGTGACGTTGTCCTGGGCGGGGATTTGCAGTCTGATGTATGTGCCCGCTTGACCAGCCTTGAGAAGCGGTTTTCTGCTATAGCCGCTCAGAAGGTTTCAGCTAAGTGGAAGCATCTGTCTCCGCCTCCGCCGGATTCAGATGAGGAAGTGGTGGGAGATCTGGATTGGTCGGATCGTCCCCGTGAAGAAGGTGAGCTCATTGAGGAAGAAGATTCTGATGTTCAGCAGTTGCTGGGTTCTGAGGGGGATCAGGATGATGGCCTCCCTCTCGATTCCTCTACCATTCTGAGCCAGATGTTTGAGGTTTTGGATTTGGAGCCTCCGGTTGTTGCTCCTAGGCCTAAGGGTCAGCTTTTTGGGGTGTCCAAGCAGCGTTTGGAGTTTCCCAGCCAACAGCATTTTGAAGAAATTGTTTTCAAGCAATGGGAGCAACCTACACGTCTTGTTGGTGTGCCGTCTAGCTGGGATAGGAAGTATCCCTTTCCGGCGGAATTGATGAAGCGTTGGTCTGTTCCCCCTGAGGTAGATACTCCGGTCCTGGGACTGTCCAACACGGCGGTCGTGCATTCCCCTGACACGACTTCGCTCAGGGACGGCGAGGATCGCCGGGTTGATCAGCTTGCCCGTCATGGTTTTGTATGTGCGGGTTCGGTGTTAAGGCCTGTCTGTGCTTCGGCCCTGTTGACTTTTGCTGTCAGGTCTATTGTCAGGGACTTGGGGGTGGATCTCGAGCCCACCAGTGATGAGTCCCTTGGGCTTAAGCGCTGCGATGCTTTTTTGTCTTTTATCCTGGCCGCTCAGGATGCCATGCTGATGTGTGGCAGGGCTACTGCCTTGCTGGTGGCTATCCGGCGCTGTGTGTGGTTGAGACAGTGGACGGCCGATTTTCATTCTAAAAGATCGCTCATGGCTCTGCCCTTTTTGGGTTTGAGGCTTTTTGGTGAGAGGCTGGATTCTGTTGCCAAGGGAGGTAAGTTACCTCAGCGCAAGAAATTTCGCCGTTCCTTTCGGGGGATGGTCTCGTTCAATCCGTCCTTTCGGGGAGTCGGAGCCGGTAGAGGTGCAGGCTCCTCGGCCCCCAGGGGCGCCAGTTGGAATAGGGGCAGAGGCCGTGGCCGCCCCACTCGCGTCTGGGGTGCCAAGCCCAAGCCGGCTGCCAAGCCCACCCAGCAATGAGGGGGCGCCCTCACCCGTTCGGGTGGGGGGACGGTTGCAACTTTTCTCCCGGGTGTGGGACCAGGAGGTCCCGGACAGATGGATCCGGGAGGTGGTTTCGGCCGGTTACAAGTTGGAGTTCGAGTCCCGTCCTCCTCCAAGGTTCTTCAGGTCTCGGGTGTCTTTGGATCCTTTGGCCGCGCAGGGGCTCCTGGCGGCAGTAAGGAATCTTCTAGATTTAGCTGTCATTTGCCCGGTTCCTCCTTCAGAGGTGGGGCGCGGGTTTTACTCCAATCTCTTCACGGTTCCCAAAAAGGACGGGTCCTTCCGTCCTATTCTGGATTTGAAGTTCCTCAACAGGTTTATTCGTCCTCGGAAGTTTCGCATGGAAACCCTGCGGTCTGTGATCGGTTCGCTTCGGCAGGCGGACTTTATGACGTCCATAGACATCAAGGATGCGTACCTGCACGTGCCGATCTTTCCTGCTCATCAGCGGTTCCTTCGTTTCGTGGTGGGGGATCGGCATTTTCAGTTTGTGGCTCTTCCGTTCGGCCTCACCTCTGCTCCGAGAGTGTTCACCAAGTTGGCGGGGGTGATGGCCCTGCTCAGAGCTCAGGGGATTCGCATTGTGCCTTACCTGGACGATCTTCTCATCATGGCTCCTTCCTTCAGTCAAGCAGAGGGGGACACCAGCACGGTGGTGTCTATGTTGGAGAGGTTCGGCTGGGTGATCAATTACCCCAAGTCCTCGCTGGTTCCGGCCAGGGTGGTGACCTTTCTGGGGATGTCGTTGGACTCCTGCCAGCACAGAGTGTTTCTTCCTCAGGCCAAGGTTCTGTTGATTCAGGAATTGGTCCAGCTGCTCCTCTCCCATCCTCATCCGTCCATTTGTCTGGGGATGAGACTGGTGGGGTTGATGGTGGCCTCGTTCGAGGCAGTTCCCTTTGCTCAGTTTCATACGAGGACTCTTCAACTTCATCTTTTGGCGTCTTGGAACCGGTGTCCGGGGGCGTTGGATCGGTCCTTCCGGTTGTCCCCTCGGGTTCGGCAGTCCCTTCTGTGGTGGTTGGTCTCGGACAACCTTCTGAAGGGCAGGTCGTTTCTGACTCCACTTTGGGAAACTGTCACTACGGATGCCAGTTTGTCAGGCTGGGGAGCTTTTGGGAAGGATCTTCGGTTTCAGGGGCAGTGGGACCCTCAGGAGGCCCACTTGCCCATCAATGTTCTGGAATTGCGAGCCATCAGGTTGGTTCTGTCTCGTTTGACGCATCATTTACAAGGTCTGCCGGTTCAGGTTCGCTCAGACAATCAGACGGCGGTTGCTTACATCAATCACCAAGGCGGGACTCGCAGTCTGGGTGCCCACAGGGAAGTGTCTCTGATTTTGGTCTGGGCGGAGACTCATGTCCCTTGCATCTCGGCAGTTTACATTCCGGGAGTGGAAAACACAGAGGCGGATTTTCTGAGCCGGTGTGCGTCCCGTCGGGGGGAGTGGTCTCTCCATCCCCAGGTGTTTCGGTCACTTTGCCTCCGGTGGGGGACGCCGGAGGTGGATCTGTTTGCCTCTCGTCACAATCACAAGCTTCCGTCCTTTGTGTCCCTGTCCCGGGACCCTCTGGCTCTGGCGGTGGATGCCATGACCCTGAGCTGGAGGGACCTGGGGTTTCTTTATCTGTTTCCTCCGATTCCCATGCTAGGCAGGGTTCTGCGAAAGCTGGTTATGGAGGGAGTTCCCGCCATTCTCGTGGCTCCAAGGTGGCCAAGGCGGGTGTGGTTCGCGGACATCGTTCGTCTGGCCATAGATCAGTTCGATCTGCCTCTTCGGCCAGATCTTCTCACTCAGGGTCAACTCTGTTACCCCAGTTTACAAACGCTGGCTTTGACGGCTTGGCTGCTGAAACCTCCATCTTAAAGGAGGAGGGTCTTTCGGATGCGGTCATTCAGACTCTTATTAGTGCTAGGAAGAGATCTTCTTCTTCCATCTATTACAGGTATTGGAGATCTTATATTGATTGGTGTGAGGCTAGGTCTTTGCCTTGCCGGGTCTTTTCTGTGTCTAGGATTTTGGAGTTTCTTCAGTCGGGGCTGGACTCCGGTCTTCAGCTGAGTACCTTGAAGGGGCAGGTTTCTGCTTTGTCTATTTTTTTCCAGAAATCTTTTGCTAGTCATTCCTTGGTCAAGACTTTTTTCCAGGGGGTTTCGCATGTGCGGCCTCCAAGGAAGCCTTTGCTCCCAGTGTGGGATTTGAATTTGGTTCTTTCCGCTCTTAAGGCTCCTCCTTTTGAGCCTTTGCGGGATGTCGCTTTGTCCATTCTTACTCAGAAGGTTGCCTTTCTGGTGGCCATCACTTCGGTTCGGCGTGTTTCAGAGTTGGCAGCTTTGTCTATTCAGGCTCCTTATTTTGAGGATCATCAGGACAAAGTGGTTTTTCGTTACAAGTCAGATTTTCTCCCTAAAGTGGTTTCTGCTTTTCATCTTAACCAGGACATTGTTCTTCCTTCCTTGTGTCCTAAGCCTAAGCACTGCTTGGATGTGGTACGATGTGTCAGGTACTATCTACGTGCTACGTCTTCTTTTCGTAAGACTGATGCCTTTTTTGTTGTGCCATGTGGCCCTAGGAAGGGTTTGGCTCCGGCCAAATCTTCCATTAGTAAATGGATTCGTCAGGCCATTGTTGGTGCTTATTCGGCTAAGGGGAAGGATCCTCCTTTCCGCGTTATTGCTCACTCTACTTGTGCGGTTGGTGCGTCCTGGGCTTTTCAGCACCAGGCTTCGGTTGAACAAGTGTGTAAGGCTGCAACTTGGTCTTCTGTTCATACTTTTTCTAAGTTCTATAGGGTTGATGTGCGGGCCTCAGCGGATGCTGTTTTTTGGCCGTAAGGTTTTGCAGGCTGCAGTGGTTTGAGTTATTGCCTGTTCGGATACCCACCCTTTTCTGGACACTGCTGTTGGATGTCCCTAGTGTAATTATTAATGTTTGAAGTGGGGTGTGTGACATACTTAGAATAATACCATTTTGTGAATACTCACCTGTAAAATGGGTATTATAAGTATGTCACACACCCCACTTCACCCGCCCTTTTCGGTATCCTGGCTCTTTATTTGGTGAAGTTTAGTTCTTTACGTTGAGGGTTACATTGTTGGTCTGGTACCTTGTCTTACTGCTGTTCTAATACTGGGTGATTCTTGGGAGGTACCAGGTATGTATAGACCGGGAGGGGCCTGTTGAAGTTTTTGGGAGAGTTCTCTGCAATGCTGCCACCTAGCGGTGCGTTAACCCTAGTGTAATTATTAATGTTTGAAGTGGGGTGTGTGACATACTTATAATACCCATTTTACAGGTGAGTATTCACAAAATGGTATTTTTTCCCTCTTACTGAGGATGAATGGAAGGAGAGTACTGGATGACGGGTCCCAAAAGGGGGTTCTGTTGCTTTAAGGATGAGCGGGGAGGAGGGGAGACTGAGGCGCTCATGGCAACATTGGGTGCTTCCCTCTCTTGTCCAGCGCTTATCCCTCCTCTTGGGGGCATGAGGGCTGTGCAAGCCAGGTTTGGGGAGTTTTTAACTCCCCAAGACCTGTAAAGTTTCTTGGTTTTTGTTGCTTGACCCAGGGGCATCCCGATTTTGGATGCTCTACTTCGTGACCCCACCCCCAGGTTTCACCATAAAATGCTGGGGGTGCGGACGTTCTCGCTCCCCACTGTTTACATCAGCAAGTGAGCCGCCTGAAAAGGTGATTTTTGCTGGGACCCGGGGGGGCGCATCCAGGGGAAGGCCAAGGCCCATGTTAGGTTTTGTTCCATGTGAATACTCACTGTCCAGCCATGCTACCATACAGCAACCACTGTCCCAGTGTCTTACTGGCTCATTGGCAGCCTATAATATCACAGGGTGGGTGTACATGGGGTCTCCAAACCCATTTGAATATTTAAATCTATTTTTGTGCCTAACAAAGGCATCCTGGAAGGGCAGAGGACTTAAAATCTTGAATTTGGTTTTTGAGTCTACTTAAAAGCGGACCAAAACCTCACCTAGTGTCTAAATGTCTTTGAAGGAGAAACCCTAAACCAGGATGCCAAGCAGTGTAAGGTTCATCTGATCCCGCGGCGCTGATATGGCAATCTGCAGATTGCTGATGGGGGTGTGCAGGGGGGAGGGAGCATAAATGTGTTTCTTATGCTAAAATAGAGAACATCATTACCGGTATAACCAAATTCATGTGTGTATGTTGGCAACCTCTTTTATTCTTCAGGTTCGCTGAATGCCCGTTGCAGTGCACTGACCCCATGGAAGCAACACCAAAGCAGCAGATCCTTCGGTAACAGCAAGGTCCTGGTAGAGCTGGATGAATCTACCGGTAAGCGAGAGAGACCCGGAAGCCTAACGGCCATTGGATTGGTTGTGTTAGTCATATTTATTAACAGTTTCACAATTATTTCCTGAAAAGAGCCTCCCATTTATTAATTATCCCGGCTGGCAGCAGGCATGGGCACCGGGGCCAGTCAGCGAGCCAACAGCACAACAAGTGGACCACATGAGTCTATGGCCCTTATTTAACAAGGGATAGCGCCAGGTAGCGAATGGTGAGCGAACGGTAATGACGCTCACCGCCACGAGAACGCCGGCTCCCCTCCGCAAACACACATTTATCAAACCAATCCTGCTTAGCGACTGACAGAGCGCCAGATAGCGAATCATTCATCATTATTCCAGCCTCACCCCACAGCGCCAGCGAGCGACCTTGAACAGCGACAGGTATGACCTCTCGCTACCTGGCGCTCTCCAATGCATTTCAATGGAGCAATCTTTAAATATTCTTAATTAATTGCTATTAATTTTTTTTTTTTTTTTTTTTAAATGTCAACAATTCTGTGACCACTTCTGCAATGTTAGATATTTTTTTTAAGGTTAAAAAAAAAAAAAAATTTGTGCAGAATTGATATTACAGGTCTGATATTAATGTATTCATATTACAAAATGTTTTGAAAAACATGTTTGTTTTTTTTTGGTTTCCAAAAATATGGTTGTTTGGGGGTTAAAAAAATACTTTTAACCCATCGCCGCCAGCGCTCTGGGGTTTAAACAAGCATTTCACAGCGCGAGAATTTTTTGAGCGTGATTTGTTAATGAATATGCTGGGAGCCGTTCGCTATGGCCGTTCGCTGTCATGCGCTCCCATACAGCGCGGAACCTGTGAAACAGCGACTCCTAACCCTGTATTCAACATTACTGCACACCGACGGGGTCGCTGTCAACAGCCGAACAACGGCCAAGCACAGCGAATACTAGCGGGCGCTGTGAAAATCACGCTACTGTCGCTCATCTGTCGCTACCTGGTGCTATTAATGAATCGGCCTCTATGTTCCCCTCCTATATCTCTTTCCTTGCAGTCATCCTTACTGAGCCTTTGCTTAACTGCCTTTACACTTCAGTTCTACTTACCCCACTTTTCCTTTTCCTACAGTGGGTCAGGGGCCACATCAGATGGCTCCAAGGGCCACAGATTGAGCATATGTGGTTTAGGGTGATCCAGGTAATTTTTACACTGCAGGGTGTCCTAAATCGGGAGGGGATTTATTTCTCTCCAGTGGGGCATCCCCCCCCCAGATCATCAAATGTACTCACCTGGCCAGTGATCCCATGGTGCACCAGTGCACAAACCTGTTTCCTCCTCCTCCAGTAAAAGTGAAAACCACGCTTGGCTGGAATGTTTTTGATGCTATCTTGTGCTGATTTTTATCATTAGACCGCTTTTCATGATAAATGCCCTTTCAGGGTAGGATTTACAAGAGCCTTTAAATGTATATTTCCACCTTATTTCTGGAATGTTCATTAGATGGTGCCGGCGGCCATACATATTATTGTCCTTTATGCGCTAATTGAAGCTTTGTCATTGAATATCTGTCACAAAGCAGCTGGTCAGTGCGTTGGGATCACATTGCTGGGCAGCCTGCCATGCTTGTTGATCAAAGTCTCCACCTGATCAGGAGGAAATAATGCAGCTTTGTCTTTTTTTTTTTATTCCAGGGGTGGCTGTCATGAAACTGAAGAACCCTCCGGTGAATGGTCTCAGTCTGGAGCTACTGACAGAATTTTCTATCAGTCTAGATAAACTGGAGATGGACAAAAGCTGCCGGGGGCTTATCCTGACTTCTGTATGTAAACCTCTGTGCTGCACATGTGGTTTTGCTCTCTATGGTGCAACAAAGAAACCCATTGCATCATCATTGCTTCATATGTAATCTATAATGATGCCCAGCTTCCCCTTCTTAAAGCGGTCCTTCACTCTGAATAAGAGCCTATCTTATATGTTTCCCACACCCTGTACATACAGATTGCTCACATTAATCCAGACCCTCACTCTGAATAGGAGTCTATCTTATATGTTTCCCACACCCTGTACATACAGATTGCTCACATTAATCCAGACCCTCACTCTGAATAGGAGTCTATCTTATATGTTTCCCACACCCTGTACATACAGATTGCTCACATTAATCCAGACCCTCACTCTGAATAGGAGTCTATCTTATATGTTTCCCACACCCTGTACATACAGATTGCCCACATTAAAAATCATCCTACCTGCATCTACTGCATATTATGAGCCTTTAAAGTGGACCAACACCCAGGACACCCAACACTGTGTGAAACCCCCCAGAAACCCCAAAAAACTCACCTCTCCCCGCTCCCACGTGAATGCCGCAGCCAATCCCCGCCAACGTCCAGGCGGGGGACAGGAACGTCCAAGCCGCTTCCGCTTCCGGCGGCGGAAGCGGCGGCGGATCAGGTAAGATCTTTTTGGGGTTTCTGGGGGGTTTCACCCCGCGGGACATCCCGATCTCGGATGTCCCGCGGGGTGGGAGGTGATCGGCCCGGGAATCTTATAGATTTCCGGGCCGATCACCCCTGGGTGTTGGTCCACTTTAAACATCCAAGATGGCAGCTTATGGAAGCCGCCATCTTATCAGGCAGCCTGCAAACAGGAAGTGCCTCCTGACTGTGCTGCTCTGCATTCTGGGACTGCTGACCGTTACCTAACCCCAGCTCTGCTCTGTCTGAGCAAAGCACAGCTATAACCCGCCCCCCTGTACCTTATCCCACTCTCCTCTCCTCAGTAAGTGTGATGCTTCTGAGTCAAGATGGCGGCGCCCGTATCCTAAATTCCTGAACAGAGTTGCAGCCCAGTGGGGGGAAAGAATAATAAGTTAGTGACTAAAAACATAAAATATATTAATTTTAGATGCTGGGGAACCATTTTTTAAGAGTTTGGGCTTTTCATTAAATCACGCTGAAGGTCCGGTTTAAAACAGCGGTTGTAAGAATAGAATATTTTATCTCGTTGTACTTACTTATTATTAACAATGATTTACATGAAAGCTATCATTTTGAAATGGCAGCTCACAGGGGTGCACATGTGATGAGACCAGGCCTTAGACAGCACTGCAGAGGGGGGCAGCTTTTTTATTTATTTTCTTTTTAATATATAGTCAGTTTTTTTTTCTGAATGCTGCGAATGTTTTTCAAGTCAGCTATTGGTAGCTCAGCAGCTCCAGCCCACTTCCATTCCTACCCCCCGTTTTTGAGGTGTGGACGGGCATCTTTCTAAAGTTCGGCTAAGAGGTTAGGTTCACCCCTGACAGCTCAGGGGGAATATAACCTGGCAGAACAGGGGTGATCGCACCCGGGAGGATTATGGGTGTAGCAAGATGGCGGCATGGGAGCGAGAGGTCCACAAGCTGACTGCCTGTTAACGTGGCTTGGTCATTAATAATCACGCAGGGAGTTATTAATGACCTTTTTAAAGTGGACTGTCACCCAGGGGTGATCGGCCCGGGAATCTTATAGATTCCCGGGCCGATCACCTCACTCACCGCGGGACATCCGAGATCGGGATATCCCGCGGGGTGAAACCCCCCCAAAAAAACCCAAACTCCTTACCTGATCCGCCGCCTCCCATGCGTCCCTCTAGACGTGTGCGCACCTTTGCCGGCCGTCTGTGAATGGCGGGCGCGCGCGCGCCGAGAGTGACGCACAGGAGGCGGCGGATGCGCTGTCTTGGACGCCGCTGTCACCCGCTTGGACGTCGGTGGGGATTGGACTGCGCGGTCACGTGGGAGCGGGGAGAGGTGAGTTTTTTGGGGGTTTCTGGGGGGTTTCAGAGAGCGGGACCAAAACCCAGGATAGTCAAAATCCTGGGTGTTGGTCCACTTTAAAGGTTTCAGCCTGCTTGAAGAGCTACTGAGCAAGGCACCTAACCACTTCCTCTAGATAGAAGACCTGCATTACAGAGCTTCCTAGGGTTCCCTAACTGGAGGGCTATCCTATTATCCTAGCATAGAAATACTCTGCTGTTGTAGATTTGTGTGCCCATGCCAACTCGCCACCAGTTTCTGCAGAAATTCCCACCCCGTACAGTGGCATCACAGTGGCCGAGCATATGCTCATCTCGTGAATGTGATGTATGTTGGGCGCTGTAACAACAGTATAGTGCTGCAGCGAGCGAGAGGTAGCGCTCCACACCGTATTTACAAAACACTAGAGACACAGAACGTCGTCGCTCTAAAGCTGGGCGCTGTAGCATAGAGCACCAGATGCTGTGTGATCCAAGTCTGTTTTTGAACACATATTCACCAGTAACAAAGCGAAAACACATGGAATGACATTGTTTTAACACAATGGGACAATAACACTTTAGTACCAGACCTGAAGTCCAAAAAATGTATAAAAGTGTTTGTTTGCAGCCAGGAGAGGTCACACAATGATTTGAGAAAAGAAAATGAAATTGACAAGCACACTATTTATACACAACAAATGAAGCCCCACTGAAATGTATGGAAGAGGGAACAGCGCTACAGAGCGACGGGTACTACATGGCACTCCTGAGCCTAGAGCGCCGGCGCTTTACACTGAGCCGCCTGGATTAATACATGTGACCCTACATTATTATTATTATTATTGTTTATTTATATAGCGCCATCAACTTCCGCAGCGCTTTACAAGGTATGAATACAGACAAGGTAAAACATATAGCACAGAGAACAATACAAAATTAGATGCCACAGGTTAAAACCAAGTGTTGTGAGCACAGGAGACAATAGGGAGGAGAGCCCGGCCCTTGCGAGCTTACAGTCTAAAGGATGGGGGTGGAGACGAAGGGGGCGGGGTCACAAGTGGTAGAGCTTGAGTATGGCTGCATGTGCCATTGAAGGTTATAGGATGGCGCTGTTAGAGGCGCTCACCAGATTAGCTTTCTTAAATTTGGTTTGCGTACAGCGCCCGGTGTTCACATGGCGCTATGTGTTCTTAAATAACCCCCTTTGTGTATATTTCCATTACTTTTCCTACAGAACTCAAGGTCTACTTTATGCACAACACCAAAACCATATGATAAATATTATGAAATATAGATATAAGAAAGTGTGTTAAATAACATTGAATATAATAATGAATGCACCATAAAACCACACCATTCTATGTATTGTGGTGACCACATCATGAGCCACTGGTGAGATTGCCCAGCTCGCGTGTTCTCCATTGTGTGAGCTGCCTAATTACTGGTAGAAATGCAGAGACTGAATGTGTGAATAGTAATGTCTGTTAGGGACTTTAATCCTCGTCAGTATCGATAGAGAGCTGATACTGCGAATGCAACAAATGGCTCTTTGTCAAACATTGTTTGTTTAAACTCAAGGAAAGAAAAAATGGAGCGACCCGTCATCTTTTAGCAAATAATTACAGGTTTGAAAAAAAAGTCCAATGCCAGAGGGGAGGCTGCGGGAAACGCTTTCCGTGCCTGTGTCGGCAGGGCCGTATTTGGTGTTCATGGTGCTCTAGGCACTTTAAATGTTTGAGCCCCCTTTTTTAAGTTAGGTCAAGGTCCATAGAGAAAAAAAAGTGTGTAGGGGGAAAGAGTGCAATGGCGTACCTCCCAAGTGTCCCTGATATTGAGGGACTGTCCCTTTTTCTCATTTGTCCCTCTTTGAGGTGTGACATGCAGATCTGCATCAATAAATGATTCATTTGCCTATTCAAAGTGTTACTATTGTTGTAACTGTTATGCCCTATCTCCTATCATCCTTCAATGAGGGGGCGTGGCCTAATTTACAACTGTCCCTCTTTCTGACCCTGAAAATTTGGGAGGCATGCAATGGGCTAGATGCAGAGTATGTGTGTGGAGTAGGGAAAGGGCACAAAGGGGGAAATGCAGGGAAGCATGTTCCAACTTTTACGGAGTCAAATGACCAAAGCAGTGGAGGGAAAATGCTGTGTTCAACCAATTGCACCCCCCCCTTCATACAAATACACTCTTCGTTCTTCCGTGGCTGGGGGGTGCTTGTTTGGAGGCATTAAAGTGGACCAACACCCACCCCTGATCGGCCCGGGAATCTATAAGATTCCCGGGACGATCAGCTCCCTCCCCGCGGGACATCCGGGATCGGGATGCCCCGCTGTGTGAAACCCCCTAAAACGTACCTTATCGGCGACGGACAAGCCGCCGCCTCCCGCGCGTCCCTCTAGCAGGGCGCGCACTCGCACCGACCGTTTGTGAATGCCGGCGCGGGCCCTGTAAGAGGGGCGCGCGAGGGGCGGCGGCTTATCCGTCACCGATAAGGTACGTTTTTAGGGGCTTTCTGGGGGGTTTCACATAGCGGGGTGCCCTGCGGAAGTGGACCAACACCCAGGATAGTGAAAATCCTGGGTGTTGGTCCACTTTAATGTTCAGGATATGAGAGTTGTAATTTCTTTTCTTTACTGCAGTAGTAAGGCCAGCGCCCCCCCCCCCCCTTCCAGGTTGCCACCCTAGGCACGTGGCTAGGGTTGCCTAATGGTAAATCCAGCTCTGTGTGTCGGCTCACTTCTTGTAGTGTGATTATATCGGGCAGCCACAGGGTATAAATGGAGGAGGGGCTGGCACTGTTATGCAGCTTCAGATCCTGCAGATTGGGCTTGTCCATACCATCATAGCATTGCTTAGTGCTATGAGAAGTCAGTCAGGATCATTTTGTTTTTCCTTGTTTGGAGCTATGATGATCTACATTGATCTATCTTTCGCTTATGCTCAATTATCTTGTTTGATAGGCTTTTCCAAAAATCTTTTCTGCTGGGCTGGACATCACTGAGATGTGTGGAAAGAGTTCGGAGCACTATGCAGCTTTCTGGAGAGCAGTGCAAGAAGCGTGGATAAAACTGTATGGCTCCAACATGATGACAATTGCAGCAGTCAATGCAAGTGTTTATTACGTTACAGTCCTTCAGACTTCTTTTAATTTTAATGCATGTTTTAAAAAATGTAATTTTAATTAGGAGGAGGAGCACCTCTGCGTTTTTTAGCTGCTAAACTGACCCTAACCGATTGCTTAGACAGTCAGCCAGTGCGGGACCAGTGTGACTGCTGTACAATGATTGGCTCACTAAGGTGTCAGTCTCCCTTGGCCACCAGGGGATCAGGCACTCGGTGCTGGGCTGTTTTTTGTTTTAGACCAAGTGCCAGGAAAGGTATGTCAAATGGAGGTTTTAATTTGGGAGGACTTGAACATTAAGATTGATGGTCACCAGTTGGGATGACACCCCTCCACTGCAGATCAACAATGGGTTTTGATGTTTTTTTTGTTACCAATTTAACTGTTGGTTTACTTCAAAGCAGACCAAAAGAAAAAAAAAAGCTGCTCCTTTGTGTAAATCCCTAAGGAAGCCCCCTCCCCCCCACATCTTCGCTCTGCAGTGGCATCCATGTTCTGCATGCTGTGTCTGACAGACCTGATGGGGAGCACGCAGCGGACGGAGCAGGGATAAAGCTGCAGAGCAAAGCCGCCCTGCTCAGTGCCACGTTTGATCACTGTGGGATCATGTAATTCGTGTGACTATGCGGTACAACCTGTGAGGTGTCCTTTAAAGTTTTACACTGCAGGATATCCCTCTTGGAATGCCCCCAGGACACATTTAACTGACACAAAACATGCGTGACATAGAACAGTGGTTGGAAGAGGAGTTGCAAGCATTCCCCGGCTTCTTACGCATCAGGGCATCCCAAATTGAGATGTCTGAGGGAGACCACTGGCCCTGCAGTCTTATAGATTATAGATCGGTGGTTTTCACCCACCCCCCCTTTTTTATTATCTATTTATGTGTTGAACTAAGATTCCCTAATTCTCTGCATATTAATGTTGGGTCCAGGGTTGGATTCTGCTCCACCTTTTAGGGCCTGAGGGAATTTGCTTACATATATTCATTCATTTATATTTAGGTCTAAGGGTATGGGAAGGCATAGGGGTAGTAGTGGGTAGTATATGTGTAAACCACCCCCCCCCCCCCCAAAAAAAAAAAACTTCTGCATATGTTTGTTGCCACAGTGCGCAGAAGAAAAGCGTAAGTGACTCTTCAGTGTTGGGCCTTACAGGCGGGTGAGGGCACAAAACTGAGGCTAAGGGTCTGCTTTAAAGTAAACCTCCTGAAGGGTCCTTTATATAAACCTTACACACCTCCTAATGCCACACAAGACATTGCAGAGATACTATCTTTTCTTTAAGTTACTCCGTCCAATATAAAAATCCCCCTCTGTGTTCACTGGAGGGGTTGATAAAATTTAGGACCGAGGCTTGTTAGTTTTTTTGGGCCTTCTTTAAACGGTCTATTCTAAGTATGTCACACACCCCGCTTCAAACTATTAATTTCGCTTGGGTTAACCCACCTGCAGGTGGCGATGTTGCAGAGAAGTCTTGAAAAAAAGAGCCCCTCCCGGACCATAAATACCTGGGACCTCCCACTCATATCCCAGTGTTCTTCTCTGCAAGATGGCGACAAGACAGAAGAATGAAGTCTCCTGCTTGCAGGTAGCCGGGGTAACTCCCGGCCCCCCTCTCGGTTCTATTTCTGCCCGGCCCTTTTTTATTGCCCTTAGTGAAGCCTCCCAGCCTAGGCTGCGGGGCCGGGTGATGGTAGACGGCACCTTGTGGTGCCTAGGAGCCTAGCTCCTCCGCAGGCCTCATATTAGGGGGCAAAGCGGATATCCGGTCTGGTGATCCCGGATTTGGGATACCCCCGTCCCGTTCCACCCTATGGGTGATGGCCCTGTCCCCCGCTTGGTCCCCATTCTCCCTGCGCTAGAGGGGGGGGCCTCCTTGCGTTGTGTGAGTGGTTGTGCTTTACGTGTGTTTTGTGGGTCTGCTTGTTACTGTTTGGTCTCTCCCGAGACCTGGGCGCGTTTGTCTCTCTTCTGGGGAGCTTCCCCACCTCAGGCACTCGGCGGCTGCGCCGTTCCGTGCCTGGGTAAGGTTTGCTGCTTTGGCGGGGGGGGCGGGGCCCGTCTCGGCGCGTGAGCCGGCGTCCCGCCCGCTCCCGCATGGCGCCATTTTGGGAGTCCGGCTATTGGCCGGGTTCCTTGTCACTGTGTGCTGGTGAGGCGGGGCTGGACACATTGTGCATCGGGCGGCCGTCTCCTTCATCTGTTTGCTGCGTTCTACATGGCGGTGGGCGGGGCCGCGTCTCGCGCGCTGTTCAGTATCATTGGTAGGGGGCGGGGCCGGGGCGCTTTGCGCATCTTGGGCGGCCCGCCTCCATTCTCCTTCCTCCTCGTTCCTGAGGTGCTCTTGCTCTGCTGCTGCAGCTGCTTATGCCGCCGTTGTGAGTCAGTCTTCATGCTTTGTTTTTTGTATAGCAGCATGTGCATATGAATCATATGAATGTTTGGCAGAATATATATCCCGGGTCACATCTTAAAGGGGTCTCCCAGTCTTAGTTACCTGGTAGTCTTGGGGTCATCCCCTACCCCCTCCCCGCCTGTTCCGGACCCCATGTGACGTTGTCATGGGGGGGGGGATTCGCAATCCGAGGTGTGCGCCAGGTTGGCTAACCTTGAGAGAATGTTTTCCAATGTGGTTGCCCAGAAGGCACCGGCTAAGCGGAAGCATCTGTCTCCGGCTGTGCCGGTTTTGTGATGTGGAAGAATTTGAGTCCTTAGACAGGTCCGATTAACCCCCGCTTGAGGAGGGGGAGCTCTTTGATGAATCGGACGACCCTGACGACCTTCAATTTTTTAGTGCTGCTGGTGAGCGGGCGGCGGGGGATGCCTTCGACACCCCTTCGATCCTGGCTCAAATGTTCGAGGTTTTGGCTATCGCCCCTCCTGAGGTGGCTCCCCCGCCAAAAGGTGAGTTATTCGAGGTGGCTATGCCACGTTTGGAATTTCCCCATCAGAGACATTTTGATGATGTCATTCTTAAGGAATGGGAGAAGCCTACTCGCCCTCCTGGTGTGCCGCCGGGTTGGGATAAGAAATATCCTTTTCCGGCGGACCTGGTTAAGCGATGGTCTTCTCCACCTGAGGTTGATGCTCCGGTTTTTGGGGCTGTCTAACACGGCTGTGTTGTACTCTCCCACTGTACTACCATCAAGGATGGTGAGGATCGGCGTATTGACCAGCTGGCTTGCCATGGCTTTGCTAGTGTTGGGTCGGCATTGAGGCCTGTTTGTGCTTCAGCATTACTGCTTTTGGCTTCCAGGTCCATTGTCAGCGACTTGTTGGCTTTTTCCGGCCTGGTCCGGCTTGTGAGGATTTTATTGCTCTCAAGTGTTGAGTCGTTTTTGTCTTTTGTGCTTGCCGCTCAGGATGACGCCATGGTGATGTGTGGTAGGACCACGGCATTGTTGGTGGCTATCCAGCGGTCGGTTTGGTTGCGCCAATGGACTGCTGATTTTAATTAAAAAAAATAAATAAATAAAAACTGGATTCTGTGGCTAAGGGAGGTAAGTTACCTCGGCGCAAGAAACAGCGCCGTTCCTTTCGAGGCGCGGCTTCCTTTAACCCTTCCTTTCGGGGAGCCAGAGCCGGCAGGGGTTTCTGTTTTCTCTGTCTCTAGGGGTGCTGCTTGGAACAGGGACAGAGGTCGTGCCCGTCCTGGTCACTCCTGGGGCTCCAAGCCAAAACCCTCGGCTAAGCCCGCTCAGCAATGAGGGGGCGCCCTCGCCCTTGCGGGTGGGGGGACAGTTGCGACACTTCTCCCGGGTCTGGGACCAAGCGGTCTCAGACAGATGAATTCGGTAGGTGGTGTCGTCCGGTTACAAGCTGGAGTTCGAGTCCCGACCTCCTCCCAGGTTTTTCAGGTCTCGGGTGCCCTCGGATCCTCTGGCCGCGTAGGGGCTCCTGGCGGCTGTAAGGAGTCTCCGGGACATGGCAGTCATTTGTCCGGTGTCTCCCTCGGACGTGGGCCTGGGGTATTATTTCAATCTCTTCACAGTGCCCAAAAAAGACGGATCGGTTCGTCCCATCCTGGATCTGAAGTTCCTCAACAGGTTTGTCCGTCCCCGGAAATTTCGCATGGAAACTCTGCGCTCTGCCATCAATTCCCTTCGGCAGGGGAACTTCATGACGTACATAGACATCAAGGATGCTTACCTTCATGTTCCTATCTTTCCGCCCCACCAGAGATTCCTCCGGTTCGCGGTGGGAGATCGGCATTTTCAATTTGTGGCTCTTCCGTTTGGCCTTACCTCGGCACCAAGGGTGTTCACCAAGGTGTTGGCAGGGGTGAAGGCCCTTCTCAGAGCCCAAGGGATTCGCATCGTTCCCTATCTGGACGACCTTCTCTTCATGGCCTCCTCGTTCCGTCTTTCGGAGACAGACATCAGGACTGTGGTGTCCACGTTGGAGAGTTTCGGCTGGATAATCAACTATCCCAAGTCTTCCCTCTCCCCTTCCAGAGTGGTGGCCTTCCTGGGAATATCTTTGGATTCTTCCCAACACAGAGTGTTCCTTCCTCACTCCAAGGTTCTTTTGATTCGGGAATTGATTCTACTTCTTCTGTCCAACCCTCGCCCGTCCATCCGTCTGGGGATGAGGCTGGTGGGTTTGATGGTGGCTTCGTTCGAGGCGATCCCATTTGCTCAGTTTCACTCGAGAGCGCTTTCAGCTTCATCTGTTGGCGGCCTGGGACCGGTGTCACCACGGACGCCTGTCTCTCGGGTTGGGGAGGCTTCTGGAAGGATCTTCAGTTCCAGGGGCTGTGGGGGCCTCAGGAGGCCCACTTGCCCATCAATG
Source organism: Gastrophryne carolinensis (assembly GCA_027917425.1). NCBI lineage: Eukaryota > Metazoa > Chordata > Amphibia > Anura > Microhylidae > Gastrophryne > Gastrophryne carolinensis. Next base: position 51,728,277 of record CM051240.1, read on the forward strand.
TTCTGGAGCTGAGAGCTATCTGGTTGGTTCTGTCTCTATTGACACAGCAATTACAGGGTTTGCTGGTTCAGGTTCGGTCGGACAATCGGACGGCGGTTGCTTACATCATTCACCAGGGAGGGACTCGCAGTTGGGGTGCCCTCAGAGAGGTGTCTCTGATCCTGGCCTGGGCGGAGATACATGTTCCCTGCATCTCGGCGGTGTACATTCCGGGAGTGGAAAACACGGAGCACTCCCTGAGCAGGTGCTCTTCGCGCCGGGGGGAATGGTCTCTCGATCCCAAGGTGTTTCGTTCCCTTTGTCTCCGGTGGAGGACACCAGAGGTGGATCTGTTTGCCTCTCGTCACAATTATAAGCTTCCGACATTCGTGTCGCTTTCTCAGGATCTTCTGGCTCTGGCAGTGGATGCCATGTCCCTGAGCTGGGGGGATCTGGGGTTTCTTTATCTGTTCCCTCCGATTCCCATGCTGGGCAAGGTGTTGCGAAAGTTGGCCCTAGAAGGGGTCCCCGCCATTCTGGTGGCTCCAAAATGGCTAAGGCGGGTGTGGTTCGCAGACATTGTTCGGCTGGCGGTGGATCAGTTCGATCTGCCCCTTCGGCCGGACCTGCTCATGCAGGGTCAGCTACGTTGCCCCAATTTACCTACGCTGGCTTTGACGGCTTGGCTGCTGAGACCTCCATCTTAAGGGAGGAAGGTCTCTCCGATTCTGTCATTCGGACTCTTGTTAGTGCTAGGAAGAGGTCTTCTTCTACCATATATTATAGGACTTGGAGGTCTTATATTGTTTGGTGTGAGGTCAGGGCCGTGCCCTGCAGGGTCTTTTCTATTTCTAGGATTTTGGACTTTCTGCAATCTGGCCTGGATTTGGGTCTCCAGTTGAGTACCTTGAAAGGGCTGGTGTCTGCCCTGTCTGTTTTCTTTCTTCATTGATTCAGAAGGTTGCCTTTTTGGTGGCCATCACTTCGGTCCGGCGTGTCTCGGAGTTGGCCTTGTCGATTCAGGCTCCTTACTTTGAGAGGCATCAGGACAAGGTGGTTTTTCGCTACTATAAACTGGACTTTCTTCTTAAAGCGGACCTTCACTCTAAATAAGAGTCTATCTTATATGTTTCCCACACCCTGTACATACAGATTGCTCACATTAAAAATCATCCTACCTGCATCTACTGCATTTTATAAGCCTTTAAACATCCAAGATGGCGGCTTATGGAAGCTGCCATTTTTGCAGGCAGCCTGCAAACAGGAAGTGCCTGCAAACAGGAAGTGACTGTGCTGCTCTGCATTCTGGGACTGCTGATCTTTCCCTGACCCCAGCTCTGCTCTGTCTGAGCAAAGCACAGCTATAACCCGCCCCCCTGTACCTTATCCCACTCTCCTCTCCTCAGTAAGTGTGATGCTTCTGAGTCAAGATGGCGGCGCCCGTATCCTAAATTCCCGAACAGAGTTGCAGCCCAGTGGGGGAAAGTATAATAAATTAGTGACTAAACATGTAAAATATATTAATTTTAGATGCTGAGGAATTGTTTTTTAAGAGTTTGGGCTTTTCATTAAATCATGGTGAAGGTCCGGTTTAAGGTGGTTTTGGCCTTTCACCTTAATCAGGTCATTGTTCTTCCTTCCTTCTGTCCTAAGCCTAGGAATGACAAGGAGAGGCTTTTGCATTGCTTGGATGTGGTTCGCTGTGTGAAGTACTATTTGCTTACTACGTCTCCCTTTCGTAAGACTGATGCCTTTTTCGTTGTGCCCTCTGGGCCTAGAAAGGGTTTGGCTCCGGCCAAGTCTTCCATTAGTAAATGGATTCGTCAGGCCATTGTTGGGGCCTACTCTGCCAAGGGGAAGAGTCCCCCTTTTTGTATTACCGCTCATTCTACTCGTGCTGTTGGAGCGTCTTGGGCTTTCAGGACCAGGCTTCTGTTGAACAAGTTTGTAAGGCTTCTACTTGGTCTTCTGTTCGCACCTTTTCCAAGTTTTATACGGTTGATGTGCGGGCTTCAGCAGATGCTGTGTTTGGCCGCAAAGTTCTGCAGGCTGCAGTGGTTTGAGTTATGCTTTATTGCCTTGTTGGATACCCGCCCTTTGTGGACACTGCTTTTGGATGTCCCAAGCGTAATTAATAGTTTGAAGCGGGGTGTGTGACATACTTAGAATAATACCATTTTGTGAATACTCACCTGTAAAATGGGTATTATAAGTATGTCACACACCCCGCTTCACCCGCCCTTTTTGGTATCCTGATTCCTTTATATGGTGAAGCTTTGTTTCTATTTTGAGGGTTATCTTTGGATTGTTCCTGGTTCCTTGTCTTTACTGCTGTTTGAAAACTGGGATATGAGTGGGAGGTCCCAGGTATTTATGGTCCGGGAGGGGCTCTTTTTTTCAAGACTTCTCTGCAACATCGCCACCTGCAGGTGGGTTAACCCAAGCGTAATTAATAGTTTGAAGCGGGGTGTGTGACATACTTATAATACCCATTTTACAGGTGAGTATTCACAAAATGGTATTTTCCTAGCCATCCTTCCCCACCCTGTTCGCTCCCCCTGAGTAATTTTGAGAATTGGGGAAAAAATACTTAACTTACTGCCGTAATCCTCCGTGGTGCCCTGGTGCAGCTGTAGTTATATTTGGGGGACTGTGTTGAATCTTTGCCCCAGGTGCAAGAAGGCCTAGCTACGCCTCTGCCTGCACGCTCTGTGCATTGCCCTGCATGCATGCCTGATGTACCACATTGGCTGTTAATACACATGTAGGGGAGCAAGAATCCCAGACCAGGTGAGTAATTCTGCCACATTTTGTGTATTTTAAGGAGGAGGTGAAGGTGACATAGGCATTTTTTAATTTTGGGCCCTAATGTTGCTTTTTGAAAAATGTAATCTGTGTGGCTTAACAGGCATGACAAGTGTTTCGTATAGAACAGATAATTATGATGTATGTGCTCCAAATGCCACTTGTATCAGGCCAATACAATCAGGAGGCTGCTACAGCTTTGCTGCTTTCTGTCGTCCAAGTAATTGCTTTCCTGCTGCTCTATGCTCAGTGTCTTGCTTAGATGGAAGGAAGGTGGAACTCCGCTGCCTGTGAAAGTGGCCTTTTCTATGGTGCTTACCAAATACATTTACATAATTAACTGAATACACACACACACACACACACGCCCCAGTACCATCCAAGGTGGCATATGAATCTGCACCCTGTTGTAAGGCAGACACCTACTTGTACCTGGCACGCAGCACCATTGCTCAGATGATCAAAGCACTGGCCATGTCTATTTTGAAATTCAGAAATGTCACTGGCACATGTTTTTTTTTTTTCCACCGATGAAGAATGATGTTCACAGCGAATCTTGTTGCTAGTGCAGGAGGAACGTATGCAACTGATTATAATATGACATGGAAATTTGTCCTAATCTCTCTCTTTCTCTCTATACAGGGTTCAAGCCCCGCTGGCGGGTGCCTTTTGGCTATGTGTTGCGATTACCGTGTTATGGCGGACAATCCAAAGTTCGCTATTGGCCTGAATGAGACCCAGCTGGGCATAGTAGCGCCCTTCTGGTAAGTACAGAGCATCTGTTTGTGCCTTATTGTTCCTTCCTGTAGATACAGAGTCAGGGTGTGCCAGACATTCTAGCTCACCCATTGTTCACATAATTATAGGTGTGCACGCTCCTTGTGGGTCATATTGCTCCAGTGTTCAGCTATGGAGCAACCATATTTTCCTGCAGTCAGTACTAATAATCAGTAATAATAAACAGCTCAAAAATAGAAAAAATTTTATTAAAGAAATCTTTAATAACCCTTGAACTATTGAGCTGATAGTGGTGGAATTTGCAGGTAACACCTACTGCTCCATCCAAAACTTTACGTTAAGGGCTTCTAAATAAAAAAAAAAAAACTTCTGTTTATATAGTGAGCACGGGCTGAAGGACTTCACGCTGCCTTCTGTCCAAAAGTCCTTTTGCCTGCTTTCTCCACATGAATCGGTAGACATTTTGTGCTTTCCCAAACTAGCTTGTTATTAAAGAGGACCAATAAGATTCCCGGGCCGATCACCTCCCTCCCCGCGGGACATCCGAGATCGGGATGTCCCGCGGGGTGAAACGCGGGGCACCCAATCCTGGGTGTTGGTCCACTTTAAATCCGCAATTAGACTCTACCTCATCCCTTCCCCAAGAATGGGAATAGACTTAGGGGGTTATTTAAGAAACTATAGTGCTAGGTAGTGCTTTGTAGTGGCAGGTAGAGTCTAGTGAACGCTGGGTGCTGTATGAGAAACCACATTCAAGAAAGCGATTCTGGTGAGCGCCTCTAACAGCGCCATGTAGTATCACATGTATTACTAGAGGCGGCTCAGTGTATAGCGCTGGGGCTCTAGGTTCAAGAGCGCCAGTTATTACCTTTTCACTCAGTGTCGCTCTCCCATACATTTCAATGGGGTTTCATTTGGAAGTCTTTTTATTTATTTTTTTGCTCAAATCACCGTGTGACCTCTCCTGGCTGCAAACAAACACTTTTATACATTTTTACATTTACATTATATATTTTTATGCAGAATTGCATTTACAGGTCTGGCAGTAAAGTGTTATTGTCACAGTGTTAAAACAATGTCATTCCATGTGTTTTCGCTTTGTTCCTGGTGGATATGTGTTCAAAAACAGACTTTAATCACACAGCGTCTGGTGCTCTATGCTACAGCGCCCAGCTTTAGAGCGCCAAAGCTGTGTGTGTGTAGTTTTTTGTTAAATATGGTGTGGAGCTCCGAGTGTGGGACGCACTGAGCTGGTGCTACCTGTTGCTCGCTGCAGCGTTGTACTGTTGTTAGAGCGCCCAACACACATCATATTCATCATCAGCCAGGTTGCTGCAGTGACCGCAAGGCTAGGTTACAGCGCCCGAAACCCGCTTATAGCGTCTACTAGCAGTCGCTCTAAGCGCCGCTATACAGACGCTCACATGCCGATACGCGGTGCTAGTAGTAAATCAGCCTCCCTGTGAAAACTCTATATTCTAAGCATACAGCACGTCCTGCTCCAGAACATATTCATAACGTATGGGTATACCTCCGCCTTCAGTGCCGTGCACTGCAGATCATGAAGAAAACAAGCTCCTCCCGGCCCTACATATACTGGAGGACCTCCCACAATCCCCAGATTTCTCTGCAGTGCTGGAACTGCGAAGACATGAAGTATCACGCTCTCGCAGGCGAGCTGGGCTTTACAGCCCGAGGCCCTGCGGGACTATTTCCACCCGTCCTCACCGTGAATTAATGCCTCCCAGCCTGGGCTGCGCGGGGTCGTGTGAAGGTAGGCAATCCCCCAACCATAGGGTAGGCGGTTTAGGCTGATGGTGAGCCTCCAAGGGATGCCCCTCCCGCATTAGTGTCCCGTACCCCGCGTAGTGATGAGCTGTATTCGGGTCGCCATTCTCCCTCTTTTCCCCGTCTACTGGGGGAAAAGAAGGGGGGGGGGGGAGGGTACGCGTGTGGCGGTCCCAGTGTACCGGTGTGTCACGCTCGTGGCTTCTATCCTGCCCTTACTAGCTCAGAGATGTCAGGGCCGCGCTGCTTGCCTCTTTTTCGGCTGCCCCTGTGTGTTTTACTTGTTTGCCACTTAATTTTGTTACCGCGGTGCCCACGTTTACTGTCGGTGTCCGCTCTATGGTATGTTAGGCCGGCCGTTGCACCATTGCCTTATTTTTTACTTCAGAGCTTCGCGCTCTTTAGAATGGGCGGGGCCTTTGGCGCGCTCCGCGTCACGGCGGAGTATTTAGCCTGCTCTTCGAGCTTTGCCGGACGCCATTTTGGCTAGCTTCCCGCGCACGCGTCGTGGCGGTCTTCTCCTCCACTAGAGCTGTAAGTGCCCTTGCGGGCGAATCCCTCTCATTATTGTCTGCCCATCTGCGCATGTTCCTGACATCTCTTTTCCCATTGTGTCTTCCAGACGCTGAGTTCCTGGCGGCCTCTCCCGGCCTCATATACATATATACCTATATACCTATTCATATATCTACCTTATACGTATACATTGCTATACTCATACGTATAAGGAGCGGGCCTTCCCCAAATCTCCCACATTGATCAGTGGGTAGATGGGGCATCCAGGGTTGCTTACGGCATAAATCCCTATCGACATACTATAATTAAACAATCACCATATGGAGGCATCTCAGGATTGTGTTACCGGGGTCCCCTTGGGACAGGACCGGCTGTGTATATCGTGTGGTCTCCCCCATGCCGAGGGGGACGGGGCACATGTCTGCGCGTCATGTTCTGAACAGATGCTGGAACTACGAGCGACGCTTGCGGTTGTTCCTCGCTCCTTCCCACCCCTTCTCCCTTCCCGAAACCTCACTCCTGTTGAGTCTTGTACAAGTGGGGAGTTACAAATAGATCCCCCTCCTAGGCGGCCCACGCTGGCCCAGATCGTGGAAGGCTTGGCTGGCCGGATCGGCCCAGTTAGACCACGGCCTTCTTCTTCCGCGGCTTCGGCCTGTGCTATGGGCTCTGTGGAGTCCTTGTCTACATGTGCTAGTTCCACGTCGGAGGAAGGGGACCTGTTCTCTCACCCGGGTTCACCTGACGAGAGACCGAGGGGTCGGGATGATGCTGGTCTGGATGTCTTGGACCAACTTGACATTGACGGGATGTTACTCAGGATTTTTAAGGTACTGTCCGTTTCGCCTCCCGGTGCGGTCTCCAGGCCGAGAGGGGGGCGCTTTCATACCGCGCCTGCACGCTTGGAATTTCTCGAGCAGGCTCACTTCCATGCCCTTGTTCTTAAAGGTGGGAATGTCCCGCTGCTCTTCAAAAGACTCCGGAGGATTGGGCTTGGAAATACACTTTCCCCCCCGAGATGGTAGATATTTGGTCCTCGTCCCCAGTAGTGGACGCTCTGATTATTGGGGTCCCTAACCCCCCATTCCTTACATCTCCGGCTTACAGCTCCCTGCGGGACGCTGAGGATCGGCGTATCGATAGGCTTGCTTCCCACGCCTTTACCTGTGCTGGCACGGCGCTGCGCCCTGTCTGTGCCGCGGCTATCACGGCTGTGGCCGCTAAGACTCTTATAAGTAAGTCGCTGGAGCATCAGCCTGAAGACTTACCCTGGGAGGTGTTTTATGCGCTCTCTAGTTGCGATATATTTGTTAAATTTATCCTTATGGCTTGGATGACACCATCAAAATGTGCGCTAGGACTTCTGCCCAAGTTGTGGCTATACGTCGCCTGCTCTGGCTTCGTCAGTGGGGGGGCAGGCGATGACACTAAAAGGATATTGACGGGGCTCCCCTTTAGAGGGCATCACCTGTTTGGGGCACGTCTGGACTTATTTGAGAAACAGGACAGTCCACCCAGTCAGAGGCGGCCGTTGCGCCCCCCGCGGAGCAGGGAGACCCCTCCCCCTCCATATCATTCCGTCGAGCAGGAACTGGGGTTGCCCCCTGCTGGGCCTGGTTCAGGGTCCTGTCCCAGGAGTAACGTTCAAGGCCCGGGGCCCTCCGGTCGGGCTAAGTCCTTTTCCTTCCCTGATTTCCCTCATGCATGATGGGACGCCCTCACCCACCTTGGTGAGGGGATGGCCACGGCACCTTACTCCTATCAGGAGGCATCCTGCCTCGCTCTGGTGGCTTCAGGTAGTTACCCCAGAGATGGAATGGTGTTTGCCTGGTGGTCCTTCCCTGAGTCGGTTTGGAGGACTATGGTTCCATGCCCGCCTTCGGGCATGGGTGCAGGCCTAACTGGGCCTGTCAGGTATGGCTTCCCTGCTGAACGCCATTATCAGATAGAATCTGGGGCCCCTGAGCGGGTCTGCCCCTCTCTCCCTTCTAGGATGAGGGAGTTTATCTGCCTAACACCTAGGGGGGTGTGGCATCTGTACCATAAGCTTTCGGCCCGGCGCCTTTGAAGGGGCTGTCTGTGCCCCATGCCCCAGGGGCCCTCTGGCCGCTGGTGGCGTGTTCGGATTCTTTCCAGGCTCTAGGGAGCCTTCTGGATACTGAGCCCTCTACGACTGGGTATTGGTGTTCACTAATACCGTTGAGACCTAAACTAAGCCCCCTGTGGCGCCCTTGTACGCATGGGGCTCAGGAAGGGTGTGATGGCTCACACGGCACCTAGGGGTGTTTTACAGGGGACCTATTCGGCTCCCCTGTTTCCCTCACGAAGAGTTTAGGGGATGGAACTTGACAAAACCAGAGCCCTACTCGGCTCCACCCTCTAGTCCTCCGTCCTGTATAGTGATTCCCCCAGACAGCTTCGCTTCTGGTCAGCTGATTAGCGGTTCGTCCTTTGACGTCATGTGTCTTGGGGATCTTTGGGCTCTGAGGTAAATTGGCCATTAGCCCTGGATGAGGGGTTGGCACCCTGGGTCTGGGTCTGCTTACCTTACCCCTTGTGGAGGCGGTTATTCTTCTACTGGTTACTCGTTAGTACCGTGGGGGAGCATTCCATACTCTTTGCCTCTCCCTGATGGTTACCATGGTACCTAATCTGGCAGGATGACAAAGGGGGCCTTTCTTCTGAATCCCCCGGGGGTTCCTAGGAAGGGACCTTGAAGGTTCAGGTTTCCTAGGTGATTTTTGGTCATAAGGAGCATGTTGTGAGTCCTAGTTGGGGACTATTCCTTCTTGTACCCGTCCATTGGGGGACTTTTTGCCTTAATAGGACAGTGGTTGCTCCTTGTTCCTGCGGAATTCTTGGGTCTGGATCTTGTCCAGGGGAGCCCTGATTCCTTAGGGGACTTGATATTCCTTGTCCCTCCTGAAGTATCCCTCCCTTGGGAGGTTCTCTGTTGTGCCTCTGGACTCACACTGGCAGGGTTCTGCGGGACCCTGCCTCTATTACAGGGGTCTACCCCTGTTATTTGCCAGATTGGTCTGCCCTGGTTGGGGCTAGTGGTTCTGGCTCGGTAGTTTACTTGAAGATGTCATACCCTTGCCCTACCGGGCGCGGGGAGAGCTTGCGCTAGTCTCTGATGGCAAGCAGCACCCTATGCTTGGGGCCTGGGAGGCCCAGTGGGGTGTGGATTCTCAGGGAGTCCGGCTGAATTCAGTTGGACGGTAAGTTCCCTCATGAGGACTATTTTTAACATAGTATGGTTCCTTTACTTTAGACCTACCTTGGCGTTGGCAGGATCAGGGGCTTACCCTGCTGGAGATCACGGATCTCGGGGGATTTTGCTCCTTGGAGGCTCTGGACTTTGTTTTCTCATTATTTTTCTTCCTTCTGCCACGCTGGTTTAGCTTATGTTGTCCCTATGCTATTTGCTGGGTCTAAGCTCCTTCCCTGACGGGAGGGTATCTGCTCCTGGGATTAGGGTCCTACAAGCAGTGTTTGGCATGGGCTCACTACTGGACTCGGTCTATGGTTGGGGCCCGATCTGTTCTTCTATTACGAGACCTAATCCAATCTTTTGTTTGCATTCTTCAGGGTCTGCTCAGGAGCATTCCTGGGGGATCTCTAGTTCCCCCCCTTGGGGGAGGACTTATCCTGAAGCCCTACCAAGGGTTCCCACAGGTCTTAGTCAGGTCCCTGTCTTACCTGCTCCCTCCATCAGGTTGCTCTTCTGGGGAGATTACTCCAGTCATGGGTGTGCCATAAGGAACGGCACTATTGGTGGTCCTAGTCGTTATATATATATATATATATATATATATATATATATATTTATTATATATATGCATGCCTTGGTATAGATCTATACCATGAGGTGAGGGTACCCGCCTCACACTAATTGGGATTCAGGCGTTACTTCGTCCTTTCTGCCTTGGACGGATCCTCTGGTCTCGGGACTATGATCTAATTTACTATGAGATGAAAGGGATCTGTGCCCCTCTACTGGGGTTAGAGATCTGCCGGAACTGTCTCGTCCTTGATGGGATCTTATTTTGGGGTCTTCGGTGCCCCCTTCTGGAAGTACCAGGTTGATTGTGGCCATGGATTTAGGGCCCTCTGGTCTGGTCCTTTTTTGGTTGCTCGTCCTTCCGGACCTGTAGGACTCTTTCGGCTCTGCTGAATATTGTTGTTAGCACTTCTGATGGTCCCGTCTGTGACCTGGACATGTATTCCCCATGGGGAAAAGTTTTGAGTTACCATGGCTACCCCCTCTTGTAGCGGCATGGTTAGACAGTTATTTTGGCCTATCTTTTTAGAGGAAGATTCTTCCTCCCTATTAATTAGTTCTTGTACTATTAGTGCTGGGCTTGCCCTGTAGCACTATGTTCTGGCGATCAAGCCGGCCAGTCCGCTGCTTGAGTTCAGTTCTCCCTTTACAAGGTTCAAAGGTTGAGGTTAGAGCATTGCTCTCGTTGTTGATTGCATGGTTAAGGGTGACAGCGCTTTACTGTTGGCTGTGCCTTTTCATGGGGATCCCACCCTACTTTGGACACTGCTATTGGATGTTCCATACGTTATGAATATGTTCTGGAGCAGGATGTGCTGTATGCTTAGAATAATACAATTCTGTGAGAATCTCACCTGTAGAATTGGTATTATACGCATACAGCACGTCCTGCTCCACCCCACCCTGGTTTCACTTTGTTCTGGATCCCCTGTATGGTGAGTGTACTCACTTTGTGTTATTGCCAGACATTCTGGGTGGTTTTGTTTCTCCTGGCTTCTCTTCTCACTGCTTTTCAATGCTGGGGATTGTGGGAGGTCCTCCGGTATATGTAGGGCCGGGAGGAGCTTGTTTTCTTCATGATCTGCAGTGCACGGCGCTGAAGGCGGAGGTATACCCATACGTTATGAATATGTTCTGGAGCAGGACGTGCTGTATGCATATAATACCAATTCAGGTGAGATTCTCACAGAATTGTATTATTAGCTCTATACAGATAATGCAGAAAGTAAAACATTACTTTAGGTCCTTTTTACAATCCCTATGGGTATCCTTGTGTGTAGCACAAAAGGGAAGTTTCTCGCTAATGCAAAGCTTACTGATGGCATCACAGGATGGATTAGGCTTTGCTGCCCCCCTCCCCAGCACAGATTTGCGATGGAGGGTTAATGTCTGTCAAAGTGGACCAATCGGTGTTTTTGCCAGCCCCGGACTCCAGGACAGTCTGATTACAAACTGATTTGGGGAGCCCTTCTTTGAGAAAGCTCTGACAATGGCCCATAAAACTCACTTTGCAGTGATCCTACAGCACATGCAGGCGCATCTCATGGCTGGGGCGTTCTCCAGCGCCCTCTGGCACCCAGACATTCAGGCTGGGGACTGGAGCCCACTACAGACTGCAGGGAGACTGGGGATGCGGCCATTCCCCTTTCTTTATGCCGGAGCTCTGTGTTTCAAACTGACCTGTATATCGTGCATTAATATACACAGCATGCAGCACTGATTGGATGAGAGCCCACACATGCGCCATGGGACTGCCGAAAAATTGAGCTGGTGGATATCGCAGAGTGGGACATTCCAAATTGGGATGCCCTGGTAAAATTGACCAAGAATAGTGAAAATCCTAGTGATTCAGTTTAAATGCTGTGTGAACCTGGTGAGGTGACGAGCATGATTGCTGCTTCTGTGCATTTTACTGCCACCCCTGGAACCAGAAAGTGGGTGAGTATCCCGAACCTGTTTTTAGCCTTTCATTGTTTTAGGTTCTGGAAGTAATGTCTTTGTAGACCTTAGGTACAGCTTTAGTCTACTTTAGGCTTTCATTCTTGAATTATAATGATGCTTTGCTTCTTCTGTGACAAAAAATACAGGCATTATGGGTTTGACTTAAACATCTCTGTAAATGTTATGCTGGTGCAGTTGTGAAGTCCCTTCCCTGGTGCTGAGGCAGGATGGGGGTTGATTAATAAAAATACACATTATCTGTCTCGGAAATGCATTGCTGGCATCGGTGCTACGGGTGGTGGCCCAAAACCCAGGATTTTGACTAGCCTGGATTTTGGTCTTTGCTGCCCGGGTGCCACGATGGGGGGGATGCCCCTCTGTGTGAAACCCTTTAGGTAACCCGATCTCACTCACACTTCCTCGGTCCTATGGTGCATGCGCAGCCTCCCGTCCAGTCAGCTCGCTCAGAGCTTGTCTAAGGTGAGCGGGTCCAAGCTCGCTGGTGGCCGCATCCCCCACTACCTTTTAACAGGGAGCGTGCCCGCACCGGCCATTTACAAATGCCAGGCACGGGCATGCGTCCTGACCTGGGGGGTTTGACACAGCGGGGCATCCTGAATCTGGATGCCCCTGGGGAAGAGAGTATGCCTGCGTGCAGGGTGGGTTTTGGTCCACTTAGGCTGAAAGCGCAGGGGGCAAAAGTGATGCATATAGGGATCCAGCTAAGTAGGAGGCAGGTGGGGGTATTGGGGAATGACTGAACCTCCACTCTTATGCTCAGCAAGGAGTTTTGATCATAGGTCAGTTTGAAAGAACTATACAGCCTACGTGATGTATTGGTATTTTATGACTATGATATAGATAGATAGATACAGAGAGAGAGAGCGAGATAGATATATAGAGAGAGATGGATGGATAGATATATAGAGAGAGATGGATGGATAGATATATAGAGAGAGATGGATGGATAGATATATAGAGAGAGATGGATGGATAGATATATAGAGAGAGATGGATAGATAGATATATAGAGGGAGATGGATAGATATATAGAGGGAGATGGATAGATAGATATATAGAGGGAGATGGATAGATGGATATATAGAGAGAGATGGATGGATAGATATATAGAGGGAGATGGATAGATCTATAGAGAGGGATGGATGGATAGATATATAGAGAGAGATGGATGGATAGATATATAGAGAGAGATGGATGGATAGATATATAGAGAGAGATGGATAGATAGATATATAGAGGGAGATGGATAGATATATAGAGGGAGATGGATAGATAGATATATAGAGGGAGATGGATAGATGGATATATAGAGAGAGATGGATGGATAGATATATAGAGGGAGATGGATAGATCTATAGAGAGGGATGGATGGATAGATATATATAGAGAGAGATGGATGGATAGATATATAGAGGGAGATGGATGGATAGATATATAGAGGGAGATGGATAGATAGATATATGGAGAGAGATGGATGGATAGATATATAGAGGGAGATGGATAGATAGATATATAGAGAGAGATGGATAGATAGATATATAGAGAGAGATGGATGGATAGATATATATAGAGAGATGGATAGATATATATATAGAGAGAGATGGATAGATAGAGAGATATGGATAGATAGATATATAGAGAGAGATGGATAGATAGATAGATAGAGAGAGATGGATAGATAGATAGAGAGAGATGGATAGATAGAGAGAGATGAATAGATAGATATATATATATATAGAGAGAGATGGAGAGAGAGAGAGATTCTAGCATTAAGTGGGTTATTCTAAGTATGTCACACACCCCACTTCATTTATTAAACATTACACTAGGGTTTATGAACCGCTAGGTGGCAGTGTTGCAGAGATCTCCAAAAAAGCAAGCAAGCCCCTCCCCGGTCTATACATACCTGGTACCTCCCAACAATTCTCCAGTGTTGTTCTCTGCAAGGTGGCGACAAGACAGAAGAAAGAAGTCTCCTGCTTGCAGGTATCACCCCGACCCCCCCCCCCCCCCCCCCACGGTCTATTTCTGCCCGGCTCTTTTATTTCTTATCCCCTGATTAATGGTAGCCTCCCAGCTTAGGCTGTAGGTCGGGCAAGGGTAGATGGCACTCAGAGTGCCTAGGAGATTAGCTCCTCCACTCGTCCCCATATTATGGGGCATAGTGGTGATCCGGTTTTTGGTGATCCGGAAGTGGGATGCCCCAGCCCTTACCTTCCCCCTTTAGTTTCCCTTTCCGTTTGTCCCATCCTGGTCTCTATCCCATTCCTTGAACTGTATGTGTGTGTGTATGTGTGTTTTTGACTGGGACTTGGGGGCTGCTAGCCTCTGTGCCTTTGAGGGGGACCTGGATGACACTGTGGGGCCGGCGGGCGGCGGGGTTCCGTGGCCCGCCGCCCGTTTTCAGGACTGTGTTGGCGGGCGCCATGTTAGGCGCCTGTCGTTCTTATTCCTTTTGGGCTGTGTGTGTACCTCGGTGGGCGGGGCCTGATGGCGCGCTGTGCCGCCGGCCCGCCGGGGTGCGAGAGTGCCGTGGGCGGTTGTTTGTGCGGGCGGGACGGGCGGCATGAGGGCCGCCGGTCCGCCTGACGGCCTCTGCGGGCGCCATATGCGACGCTCGCTGCCCGCGCGGTTTTAGGGGGCGGGGCCGCGTCTGGTGCGGCCCGCGCTGTGTTTGGCTTGTTAGGGGGGGGGGCGTGACTACAGAGGCCCGCGCTTCGGGCGGCCCGCCCCTCGTCTCCCTCGCGTCCTCTGGCCGGCGGGCGCCACTGTTAAGGTAGGCTGCGTTTTTTTTGACATTCGGGGCCTGTGTTTGTGCGGCTTCAGCGCTGTTAAAGGGACAGCGCTCATTTTAGGGGGCATTTATGGCTTACAGGGCATTAGGGCATATGACCCTTCTCCTCCCCCCCCCCCCCCTCCCGTGGGGGTGATGGCAGGGTGCCTTAGGGCATGCTGACTGGAAGTGTCTTCTTGTGCCCATGTGTTTGTTTATGCTTGGCCTCGTAGTTCTCTTGTCAGTAGTCTGTTTTGGCGTGATTGTGTGTGCCTGTTTTGACTGTTGCTTTTGTCTTTCAGATCCCGGGATTACATTGTACGGGACTCTCCCGGTCCTATATACCTGGTTCCTGGGGTTTTGTTGTTATAGTCCCTCTGGCTAATTCTCTGGTCGGGGCTAGTGTAACCTATTTGTATATAGATTTTTATATATATATATATATATATATATATATATATATATATATATATATATACAGTAAAATCTGAGAGGGGCATCCGGGGTCGCTTACTGCGTAATTCCCTGGGGTCTGCGAATACCATAAATTCACCATATGGAGGCTACCAGAGATACCGGAACTAGTCCTTCGGGGCAGTCCAGGCTGTGTGGGGGGTGTGGGACTCCGCTCCCAGGGGATGATGTAATCATTTGTGTTACATGTGCACAGTGGAATATTGAGCGCCAGTCCGACACCTCGGTGTCTGGGACTTCTTCGACCGCGCCTTCTCCCTCCCCTCCTCGCCTGTTCCGGACCCCGTGTGACGTGGTCGTTGGGGGTGATTCGCAATCTGAGGTATGCGCCCGTTTGGCCAGCCTCGAGAAAATGTTTTCCGCAGTGGTCGCTCAGAAGGCTCCAGCCAAGCGGAAACATCTGTCTCCGCCTCCGCAGGACTCAGATGAGAAAGTTGAGGTTCTGGTTTGGTCAGATCGTCCCCTTGAAGAGGGTGAGCTTGTTGAGGAGGTAGAGGATTCCGAGGTTCAGCAGTTGCCGGGCGCTGAGGGGGACCTGGACGAGGGGCCTCCCCTTGATACGCCCATTATTCTGGCCCAAATGTTTGAGGTTTTGGATTTGGATCCTCCGGAAGTTACTCCTCGGCCTAAGGGTCAGCTTTTTGGGGGGTCCAAGCAGCGCTTGGAGTTTCCCAGTTAGCAGCATTTCGTGGACGTTGTCCTTAAGCAGTGGGAGCAGCCTACGCGTCTTGTCGGGGTTCCGCCTAATTGGGACAAGAAGTATCCTTTTCCAGCGGATTAGTTGAAGCGTTGGTCTGTTTCTCCCGAGGTGGATGCTCCTGTTTTGGGGCTGTCTAATACGGCGGCTGTTCATCTTCCTGACACTACTTCTCTCAAGGACGGCGAGGATCGCCGGATTGATCAGTTGGCCCGTCATGGGTTTGTCTGTGCGGGTTCAGTTTTGAGGCCTGTTTGTGCTTCTGCTTTTTTGTCATTGGCGGTTAGGTCTATGGTCAGGGACTTATGTGTGGATCTTGATCCTACCTGTGATTTTCTTGTTCTTAAGCGTTGTGAATCCTTTTTGTCGTTTATTCTGGCCGCTCAGGAGGATGCCATGTTGATGTGTGGCAGGGCTACGGCTCTGTTGGTGGCTATTCGTCGTTCAGTGTGGCTGAGACAGTGGACGGCTGATTTTAATTCTAAAAGATCGCTCACGGCTCTTCCCTTTCTGGGTTTGAGGCTTTTCGGTGAAAAGCTGGATTCTGTTGCCAAGGGAGGCAAGTTGCCTCAGCGCAAGAAATTTCGCCGTTCCTTTCGGGGGGCGGTCTCCTTCAATCCGTCCTTTCGGGGAGCCAGAGCCGGCAGGGGTGCGGGCTTCTCGGCCTCCAGGGGCGCCAGTTGGAATAGGGGTAGAGGCCGTGGCCGTCCCGTTCACGTCTGGGGCGCCAAGCCCAAGCCAGCTGCCAAGCCCGCTCAGCAATGAGGGGGCGCCCTCACCCGTTCGGGTGGGGGGACGGTTGCGACTCTTCTCCCGGGTATGGGACCAGGAGGTCTCGGACAGGTGGATCCGGGAGGTGGTGTCGGCCGGTTACAAGCTGGAGTTCGATTCCCGTCCTCCTCCAAGGTTTTTCAGGTCTCGGGTACCATCGGATCCTTTTGGCCGCGCAGGGGCTCCTGGCGGCGGTAAGGAATCTTCTGGAATTGGCAGTCATCTGCCCGGTCCCTCCTTTGGAGGTGGGTCGCGGGTATTATTCCAATCTCTTCACTGTACCCAAAAAGGATGGGTCGTTCCGTCCCATCCTGGATTTGAAGTTTCTCAACAGGTTTATTCGTCCCCGGAAGTTCCGCATGGAAACCCTGCGGTCTGCGATCGGTTTGCTTCGGCAGGGGGACTTTACGACGTCCATAGACATCAAGGATGCTTACCTTCACATTCCGATCTTTCCAGCTCATCAGAGGTTCCTTCGCTTTGTGGTGGAGGATCGGCATTTTCAGTTTGTAGCTCTTCCATTCGGCCTCACCTCTGCTCCGAGAGTGTTCACCAAGGTGTTAGCGGGAGTGATGGCCCTGCTCAGAGCTCAGGGGATTTGTATTGTGCCTTACCTGGATGATCTTCTCATCATGGCGCCTTCCTTCAGTCAAGCGGAAGGGGACACCAGCATGGCGGTGTCTATGCTGGAGAGGTTCGGCTGGGTGATCAATTACCCCAAGTCCTCTCTGGTTCCGGCCAGGGTGGTGACCTTTCTGGGGATGTCGTTGGACTCTTGCCAGCACAGAGTGTTTCTCCCTCAGGCCAAGGTTCTTTTGATTCAGGAATTGGCTCAGCTTCTTCTTTCCAATCCTCGCCCGTCCATTCGGCTAGGGATGAGACTGGTGGGGTTGATGGTGGCCTCGTTCGAGGCAGTTCCCTTCGCGCAGTTTCACACGCGGACGCTTCAGCTTCATCTTCGGGCGTCTTGGGACCGGCGACCGCGGTCGTTGGATCGGTCCTTCCGGATGTCCCCTCGGGTTCGGCAGTCCCTTCTGTGGTGGTTGGTCTCGTACAATCTTCTGAAGGGCAGGTCGTTTCTGACCCCGCTTTGGGAGACTGTCACCACGGATGCCAGTTTGTCAGGATGGGGAGGTTTCTGGAAGGATCTTCAGTTTCAGGGACAGTGGGATCCTCAGGAAGCCCACTTGCCCATCAATGTTCTGGAGTTGCGAGCCATCAGGTTGGTTCTGTCTCACTTGACGCATCATTTACAGGGCCTGCCGGTTCAGGTTCGATCGGACAATCAGACGGCGGTTGCTTACATCAATCACCAAGGAGGGACTCGCAGTCTGGGTGCCCACAGAGAGGTGTCTCTGATTCTAGTTTGGGCAGAGACTCATGTCCCTTGCATCTCGGCAGTTTACATTCCAGGAGTGGAGAACACAGAGGCGGACTTTCTGAGCCGGTGTTCGTCCCGCCGGTGGGAATGGTCTCTCCATCCCCAGGTGTTTCGGTCAATGTGTCTTCGGTGGGGGACGCCGGAGGTGGATCTGTTTGCCTCTCGTCACAATCACAAGCTTCCGACATTCGTGTCTCTGTATCGGGATCCTCTGGCTCTGGCGGCGGATGCCATGGCCCTGAGCTGGAGGGACCTGGGGTTTCTTTATCTGTTTCCTCCGATTCCCATGCTAAGCGGGGTGCTGCGGAAGCTGGTTCAGGAAGGAGTTCCCGCCATTCTCGTGGCCCCAAGGTGGCCAAGGTGGGTGTGGTTTGCAGACATCGTTCGTCTGGCAGTCGATCAGTTCGATCTGCCTCTTCGGCCAGTTCTTCTCACTCCGGGTCATCTGTGTTACCCCAGTTTACCAACGCTGGATTTGACGGCTTGGCTGCTGAAACCTCCTTCTTGAAGGAGGAGGGTCTTTCGGTTTCGGTCTTTCGGACTCTTGTTAGTGCTAGGGAGAGGTCGTCCTCTTCCATCTATTATAGGGTCTGGAGGTCTTATATTGATTGGTGTGAGGCTAGGTCTTTGCCCTGCCGGGTCTTTTCTATTTCTCGGATTTTGGAATTTCTTCAATCGGGGCTGGACTTTAGTCTTCAGCTGAGTACCTTGAAGGGGCAGGTTTCTGCCTTGTCTGTCCTTTTTCAGAGGTCTTTTGCAAGCCATTCTTTGGTCAAGACCTTTTTTCCAGGGGGTTTCGCATCTGCGGCCTCCTAGGAAGCCTTTGCTCCCAGTTTGGGATTTGAATTTGGTGCTCTCTGCTTTTCAGGCTCCTACTTTTGAGCCTCTGCAGGATATTGCTCTGTCCACTCTTACTCAGAAGGTTGCCTTTCTGGTGGCCATCACTTCGGTTCGGCGTGTTTCAGAGTTGGCAGCTTTGTCGATTCAGGTTCCTTATTTTGAGAAGCATCAGGACAAAGTGGTTTTTCGTTTTAAGCCAGACTTTCTCCCTACAGTGGTCTCTGCTTTTCATTTTAACCAGGACATTGTTCTTCCTTCCTTGTGTCCTATGACTAGGAATGACAAGGAGAGTGCGTTGCACTGTTTGGATGTTGTACGTTGTGTCAGGTACTATTTGCGTACTACGGCTTCCTTTCGTAAGACTGATGCCTTTTTCGTGGTGCCCTGTGGGCCTAAGAAGGGCTTGGCTCCGGCTAAGTCTTCCTTTAGCAAATGGATTCGTCAGGCGATTGTTGGAGCCTATTCTGCCAAGGGGAAGGTTCCCCCTTTTCGTGTTACTGCGCATTCTACTCGTGCGGTTGGTGCGTCCTGGGCTTTTCAGCTCCAGGCTTCTGTTGAACGGGTTTGTAAGGCTGCTGCCTGGTCTTCGGTTCACGTTTTTTTCTAAGTTTTATAAGGTTGATGTGCGGGCCTCAGCGGATGCTGTTTTTGGCCGCACGGTTCTGCAGGCTGCAGTGGTTTGAGTTTTATCTGTTATTGCCTGGTTGGATACCCGCCCTTTTTGGACACTGATGTTGGATGTCCCTAGTGTAATGTTTAATAAATGAAGTGGGGTGTGTGACATACTTAGAATAATACCATTTTGTGAATACTCACCTGTAAAATGGGTATTATAAGTATGTCACACACCCCACTTCACCCGCCCTTTTTGGTATCCTGGTTCTTTATATGGTGAAGTTTTGTTATTTACAGTTGAGGGTTACAATTGTTTGTTCCTGGTACCTTGTCTTACTGCTGTTTGAACACTGGGGAATTGTTGGGAGGTACCAGGTATGTATAGACCGGGGAGGGGCTTGCTTGCTTTTTTGGAGATCTCTGCAACATTGCCACCTAGCGGTGCATAAACCCTAGTGTAATGTTTAATAAATGAAGTGGGGTGTGTGTGACATACTTATAATACCCATTTTACAGGTGAGTATTCACAAAATGGTATTATTCCAGGGTGTCTCTACAAGCCTCTGCAGTTGTGGAGCTAGACATGCCGAGATGTATTCCTTTTATTCCATGAAAGCTGCGGTGCTACTAGCAGTGAGAATAATTGGGATCACACACGGCCTATTCCTGATCATCCGTAAGGAACACCTGTGATGATACTATGCTATCAGTATAAAATAGTGGGCCTACAGTTCTTCTATCCTTATTATTTGTTGCTCTGTAGCTGCCAGCAGTTCCACCAGCATGATTTGCTATCTTGCAGGCTGATTCATAACTAGCACCAGGTATCGGCAGATGAGCTTCTGTATAGCGGCGCTAAGAAGCGACCGCTAGTGATCGCTGTGATTGGTCGTGAGTCGCTATTACAGAGTGCCTCAGTCGCTCTAGTAACATGGCCGGCTTTGATGAATTTGATGTGAGTTGCTATAACACCAGTATAGCACTATATGGGAGCGAACGGTATCTACTGGTCAGTGTGAGCGATTCAAACCATATTCATCAAAAAAACAGCCTCACACAGCGCCGGCGCTCAAAATTGTGTCGCTGTAGCCCAGAGTGCCAGAAGCTGTGTGATTAAATTCCGTTTTTGAACACATATCCGCCAGTAACAACCCGAAAACACATGGAATAACATTATTACAATGTGACATTAACACTTTAATACCAGACCTATAATGACAATTCTGCATAAAAATATTAAAAAAAAATCAAAGTTTTCAAGAATTACATTTAACAGGACAGGAGAGGTCACACAATGATTTGATTAAAAAAAATTTGTTTAAAACAAACAAACCCTGTTTAAAGTGAAGAAAAGTAACGTCCATTGAAATGTATGGGAGAGCGACAGGTAGTGACAGGTAATACCAGGCACTCTGAAAGCCAGAGCGCCGCCGGGATCCGCTGAGCCACCTGTGGTGATGAATCGGTCGCTACGTGACAATGTAAAAGGCGCTCACCAGAATCGCCTTCATAAATGTGGTATTGCGTGCCGCACCCGGCGTTCACCTGACGCTACCTGTCGCTTACAAGGCACTACCTGCCCTTCGTTTTCATTATGTTAATCTAATTTGTCTGAAGGGTGTATTCTCTTGTGTTCCTTCTAGGTTTAAGGACACCATGACAAACACTGTGGGGAATCGCATGACAGAACTTTCCCTCCAGCTGGGGAAGTTATATCCTGGCCCAGATGCTCTAAAGATTGGTCTTGTGGATCAGTTAGTTCCAGAGGATAAGGTACAGAGCACAGCCGCTGCAGTCATGGCCCAGTGGTTAGCGGTTCCAGGTAATAGTTTTGCACACACAGTACATTTTGTTCTGATGATTATTACAATAATCTTTTATTTATTTTTTGTTTTATTTTAATTCTGAACCCATATGGAAGGTTGCCTCTGCACAGCCGGCCCCTGTTATTACCAGCAACCTCTGCTTAACCTAAAACCCACTTTAACCTTGATGCATTCTAAAGACTTTCTTCTATGTTGGGGTGCAAGGCGCTATGCTATATCGCCATGCCTTGTGGCATCCTTTCAGCAGATAGCAGTGGGTCTGCAACACAATGTGGGTAAATATGCCCCTGGTTGTCCTATTATGGGGAGATGGATACTTGTCTGAGGTCAGGTGAAATTGCCATTATCAGGTGGCAGTCACCCCATTCATGATTCTGATCTAAGGCTGGATTCACACAGTTGCTGTTTCTGTTCCAGTTTCACACCTTTTCAGAATCCCTTCCTGAACTGGAACAGAAATGGCAACTGCAGGTGACTTTTTTATTACTTATGTGTTACCCCAGCCGAACTGTTAGTATGAATTGACAATTGGCCGATAAGGGCATATGGGGGCAGGTAAGTCTGTTTGTTTGGTTTCAAGAGGATGTAAAAAAAAAAAACAAACTTGACTTTTCTGATTCTTGCAGAATAGGGGCACCCTGATTTGGGATGTCTCGCTGCCTGACCAGTCTAGAGACTTGGTAGCCGATACCACTTTCATGACAGGCCGGCAGGTGCACAGTGGTATGTGCAAGCCCACCCGGCGAACCTAAATAGTCACCAGTAGTCACATAATTGTGCTATATGGGGGAGCAGGGTGGTCCCTGGACTACCTGGGCATGGATGTCCCGCAGAGCATCCCAAATCGAGGTGCCCCCATCTTGCAATGGTCAGTGGAAGTAGTCATTTTTGACTTCCTTTAAAACTTTTTTTTTATTTACTTTAAAGAGGATCATCGGGGAAGGTTGAAACCTCACCTGCCCCCCCCCCCCCCCCCACCCTCCGGTTTTAGGTTTGGCCAGTTAATACACACCCTGCCGGGGCATCCACCTTCTAGTGCCCTTGTATTCTGGGCAACCTCCCAACAGGCAGCGGCAG
Organism: Gastrophryne carolinensis; assembly: GCA_027917425.1. Classification (NCBI taxonomy): domain Eukaryota; kingdom Metazoa; phylum Chordata; class Amphibia; order Anura; family Microhylidae; genus Gastrophryne; species Gastrophryne carolinensis. The sequence continues at coordinate 51,750,303 of CM051240.1, forward strand.
CGCCATCTTGCATCCCATTAGGCACTGCACGCGTCCCCCAATCTTGCACCTTCGCAGTGGGATGCAATAGGAGCCACCCAAAATGCTGCGAGAAATTGCAGAGCGGCTGGAGTTTTAAGGGCACTAAAGCCATGCTGTCATGTAGCGACGGCTGAGCGAGGGGGGGTCAGAAGATCGGGCCCTGAAGCCGCTGGATGTCGCCGCATCAGGCAGCAGTGACCTTCAAAACGTAAGCTGGGTCCTATGGGGGGGGGATTTGCGACATTTACTTTTTACTCTGATGTTCCTCTTTAAGGTAGACCTACACCAACTATCTCAGGTGGGGTCTGGGAGCTTATTCCCCACCTACTCTTGCTGCCTGTAAGGTCCTAATTTAGGTAAGACTCAATTTTTCTTGTTGAGCTCTTTATGCTGAGGACAAGAAGCTGAACATGTGTATGCATTTGTTTCACATCTCCTGTTGAAGACTAGCTCTCATGTGAGAGGTAGGACAGGATAGTTGTCCCTGTGAACCAGGATCCGTTCTGACAGCACTGCAAGGGAGGGGCCTGGTAAAGCCTGTAGCAAGCCTTCCATTGGCACTTTAAATGCTCTCTTCCAGCTGCTGCACCCCCACAGTTAGGAACACTGCCTTTTGAACCGCTGGGTCTTTGTTTGACGGGGAGGCCACATGACACTTTGCAGCAGCTGACAGCCCCTATTGGAGGAGGTAGCTTGCATGTCCTTTCTGCGTTATAGGTCTACTTTAACATGGCTCTGTTCTGTTGTAATATGTGGCTAGCTGGAGGAAATCCAACATTTATTGAGCATATGTGATTGTACTTGCTGTATGCTCATATGTGCTAATACAACTTAAAGCAGACCTTCAGTCACAAAAAAGTTTAGTGGAGTCGGAGTCGAGGAGTCGGAGGAAATTTTGGGTACCTGGAGTCGGAGTCGGCAAACAATGCACCGACTCCTACTAAATTTTGATTTAGCAAGTTTAAATGTCCCAATTCACAAGAAGTTATAATGAATGACTTCTCTATTGTAAGAATAAAGAGCAATGCATGCAGTGCCTCACGTAACCGCAAAACGAACACGTTAAGTGACCGTGAAGAAGCGTGCTTTTCATGTGCTTCACTATATGGCACGCAACGCACAATTAGAAGCGGCAATACTTATACTTTGCATAGTGTTGTGTTCTGCTGTTACAGGGAACCCATGGGTAACCGAGCCTCTCACTGATAAGGGATTAAGTAAATATGTTTTTTGCCGGACTAGAGACACTTGTATAAGTGAAGGGAATGGAGGATCAATAGTTCAAGACTGAAGCTGTACCATTGGAAAAACTGCTGTCATTCAGCAAAAGGCTATAAAAACTTATAAAATTCGATTGTTAGCTTAAACTTTAAACATGACTATGGGATTCTACTAGGGGATCCTCCCACTGCCCTATCTTCAGCAGAAGATCAGCACACACAAAGGAGAAGGCAGCTTCTGCCCAACTACCTCTCTCTGCTAGAAGTAATGACATGTATGTTGCCTTTCTTTCCTTCAAGGAATGTATAAAATACATTCACATATTAATACAGAGGAGTCGGGGAGTCGGAAGTACAAAAAACTGAGGAGTCGGAACATTTATCTACCGACTCCACAGCCCTGGTAAATTGCTTCCCCTCTTATGGTCAGGGCTTAACCTCATGCAGAACTTGTGGAATGGCATAGATTATTCACTCTTTACATGGGGGCGGCCATCTTGCCACACACTTAATAGTCTTGCTTACACATTAGAATTAGGGAGGTGCTGTGCCAGCAGCAATTCACACTAAATTGAGGGAGAGATATGCCTCAGAAACAAGGAGAATCTTGTCTGTCATTTCTCACACAGGCAAACACTGAATAGACAGCTAATGTAGCAAAGGAAATCTGTGAGGGGAGCTGTTACAATGTATCTCTATGGCATCCTTTAAAAGCATTCAGTTAGGGGATACAATGTAATTAGAAGATTTCAGCTGATACCAAAGCAAAAAGGAGTCATTACAGCTAAAGGCTTACTACTCCTGGCTAGAAATAAGAGATGTGTGCACAGAACTTTGAGGCAATTTTGACTGAGGTGTTCAGGGTTTCTCAGAATCGGCTCCTTCATGTGTGTGGTAAGATGGCCGCTGCCATGCATGTTTAGAAGTGCAGCATCTGCCTGCTATTCCAAAGAGCTGCATGGTGTTGATCCTTCTCAATAAGCTTATGTCAGATTGCGAGAGGGGGGCTTTAGGGGACAAATTTACTAAGGGCCTTATTCATGAAGAGCTAGCGCCAGGTAGTGCCTTGTAAGCGTCAGGTGAGCGCCGGACACGGCACGCAATTACACATTTATGAAGCCGAATCTGGTAAGCGACTAGAACAATGCCATGTAGCGTCCGATTCATCATTATCCCAGGCTCAGCATACAGCGCCGGTGTTCATCCTTGCAGAGCGCCATGTCTTACCTTTCGCTACTTGGCGCTCTCCTATACATTTCCATGGACGATCCTTAAATCCCTTTCCTGATCCCAATTTTTTTTTTTTTCTTAAAAAAAATCTCAAAACTTCTGGGCAAGAAAATGACATTTTTGAAAACTTTTTGGATTAATAATATTTTTATACAGAATTGTCCTTACATGTCTGGTATTAAAGTGTTCATGTTACAGTGTAATAACAATGTCATTCCAAATGTTTTCGCTTTACTAGTGGATACATGTTCATAAACAGCCTTTAATCACACAGCCTCTGGCACTATGATTTTGAGCGCCGGCGCTGTTTGAGGCTGTTTTTTTGATGAATGTGGTGTGAATCAGTCTCACTGAGCTGGCGCTACAGTTTGCTCCCATACAGCGTAGTACTGTGACTCCCACATCATATTCATATTCATCAATGGCGGACAGCGACTGAGGCGCTCTGAAACAATGATTCATGGCCGGGCACAGTGACTACTAGCGGTCACTCTGAAATCCGCTCTACAGACGCTCATCTGTCGCTACCTGGCGTTAGTAATAAATCAGCCTGTCCGCTTTGATGTGTTTTTTTTTTTTTCTCTTTATTTAAAGGTTTTTGCAAATAAACATACACAAGAAGAATACAGAATACAATACCGTACAATACACAATAGGGTAGTGGGCAAGGGTTCTGGTGTAGGGAAAGGTGAGGTAGCAGCTGGGTGACCTACGTTGCACGCAGGCCTACAGACTAATAACTCAACAGCACGTGGAGGACACCCTAGCGAAGTGGTGGAGGACCACGCAGCGTGTCGGTGAGGTAAGTGGGGAGGGAAGCGGGCTCGTGCTGTTATCAGAGCAATTATATTATGTACTAAGTGATTTTCATATTCCGTATGTGGATGGCGCTTATTGGACTACACAGGAGCACATGATAGGTGTAGTATTAGGCTAGTTGCACTTTTTGCACTTTTTATTTTTGTTGGCACTATGCATGGTTTGCACAATTTTGACTTTTGAAGACTGCAAGTTCTCAGCAGTACCTTGACACTATTGATAGGACACTGGTATATTAGGCACTTTAGGCACTTAGCACTTTCCCGTAAGCGCCAATTTACATTACGATGCATTAAATTTATAATTAATTGTGTGTAATTTATTTCATTAATTTATTTCATTAAGCTATAGCCCCGAAGCTCCTCCCCACTTTTGGTTTTTATGGTATATGTTTTTTAACTGTTTGTATGTAGTATTGTGTATATGTTACATGTACTCTATTTCTAATAAATTGTATTTAAAGGTACAGTAGTGTGCAACTAGTTCATGTGGACCTTTAGGTGGGCTAGCCCTGGAGTCCTACCAGGTACAGAGGGTTGATGTGTTTTGGTCCCTGTAGTTGGCACCTGATATTCATTGGTCATTTTGGGCAGTGCATACCTAGTTGGGGAGTATAGTGAGGCTGCCGGGTGGGCTCGCCCAAAATGGACACGAGATGCATCCACCCGGGCCCAAAGTGCCGATGACTCCCCCAGGGCCAATTGGAGTTTAGATAAAAATATAATAAACCTACTGCGAAGGGGACCAAAACAAGGGGGAGGGGGCGGGGGTAAGCCCCCACCACAGCACGTCAGCGCAGCAGCACAAGTCCTAGTCATCTGCACTCTGGTTCTTTGAATAACTGCTTGAACTCTTCAGATTCCTGGTAGGTTAGCCAGGGCATCCACGTTCGCCTATATTGCTCATCTCTATCGTGTATGGCGAGTGTGAGGTCCTCCATCTCCGAGATGCTTAACACCTCCGCGACCCAATCCCTCACCGTGGGGGCTATATTCTAAGTATGTCACACACCCCGCTTCAAGATATCCATAACACGTGGGTAGTACTGACCTGAAGAGGGCGTTCTGCAGAGATGATAGGAAAAAGAAAGCCCCTCCCGGTCCATAAATACCTGGGACCTCCCACTCATTACCCAGTTTTCCATCTCTGCAGTCGGCGAGCAAGTCAGAAGATGATGCCTCCTCCTTGCACAGGGGGAATTGAGGTAGCCGGGACCTTCCCGGCCCGCTTTTGATTTCTATTTCCGCCCAGATCCCTCTTTTTTATTAGTATACATGCCTCCCAGCCTTGGCTGAGGTCTGGGCGAGGGTAGAACAGCACATTAGGTGCTCAGGAGCTAAGCTCCACCGTGAGACCCTGTACCAAAGGGTAGGCGGTTTTCCGGGCTGGTGACCCCGGTTTGGGATGCCCTGTCCCTTGGCCCTTTACCCCAGGTAGTGTCCCCCTCTGCGGTTGCCCTTCTCCTTGTGGGGGGGGGGGTGTTGAGGGGCCTTTATTATGTGTAGTGTAGTGCTTTTCACTGTATTTTTTGCTGGCTGAGGAGATCCTTCTCCTCAGCCTGGTACTTGGAGGCGGGGCCGGGCGCGGACTCGATCGCCGGCGCCGGTACCCTGTCACATTGCGGCGTGCGGGTGAGGAGTTCGTCTCCTCACATGCTGGAGTAGGGGGGCGGGGCCGGGCGTCGGAGTGTCGCCGCGGCCTGCCCCCCTGCTTTCTATCGGTCTGCTCACCGGCGCCGCAGCCGTCGCATACCGCTACGGCGCCGGTCCTTGTTCCGGTGTCGTGAGGGGAGATCCCCTCACGCTTGTGTTAGAGGGGACGGGGCTTTCGGCGGGACGCCGAGGCCCGCCCCCGTTCGGCAGGCGCCGCCGTGGAGCCTGGCCGTGACATGGAGGGGGGGCGGGGCCACGGACAATCGCGCTGGCCACGCCCCCCCCCTTCTCTCTCCCTCCGTGCTACTGCTGCTGCTGGCTCCTGTGAGACGGACGCCATCTTGGAAGACGGAGGCACCGTGAGTGGCCCTGTGGGCCCCATATCTTTTTTTTATTCCTTGTGTCCTTTTCAATGTGCCGATAGCCTTTTCTGTTGTGTCTTTCAGGTAGACCTACGTTAGGTTTAGGGGGGTTTCTCCCGGTCCTAGGGTCCCTGGGTTACATTTACCTATTTCAAATCCTCCCACTTGGGACATTACAGGGGCATCCCGGGTTGCTTATACGCGTAATTCCCTTGGTCATAGCGACTACACACAAGTTCACCATATGGAGGCATCCCCGGATACTGGGCTCGGGATCCCCTCGGGGCAATTCCGGAAGTGTATGTTGTGTGGGGTATCCATTACTGGGGATGATGTACTTCTGTGTATACCTTGTGCACAGCAAACTATTACGCGGCAGTCCGAACCCCAGGCGTCTGGGTCAGCACCGCCGGTCGCTTCCTCTCCTCCTCCCAGCTTGATACGCACCCCGTGTGACGTTGTCATGGGTAGGGAGCTACAATCTGAGATGTGCGCCAGATTGGCCAACCTTGAAAAATTAATTTCCAGCTCGGCCGCCCGTAAGCTTCCGGCTAAGAGAAAGCACTTGTCGCCGGCTCCGCCGGTGGATGATTCTGACGATGTTAATAATTTGGACTATTCTGATTATTCCCCGCTAGAGGAAGGGGAGGTTTATGAGGACTCTGATAATTCAGACGATGAGCAGTTTGTTGGCGCTGATGCTGAGCTGGGGGACTTGGGGAGATCCTCGGATACTCCTAACGCTCTGGCTCAGATGTTTGAGGCCTTGGCTATTTCTCCTCCTGAGGAGGCTCCACAGCAGAAGGGTGAGTTTTTTGAGGAATCCAGGCCGCGCTTGGAATTTCCTAATCAAAGACACTTTGACAAAATTATTGCTAAGGAATGGGACAGGCCGGCTCGGCTCCCTGGTATTCCTCAGGGGTGGGATAAGAAATATCCCTTCCCTTCGGATACGGTTAAGCGTTGGGCATCCCCCCCCCGAGGTGGATGCACCGGTTTTGGGGTTGTCCAACACTTCTGTTTTAAATAATCCTGATTGTTCCACCCTCAAAGATGGAGAGGATAAATGCATTGACCAGATGGCTTGTCATGGTTTTGCTAGCGTTGGGTCAGCCATGCGGCCAGTTTGCGCTTCGGCGCTGATGGTGGTGGCCGCCAGGTCCGTGGTCAGGGACCTGTTGACTTCTTCCGGGCTTCGTCCTGGTAGTGACGAGTTCCTGGGCCTTAAACGGTGTGAGTTGTTTTTGTATTAGCCGCCTTGGATAACACTTTGATGATGTGTGGTAGGACGTCAGCTCTGCTGGTGACTATTCGGCGGTCAGTGTGGTTGCGCCAGTGGGCGGCCGATTTTATGTCCAAAAAGTCGCTGACGGCTCTACCTTTTGTTGGATTACGGCTCTTTGGAGAGAAATTGGATTCTGTCACCAAGGGTGGTAGGTTACCTCAACGCAAGAAACAACGCCGCCCCTTTCGGGGGGCGCCTTCCTTTACCCCCTCCTTTCGTGGGGCCAGATCTGGCAGGGGATTTGCCTTCCCCTCTTCCAGAGGAGATTCCGGGAACAGGGGCAGAGGACGTGCCCGTCCAGGATACAGTTGGGGCTCTAAGCCCAAACCTGCTGCTAAGCCAGCTCAGCAATGAGGGGGCGCCCTCACCCATGCGGGTGGGGGGACGGCTGCGACACTTCTCACAGGTCTGGGATCAGGAGGTCTCGGACAGATGGATCCGGGAAGTGGTGTCTTCCGGTTACAAGCTGGAGTTCGAGCTCCGCCCCCCTTCCAGATTTTTCAGGTCTCGGGTGCCTTCGGAACCTCTGGCCGCGCAGGGGCTCCTGGTGGCAGTAGAGAGTCTTTTGGACATGGCTGTCATTTGCCCAGTGCCCTCCTCAGACCAGGGCAGGGGTTTTTATTCCAATCTGTTCACGGTACCCAAGAAGGACGGATCGGTCCGACCCATCTTGGATCTGAAGTTTCTCAACAGGTTCATCCGGCCGCGGAAATTCCGCATGGAAACGCTGCGTTCGGCTATCCACTCTCTTCGTCAGGGAGACTTTCTGACGTCCATAGACATCAAGGACGCTTACCTACACGTTCCGATTTTTCCAGCACACCAGAGGTTTCTCAGGTTCGTGGTGGAGGATCGGCATTTTCAGTTTGTGGCACTCCCTTTCGGTCTTACCTCGGCTCCTCGGGTGTTCACCAAGGTGCTGGCGGGGGTGATGGCTCTACTCAGGATTCAGGGTATCCGCATTGTGCCCTATTTGGACGATCTTCTGATTATGGCTTCTTCCTTCAACCAAGCGGAGTTGGACACCAGAACGGTGGTATCCCACTCTGGAGAGGTTCGGTTGGGTGATCAACTACCCCAAGTCCTCTCTTTCTCCATCCAGGGTAGTGACCTTTCTGGGAATGTCTCTGGACACTTCGCAGGCCAGGGTGTTTCTGCCCCAGGCCAAGGTTCTTTTTATTCAGGAGTTGGTTCGGCTTCTCTTGTCGGCCCCTCGTCCGGCCATCCGGCTAGGGATGAGGCTGGTGGGGTTGATGGTGGCCTCATTCGAGGCAGTTCCCTTTGCGCAGTTTCACACAAGGACGCTCCAGCTTCATCTGTTGAAGGTTTGGGACAAGTCTCCGCTATCGTTGGATCAGTCCTTCCAGATGACCCCCCAAGTCCGTCGATCCCTGCAATGGTGGCTGGGGTCTGCCAATCTGTTGAAGAGCAGATCTTTTCTGGCGCCGGGTTGGGAGACGGTCACCACGGATGCCAGTCTGTCAGGTTGGGGGGGGGTTTGGAAGGACCTTCAGTTTCAGGGTCTGTGGGGCCCGCAGGAGGCTCACGAGCCCATCAATGTTCTGGAATTGAGAGCCATCAGGTTGGTTTTGTTTCGCTTGACTCATCAGTTGCAGGGCCTGCCAGTTCAGGTTCGGTCGGACAACCGGACGGCGGTTGCTTACATCAATCACCAGGGAGGGACTCGCAGCAGGAGTGCCCTCAGGGAAGTATCTTTGATTCTGGACTGGGCGGAGAGCCACGTCCCGTGTATCTCAGCAGTCTACATTCCGGGAGTGGAGAACACGGAAGCGGACTCTCTGAGCAGGTCCTCCTCTCGCCAGGGGGAGTGGTCTCTCAGTCCCCAGGTGTTTCGCTCGATTTGTCTCAGGTGGGGGTTCCCGGCGGTGGACCTCTTTGCCTCTCGTCACAATCACAAACTTCCGGTTTTTGTGTCTCTCTCGCAGGATCCACTGGCTCTGGCAGTGGATGCCATGTCTCTGAACTGGAGGGATCTGGGGTTTCTTTACCTGTTCCCTCCGTTTCCAATGGTAGCCAGAGTGGTGCGCAAGCTGGCCCTGGAGGGGGCGCGTCAGCGATTCTGGTGGCACCAAGGTGGCCAAGGCAGGTTTGGTTCGCAGACCTGGTAAGACTGGCAGAGGATCAGTTCGTTCTGCCTCTACTGCCGGACCTGCTCACCCAGGGTCGGCTGCGCTATCCCAATTTACCATCGCTGGCTTTGACGGCGTGGCTGCTGAAACCTCCATCCTGAAGGAGGAAGGTCTTTCTGACGCGGTGATTCAGACTCTTATTAGCGCCAGGAAGCGGTCTTCCTCTACTGTTTACTATAGGACCTGGAGGTCCTATATTGACTGGTGTGAAGGTAGGTCCTTCCCGTGTCGGGAGTTTTCCATTTCCAGGATTCTGGAGTTTCTTCAACATGGTCTGGATCTGGGGCTCCAGCTTAGTACCTTGAAGGGGCAGGTTTCTGCCCTGGCGGTGTTCTTTCAAAGGTCCTTTGCACTTCATCCCTTGGTCAGGACTTTTTTCCAAGGGGTTACGCATGTTCGGCCTCCTAGGAAGCCCTTGGTTCCAGTTTGGGACTTGAACCTTGTTCTTTCTGCTCTTCAGGGTCCCTCGTTTGAGCCCTTGAATGAGGTTGCTTTGTCTTCACTTACTCAAAAGGTGGCGTTTTTGGTGGCTATCACATTGGTTAGGCGTGTTTCTGAGTTGGCGGCTTTATCCATTAAAGCTCCGTACTTCGAAAGGCATCAGGACAAGGTTGTCTTTCGTTTCAAGCCGGATTTTCTTCCTAAGGTGGTTTCTGCCTTTCATCTGAATCAGGACATTGTTCTGCCTTCTCTATGTCCTAATCCTAGCAACAAGGAAAGGGCGCTGCATTCCTTGGATGTAGTTCGTGTTGTGAAATATTATCTGGTGGTTACGTCTTCCTTTCGTAAGACTGATGCTTTTTTTGTGGTGCCCTCTGGGCCTAGGAAAGGTTTGGCACCTGCCAAGTCTTCCATTAGTAAATGGATTCGTCAGGCCATCATTGGGGCCTATTCTGCTAAGGGGAGGAGTCCCCCTTTTCGTGTTAACTGCTCATTCTACTCGTGCGGTTGGAGCGTCCTGGGCTTTTCAGCACCAGGCCTTGGTTGAGCAAGTTTGTAAGGCCGCTACTTGGTCTTCTGTTCACACTTTTTCCAAGTTTTACAAGGTTGATGTTCGGGCCTCAGCGGATGCTGTTTTTGGCCGCAAAGTTCTGCAAGCTGTTGTGGTTTAAGTTGTGCCTTGTTGCCTTGTTTTGGATCCCCGCCCTTTTATGGACACTGCTATTGGATGTCCCACGTGTTATGGATATCTTGAAGCGGGGTGTGTGACATACTTAGAATAATACCATTTTGTGAAATACTCACCTGTAAAATGGGTATTATAAGTATGTCACACACCCCGCTTCACCCGCCCTTCTTGTATTCTGGATCCTTTATATTGTGAACTTTGCGTTGCTTTGGTTTATATTTGCCTCTTCCTGGTCCCTTACCTTACTGCTTCTGTATACTGGGTAATGAGTGGGAGGTCCCAGGTATTTATGGACCGGGAGGGGCTTTCTTTTTCCTATCATCTCTGCAGAACGCCCTCTTCAGGTCAGTACTACCCACGTGTTATGGATATCTTGAAGCGGGGTGTGTGACATACTTATAATACCCATTTTACAGGTGAGTATTTCACAAAATGGTATTTTTTTGTTTCCAAAATCTTGGAATCGCTAGCTTAGCCGCATTCAACAAATGAGCCCGCAGCGATTTCTTATACTCCCTTACGGAGTGATTCGTCGAATGCAGCAAAATCTGAGCTGGGTCAGTGAGGATCCGGCCCCCCGTGAGCTGAGAGATTATGGCCAGCACACCCTCCCAGTATGCACGAATCTTGGAGCAGGACCATAGGATGTGTATCAGAGTGCCCCACACCTCCAACAATGCGGATCTAGCGAGGCCGACATTCTGTTGAGCCTGTCGGGGGTATAATACCATCGGGTCAGTACCTTTATAGTTAGATTCTTGTACTCTGGTGGCAATCGAGGATCTGTGGGCAAGAGATGCGATCTTTTCTCTCTGCTCCTCGTCGAACTCCATCCCCAAATCGGCCTCCCACTCCCTCCAAAACGTCGGGGGGCTATCACACTCTCCTACCAGTAACGAGTATAATTTGGAGGTCAGGTGGTCATTTGGCGCTTCGCCCAGGCAAACCCTCTCGAGCTCGGTATGAGACCTGCACCTTTCTCTCTTCAATCCCTGCCCAGCCACAAAGGATTGCAATCTAACCAGGGTCCATGTCTGCACCTCCCCACCTGGATCTCAAGTCCGACAGGGGTGTCCACCCCCCCTCCGAAATCAAATCCCCCGCCCTTAGCTGAGTCAACCCACCCCACCCCCTGAGGTCCGCTCTGGATGATCCAGGCGCTTTGATGTTTTTGACTGGAGGTCTGCTTTAAATGACATCTGCATTGCCTGTCTTGCTAAGAAAAAGAAACAAAACTGGAATATGAAACCTGTTTACATGGCTATTATTTTACTTATTTGCTGAGTCTTTTTTTTTTTTTTTTCCTTCCAGATCATGCCCGCCAACTAACAAAGTCCATGATGCGCAAACCTGTTATAGACAAATTGGTGACAAAAAGAGAGGCTGATATTGACAATTTTGTCAGTTTCATTTCAAAGGAGTCCATCCAGAAGTCTCTGCGGGTCTACATGGAAATGCTGAAGCAAAAGAAGCCGTAACTGCAGAAGGAAATGACAGTCTGCATAGGAAATCCATACACTAACATCCTTCTGGGAGATGGGGCTGATAAGGAAGACCGAATCGGCCCCTCGTTTTTATTCAGAGGAGGCCATGACACCTGACGGCTACTCTCCACTACTGTCACTGTACTTGCTAAATGACTGACTCAACAGGGACAATATTATGTCTCTGCTTTTTGTATAGTTTGTTAATTAGGGTCTGTTAATCCAACGATCACACACACTTGTGGGTAGAGATTACTTAACAATTTATTGTATAATAGGTAATAGTAAAAAACAAGCTGTGAAACAAAAACAAACACGTTGCCTTAACAGGAAAACTCAGAAAACATTGAATAATAAATATGCAAGTTGGCTAAATATTTACTTTTTTTCCCTTCCTTCCGTCTGAACCAGTGTCCCATGACTTCATATACAAATTAAATCTGTGTCGTTGCTGTTATTTCCAGAAAAATTACACCCATTATAATGATCAGTCAGTCAGGGCCTTTTTACTAGTGCGATTTTGTTAATAAAAGCAAAAAGAACCTTGGGGTATCTTCTGATGAGGTAACCACTGTGGCTCCTCACATGTTACATGTTACATGGGACCTGTACATTGTGATTATACATTGGGAGCAAAGTTTTAATTACTGTGACCTGTCATTTGAGCCATGTTACATTTCAGGACATGCAGTAACAATTCCTCTGAAGGGAAACTTGCCTTCAGATTAGTGTTTGCGTTGCACCTTCTCCCTCTTTCCTAGAATAAAATGAAGTCTGGCAGCGAGTTAATGAAGATAAATTAAAGATGGTGGTAACCAATGCTAAAAATGCTATTCACTTGGACGAATTGGGAGGAACATTAGATGCCAGATAGCAACTGGCATGTGGTAAATGGACAGTTTTTTTGCTTTGTTTTTTTTTTTTTTTTTTTTTTTTTTAGGAAATATTAATGGCTTAATGTTTAAAATGTTGGCAATTAAGTCTTTGGTTACAAATTACGTAGATACAAAAGCTGGCAAGCTTTTGTAATAAAATTCCAATCTGAGTCTGAAACGCGTAGACAGAGGATCCTCCAGTCCCCCTTTTTTTATTGGGATTGCCAATACTTTGATTGGATTTTTTATTTGCAAACGCTGGCCGGCTTTTATATCTACTGCATGGGAATTGCGAGGGGAGCGCTCGCAGCCGCCCTGCTACAAGGCTTGGACTCTGGCTTCTGATATTAAGGTAGAGCTGACAATCCTTTTTGTACATTGGTTATACATTAGACCATATAAAGTCTATAAGCAGTCCGCAAACATCGGCAAACTTAAAGTGGATATCTAGTCTAAATGTAACCCCCCTGCCACCCCCTGGCATTGAGGGGGGTTACAACAAAAATCCAGCACGGTAACCAGCGCTCCTGCTCGTGTGAATGTGGTGGCAGGGCGGGAGCGCGCACACAGCCAAAGATGCAGGGGATGAGGCCGCTTGCGCACTCCATTGTGCACAATCAGCCATTTGACGATCAACCTAGTCACAGCAAATGGCTCTGATTGGACGCAATGCGATCTGGGGCAATTCACACTGTGGGGCTTCCCAATTCTTGATTCCCCAATGGAATTTTGGGCTTTGTTAAGCCTACAAGTCAAACCTAGGGCTTGCAATTCTATTCAGAACTAAAGGAGAGCCCTGCTCTGCCACGGTTTAATGCCACCTGGGTGGCTGAGATTTCTGGCTGGGTTGGAGTAGTGGTAACCTTGGACTACAAAATCTAATATTCTAAGTATGTCACACACCCCGCTTCAAGATATCCATAACATGTGGGTAATACCGACCTGAAGAGGGCGTTCCTGCAGAGATGATAGCAAAAAGAAAGCCCCTCCCTGATCCATAAATACCTGGGACCTCCCACTCATCACCCTTCCAGATTTTTCAGGTCTCGGATGCCTTCGGCGCAGGGGCTCCTGTTGGCAGTACAGAATCTTCTGGACATGGCTGTCATTTGCCCAGTGCCTCCTTCGGATCAGGGCAGGGGTTTTTATTCCAATCTGTTCACGGTACCCAAGAAGGACGGATCGGTCCGACCCATCTTGGATCTGAAGTTTCTCAACAGATTGATCCGGCCACGGAAATTCTGCATGGAAACGCTGCGTTCGGCCATTCACTCTCTTCGCCAGGGAGACTTTCTGACGTCCATAGACATCAAGGATGCTTACCTACACGTTCCAATTTTTCCAGCACACCAGAGGTTTCTCAGGTTCGTGGTGGAGGATCGGCATTTTCAGTTTGTGGCACTCCCTTTCGGTCTCACCTCGGGTGTTCACCGAGGTACTAGCGGGGGTGATGGCTCTGCTAAGGGTTCAGGGTATCCGCATTGTGCCCTATTTGGACGATCTTCTAATCATGGCTCCTTCTTTCAACCAAGCAGAGTTGGACACCAGAGTGGTGGTGTCCACTCTGGAGAGGTTCGGATGGGTGGTCAATCACCCCAAGTCTTCTCTTTCTCCGTCCAGAGTAGTGACCTTTCAGGGAATGTCTCTGGACACTTCACAGGCCAGGGTGTTTCTGCCCCAGACCAAAATTCTTTTGATTCAGGAGTTAGTTCGGCTTCTCTTGTCGGCCCCCCGTCCAGTCATCCGTCTAGGGATGAGGCTGGTGGGGTTAATGGTGGCCTCATTCGAGGCAGTTCCCTTTGCACAGTTTCATACAAGGACACTTCAGCTTCATCTGTTGAAGGTTTGGGACAATTCTCCTCTATCGCTGGATCAGTCCTTCCTGATGACTCCCCGAGTTCGTCGATCCCTGCAATGGTGGCTGGGGTCTGTCAATCTGTTGAAGGGCAGATCTTTTCTGGCACCGTGTTGGGAAACAGTCACCGCGGATGCCAGTCTGTCAGGTTGGGGGGGTGTTTGGAAGGACCTCCAGTTTCAGGGTCTGTGGGGCCCGCAGGAGGCTCACGAGCCCATCAATGTTCTGGAATTGAGAGCCATCAGGTTGGTTCTGTTTCGCTTGACTCATCAATTGCGGGGCCTGCCTGTTCAGGTCCGGTCGGACAACCGGACGGCGGTTGCTTACATCAATCACCAGGGAGGGACTCGCAGCAGGAGTGCCCTCAGGGAAGTGTCTTTGATTCTGGACTGGGCGGAGAGCCACGTCCCGTGTATCTCAGCAGTCTACATTCCGGGAGTGGAGAACACGGAGGCGGACTCTCTGAGCAGGGCCTCCTCTCGTCAGGGGGAGTGGTCTCTCAGTCCCAAGGTGTTCCATTCGATCTGTCTCAGGTGGGGGTTCCCAGCGGTGGACCTCTTTGCCTCTCGTCACAATCACAAGCTTCCGATCTTTGTGTCTCTCTAGCAGGATCCTCTGGCTCTGGCGGTGGATGCCATGTCTCTGAACTGGAGGGATCTGGGGTTTCTTTACCTGTTCCCTCCGTTTCCAATGGTAGCCAGAGTGGTGCGCAAGCTGGCCCTGGAGGGCGCGTCGGCCATTCTGGTGGCACCAAGGTGGCCAAGGCAGGTTTGGTTCACAGACCTGGTAAGACTGGCAGAGGATCAGTTCGTTCTGCCTCTTCTGCCGGACCTGCTCACCCAGGGTCGGCTGCGCTATCCCAATTTACCTTCGCTGGCTTTGACGGCGTGGCTGCTGAAACCGCAATCTTGAAGGAGGAAGGTCTTTCTGACGCGGTGGTTCAGACTCTTATTAGCGCCAGGAAGCGCTCTTCCTCTACTGTTTTTACTATAGGACTTGGAGGTCCTATATTGACTCGTGTGAAAGTAGGTCTTTCTCTTGTCGGGAGTTCTCCATTTCCAGAATCCTGGAGTTTTTCAACATGGTCTGGATCTGGGGCTTCAACTTAGTACCTTGAAGGGGCAGGTTTCTGCCCTGGCGGTGTTCTTTCAGAGGTCTTTTGCACTTCATCCCTTAGTCAAGACCTTTTTCCAAGGAGTTACGCATGTACGGCCTCCTAGGAAGCCGTTTTGTTCCAGTTTGGGATTTGAACCTGGTTCTTTCTGCTCTTCAGGGTCCTCCGTTTGAGCCCTTGAATGAGGTTGCTTTGTCTTCGCTTACTCAAAAGGTGGCCTTTTTGGTGGCTATCACTTCGGTTAGGCGTGTTTCTGAGTTGGCAGCTTTATCCATTAAAGCTCCATACTTCGAAAGGCATCAGGACAAGGTTGTCTTTCGTTTCAAGCCGGATTTTCTTCCTAAGGTGGTCTCTGCCTTTCATCTGAATCAGGACATTGTTCTGCCTTCTCTATGTCCTAATCCCAGCAACGACAAGGAAAGGGTGCTGCATTCCTTGGATGTAGTTCGTGTTGTGAAATATTATCTGGTGGTTACGTCTTCCTTTCGTAAGACTGATGCCTTTTTTGTGGTGCCTTTTGGGCCTAGGAAAGGTTTGGCTCCTGCCAAATCTTCCATTAGTAAATGGATTCGTCAGGCCATCATTGGGGCCTATTCTGCCAAGGGGAGGAGCCCCCCTTTTCGTGTTACTGCTCATTCTACTCGTGCGGTTGGAGCGTCCTGGGCCTTCCAGCACCAGGCCTCTGTTGAGCAAGTTTGTAAGGCTGCTACTTGGTCCTCTGTTCACACTTTTTCCAAGTTTTACAAGGTTGATGTTCGGGCCTCAGCGGATGCTGTTTTTGGCCGCAAAGTTCTGCAAGCTGTTGTGGTTTAAGTTGTGCATTGTTGCCTTGTTTGGATCCCCGCCCTTTTTATGGACACTGCTATTGGATGTCCCACATGTTATGGATATCTTGAAGCGGGGTGTGTGACATACTTAGAATAATACCATTTTCTGAAATACTCACCTGTAAAATGGGTATTATAAGTATGTCACACACCCCGCTTCACCCGCCCTTCTTGTATTCTGGATCCTTTATTTTGTGAACTTTGCGTTGTTATGACTTATATTTGCCTCTTCCTGGTCCCTTACCTTACTGCTTCTATATACTGGGTGATGAGTGGGAGGTCCCAGGTATTTATGGATCAGGGAGGGGCTTTTTTTGCTATCATCTCTGCAGGAACGCCCTCTTCAGGTCGGTATTACCCACATGTTATGGATATCTTGAAGCGGGGTGTGTGACATACTTATACCCATTTTACAGGTGAGTATTTCACAAAATGGTATTTTCTATACATCTCTTTGGACAGGTTCTTATTATTATTATTATTATTTATTATTGTTTATATAGGGACATTTTTATCTGTAGCGCTGTACAAAGTAGTAATTACAGACAGGATAAAACATACAGTGCATAGGCTATTACAAACAACAAAAATTAATGTGAATGCTATGGAAACCAGGTTCAAGAGAAAAGGTAGAGATTGTACTCCTTTAACTGTTTGCGATGGGTGTAGTGACTCCTGTACAATGCCTAGGGACTGTTTTCTATTCAAATCCTTGTGGTCCCTAAGGAGGATAGACCGACCATGCATTGCTTTGCCTCACAGAAGATTTAAATGGAACAAAACCTGTGATTTTGCCTTTCCCGGGTTTTGTTCTGTCCCCCCCCCCCCGGGCATCCTGATTGGGGATGCCCCACTGTGTGAAAGCCTCCAGTACGCCCAGTGAAACTCGGCTCTCCTCGGTCCAACGGTGCATGTGTGGGGCGGCCAATGAGAGCCGTTTGCTATGTTTACATCTTTTGGCAAACTGCTCTCATTGACTATAATGAGGTGCGCTCGCACAAGAGCCATTGACAACGAGAGCCACTTGCCGAATTACGTCAGTTTAGCGGACGGCTCTCATTGGACGAGAGCATTCCCATGCGCCGTTGGACAGGGGAAAGGTGTGAGAATGGGGAAGAGTGTGTATAGATGGCCTGCAGGTTTTACACAGCAGGGCATCCCAATCCGGGAATCCCCGAGGGAATGCCAGTGGCCGGCCCTGGAATCTTTTAAATTCCAAGCTGGGCACTGGTGGGTTTTGTTCTGCTTTAACTAGCATGGCCCTTACAATTGGTAGTGGCCTAAAGGAAACCGCTAGACATCTCTTCATGCCCCAGTTTTTCTAAAGAATCAGATTCCTGCTGTTTGCAGTGGGTTCTCGTCACTTTCACTTAGGGGCTCTGTCCTGTCGGCTCACCAACTACTGCAAGTGGTCATGGTGGCCCTTCGTATGACTGAAATCTGACTTACACGTTGTATGATTAACCTGTTGGCAGATGCCTGGTCTAATGCTGGAGTGATTATCCCTGGAGCAATTATTGAATGAGAAATCGCTAAAGAGAATTTGTCGGTTGTGCATTGTATAGTTTTGGCTGACATAAAATTTCACGTTCGTTGCCTCACCTTCGTCATGTGGAAACAGAAAAAGAACATACAGCACATAGCATCTCATTATCGATCGCTCAAATGAATGATTAAGCAACAAATCGCCATACGCATGCAAGTTGTCTGATCGCAAATGATTTTCATGGTCTTTCGCTCACTGATTGAACAGGCAATTTATCTGTCCTGTTGAAATCCATCATAAGAAGGAAGATTGTACAGGTGGTGCTGAGGATCTTAGAGGGATTCGGATGGATCGTTAACTATGCCCAGTCCTATATAATTCTGTGACGGGTGATTTCATTCTTGTTAATGATTCTGCTTTAATGAACGTCCTATTTCCAAAGAACAAGTCCTTCTGTAGGATAGAGCCTGAAAGGTGCCGAATACCAAAGCTCCAAACTTAGTGTATGATGATGATGGTATCTGCTCTGGCTTAGTTCCACACTTCAGTTATTGATTCCAATCATTGAAAGTATTTGAACAGGATGTTCAAAACTATAAGCAACATCGAAATCCCAGGTATCCGAACCCTAGGTTTTTTTAATGTAGCATTCATTATATATATATATTGTTCTTACTGTTCCGTTTGAATCCCCTTGTAAATCCTAGTTGAGAGCAGTTTCAGTATGTGCACCAGTATTTACTGTTTGTATTATTGTTTAGGATTGGACACGTTTCTTAAGGTGAATGTGTCAACAGGGGGGCTTAGGGTGCCAATTACAGGTCTTTGTGCATGACTTGGTGACGGCAGTAATTCAAGCTTTGAGCATAAACATGTCATCACTGCATAAGCATAACTAAAATATAACGTATAAGGTACATTGATAGTCCTGAGTCCATGTCAGGCAGGTTGGCATACAATGGGCACCACGTTGACCCCATTGTGACTCCCTGTAGATGCCAAGTTGTAAATATTCCACTTAAGCATAAACATTAGACTGTCAATGCATAAATACAACTGAAGAATATAAGGGTAAGCAATCTTAGGGAAAAAACGCGTTGGGGTTTCACATTTTTTTCCAATTGCAGCCCCCTGTATCTGCTGAGAGTTGGTATTATTATGACTAAGCATAAATTGCAATAAAGTCAATTCAAAGGGACTGTGACCCATATAAATTAAGGGTTTTGCTGCTTGTAAACCAAATAATGTATAGGAAATTGCTTGTTACTGTCGATATCCACTGCTTTATGTTTACAATCTATAGCCATCTTGGTAGAACTTTTTTTTATATCTGCTAAAAATGCTATTGGTGTAAAAAAACAAAAACAAAACAAAAAACTAACCAATGGAATTTGGAGCATGTCCCTGGAGTTTTGGGAGTAAGCCGCAATCTCCCAACTTTCAAACCCGTATGAAACTAACAAATATTGTGCTGCATTTTGTGATATAGCTATTAGATTTTTATATTCTGTTATGTGGTGTTTTTGTTGAGCAAAGGTACATCTACTGTTTAGATGGAACAGCTTCAGAATCCTTTTTTTTTTTTCCTTTCGCGAAAAATGGCCCAATGATAAAAATCCATATAAATTTGCTGGATGGCAGGGGGAGGGGTAACTTTTACACCTGGCAGACTAAACCTGTCATCCCTTTTTTACCCCTACCATGAAAGAATAAACCACAAGCTTGGCGGGAGTTAACAGTTCGGGTGTATAAGTGACCCCTCCTCTCATTAGCCGATGTGTTTATATGTGTTTTTCATATTACACAATTTCGCGATTGTGCTCCTTTAATTGTTTATATATCTCATGAATGTATTCCTGTCTTCAGGCCTTTAACCATGAAATATGAATGTCCCGATTGTGTGTAGATGCAACCTATGATTCTTTTCACTGATGAGGTAGGTTATGACTTGGTTGGTTGGTTACCTACTGATATACATCTTTAGGCTATCATTAACTCCAGCTCCACGGGGTAATGGTCACTGACAGCCAAGGCCTGCAAAGAGTGGAATCCATACAGTGTTATTTTCAAACGTTGCATAACATTTACACATTTTAGCAAATTAAAAGGAACCTGCTTTTGACATTTATTAGGTTATCCACGGCACAGATAACATGCTCACAGAACTTGGACTGCCAACACAAAAATGATCCACCCAATAATTAATATGAAACCCTTTTTAAATTCGACCCATAGTCCCAAAGAAAAAGCTGTCCCCCTGAGGGTAGGGTCCCTCTGACTCAAATGGCTGCTCCTGCCATTAACCAGTCCCACTGTTCGGTTTACTCACTACATCTATCCCCTATAATCAGTATATACACACGGTCTCTTCTCTTGGTGTGGTAAGCGCAAAAGAAGCAGAGCTTGGTGCTCCCAAGTGGATGCCTGTCCCATATATGTTCCCATCGTCCTTCAGGACGTCCAAGGAGAGAGAGAGAGCTCCTCTCCCTAGAGAGGAAACACAACTGGAACAAGTTAAAAGCACTTTGTCTGGACATTGTCCAGTTTAATTTGTTATTTTCAACCCCAGGAGGCGCCTGGGGAGGTGCTTGCCAACCCCCTTGCTGTACCTGTGGCCAGGGGGTCTGCTGGAGTGCAGCAACTCAAGCGGGAGAACAGAGCAGGCTCAACTGTTGCCTCTCATTTTTCTTTTACACGGTGGCTGGTGGCAGCCCGAGCCACGGGCTGAGTGGCGGCCTGAGTTGCTGAGCTGGTGGGGGAGGGGTTGGGTTCTGGTGAAAGTACTTACAATCTGTAGTAGTGAGCGGTGGAGATCGCTCACAGGCTGTTGATCAGGGAACCACCACAGAAGTTCAGAGACACCTGTTTCTTCCCTTTCTGTGGTCTTAAAAAATTAACGAAGATCAAAATGTCATTGGCTGACCTTTTTGAACCTTTCAACCAAAGCGCAGAGCGAGAAATATAGCTATAAAGCAAAAAGGCACACCGCATACAAATATTGAGTGGGTGTTGTGGTTAGCAACTCAACTGCTCCTAAATAATAGGAGTTTTTACCCCCCTAATTGTGGTGCTGCCTAATATTGTACATTGCTCCCCCTTCCTACTTACACTATCTAGTACTTATGGGCATTATGCAGTCCAATATGACCTCTGTCATGGATGGCTATAGGTTAAAGTTCAGGGCCACGGTGTATACCTCCAGGGAACCTACTCCCTCCCTGACCCCAGTGATTGATAGTCCGGCTCCAGCAGATACTACCCATAATCCCACCACCTCAGACAAGACTTCTGAGTCAGTGGGCAGTGAAGGGATCCTCTCCTAGGATGAGGATTCCCTTAATGCTGAAATTGGATCCGAACCTGAGCCAGACCCTAGAAAATCTAGCAGCATGATTTCAGAAGAAACATTGGCTCTGTTGGAAAACATGATGCAATGAAAATTTGGAGGAGCAACCTTTTTCTGTGCAGGGTGCATCATATGATAAACTGTTGGTAAAGAAAAGTAAACCCTTCCCAGTTCACTCTGCTCTTCCCGGCCTCCTATAAAGGCAGGTGTCCTTCTATCATTCTCCAGTTGTTCATCTTGCAGTCTTGGCTGCAGAAGATTGTTTGACACTCTCTCAGATAATGGCAGCAGAGCGGGGCCACCTAGCCCGTCGGCCGCTGCTGACCCACTCCTGCCTCCCAGCCTCTGGCTGCTATGGGATCGTGACGGTAGGGTGAACGCCGGGGTCTGTTGACGTTCGACAGAGTTTGGCTCTGGGCCGCAGACCCTATACTGAAGGGTAGCCGGCCACAGGCTTATGGTGAGCCTGAGGGGGAACCACTATATACTGTTTTTGATTGTACCCTCCCTGCCCACAAGCTTTATTGGTTTTGTTGTGTGTTTTACTTGTGTTGGTGTTTTCATCACTTGGCTCCTCGCTGGCTCAGCATGGCCATCCCGAGGAGCACTCTGCATACTCTCCTCCCTCGCTCCCCTGTCGTTGTGCTGCGGGGTCGCCGCTAGTGCCGCGCTGTCTGTGACGGGGGGGAGATACTCGCGGCTGGTGTGGCGCTGTTATGCTAAGGCGCAGTGGGCCTTGTGTGTCACCGCGGCCATCTTACAGCCTGGGCAAAAGCGCTGGAAGGGGGCGGGCGCCGACACATGTCTACGTCATCACGCCCTGAGGGCACCGCCCTCCCTTCGAGGATCCTTCCAGAACTGGCCTGCGCGCTGCTGCTACTGGGGCCTGTTTTTCCGGCTGCTGCTGGGGGATCACGCTCGTCATCGGAGGCTGCGTTGTCCCTCTGTCGGTGTCGTGAATCCCTCTTTTTTGGCTGTATTTATGACCAATTGCATCTTGCTTATTCTGATCATGGGCCTTTCTCCCCCTCTCATGTATAGGTCGTGGGCTTGAGATTGAGGGTTGTGGTTCCTCCCGGTCCCTCTTTTTATTAAGAGGGATTACTTATAGGTTTGGGCCATTAGTGTCTTGTAACCTTACTGTTTTTGACCATTTTTAATCACCATAATGGAGGCATCAGGGGACAGTGAGCTGGGGGCCCCATTTGGGCAGGAAAGGCTCTGCCCCTTGTGCAGTAGGAATCCTTTGGGCGGATTCAGCACTGTTTGGACCACTTGCGCCAGAGGCATTATTTTGGACCATGAACGGGCGGGCGTCCCTAGCCCTGCGCTGCCGGGGGCCTCTCCAGACCCTCCACTCTGCACTCAGCCCCCAGTGAGGGGGGAGCCAGCAGGGGGTCTCATGCTGACTTGGCGCATAGGCTGGCCAATCTCGAGAGACAGATCTTGGGGACGGCTCCTAAGAAAGCCACGAGTAAGAAACGGCACCTCGAGCCCATTTACTTGGATGATGACTATCTCTTTGATGATCTGGGCTTTGTGGAGGAAGGTGAGTTGCCAGAGGATTCACGCCCCACGGTGGGTTATTTGGCTGGCAATGACAGTATGTCTGGTTCTTCCTTGGACGAGGATGCGTGGCTCCCGGCTGATACAGAGAAATAGCTTACCTCATTGTTTTGAGACACTACACATTGTTCCCCCCATAGCGGCTAAGAGGAAGTAGGGAGATTTGTTTAGGCCTGAAAGGCAAAGGCGGGCCTAACAAGTTACCGTCAGTTCCTAAACGCCTGGACAGGCGGTACCCCTTCCCTGATGAGCTGGTTCAGCTATGGTCTCACCCTCCCGAAGTGGATCCCCTGCGTGTCAGGGTTGTCCAACACTACTCTTATGCCATCACCTGATACTGCTTCCTTACGTGATCCGGCTGACAAGCGCATGGATTAGCTGGTCTGCCATGCGTTCACCTTTGCTGGTGCCCTTTTTCGCCCAGTGTGTGCCCCGGCGATTGTCTCTCTAGCCATCAGAAGGTGAGACACCTTGTGGATAGAGCTAAGGCTCGCAAGTGGGCAGAGGAGTATAAAGAACTCAAGGACTGCTTGGATTTCTTTGGCTTTGTTGCTACTGTCATGGACGATGGGGTCCCGGTTGGTGCCAGGATTTCTGCTCTGCTTGTTGCTCTCCACCGCTCGCTCTGGCTGCGGCAATGGTCGGCTGATGCGGCTGCCAAGAAGTCGCTTACGAGTATCCCCTTTGTGGGACACAGGCTGTTTGGGGAGCGCCTGGACCTTTTGGTCAAGGATGGTTGACCCCCTCGGAGACCTAAGCCTGCTTGGTCCTTTCAGAATCCTTCCAGAATCCTTTCAAGGAGGAAGAGGCTCTTTATTTCCTGGTGGCCGCAGAGATACCTGGGGTAGAGGTAGGTCCCGCGGCCGACCCAATCCCTCCTGGGGAGCCAAATCCAAGCCCCCTGCCAAGTCCCCTCAGGCATGAGGAGGCGCCCTCACCTATCCGGATGGGGGAAAGGCTTCTGCTGTTTGCTCAGATCTGGAGGCGGCACGTCTCGGATCGGTGGATTCAGGAGGTAGTGTCCTCCGGTTACAAAATAGAGCTGGCAGTCAGGCCGCCCACAAAATTTCTCAGTTCGCGGATATCCCGAAACCCACTAAGGGCACAGGGCTTGAGAATGGCTGTGCAACACCTCCTGCGGTTAGGTGTGATTTGCCCTGTACCTCAGCAGGAACAGGCTCAAGGTTTTTACTCCAACCTGTTCACGGTTCCCAAGAAGGACGGAACCTTAAGACCAATCCTGGACCTGAAGGTTTGTAAGAGTCCAGCATTTCCGCATGGAAACATTTACAGTCGGCGGTGAGATCTCTTCGGCCCGGCGACTTCATGACCACGGTGGACATCAGGGATGCTTATCTGCACATCCCGATTTTCCAGGGGCATCAGAAGTCCTGAGGTTTGCTCTGGAGGATCAGCATTACCAATTTGTGGCACTTCCATTCGGGATATCCTCAGCCCCCTGTGTCTTCAGCAAGGTGCTGGCCGGCATCATGGCTATCATGAGGAACCAGGGCATTCGTGTGCTGCCCTATTTGGACGATTTGCTGATTGTGGCCCAGTCCCTTCAAAGGCCGAGAATGATACTCGGGCGGTGTTGTCAACCCTGGAGACCTTCGGCTGGGTGTTCAATTACCCAGTCATTTATCACTCCCTCAACAGAGAGATCCTTCCTGGGAATGACGATAGACACCGCTCAGGTCAGGGTTTTTCTGCCACAGCAGAAGGTTTTGGGTCTCCAGACGCAAGTGCAGGCCTTGCTGTCTTGTCAGCGGCCGTCGATACGCGTGGGGATGAGATTGGTGGGCCTAATGGTGTCATGCTTCGAGGCAGTGCCCTTCGCCCAGTTCCACATGCGACCTCTAAAATTGAACTTGCTGACCAGCTGGAATCGGATGCAGGAATCTCTGGAACAAGAATTTTCGCTGTCCCCCCTGGCCAGGCAGTCCCTCTTGTGGTGGTTGGACTCCCGGAACCTGCTGGTGGGCAAGTCCTTTCTGACTCCCCATTGGGAGATAGTTATCACGGATGCCAATCTGACAGGCTGGGGAGGCGTTTGGCAGACTCAGAAGATCCAGGGTCAGTGGGGTCCGCAGGAAAACCGCTTACCCATAAATCTCCTGGAGCTGAGAGAGATCCGGTTGGTGCTTCTTCGCTTGACTTCCCTTTTAAGGGGTCGTGCGATCCAGGTTCACTCGGACAATCAGACGGCTGTCGCCTACATCAATCACCAGGGCGGGACTCGGACCAAGAGAGCTCTCAAGGAGGTGACCCAGATTCTGTCTTGGGCAGAGGAAAATGTTCCCTGTAGC
This sequence comes from Gastrophryne carolinensis, assembly GCA_027917425.1. Classification (NCBI taxonomy): domain Eukaryota; kingdom Metazoa; phylum Chordata; class Amphibia; order Anura; family Microhylidae; genus Gastrophryne; species Gastrophryne carolinensis. Next base: position 51,775,033 of record CM051240.1, read on the forward strand.
TCGGCGGTCTACATTCCCGGGGGTAGAAAACCTGGAGGCAGACTCCCTGAGCAGGAGCACCTCGCGTCTGGGGGAATGGTCTCTCAGCAGCGAGACCTTTCACGCTCTGTGTCTCTGCTGGTGTCAGCCGGACATGGATCTGTTTGCGTCCAGACACAATCACAAGCTTCCAAGGTTCGTGTCCCTCTCAAGAGATCCTCTGGCCATTGCCATTTCTTTATGCATTCCCTCCATTTCCACTCCTGGTCAGAGTGCTGCGCAAGACCAACTATCCTGGTGGCTCCTCGCTGGCCGAGAAGGAGTTGGTTTGCGGACATAGTTCAGATGTCAGTAGATCGCTACATCATGCCTGACGACCCAGGGCTTCTCACACAGGGGTCTCTGCGGCACCCCAATTTACGGACGCTGGCTTTGATGGCCTGGCTATTGAAACCTCAATCCTGACGGAAAAGGGGCTGTCGGCCACTGTTGTGCATACCATGATTCAGGCACGGAAGGAGTCCTCTTTCATGATATACTACAGAGTTTGGCACGCTTATATTGCTTGGTGCGAGACCAAGAGTCTCCCTTGCCGCACATTTTCTATTTCTAGGATTCTGGAGTTTTTGCAACACGGCTTAGACTTGGGTCTCCAGCTGAGCACCCTCAAGGGTCAGGTCTCGGTCTTAGCCGTCTTTTTCCAGAGATCCATTGGCAACCATAGGTTGATCAAGACCTTTTTTCAGGGAGTCACCCACGTCCGGCCACCGTGTAAGTCAGTATTACCGGTGTGGGACTTGAATTTAGTACTTCCTGCTCTTCCAGGGTCCTCCCTTCAAACCATTGTGCGATGCTGCATTGTCTATTTTGACTCTCAAAGTGGTCTTTTTTGGTAGCGATCACCTTGGTGCGTCGCGTATCAGAGCTGGCCGCGCTTTGTATGAAACCTCCCTATTTTGAGCGGCATAGCGATAAGGTGTTTTTTCGCTTTAAACCTGATTTTTTGCCTAAGGTTGTTTCTCTCTTTCACCTTAATGAGGAAGTTGTCTTACCTTCCTTGTGTCCAGCACTGACTAATTCTAAAGAAGGGATCCTCCATGCCTTGGATGTGGTCAGAGCCATAAAGTACTACCTGGCTGCGACTGAATCCTTCAGGAAATCGGATTTGCTCTTTGTCTTAACAGAGGGCTCTAGGAAGGGTTTGCCACCAGCCAAGTCCACTCTCAGTAGATGGATCAGACAGGCGATGGTGCAAGCATATTCTGCCAAGGGGAAGGATTCCCCTTTTCAGATCACAGCTCATTCTACCAGGGCTATTGGTGCCTCTTGGGCTTTTCAGCATCAGCATCAGGCATCGATTGAGCAAGTTTGTAAGGCCACCACTTGGTCTTCAGTTCATACTTTTACAAAGTTTTACAAGGTGGATGTTAGGGCCTCAGCTGACGCTGTTTTTGGCCGAAAGGTGCTTCAGGCGGTAGTGAAATGAACTACCTGCTGTTGGGGATCCCGCCCAAATGGACACTGCTTTTGGATGTCCCACATCACTTGGGACGACCTGGACTGGATATAGGGAAAAATACAATTCTATGAAACTCAACTGTAGAATTGTTTTTGGATATATCCAGTCCAGGTCGTCCCACCCTGTCCTTGTTGTTCATTGTTTCCTGTTTGCTCGTTATGGTGATCACCATTTTTATTCATTGAACATTGTTTTTCATAAACCTTGTTAGAGAGAGTACAAGCTGAGGCTATGTGAAGTAACATAGGGACAAGAGGGACACCTGCCTTTATAGGGGGCCGGGAGGAGCTACATCTTTGATCTTGAAGTCAAGCGCCCCCTAAGGGCGAACACCCAAATGTCGTCACTTGGAACGACCTGGAATGGATATATCCAAAAACAATTCTACAAGTGAGTTTCACAGAATTGTATTTTTGAAGAAAAAAGTGTCAATTTCCAGAGAAAAATATTTTTTTTACCTAGCTCCAGTAAAAGGAAGTTTCCCTTTAATGGTTCGGAAACCACTGTGTGGACCAAGTGTCCCAGATTTGATGCCTTCCTAGCTCAGGTATCAGGCGGATCTTATTTTTATTATTTAATATTCAGTACTGGGAGGAAGTGATGGGGCTTTTTACTTGTTCCAGTTGTGTCTCCTCTCTAGGGGGAGGAGCTCTTTCGCTGTGGCCATCCTGACTAAATACCATTACTGGTAAGACTAACTGGGATTTTCTTTGACACTTTTAAAGTCTACTTTCAAGAAGCTTTTAATTGAATGCCTTGTCTGGCCACAGCACATGTGTGGCCCTGCTGGTGAGGGTGATCGGGGATACCGTGGGGTTCTGTGGCTAAGTGGAGTATGCGCCATGGCTAAGCTGCTAATTGGTAGCATACCTGACTTCCTCCTCCCTGCATGTCCCAGCATGGGAATAATGGCATTGTTTACCAATATAGCAATATATTGATATATCTGTTCACTTACCTGCTCTAATGTGAGCTCGTACATTTCTTGAAAGTTGAAAACCTGGGCGGAGTCTGCCACAATGGCGTTCTGCAGATTTGCACCACTGATAACTATTCTGAATGTGAAAAAGGTGCGGGTTAAGTTTCTGTCATTAACACTGAACATATTTATAGAACTAATAGCCCACATCAGACATTTCTTCATTTTACATAGTGAACTTGTGATGGTGTTTTTTCTATCAGTGTCTGACTGAGAGGACTAAGGGGATACTAATGGCTCACTAATAGAGACACTAAATGGGACAATGTGTATACTAATTCCAAGGACATATAACATGAATATCTATTTTACTGATTTTTTTTAAGAAAAGGTGTTAGTGCATTTTACATCTGTACTGGGAATGAATGAATGAATAAGTAATAGACGAGACACGATTGACAACCAATATAAAATGATGACACGGTAGGTAAATCACTGCTGAGTACCCGAGAAAGCTAGAAGCACACAGTCAAGAATTGGTCATATACCTTACTGGGTGCTGAGATTGCCCCCAGCGTAAGTCAGTGACTATAGAACACAATTCGCCGCAATAGATGGGGTGTGCCAGGTGTCAGCATACCCCCTCCATTGCAATGAATAGACTGCTTCTGCTTCGACCCTGTGACTGAAGTGGAGGATAGTCATTAGTCTGGAGCTCACCGCTGCATGCAAGGACTCGATCTTGGCACCTACTAAGTTTTAGAAGTATCTGGTCTATTCAAAAAGACCCAAATTATATGCAAAAAATAAAAATAGGTCCCACAAGATGAAATATTTTAATAAAGCTAGTTAAAGTTAAAAACTAAAATTAGGCAAGAAATTCATGTGACTCCACTATTAGTAATATCAGTTGTAAGCAGGGTCACAATTGATATGAAATTCAGTATAGGCTAAAGACAGGTTTTATCTCCTCGTTATAAGGTTGGAGGGATTAAGTGATTATAGTACTATATGCCTTTTCCTCTTAATAACTATTGTATTTTTCAACCTATAAGATGCTAAATTGGGGGGGAAATGACTTATTGGGCAAATGTAAAGGAATAAAAAGGAACATTTCTGGAGCTCCATGCCACCATAAACACACAAACCTACATTCCCTGCGTCCGCTGTCACCTCTGCTGCACGCCGCCTACACACAAACAAGTCCACAGATGCTGGCACAAGTCACAGGCCACGCCCACCCTGGAGTCGGAAAATGCATCCTGGGAACTTGTATGTGTGGAGGTGAGGGCGGCTGCGGACGCCGGTAATGTATGTTTGTGTGTTTCTGTTTTTCTTTCGGTGGGAGACGTTGTGGCGTGTTTCGGAGTCATTGGAAGGGGGGGGGGGTAATTTAACACACCATTTGGTTCAGGATATGTTTTTCTTCCTCCAAATCCTGGGTGCGTCTTATGAGGGCGAAAAATACAGTAACTTATTCTTAACCTATGCTTTCAAATTTTACATTATCTCTTATGCCGATGACTTGTTAATTGATTAGGCCCACACTGTTTTGTCAGTTGTTTTTCAGCTGCTGTATTTTGTCATATTTAAATTCTTTATTTAATAAAAATCAATTGAAACCAGAAATTCAGAGCCATAGGAGCCTAGTCAAAGATTAAAATGGACCAAAATGTAGGATTTTGACTGTCCTGGATTTGTGGTCCTTGCGCCCCCTGGGCACCCCAAACAGGGGTGCCCGCTGTATGAAACCCCCAGGTAGTGCAATCTGACTTACCCTTCCCTGGTCCTAGGACACGGCCTCTCCATTTAGCATGCTTGGATCTGCTCCTGCCCCGAGCGCGCTGGCAACCACATCGCCTGCTTCCCTCTAACAGGGAGCGTGGCTGCGCTGGCCATTTGCAAACGCCGGGCACAGGCACTTGCCCTACTAAAGGGATTAGGGTGGATGTGGCTGCTGCCAGTGCATGGGCCACTGGACTGGGGAAGAAGGTGAGTCCTCGGGGGTTTCACACAGAGGGACATTCCGATTCTGGGTGCCCCAGGGGGAGGGAATGAAGTGGCTCTGGAATCTTATAGACTCCAGGGCAGTTGGACCATGGCTTTTTTCCACTTTATTCTAAGTCCTCATAAATATTCCAAGTGGACAACAAAGGACTCCAAAAAGTCTGTCTGTCTGGTGTCTCTTTTCTACCCCACCCATCCCTGACCCCTCTTCTCTACCCCATCCATCCCTGACCCCTCTTCTCTACCCCATCCATCCCTGACCCCTCTTCTCTACCCCACCCATCCCTGACCCCTCTTCTCTACCCCATCCATCCCTGACCCCTCTTCTCTACCCCATCCATCCCTGTCCCCTCTTCTCTACCCCATCCATCCCTGTCCCCTCTTCTCTACCCCATCCATCCCTGACCCCTCTTCTCTACCCCATCCATCCCTGTCTCCTCTTCTCTACCCCATCCATCCATGTTCCCTCTTCTCTACCCCATCCATCCCTGACCCCTCTTCTCTACCCCATCCATCCATGTCCCCTCTTCTCTACCCCATCCATCCATGTCCCCTCTTCTCTACCCCATCCATCCATGTCCCCTCTTCTCTACCCCATCCATCCATGTCCCCTCTTCTCTACCCCATCCATCCATGTCCCCTCTTCTCTACCCCATCCATCCATGTCCCCTCAGCCCTGCTTCATTCAGCCCAGTCTCTCTTCTCCATCCATTCCTGTCCTCCCAGTTTTGCCCATCCAATCCCTGGCCTCTGTTTTTCCCCGGTGCCCAATAGGATTCTTGGGGTGCCCCCCTGCCCGGACCTCAGTGCTGGCACCAGCACAGGGCAAACCTGGGCAATTGCTAGGGCCCCAGGCATCTTCAGGGGCCCACTCAGGCTCACACTTGGCCATGGTATTATTTAACAGTGGACCCAACTACCGAATGCTGGGTGCTGTGTGCAGACCTGCTCATGGCTAGCCTCAGCAACAGGGGATGGTCAGCAACAATGGAGACAGTGGCATGGAATGGGGGGGCAATTGATGCAAGGTGGCCGCTGACAAGGACTGGAGAGCGATCAGCAGAAGGAGGTGACCCATTTGTGGCAGTGAAGCTGAAGGTGACATCATGTGACTCACTACTTTGGGGCCCATTAAGACTCTCTTGCCCAAGGGCCCCCACAAACCTGGAGCCGGCCCTCCTGGACCTTCACCTCTCACCAGATGTCTGTAAATGGACCTTTACAAGAAGTGGTTGAGTACCCCTGCCATAGTCCATGCTTACCATATAGAAAGGATAGCACACATGTTAGGCTCTCTGTAGACATCCACACACATACACATGACTAGTTACCTGTCATATGGGCAGAATGTCTTTCCTACAGTGGTGTCCACATCATGAGGGATCAGCCATTGGAATTCCTCACCGGTGTGCAGGCGGATATTGTCCCAGTCAGACTCCCCAACATAGCTGCAGCCAGCATTAAAATCTCCCAGAAAGATAATATTCTAAAAAACAAAGTGGAAGAATATACTTTGTATGTGTATGTGTGCACTATAAACTATTAGAAGTCCAGAAATAAAATGGTGCACAGGTATATTTTAGTTTATTAATAAGAATGTTTGATTGAGTCCCAGTTCTTACATCAGTTTGCCATTTCTGACACACATCGAGGTAGACATCATACAGGGCGTCAATCTCCCGGACGGCATCTTTAGGGGCAGCATGTAAAGGGACCAGCACAAAATCTGGAATGACTGAGGAAGAGAGACATGGTAATCAAACCAAGAGAGCTGGGAACATAGGGTTCCATAGATTGTATTCACCAGTGGGAATGATAATACTGTAAGATAGAAAAATAAAAATAGTCTAAACACAAGAAAACAGCAATATTCTAACCTGTCTCCGAACAGCTGAACATAACCACAAATGGCTCTCTGCTAAAGACGTCTTCTCCAGTGTACATGTTGTGGTCATGGTAATGATAGGATTCAGTTGCAGTGACCTTGTCATGCCTGTAGGGTCATAGAATATAGATAAACCTTTATCGTGAATAAGAGCCTATCTTATATGTTTCCCTCACCCTGTACATACATATTGCCCACATTAAAAATCATCCAAGATGGCAGCCCATGGAGTCTGCCTGCAAACAGGAAGTGTCTTCTGACTGTGCTGCTCTGCATTCTGGGATTGCTGTCCTTTGCCTGACCCCAGCTCTGCTCTGTCTGAGCAAAGCACAGCTATATCCCCCATGCAGCTTCCCCCCCCCTCCTCCTCTCCTCAGTATGTGATGCTTCTGAGGCAAGATTGTGGTGCCCGTATCCTAGAGTCCTGAACAGAGTTGCAGGCCAGTGGGGGAAAGAATAATAAGTAAAATCTATTAATTTGGGGTGTAGGTCAGCTTTCCTCCCTCCACTGTTGGTCCAACTGCATAGAGGGATGGGATCTGCCTCATATTTTTTTTGCAGCCAGCTGATGTGATGTGTGTCACCAGGGGATGTGGCGGCTCTTAAAGTGAACCAAAACCCAGAGCGATAGGCCTGGGAATCTTATCGATTCCCTCCCCCCGGGGCATCCAACACTGGGATGCCCTGCTTTGTGAAACCCCCCAGGTCGCCAATACACTTACCTTTTTTCCTGTCCAATAGCGCATGCACGAGCCGTGGCCACATCTCTGCTATCCCTCTAGCAGGGAGTTTGCCAGGCATTTGTGAATGGCCAGCGCGGGCACGCTCCCTATTAGAGGGGGATGCGGCTGTCAGCGCGCTCAGAGCCGCTCGCTTTTCAGCGAATGTATGCCAGCAAATCCGCGCAATGATTGGACGAGCGGCTGCGCATGCGCCGTAGGACCGGGAAGAGATGAGTTTGTTTCGGCAATCTAGGGGGTTTCACACCGCAGGACACCCCCGATCGGGGGCAAGGACCAAAACCCAGGATAGTTAAAACCTTGGGCTTTGATCCACTTTAACCAGAAACCGATGAAACGTTGGCAATGCACGGGCTGGTGGGGCAAACGCCACTTGCCCTGCAAAGGGGGCTTCTACCTTTGGTTTATGGTCCAGGCTTTTTAGTCCTGGTCTGAAGGGCCGTGGGGCCAGCAACGAAGCTAACAGCGTCAGTGGGGTCCCCACCATGTCAGGGCAAGCCACCACAGAGCAGGATGGAGAGTCTAGAGCTGCAAAGCTGCTGCCAGCAACACTACAGTGATGGGCGGGTGCAGAGCCGTAGCCACCAAACAAAACCACTGGTAGCTCAATGCAGGTTTGTTTTCTGCTGGACCAGCTGGGTGCCAGAATGGCAAAGCAGGAGTTCCCGAGCAGCACGCACCCGCACAAGGGTGGCACAAGGGACTCGATCTGACGTTCCAGTAAGTAGGCGGGTGCCAGACAACCACCAATCAGTTACTTGGGTGGACTATTATTTTAAAGGAAAAAATACTGTATCTAGACCTCCACCAGCTTTTGTGCCAGCGCTCTCCACCACACTTAATCCAGCCCTGTCTACCCTGCCATGACAGGTGAGTATTACTGGATTAAACATGCTGCATCTGGTGCTGGTCCATTACATACTAAACACTTCATATACCCAGTCTAGAACAGGTAAGAAATGTACACGAAGAGCTAGTGACACCTTGGTAAACCATGGATGCCACTGCCATGGCAATCTATTACTATTGTTATAGTGCCATCATCAGATTTTGATGCAGCCCAAATATTGACACTTGAAACAATGCCAATAATTGTCTACATTTGTGTACATGTCCTAAATGTATTTAGCATTTTTAAAAAGAAGCTTTTGTTGCTGAGATATATAGTTTAAAGTGGACCAAAATCTTTCGGCCTGGGATTCCCTCCCCCTTCCCGCTGTGTGAAGCCCCCCAGGTCGCCCCCGTTACCTTGCTTCCGGTCCAACGGCGCATTCGCAAGCCGTGGCCACATTCCTTCTATCCCTCTAGCAGGGCGTGGGCCTGTGCCAGCCATTTGTGGAATCATGGCTCCATATAACCCTATGTGGTTCAGATATCTCCATGGAGAGCTGTCTGTGCTAGCCTGTGCTGGTGTTGTAGTAAGAAGAAGGTCCTGAGACTGCACAGTATCTCCTGCCATTATAATATATCCCAGTCTGAATTTTTATTTCACCACCCGGAAATATGGAGCTTCTACCTCTCTGAGCTGCCCTCTGACAGAAGTTGTTGAGTATTTTGAAGTGAATAAAACCGTAAAATCTATTAATTTAGGGTGTAGGTCAGCTTTCCACTGTTGGTCCAACTGAACAGAGTGATGGGATCTGCCTCATATTTTTTTTTTGCATTCAGCTGATAGTGTGTCACAAGGGGATGTGGTGGCTCTTAAAGTGGACCAAAACCCACAGCGATCGGCCCGGGAATTTTATCGATTCCCTCCCCCCAGGGAATCCAACATTAGGATGCCCTGCTGTGTCAAAACCCCAAGGTCACCAATACACTTACCTTTTTTTCCTGTCCAACGGTGCATACACGAGCCATGGCCGCATCCCTGCTGTGCCTCTTGCAGGGCCCGTGCCAGCCATTTGTGAATGGGCGGTGCGGGCACGCTCCCTATTAGAGGGTAGAGGGGGATGCGGGCGTCACCGCACTCGGAGCCGCTCACTTTTCAGCGAATGGATGTCAGCGGATCTGCACGATGATTGGACGATACCTCTCTGAGCTGCCCTCTGACAGAAGTTGTTGAGTATTTTGAATGTGTTTTATGGAGGAAAAATACATTTATGCAAAGTTTGTAGGGCCAGGTGAGCTCAGGGAGGATTCACACTTTAGTTTAATGGCTAGTTGTCCTCCAAGGTTCTTTGTACTGTAGAATTGCTCATCCAACTAAAATAAACAGATAAACTGGAGACTCGATCACTCTGCTATATAAACAGAAGTCTTTTACAATATGGCTTTAAAGTGGACCAACACCCAGGATTTTGACTATCCTGGGTTTTGGTCCCCCCGATCGGGGGTGCCCCGCTGTGTGAAACCCCCCAGAAAGCCCCGAAAACTCACCTCTCCCCGCTCCCACGTGACCGCTGCAGCCAATCCCCGCCGGCGGACAAGCGAGAGACAGCGCCGGACAAGCAGAGCGCGTCCGCCGTCGCCTCCCGAGCGTCCCTCTTACAGGGAGCGCACCCGCGCTGGCCATTAGAGAGAAGAAAAGGTCCGTCCATTGAAATGTATGGGAGAGCGTCAGGTAGCGAGAGGTCATACCTGGCGCTGTGTAAGGCTGAACGCTGGCGCTGTTCGCTGAGGATGGGAAAATGATGAATCAGACGCTACATGGCGCTATCCCAGTCGCTAAACAGATTCTGCTTGATAAATGTGGAATTGCGTGCCGTGTCCGGCGTTCACCAGTCGCTATCTGTCGCTACCTCTCATTAACCAGGCGCTACCTGACGCTATCCTTTCTTATATAAGGGCCCAAATCTTACCTGTAGATGAACAAATACTGCTCCTTGTAAGCGTCTCTTCCCAACGTGTCACTGACCACATAGGAGTACAGGGGCTTCTCACACTCTCTGCAAATACAGACAGTTTTAGTATACAGCAATAGCAGGAGCCCCACATCTGTCAGCCATACAGCATTCTATAGCAATGTACTAACCTCACCAATAGCTCTGATATTCTAAGTATGTCACACACCCCGCTTCAAGATAACCATAACACGTGGGTAATACCGACCTGAAGGGGCGTTCCTGCAGAGATGATAGCAAAAAAGAAAGCCCCTCCCTGATCCATAAATACCTGGGACCTCCCACTCATTACCCAGTTTTCCATCTCTGCAGACGGCGAGCAAGTCAGAAGATGATGGCTCCTCCTTGCACAGGGGGATTTCAGGTAGCCGGGATGACTCCCGGCCCGCTATTTATTTATTTCCGTTTGGACCTTTTTCCCCAGAAATCCATATGCCTCCCAGCCTCGGCTGAGGGTCCAGGCGAGGGAATTTCAGCACCTTAGGTGCTCAGGAGCTATGCTCTACCGTGAGACCCTATATGAGAGGGTAGGCGGTATTACCGGGTTGGTGACCCCGGTTTGGGATGCCCTGTCCCTTACTTTCATACAATGGCCCTCCCAGGATCCCCTTCCATAGGTGGGGTGGGGGAGTGTTCGTCTTTTTATTAATTTATTAGTTTATTTATTTTTCAGGACAGCATACTTGAGTGTGTGTGTGTGTGGCCTGTCACTTTAACTGTATTCAGCCGCCGCAGCCGTTTTTCAGGGCCTGTGCGGTGCTGGCTGCCTTCTTCCCCCCTTCTTCCCTTCGTCACTATTAATGGCGGAGGTATTCACCTCACGCCATGTTACTGTGCTTCGGAGGGGGGGGGGGGGGCGGCGGGTGCCGGACCGTCGGCGGGTCCCTCCCGTTTTTCTCCCTTGTGTGTGAGTGTTCTTTACTTTTGGCCGGGCCGGCGACCGCTCCTTGCTATTGCGGCGCCGGCCGGCTCTGAGCACATTTCCCTGAGGTGATTTCACAGTCTCCCCTCACGCAGACTGGGGGGGGCGGGGCCGGAGTGACGACGCGTCACCGCTCCCCGCCTCCTGCCTTCGCTGGTGCCACTGCGGAGCTCTGTGGAGGGGAGAGGGGGGGCGTGGCCCAGCCTCGCGCGCGTCCCGCGCTGGCCACGCCCCCTTCTCCCTCTCTGACTGCAGCCCTGCCTGTTGCTGTGGAGCGTCTGGAACTTCCCTCACGGTCGCTATTTTGGTCGATGGTTCTGTAAGTGGCCTCTGGCCATTCTTCCTTTTCCTGTATGCTTGATGTTTCTTCATTAGCCTTATCTAATACAGTCCCTCTGTTCTGTTTTTCAGATGGTGGTTCAGGAGGTTCGCCAGTAGCATTTAGGGGGTCCCTCCTGATCCTTATCACTGGGTTAATTGTTTGCCATAAATCCTCCCACTCGGGACATTAAAGGGGCATCCCGGGTTGTCTAACGGCGTAATTCCCTGGGTCATAGCGACTATTCCTAAACAAAGTTCACCTTATGGAGGCATCCCCGGATACTGGGCTCGGGGCCCCTTCGGGGCATCCCCGAAAGTGTATGTTATGTGGGGTATCCATTTCTGGGGACGATGTACTTCTGTGTATACCATGTGCACAGCAGACCATCACGCGGCAGTCCGAACCACAGGCGTCTGGGTCAGCACCGCCGGTCGCTTCATCTCCACCTCCCGCTTTGACACGCGCCCCGTGCGACGTCGTCATGGGCAGGGAGCTGCAATCTGAGATGTGCGCCAGATTGGCTAACCTTGAAAAAATTATCTCTGGCTCGGTTGCCCGTAAGGCTCCGACTAAGAGAAAGCATTTGTCGCCGGCTCCGCTGGCGAAGGACCTGGAGGATGTTAATAATCTGGATTGGTCTGACTATTCCCAGCTAGAAGAAGGGGAAGTTTATGAGGATTCTGATTTTTCGGACGATGAGCAGTCCTTTGGCACTGATGCCGAGCTGGGGGATTTGGGGAGATCCTCTGATACTCCCCACGCTCTGGCTCTGATGTTGGAGGTGTTGAATATTTCCCCTCCTGAGGAGGTGTCACAGCAGAAGGGTGAATTGTTTGAGGAATCCAAGCCGCGCTTGGAATTCCCTACACAAAGGCATTTTGACAAAATTATTGCCAAAGAATGGGACAGGCCGGCTCGGCTCCCTGGCATCCCTCAGGGATGGGATAGGAAATATCCCTTCCCTTCGGAGGCAGTTAAGCGCTGGGCATCTCCCCCCGAGGTGGATGCGCCGGTTTTGGGGTTGTCCAATTCCTCGGTTTTAAATAGACCTGTTTGTTCTATTCTCAAGGATGGAGAGGATAAACGTATTGACCAGATGGCTTGTCATGGTTTTGCTAGCGTTGGGTCAGCCATGCGGCCTGTTTGCACATCGGCGCTAATGGTGTTGGCTGCCAGGTCCGTGGTTAGGGACCTGTTGACCTCTTCCGGGCTGCGTCCCGGTAGTGCTGAGTTCCTTAGCCTCAAACGGTGTGAGCTGTTTTTATCTTTTGTGTTGACAGCCTTGGATGACACTTTGATGATGTGTGGTAGAACGTCGGCGCTGCTGGTCACTATTCGGCGTTCGGTGTGGCTGCGCCAGTGGGCGGCAGATTTTATGTCCAAAAAGTCACTAACGGCTCTACCCTTTGTTGGGTTACGGCTTTTTGGAGAGACATTGGACTCTGTCACCAAGGGTGGTAGGTTACCTCAACGCAAGAAACAACGCCGCCCCTTTCGGGGGGCCCCTTCCTTTACCCCCTCCTTTCGTGGGGCCAGATCTGGCAGGGGATTTGCATTCCCTTCTTCCAGAGGAGATTCTGGGAGCAGGGGCAGAGGTCGTGCCCGTCCAGGATTCAGTTGGGGCTCTAAGCCCAAGCCGGCTGCCAAGCCGGCTCAGCAATGAGGGGGCGCCCTCACCCTTGCGGGTGGGGGGACGGCTGCGACTCTTTTCCCAGGTTTGGGATCAAGAGGTCTCGGACCGATGGATCCGGGAAGTGGTGTCTTCCGGTTACAAGCTGGAGTTCGAGCTCCGCCCCCCTTCCAGATTTTTCAGGTCTCGGATGCCTTCAGAACCTCTAGCGGCGCAGGGGCTTCTGTTGGCAGTGCAGAACCTTCTGGACATGGCTGTCATTTGCCCAGTGCCTCCTTCGGATCAGGGCAGGGGTTTTTATTCCAATCTGTTCACGGTACCCAAGAAGGACGGATCGGTCCGACCCATCTTGGATCTGAAGTTTCTCAACAGGTTCATCCGGCCACGGAAATTCCGCATGGAAACACTACGTTCGGCCATTCACTCTCTTCGTCAGGGAGACTTTCTGACGTCCATAGACATCAAGGATGCTTATCTACACGTTCCAATTTTTCCAGCACACCAGAGGTTTCTCAGGTTTGTGGTGGAGGATCGGCATTTTCAGTTTGTAGCACTCCCTTTCGGCCTCACCTCGGCCCCTCGGGTGTTCACCAAGGTGCTAGCGGGGGTGATGGCTAAGGGTTCAGGGCATCCGCATTGTGCCCTATTTGGACGATCTTCTGATCATGGCCTCCTCCTTCAACCAAGCGGAGTTGGACACCAGAATGGTGGTGTCCACCCTGGAGAGGTTTGGTTGGGTGGTCAACCACCCCAAGTCTTCTCTCTCTCCGTCCAGAGTAGTGACCTTTCTGGGAATGTCTCTGGACACTTCGCAGGCCAGGGTGTTTCTGCCACAGGCCAAGATTCTTTTGATTCAGGAATTAGCTCGGCTTCTCTTGTCGGCCCCTCGTCCGTCCATCCGGCTAGGGATGAGGCTGGTGGGGTTAATGGTGGCCTCATTCGAGGCAGTTCCCTTTGCGCAGTTTCATACAAGGACGCTTCAGCTTCATCTGTTGAAAGTTTGGGACAAGTCTCCTCTATCGTTGGATCAGTCCTTCCTGATGACTCCCCGAGTTCGTCGATCCCTGCAATGGTGGCTGGGGTCGGCCAATCTGTCGCAGGGCAGATCTTTTCTGGCCCCGTGCTGGGAAACAGTCACCACGGATGCCAGTCTGTAAGGTTGGGGGGGTGTTTGGAAGGACCTCCAGTTTCAGGGTCTGTGGAGTCCGCAGGAGGCTCACGAGCCCATCAATGTTCTGGAGTTGAGAGCCATCAGGTTGGTTCTGTTTCGCTTGGCTCATCAGTTGAGAGGCCTGCCAGTTCAGGTCCGGTCGGACAACAGGACAGCGGTTGCTTACATCAATCACCAAGGGGGGACTCGCAGCAGGAGTGCCCTCAGGGAAGTGTCTTTGATTCTGGACTGGGCGGAGAGTCACGTTCCGTGTATCTCAGCAGTCTACATTCCGGGAGTGGAGAACACGGAGGCGGACTTGCTGAGCAGAGCCTCCTCTCGTCAGGGGGAGTGGTCTCTCAGTCCCACGGTGTTTCGTTCGATATGTCTCAGGTGGGGGTTCCCAGCGGTGGACCTCTTTGCTTCTCGTCACAATCACAAGCTTCCAGTCTTTGTGTCTCTCTCGCAGGATCCTCTGGCTCTGGCAGTGGATGCCATGTCTCTGAACTGGAGGGATCTGGGGTTCCTTTACCTGTTCCCTCCGTTTCCAATGGTAGCCAGAGTGGTGCGCAAGCTGACTCTGGAGGGCGTGTCGGCGATTCTAGTGGCACCAAGGTGGCCAAGGCAGGTTTGGTTCGCAGACCTGGTAAGACTGACAGAGGATCAGTTCGTTCTGCCTCTTCTGCCGGACCTGCTAACCCAGGGTCGGCTGCGCTATCCCAATTTACCTTCGCTGGCTTTGACGGCGTGGCTGCTGAAACCGCCATCTTAAAGGAAGAAGGTCTTTCTGACGCGGTGGTTCAGGCTCTCATTAGCGCCAGGAAGCGCTCTTCCTCTACTATTTACTATAGGACTTGGAAGTCCTATATTGACTGGTGTGAAACTAGGTCTTTCTCTTGTCGGGAGTTTTCCATTTCCAGAATCCTGGAGTTTCTTCAACATGGTCTGGATTTGGGGCTTCAACTTAGTACCTTGAAGGGGCAGGTTTCTGCCCTGGCGGTGTTTTTTTCAAAGGTCATTTGCTCTTCATCCCTTAGTCAAGACCTTTTTCCAAGGAGTTACGCATGTACGGCCTCCTAGGAAGCCCTTTGTTCCAGTTTGGGATTTGAACCTGGTGCTTTCTGCTCTTCAGGGTCCCCCGTTTGAGCCCTTGAATGAGATTGCTTTGTCTTCACTTACCCAAAAGGTGGCCTTTTTGGTGGCCATCACTTCGGTTAGGCGTGTTTCTGAGTTGGCAGCTTTATCCATTAAAGCTCCGTACTTCGAAAGGCATCAGGACAAGGTTGTCTTTCGTTTCAAGACGGATTTTCTTCCTAAGGTGGTCTCTGCCTTTCATCTGAATCAGGACATTGTTCTGCCTTCTCTATGTCCTCATCCCAGCAACAACAAGGAAAGGGCGCTGCATTCCTTGGATGTAGTCCGTGTTGTGAAATATTATCTGGTGGTTACGTCTTCTTTTCGTAAGACTGATGCTTTTTTTGTGGTGCCCTTTGGGCCTAGGAAAGGTTTGGCTCCTGCCAAATCTTCCATTAGTAAATGGATTCGTCAGGCCATCATTGGGGCCTATTCTGCCAAGGGGAGGAGTCCCCCTTTTCGTGTTACTGCTCATTCTACTCGTGCGGTTGGAGCGTCCTGGGCTTTCCAGCACCAGGCCTCTGTTGAGCAAGTTTGTAAGGCCGCTACTTGGTCCTCTGTTCACACTTTTTCCAAGTTTTACAAGGTTGATGTTCGGGCCTCAGCGGATGCTGTTTTTGGCCGCAAAGTTCTGCAAGCTGTTGTGGTTTAAGTTGTGCATTGTTGCCTTGTTTTGGATCCCCGCCCTTTTTATGGACACTGCTATTGGATGTCCCACGTGTTATGGTTATCTTGAAGCGGGGTGTGTGACATACTTAGAATAATACCATTTTGTGAAATACTCACCTGTAAAATGGGTATTATAAGTATGTCACAAACCCCGCTTCACCCGCCCTTCTTGTATTCGGGATCCTTTATATTGTAAACTTTGCGTTATTTTGATTTATATTTGCCTCTTCCTGGTCCCTTACCTTACTGCTTCTATATACTGGGTGATGAGTGGGAGGTCCCAGGTATTTATGGATCAGGGAGGGGCTTTCTTTTTTGCTATCATCTCTGCAGGAACGCCCCTTCAGGTCGGTATTACCCACGTGTTATGGTTATCTTGAAGCGGGGTGTGTGACATACTTATAATACCCATTTTACAGGTGAGTATTTCACAAAATGGTATTATTCCCTGTTACTAATGTCACTAGGTAGAAATTACTAATTAGTAGGACTAATGCCCCCCCTATCTATTAGCCTATCGCATTCATGTCGGCATACCTCCCAAGTGTCCCTGATTTAGGGGGACTGTCCCTCTTTTGAGTTCATGTCCCTCTGCTCCTCATTGTTCTCATTTGTCCCTGTTTGAGGTGTAACATGCAGATCTGCAGCAAATTTGCCTATTTAAAGTCTTTATATTGTTTTAACTGTTATAACCTATCCATCCTTCAACGAGAGGGTGTGGCTTAATTTAACAAATGTCCCTCTTTCCCACCCTGAAAAGTTGGTAGGTATGTGTCTGTATAGCCTTTAGGATTAGGAATAATTTTGCCATGTGCCAAGCGATGCAATGGTGATGTCTTACCTGTTTAATGAAGTCATCAACAATTCAACAGCGCTGAGATCACTGTCCCTGACCTCCTGAACCACCACAATGTCATAGCGAGGCAGTATCTGCAAACATGAACAGGGACACCATAAGGACAGTCAAGAAGAACAAAAGAAAGCCAGCTCATCCAAATCAGCACGGACATGAAGCTCCCAGGCAGCTCTCCATCAAACCAGATAGCATTCAATGTTGCGTCCAGCCGATCAACGGTTAAAATGTAACTTTTAATTGTTCCTTATTAAAAAATCACACCGAAATAGCAGCATCTATAGTGTAAAGATCACAGGCAGCACCCCGAGGAAGAGGGCTAGCTGGTACGTGTGACGTGTTTCGAGCCCAAAAAGCTCTTAGTCATACACCTGTCAGTCATACATATGACTAAGAGCTTTTTGGGCTCGAAACGCATCACACGTACCAGCTAGCCGTCTTCCCCGGGGTGCTGCCTGTGATCTTTATACTATAGATGCTGCTATTTTGGTGTGATTTTTTTAATACACCATAAGGACAGGTTTGTACTACAGGGCTTGCAGATCTGGGCTGCTGGCAATGGGACCGTACAGTAGAAGGACTAGTTTCATGTCCTACAGATTCAGCTAGCTTGGTAAATTTATAACAATGTTTGAGTGCGTTGGATGGCACCGAGACATAAAAAGATGATTTGCATGACTCCGCCCACTGCAGGGAGTGATGGGTAAATAGTTTATTCTTTGTGTTGGGCACTGTGTTAATACTTTCTGTTTAGGAAAGCACCTCTTTTTCTTTAACTTTGAGTAGAGGGTCTGTTTAGCTTTTCTATATTAAACCTAACATGGGTCTCTTCACATGGTGGCTTGTGACTCACCAAGCCCCCCCCCCCATACAGCCAAATATTTTCTACCTTGTGCTGATGAGAGCCATACACTCGAATCCTGTATCCACAAGTGGAAGGTATTTGGCTGTGTACATTTTAATCTAATTCTTGGCATTGCACACTCGGTTGCTTTCTGAGTGCCTTGGATGGCCCCGAGACATAAAGAGATAGTTTACATGGCTCCTCCCACTGCAAGGATTGATGGGTAAACCTTTTATTCCTTGTGTTGGGCACTGTGTAACTTATGGGTCTCTCCACATGGTGCCTTGCGACTATGTTTTAATAATATTTCACAAATACAGCATCTGCTCCTTACATGAAAACCTGTTTTATGCATCATTAAAAAATATTGTGGGGGCTTTCTACTTACCTGAACCCTGCACTAACTTCCCAGAGTCGATTTAGGCCATTGCTATTTGTGTGTGATTCAGGTCCAGGCTTCTCCAGTAGCTCCTATTCGGCTTGCACCGAATGTTTAAAGCAAACTCACCAGCGGCCATCCTGGAATCTAAAAGACGGCCTTGTGCGCATTCTCTATTAAAGTCAATGAGAGCCATTTGCCGAAAGAGGTAAATATGGCCTCTCATTGGCTGAGCGCCGTGCATGTGCCATTGGAACGTGGGAGAGGTGAGTTATTTGGGGCTTTCTAAGGGATTCACACTGCGGGGCATCTAAAATCGCTATGCCCCCCCCGAGGAATGGAACAAAACCCGGGAAAGTCAAATTCCCGGGTTTTTTCCGCTTTAAATAGCATTTGCTGAATTGCTCCACCATGAAGAGTCGTTTTTGGCAATAATCACTGCTCCTGCTTCACTCTGCTCCCCACTAATGTCGCCTGTTTTACCCCAAGTCCCTCCTCCTTGAGTCATTTTCTCTATTGTGAATGGCAGGTGATGTCACTGCCACGCCTATGTTATTTTTTTTTATATATTCTTTATTTATTCATTTTCAAGATATAACAAAATATATGTAATAGATATACATACAGGTAGTAACAGAGATGGCTAACAGATCAGTGTCTCTCAATAAAGAAGAAGTCAACCAATAAGCTTCACGTTGTCTTGTTATTTAGGTTGTCCCGTCGCCCCGTCTCCTTACAATTTAACTTTGCAGGGGCCGCCCCCCCGTGCACCCCCCACCCCCCCGGACAGGACGCCCCAAAGCTGCGACTACCGGGTCCAGGAAGAGCGGGGGCCACCCGCGGGCGCCCACCTCTCTCGCTTAGCGACACCGAGCCATGAGAGCCCAGGGCTCTCTCCTATTTCCCCTTGGCCCCTAATGCAAGTCCGAAGCATCCTGTGAAGCAGACAGAAAGTTAAGAATAGAAGGACCGAATACAACAAAAACAAAACATAGCAACATGTGTTGGAGACGCCTCTTCTGATTAGCCTCCAATAACTCCTTATACTCTGGCAAGAATGTAAATACATCCCAACTCCCCCATCTGAGGCGGTGCGCCTCCCTCGAACCTCTCAATTTCTGAGACCTTTTTGAGCCAGAGAGCAACACTTGGCGGGTCCGATCTCTTCCAATGCATCGGGATACATGCCCTCGCAGCTGTCCCATGATGGATTTCCGGTACCTCTTGGCGGGGATCTCTGAGTGGTGGAGAAGGAAAAAGGCCGGCCCCCCGGGATCCCCCCCACCACCACCTTCTCCATAACCTCCCTAACCATGGACCAAATCCTTGCACCCCTGGGCAGGACCAAAAAATGTGCAAAAGATCGCCTCTCTCCTGTCCGCATCGCAGGCAAAGAGGGGATATCTCTGGGAACCACTTGTTTAGCTTGGCGGGAACTCTGTACCACCCAGTTAAGATTTTATAGTTGCACTCCTTGTATTTGTTACACTTAGCCGTCTCATGTGCCAAGCTAGCTATCTTGGTCCATTGTTTTGAAGTAAAGGAAGTGCCCAAGGACTCCTCCCACCTGGAGATGAAGGGTGGCGCCTCCTCTTTTTCTGGGCTGATCACGCCTATGTTATGACCAATCGTCTGCCATCTCACATTGCCACAGCAGAGATCAGGCAATGCCATGTGACAAACTCCCTCATCTTGGGGCTTCAGAAAGGTGTGCAATGATAATGTAGAGGGAACACACTCCGTGTGTCCAGGACGGTAGGCAAAAATATACATTTCCAATTCTACACCCTAAGAGGAAAGTATCGCCAGGGGATCTCGCTAAATTTTTTTCCATAAGTTCAGTGGGTTTTGGTCCGAAAAACAGTATTCTGCCCAATGGATGTGGTGGGCGGAGGGGCATTGTGAAGCATGGTACTAATCACAGTTGTCCTGGGGTTTTGGCCCACTATTAATACCCGGCAATGAAAGCTGAATAAATTAATTACTGGGACATGCTTTCTGGCCACTGCTTCCTGCTGTGCACACCCACCTCTGTCCTTTCATTTATGCCAGGATGCCGCTAGAGGCCTGCGCATGCGCTGCCATGGTGGGATTTGAGGTCCCAGAGGATTTGGGATGCTCCTGGGGAAAGCTTTCACCTGGTCCTAGAGTCTTGTAGATTCAGTGAGTTTTGGTTGCTTTAAAGTGGACCAAAACCCAGGATTTTGACTATCCTGGGTTTTGGTCCACACCCCGATCGGGGGGGCCCTGCTATGTGAAACCTCCCAGATCTCCGCATCAACTCACCTCACCGCGATCCTACGGCGCATGCTATGGCGCTGGCGGCCGCATCTCACGCTTCCCTCTAACAGGGAGTGCGCCCTCGCCGGCCATTTGTGAATGGCCACGCTCCCTGTTAGAGGGATAGCGGGGATGCGGCCGCGGTCCGCGTAAGCGCCGTTGGATCGGGATTAAGGTAAGTGTAGCGGGCGACCTGGGGGGTTATACACATCGGTTTGAATTTTGGATGCCCCGCGGGGAAGGAATGGATCGGCCGGGGAATCTATGGGTTTTGGTCTACTTTAAAGCAGACCAAAACTCACCAAACTTGTGAAATATGGCCATAGCTTTGCCAATATTCCATCCTTAGGTTGTAGAATTAGAAATGGATCGTTTCATTTTTTGAATCTTCCTGGCAGCCATGGCAACATGGCAGCCAATCAGTCATTGCATTAGTGTGGCAATGTCATCATTGCCACACACAACAATGGCAATTAATAGAGGAGGCGGAGCTTTAAAGCTAAAACAAGGACCATTATTAGAGTCAGCCAGGAGCACTAACACTTGGCAAAAGGTGCTCTTCATGGGGGAAGCAATTCAGGGGATGCTAGTTAAAAATATGGGTTTTGGTCTGCCTTAAACTCAGGCTGTGTGTACAAGCTATTTCTGGAGCAGTATGGATCTGGATTGGGTAGGGGGTCTGCAGAGAACATCCAGCTCACCAATGCCCATTAAAACATAACTTTTACTAACACATTTAAAAAGATTGTATATCCAGTGCAAGATATATGTGTAAGGCTACTTGCCCCTGGATGAGTTGGGCGACGCGTTTCAGGGTTGTGGGCCCCTTAGTCTGCAGAGACAAACCTGTGCATTAATCTTGTATCTGAAGCAACAAAACTCTCTACCTTCAGTATAACTGATGACACCTCCGGATTATTAGATTATTACATTATTAGAGTCAATCAGGAGCACTAACACTTCTGCTCTTCATGGGGGAAGCAATTCAGGGGATGCTAGTTAAACATATAGGTTTTGGTCCACTTTAAACTCAGTCTGTGTGTACAAGCTATTTCTGGAGCAGTATGGATCTTGATTGGGTAGGGGGTCTGCAGAGAACATGGATCCAGCTCACCAATGTCCTTTAAAACATAACTTTTACTAATGCCTTTAAAAAGATTGTATATCGAGTGCAAGATATATGTGAAAGGCTACTTGCCCCTGGCAGTTGACGCGTTTCGGGGTTGTGGGCCCATTAGTCTGCAGAGACAAACCGGCGCATTAATCTTTTATCTGAAGCAACAAAAGTCTCTACCTTCAGTATAACTGATGACACCTCCGGATTTGTCATCTTAGAGTCTCCAAAAGACTGGATGTTAAATGCTCCAATTTTCAAACCCGAGACCGCGCTCAAGGCCACTGTGAGTGCAACAATGATCCGCATCATGTCTGTAACGGCAAGAGGAAAGAGAGAAGTGACATTAAATATGATGTTTGAATAAAGTCACGGTTCACACGGCCAATATCACAAGAGCTGGATTGCCTGAAGGTTCAATAAAAACACGTGCAGCGCTAATAATAGCGTATATATTGTACAATTACATAGCATACTCGCTGCTAATTGTTCCACGTCATTCAAAATTCCTCATCTTCCCAAGGAAACTTTTTATCATAATCATCAGACTTGATAATTATCATGCACACATATGCTAATGACAAGAAAAGCTGTCTGGAAGTGTCTGGAATACCTCTGGTAGACATCATCGGATACAAATCACGTTTCGACTCCTGTAACGTACTCTGTGATTCAGTTACAAATAACTCTGCAGGAGAAAGGATCCACCCTCAGCTAGATTCAATATTGTGGGGAATTTCACTATAGTCAAATACAGGCGATTATCAAAAGTATTAAAGGAGAACTACTGCAAAAAAATTAATAAATGTAGTTTTTTTTCACATGGGGCATGTAAGTAACCTATTTGATTTCTATCTAGATCAGTATTCCAATGTAGGCGAAGGTCTGGGATGAAACAGGTCCAGGGGTGCCCACCAGGGCCGTATTTACCATTAGGCAACCCTAGGCACGTGCCTAGGGTGTCAACCTGGAAAGGGGGCAATGCCCTTGCTACTGTAGTAAAGCAAGCAAAATTAATAAATGTAGTTTTTTTTCACATGGGGCATGTAAGTAACCTATTTGATTTCTATCTAGATCAGTATTCCAATGTAGGCGAAGGTCTGGGAAGAAACAGGTCCAGGGGTGCCCACCAGGGCCGCATTTACCATTAGGCAACCCTAGGCACGTGCCTAGGGTGTCAACCTGGAAGGGGGGCAATGCCCTTACTACTGTAGTAAAGAAAAGAAATTAAAAATCATCTAGCCAGAACATTAATGCCTCCTAACAAACACCTCTCAGCCACAGAAGGATGCAGAGTGTATTTGTGTGAAGGAGGGGGGCAATGGGATGAACGCAGACCAGAGCATCTCCCCTCCACTGGTGTGGTCATGTGACTCCTGTATGTCAGGATGCAGTAAAAGATGGAACATGCTTGTCTGCTTCTCTGCATTTCCCCCTTTGTGCCCTCCTCCACACACATTCTCTGCATCTAGCCCATTGCACCCTTCCCCCCTACACTCTTTTTTTATATGGACCGTGACCTAACTCAAAAAAAGGGGGCACAAGCCCTTAAAGTGTCTAGGGCCCCATGAACCCCACATACGGCCCTGGTGTCCACCCCTAAACATCTTTACAATTTCACCATAAGAATGTGGACCTTCCCTAGACAAGCCACTTATATTATAGACTGTGGAGGGATACACAGTTATTCCCACCATCCTAACAGAGGAGTGATTGGGGGTTCCCAACCTTTTATTTCAAGTACCCCTTTTTATTTTATATTTATCTATCACTATATATTATATCTATATCTATATATTTTATATTTAAGTATCACCTTGGTGGTGCATTTAGGATTTGAGTCACCAAAAACTATGGGGGTTATTTAAGAAAGGATAGCACCAGGTAGAGCTTCATAGCGGCAGGCAGCGCCTGGTGAACGCCGGGCACTGTATGCAAAACCACATTTAAGAAATCGATTCTGGTGAGCGACTCTTAACAGCGCCATGTAGCGTCACATGTATTAATCCAGACGGCTCAGTGTATAGCGCCAGCGATCTAGGCTCAGAAGCACCATGTAGTACCTGTCGCTCTGTAGCGCTCTCCCATACATTTCAATTGTGCTTCATTAGTTGTATATAAATAGTGTTTGGCAATTTTATTTTAATTTTTTTTTTTGCTTAAATCATTGGATTTTTTATATTTTTATGCAGAATTGTCATTACAGGTCTGGCACTAAAGTGTTATTGTCACAGGGTTAAAACAATGTCATTCCATGTGTTTTCGCTTTGTTATTGGTGTATATGTGTTCAAAAACAGACTTTAATCACACAGAGTCTGGCGCTCTATGCTATAGTGACCTGCATTAGAGCGCCGACGCTGTGTGCGTCTAGTGTCTTGTTAAATATGGTGTGGAGCGCCGAGTGCCAGACGCACTGAGCTGGCGCTACCTGTCGCTCGCTGCAGTGTTATACTGTTGTTACAGCGCCCAACACACATCACATGCATCAATGCTGGCCAGGTTACTAGAGCGACCGAGACGCTCCGTTACAGCGGCTGACACCCGCTTACAGCGTCTACTAGTGGTCACTCTAAGCGCCGCTATACAGACGCTCTTCTGGCAATACCTGACGTTAGTAATGAATCAGCCTCCACGTTAGAAATGCACAAAAATCTTTTCCATCACCAAATCAGGTAAAGTATAGATGGCAGCAGATCAGTTTAGGATACAAGTTAGTCTGCAGCCTCAATGAGTACCACCTGACAGGAGCACTGGTTGGGAACCTCTGATATAGATGTTTATCCCTATTTAGTTTCCTGATTAAAGTGGACCAAAACTCACACCCCACCGCCCCT
This sequence comes from Gastrophryne carolinensis, assembly GCA_027917425.1. Lineage (NCBI taxonomy): Eukaryota > Metazoa > Chordata > Amphibia > Anura > Microhylidae > Gastrophryne > Gastrophryne carolinensis. The sequence continues at coordinate 51,799,054 of CM051240.1, forward strand.
GGAATCTCATAGATTCCCTCCCCCAAGTCATCCAAAATTGGGATGCCCATACAGCGCGACCTGTCAAATAGCGACTCCTCACCCAATATTCAACATTACCGCACACCGACTGAGTCGCTATCAACAACCGAACAATGGCCAAGCACAGCGACTACTAGCGGGCGCTCTGAAAATGCCGCTACAGTCGCTCAACTGTCGCTACCTGCCGCTATTAATGAATCGGCCTCATAGTGCAGCAATCAAAACAAATTACAGGCTGATTCATTACTAGCGCCAGGTACTGACAGATATGCGTCTGTAGCGAGGCATTGAGAGCGACCGCTAGTAGTTGCTGTGCTCGGCCATAGTTCACTGTTTCAGAGCGTCTCAGTCGCTGGCCGGCATTGATGAATATATGGGATGAGTCGCACTAACACCAGTACAGCGCTGTATGGGAGCGAATGGTAGCGCCAGCTCAGTGCGACCGACACACACCATATTCATCTAAAAAACAGCCTCACACAGCTGTATATATGAAAACCCTGTTTAAAGAGAGGAAAAGTAACATCCATTTAAATGTATGGGAGAGCGACAGGTAGCGACAGGTAATAGCAGGCTCTGGAAGCCACAGCACTGGCAGTATACGCTGAGCCGTCTGTGATGATGAATCAGTCGCTATGTGTCGCTGTTAGAGTCGCTCACCAGATTTGTTTTGATAAATGTGGTATTGCGTACAGCGCCCGGCGGTCACCGTTTGCTACCTGTTGTTACCTGTCGCTGCCAGTTGTTACCTGGCGCTATGGCTTGATGAATAAAGCCCTGTGTTAGCATTTGCCGCTGTGACTTATAGCGCCATTGTAGTCCACAGCACAGCACCAGAAAAGATAAAAATGCTGACGCTCCAAAACTGGCGCTAGAGTCACCAGAAACATGCTAAATGGCTCACATCATAAATAAGGCCAGCAACAAAGCTATCAGCAGCCCTCCACCACACGGGCAGGCTGATTCATCATTAGCGGCAGGTAGCGACAGATGAGCGTCTGTAGCAGGCATTTTCAGAGCGCCCGCTAGTACTCGCAGTGCTCAGCCGTGGGTCGCTACGTCATAGCGACTCAGTCGCTGTGCAGCAATGATGAATACATTGTGAGGAGTCGCTATTTGACCAGTACAGCGCTGTATGGGAGCGCATGTTAGCGACTGCTCATAGCGACCGACTCACACCATATTCAGCAAAAAAACAGCCTCACAAATCTCTGGCGCTGAAAAATGCTTGTTTGAAGCCCAGAGCGCAGGAGGCGGTGTGTTTAAAGTCTGTTTTCCAGCATCTATCAACTAGTAACAAAGCGAAAACATATGGAATTACATTGTAACAACATTGTAACATGAACACTTTAATGTCATTTCTGAAGAAATATATAAAAAATGAAAAAATAAAAAAACTGCTAATTCAATGCCAGGAGAGGTCACAGAATTATTTGAGAATTAAAAAAACAAAAAACAAAAAAACTGTTTAAAGAGAAGAAAAGGAACGTCCATTGAAATGTATGGGAGAGCGACAGGTAGTGAGAGGTCATACCTGGCGCTGTGCACGGCTGAACGCCGGCGCTGTTCGCTGAGGCTGTGAAAATGATTAATCAGACGCTACATGGCGCTATCCCAGTCGCTAAACAGATTCTGCTTGATAAATGTGTAATTGCGTGCCGTGTCCGACGTTCACCAGTCGCTACCTGTCGCTACCTGTCATTAACCAGGCGCTACCTGACGCTATCCCTTCATGAATAAGGCCCTGTGTCAGCGTAGAGGCTGATTCATTACTAACGCCAAGTATCGGCAGATGAGCGTATGTATAGTGCCGCTTAGAGTGACCGCTAGTAGACGCTGTAAGCGGGTAATGGGCGCTGCAACAGAGTGCCTCTGTCACTGTAGTAACCTGGCCGGCATTGATGAATGTGATGTATATTGGGTGCTCTAACACCAGTACAGCACTGCAGGGAGCGAAAGTTAGCGCTAGCTCAGTGCGACCGACTCTCTGCGCTCCACACCATACTTATCAAAAAATGACACACACAGCGTTGGCGCTCTAAATCTGGTCGCTATAGCATAGAGCGCCAGGTGTGATTAAAGTCTGTTTTTGAACACATAGTCACCAGTAACAAAGCGAAAACACATGGAATGACATTGTTTTAACTTTGGGATATTAATACTTTAGTGCCAGACCTGTAATGACAATTCTGCATAAAAATAAAAAATAATTAAGAAAATAAATTTTTTAACAAAATAAAAAATAAAAAATGACATTTTCAAGCTCAGGAGAGGTGACACAATTATTTGAGAAGAAAAAAAAAACAGTTTAAAGAGAATAAAAGGAACGTCCATTGAAATGTATGGGAGAGCGTCAGTTAGCGACAGGTAATACCTGGCGCTCTGGAAGCTAGAGCGACGGCGCTATACGCTGAGCCACCTGTAATGATGAATCGGTCGCTACATGGCGCTGTTAGAGGCGCTCACCAGAATCGCTTTCATAAATGTGGTATTGCGTACAGCGTCCGCCGCTCACCAAACGCTGCCTGCCGCTACGAGGCGCTACCTGGCGCTATCCCTTGATGAATAAACCCCCATAGTTGCAGTTTTTGGGGGAAAGATTATTAGCATAAACAGCAGAGGGAGGGTGAATAAGTCTGTATGAAGTCATTTTATTTAACCCTTTTATGTACTTTACTGATCTAACTGTACAGGCACATAGGCCTTGATTCAATAAGGGCCTTATTTATCACGGGCTAGCGCCAGGTAGTGTCTGACGAGCGCCAGGTAGCGGCAGCTATCGGCGGCTACCGACTCAAGTACGCCCGGCGGCGGTCGCAATGACGCATTTATCAAGCTAAATGAGGCTAGCGCCAGCGAGAGCGACGGCTAGCGCGGGATTCATCATGAAGCCGCCTGGAACGAACAGCGCCGCTGCAAATTCCTTCACAGCGCCAGGTATGAGCTGTCGCTCCCTGGCGATGTCCAATGCATTTCAATGGAGCAATGTTTAATTAATCATAATTAATTGGTATTATTTTTTTTTTTGTTTTTTTTTTAATGTCAAAAATTCTGAGACCACTTCTGCAATGTTCGTTTTTTTTTTAAAGTAAAAAAACTTAAAAAAAAAAAATTGTGCAGAATTGATCTTACAGGTCTGATATTAATGTATTCATATTCCAAAATGATTCAAAAAACATGTATAATGTTACAATCAAAAAATATGGTTGTTTAGGGGTTAAAAACTAGTTAACACCCATCGCCGCCAGCGCTCTGGGGTTTAAACAAGGAATGGACAGCGCCAGCAAATTCGGAGCGTCATTTTTTAATGAATATGAAGCAAGCCGTTCGCTCTGGCCATTCGTTGTCAGGCGCTCACATACAACGCTGAACCTGTGAAACAGCGACCCCTAAGCCCGTATTCAACATTACCGCACACCGACTGAGTCGCTGTCATCAAGCAAACGCCGGCCAAGCACAGCGAATACTGGCTGGCGCTGTAAAAATCACGCTACAGTCGCTCATCTGTCGCTACCTGGCGCTATTAATGAATCGGCCTCTATGAGTTGAAAATAATTCTCATGATAGTAAAAGATTCAATTCATGAGAAAAAAGCCTGAGAATGTCACTGTTACTGAATCACTAGATAAAAAGACAATGAAAGTCAATGGCGGCTTTTACTACAGTGTAGAAAGGAGTAAACAGTTCTCTACTTTACTTAGGAGTAAAAAAGTGCCATTGACTTTCATTGTTTTCCTATCTGGTGATTCACTAAGGCCCTTATTCATCAAGCGATAGCGCCAGGTAGTGTCTGACGAGCGCCAGGTAGCGGCAGCTAACGGCGACTACCGACTCAAGTACGCCCGGCGGCGGTCACAATGACGCATTTATCAAGCAAAATGAGGCTAGCGCCGGCGAGAGCGACGGCTAGCGCGGCATTCATCATGAAGCCGCCTGGACCGAACAGTGCCGCTGCAAATTCCCTCACAGCGCCAGGTATGAGCTGTCGCTCCCTGGCGATGTCCAATGCATTTCAATGGAGCAATCTATAATTATTCATAATTAATTGGTATTAATTTTTTTTTTTTTTTTTAATGTCAAAAAATCGGAGACCACTTCTGCAATGTTAGGATTTATTTTTAAGTAAAAAAAAATAAATAAAAAAAATATGTGCAGAATTGATCGAACAGGTCTGAGATTAATATATTCATATTACAAAATGATTCTAAAAACATGTATAATGTTACATTCAAAAAATATGGTTGTTTAGGGGTTAAAAACTAGTTAATACACATCGCCGCAAGCGCTCTGGGGTTTAAACAAGGAATGGACAGCGACAGCACATTCGGAGCGTGATTTGTTGATGAATATGAAGCTAGCCGTTCGCTCTGGCCATTCGTCGTCAGGCGCTCACATACAACGCTGGACCTGTGAAACAGCGACCCCTAAGCCCGTATTCAACATTACCGCACACCGACTGAGTCGCTGTCATCAAGCTAATGCCGGCCAAGCACAGCGAATACTGGCTGGCGCTGAAAAAATCACGCTACGCTGTATGGGAGCGCATGATAGCGACTGGTCAGAGCGACCGGCTCCCACCACATTCATCAAAAAATCACGCTCAAAAAATTCTCGCGCTGTGAAATGCATGTTTAAACCCCAGAGCGCTGGCGGCGACGTGTTAAAAGTAGTTTTTTAACCCCCAAACCACCATATTATTGGAAACCAAAAAAAAAAATTTTTGAAAGAATTTAGTAATATGAATACAATAATATCAGACCTGTAATATCAATTCTGCACAATTTTTTTTTTTTTTCTTTTTTACCTTAAAAAATGATCTAACATGGCAGAAGTGGTCACAGAATTTTTCACATTTAAAAAAAAAAAAAAAAACATTAATAACAATTAATTATGAATATTTAAAGATTGTTCCATTGAAATGCATTGGAGTGCGCCAGGTAGCGAGAGGTCATACCTGTCGCTGTTCAAGGTCGGACGCTGGCGCTGTGGGCTGAGGCTGGAATAATGATGAATGAGTGGCTATATGGCGCTATCTCAGTCGCTAAGCAGGATTGGCTTGATAAATGTGTGATTGTGGTGGGGAGCCGGCGTTCTCGTGGCGGGGCCCGTCATTACCGGCCGCTCACCAGTCGCTACCTGTCGCTATCCCTTGTTAAATAAGGGCCTAAGTCGCTAAGCAGGATTGCCTTGATAAATGTGTGATTGTGGTGGGGAGCCGGCGTTCTCGTGGCGGTGCCCGTCATTACCGGCCGCTCACCAGGCGCTACCTGTCGCTACCAGGCCTATATGTACCGTATGTTTCTACCCTGTCTGTAACTACTACTTTGTAAAGCGCTACGGAAGATGATGGCGCTATATAAATAAACATTAATAATAATAAGAAGAAGAATTCATATAATTCAATAACTAGACACTTGTATATACAGTAATGTAATGACAAAAAGGAAACACCAATAGGAACACATAGATATATATATATATATATACTCACTGTTTGGTGACAGGAGAGCCTGGTACCTGGACTTTGTGTCTATAGTGTGTGTCTGTAGCGCCGATCCCGAGATGTATTATAAGTGACAGCATAATAAATCCAGGAGATCCTCCCACACGCACCGCAACATGGTGAGCCACCATCCAGCAATGCTGCTTCTGCTATCTCTGTAACACAGGCAGCTCATTGTCATACCTCTACTATAGGGACATATTAACTGCTGAGCTCTTTAAAGCAGACCAAAACCTGGGATCCCCCCGCCAGCTTTGCCATATACTCACCTTGATCTGGCGGTTCTATGCCGCATGCACAGGCTCTCCTCCAATAAGCATCTCCCTCTGGCTGCATAGCCAGCCATTAAGATTTCCCACTGAGGCTGATTCATAACTAGCGCCAGGTATCGTCAGATGAGCGTCTGTATAGCGGCGCTTAGATCGACCGCTAGTATACGCTGTGATCGGCTATCGGGCGCTGTAACAGAGTGCCTCAGTAACCTGGCCGGCATTGATGAATGAGATGTATGTTGGACGCTCTAACACCAGTACAGCGTTGCAGGGAGCGAAAGCTAGCGCCAGCTCAGTGCGACCGACTCACACAGCGTCGGCGCTCTGGATCTGGTCGCTATAGCATAGAGCGGCAGACGCTGTGTGATTAAAGTCTGTTTTTGAACACATATCCACCAGTAACAAAGTGAAAACACATGGAATGACATTGTTGTAACATTGTGACATTAATATTTTAGTGCCAGACCTGTAATGACAATTCTGCATAAAAATATAAAAAATCTAAAAAGTTTTCAAAAATGACCTTTTCTAGGCCAGGAGAGGTCACACAATTATTTGAGAGAAAAAAAACCCCATTAAAAACAAAAAACCCTGTTTAAACAGAAGAAAAGAATGCCCATTGAAATGTATGGGAGAGCGACAGGTAATACCTGGAAGCTAGAGCGCCGGTGCTATACGCTGAGCCGCCTGTAATGATGAATCGTACGCTACATGGCGCTGTTAGAGTCGCTCACCAGATTCGCTTTCATGAATGTGGTATTGTATACAACGCCCGGCGTTCACCAGACGCTGCCTGCCGCTACGAGGCGCTACCTGGCGCTATGCCTTGATGAATAAACCCCTTTGTCTGCTGTGGGTATGTACAGTGGATGGAGGAGTGCAGGGGATGCCACCAGCAGCCTGTACAACGGGATGCCCCAGGGGAGCGCATTCACCCAACCCTAGAGTCTATAAAGCAGACCAAAACTCACACTGACATCATTTGTGGCCCCAGCAAATCTGCCTAACTCTACTCACCTCTCTTGCTCATCTCACTCCTTTCCACCTATGGCTGCCTCACCTCTATTATTATTAAAGTTTATTTATAAAGTGCCACCATCTTCCATGGCGCTGTACAATGGGAAATTACAAACAGGGTGAAGCAACTAACTTCCAATACATGGCAGAAAAGCACAAATACAGATTATACTGAAATACACTGGGGGAGATGGCCCTGCCTTACAACCTCACTTCCTCCCACTTCACCTCAGCCTTCATCACCTTTACCCACCCGACATCTTTCCACTTCTTTCCCCCTCACCTCTAGTACCTCACTCCTGCCTACCTATACCCACCTCTGCTCACCTATACCCACCTCACCTATACCCACCTCTGCTCACCTATACCCACCTCACCTATACCCACCTCTGCTCACCTATACCCGCCTCACCTATACCCACCTCACCTATACCCACCTCCCCTATACCCACCGCTGCTCACCTATACCCACCTCACCTATACCCACCTCCCCTATACCCACCGCTGCTCACCTATACCCACCTCACCTATACCCACCTCTGCTCACCTATACCCACCTCTGCTCACCTATACCCACCTCTGCTCACCTATACCCACCTCACCTATACCCACCTCACCTATACCCACCTCTGCTCACCTATACCCACCTCACCTATACCCACCTCTGCTCACCTATACCCGCCTCACCTATACCCACCTCACCTATACCCACCTCTGCTAACCTATACCCACCTCACCTATACCCACCTCTGCTCATCTATACCCACCTCACCTATACCCACCTCTGCTCATCTATACCCACCTCATCTATACCCACCTCTGCTCACCTATACCCGCCTCACCTATACCCACCTCACCTATACCCACCTCTGCTCACCTATACCCACCTCTGCTCATCTATACCCACCTCACCTATACCCACCTCTGCTCATCTATACCCACCTCACCTATACCCACCTCTGCTCATCTATACCCACCTCACCTATACCCACCTCTGCTCATCTATACCCACCTCACCTATACCCACCTCTGCTCATCTATACCCACCTCACCTATACTCACCTCTGCTCATCTATACCCACCTCACCTATACCCACCTCTGCTCACCTATACCCACCTCTGCTCACCTATACCCACCTCTGCTCACCTATACCCACCTCACCTATACCCACCTCTGCTCACCTATACCCACCTCACCTATACCCACCTCTGCTCACCTATACCCGCCTCACCTATACCCACCTCACCTATACCCACCTCCCCTATACCCAATGCTGCTCACCTATACCCACCTCCCCTATACCCACCGCTGCTCACCTATACCCACCTCACCTATACCCACCTCTGCTCACCTATACCCACCTCTGCTCACCTATACCCACCTCTGCTCACCTATACCCACCTCTGCTCACCTATACCCACCTCACCTATACCCACCGCTGCTCACCTATACCCACCTCACCTATACCCACCGCTGCTCACCTATACCCACCTCTACTTATCTATACCCACCTCACCTATACCTACCTCTGCTCACCTATAACCACCTCTGCTCACCTATACCCACCTCTGCACACCTATACCCACCTCTGCTCACCTATACCCACCTCTGCACACGTATACCCACCTCTGCTCACCTATACCCACCTCTGCACACCTATACCCACCTCTGCTCACCTATACCCACCTCTGCACACCTATACCCACCTCTGCTCACCTATACCCACCTCTGCTCACCTATACCCACCTCTGCTCACCTATACCCACCTCACCTATACCCACCGCTGCTCACCTATACCCACCTCACCTATACCCACCGCTGCTCACCTATACCCACCTCTACTTATCTATACCCACCTCACCTATACCCACCTCTGCTCACCTATACCCACCTCTGCTCACCTATACCCACCTCTGCACACCTATACCCACCTCTGCTCACCTATACCCACCTCTGCACACGTATACCCACCTCTGCTCACCTATACCCACCTCTGCTCACCTATACCCACCTCTGCTCACCTATACCCACCTCTGCACACCTATACCCACCTCTGCTCACCTATACCCACCTCTGCACACCTATACCCACCTCTGCTCACCTATACCCACCTCTGCACACCTATACCCACCTCTGCACACCTATACCCACCTCTGCTCACCCACTTCTTCCCACCTCACCTTTGCTCACTACACCCCACTACTGCCTACCTATACTCACCTATACTCACCTCACCTATACTCACATCTGCTCACCTATACCCACCTCTGCACACCTCTTCCCACCTCACCTCTGCTCACTACACCTCACTTCTGCCTACCTATACTCACCTCACATTTTGGGGTCTCAGCCAGATGACCAGTCAAGTTTGCTGTGTGAGTGTGCACTCTCTGAGCATGGAGCCCCCTGCACGTGGGACTGGAGGGTCCCTAAACTAGGCAGAGGAAGTGTTCCTAAATGAGGCAGTGCCACGCTCCACATACCTGCGCTAGAAGCTGATCTCCAGCACCGGCACTGCTTTTAGCACAATTTGTTGTCAGAGAAACTGTGTGTTGGGTCTTTAAAGCAGTCCTTCACTCTGAATAAGAATCTATCTTATATGTTTCCCACACCCTGTACATACAGATTGCTCACATTAAAATCATCCTACCTGCATCTACTGCATGTTATGAGCCTTTAAACACCAAAGATGGCGGCTCATGGAGCATCAGGCAGCCTGCAAACAGGAAGTGTCTTCTGACTGTGCTGCTCTGCATTCTGGGATTGCTGACCTTTTCCTGACCCCAGCTCTGCTCTGTCTGAGCAAAGCACAGCTATAACCCCGCCTGTACTTTATCCCACACTCCTCTCCTCAGTAAGTGTGATGTTTCTGAGTCAAGATGGCGGCGCCCGGATCCTAGAGTCCTGAACAGAGTTGCAGCCCGGTAGGGGAAAGAATAATAAGTAAGTGACTAATAACTTAAAATATATTAATTTTAGATGCTGGGGAATAGTTTATAAGGGTTTGGGCTTTTCAATAAATCCTGGTGAAGGTCCGGTTTAAAGTGTCCGCTTTCCCATGACAGAATATTGGGAGGTTTGTAGTACGTAATGTGAGTGAGCAAGCAAAGCATGTCATGTTATTGTTTGTCTGGGCACAATGCCCGCCGGGTGCTGAGTATCTGTGGCATTCACTCACATGGCACTGGAAGGTGATCAAAAGATAATCAAGGATTGGGAGCCTTAGATATTAATCACAGCTGTGTACTGTGTAAAGGGCTCACGCGCTGCTGATGGCTATGTCATCCCTGGTACTTATCTGGCTGTACCCGCTCCCCTAGGGTTTTCCCGAACAATGATATGCTGCTTGTTATCAACCTGCTATTTCCTGTCATCATATAGCTAGAGCAGCCACTCCCCAACACCGCATGACAGCTGCTGTTAGCGACATGCCATAACTGAAGTTGATAACAATAATGGCTGTTCATTGTAGTGCCATTGGGCCTCTAAGGTGGTTATTTAAGAAGGGATAGCGCCAGGTAGCGCCTCGTAGCGGCAGGCAGCATCTGGTGAACGCCGGGTGCAGTACGCAAAACCACATTTATAAAGGCGATTCTGGTGAACGCCTCTAACAGCGCCATGTAGCGTCACATGTATCATTACAGGTGGCTCAGCGTATAGCGCCGGCGCTCTAGCTTCCAGAGAGCCAGGTATTACCTATCGCTCAGTGTCGCTCCCTTATACATTTCAATGGCCGTTCATTTGCTTGTGTTTAAACAGCGTGTTTGACATTTTTTATTTTTATTTTTTTGCTCCATTCATTGTGTGACCTCTCCTGGCTGCAAACAAACACTTTCCAAAACTTTTTGGACTTTTTATATTTTTAATGCAGAATTGTCATTACAAGTCTGCCACTAAAGTGTTAAACCGGACCTTCAGCGTGATTTAATGAAAAGCCCAAACTCTTAAAAAACGATTCCCCAGCATCTAAAATGAATATATTTTACGTTTTTAGTCACTAACTTATTATTCTTTCCCCCACTGGGCTGCAACTCTGTTCAGGAATTTAGGATATGGGCGCCACCATCTTGCCGTAATGTTGAATATTAGGTGAGGAGTCGCTATTTGACAGGTTCCGCGCTGTATGGGAGCGCATGATAGCGACTAGCCCTAGCGACCGGCTCCCACCATATTCATTAAAAAATCACGCTCAAAAAATTCTTGCGCTGTGAAATGCATGTTTAAACCCCAGAGCGCTGGAGGCGATGGGTTAAAAGTAGTTTTTTAACCCCCAAACAACCATATTTTTGGAAAACGAAAAAAAAAATAAAAATTTTAAATAATTTAGTAATATGAATACATTAATATCAGACCTGTAATATCAATTCTGTACAATTTTTTTTCTAAATTTTTTTTCCCTTAAAAAAATTATCTGAAATGGCAGAAGTGGTCACGGAATTTTTCACATTTAAAAAAAACAAAAAAAAAAACATTAATAACAATTAATAATATTTAAAGATTGTTCCATTGAAATGCATTGAAGAGCGCCAGGTAGCGAGAGGTCATACCTGTTGCTGTTCAAGGTCGGACGCTGGCGCTGTGGGCTGAGGCTGGAATAATGATGAATGAGTCGCTATATGGCGCAATCTCAGTCGCTAAGCAGGATTGGTGTGATTGTGGTGGGGAGCCGGCGTTCTCGTGGCGGGGCCCGTCATTACCGGCTGCTCACCAGTCGCTACCTGTCGCTATTCCTTCATAAATAAGGGCCTATGACTCACGCGCATTTTTTAAGGTTAATGCTTTGGACTAATAGGCTTCAGGAAACAGACACCCCCAAATCAGGTTGAACATGGGGGGGGGGCTAGGTGCTGCCTCGGAGTGGATTTAATTTTTAACAAGTCAGTATGCCTCTTGGGTTGGGCTTAAAGTGGACCAAAACTCACTGAACTTGTGAAATACATTTGGCCAAAGCCCCTCCCTTCTTAGGGTGTAGAACTAGAAATAGATATTTTCGCTTTTACATTTGTCCGGGAACACTGATTTTTCTGCTGTCCCTTGGTGTGAGAAGACAGGCGATCTGTCATTGTATAGATGTGGCAATGACAGCATTGCCAAACACAACAGTGGTAATAAATGGAGGAGGCGGAGCTTTACTGCTAAAACAGGCGCCATTATCTGGGATTAGAGTGAAGCAGGAGCAGGGACAATTGGCAAAAGGTGCTCTCCATAGGGGGAACAATTCAGGGGATGAAAGTTAGGTCCGCTTTAAGAGAACTTTCACTCATATTGACTAAATGTCTGTCTAGAAAAGTATAAATTAAGCTTTGGTGCAGGGATGCAATGAAGCTATATAAAAGAAGTTACCATTTTTTGTCTAGATGGTAAGGGGTTAGTTGGGGTACTCCAGTAGCGGATGTTGTAAGACACAGATGCGGGAGTTGCAAGGTTCTGGTCACTATTCCTTATCAGCCAAACTTTGTAAGGCTCCTTTAAAGTGGACCAACACCAAGGGGGGATAGGCCCGGGAATCCATAAGATTCCAGGGCCGATCAGATCCCTCCCCGCGGGGCATCCAAAATCGGGGTGAAACCCCACAGAAAGCCCAGAAATCTTACCTTAACCCCGTTCCAACGGCGCATGCGCGGGCCGCGTCTCGCGCTTCCCTCTAGCAGGGCGCGCACCCGAGCGCTCCCTGTTAGAGGGAAGCGCGAGATGCGGCCTCCAGCGCTCAGAGCCGCTGTGGTTGGACGCCGCTTGTACGTGCATACCACAGCGGCTCTGAGAGCTCTGATTGGACGAGCGCCCGCGTAGGAGCGTGGTGAGGTTAGTGTTTCCGGGTGTTCTGGGGGGTTTCACACAGCGGGGCACCCCCGATCGGAGTGCCCTACCGAAGTGGGCCAAAACCAAGGATAGTGAAAATCCTGGGTGTTGGTCCACTTTAAAAAGCAGGCGGCAGAGGAGGTGCCTGCCATTGGAAGGACCTCACAGCAGCAATGCCTCAGGTGACCAGTGATGGACCGGAAGCTGACAGTACCTTCCAACATGGCAACGCAAGCAACGCTGCACAGGTAAAGCGCAATACATTTCCTGAATGTGATCGTAGGTTATATGTGGTCACACCCAAGTGGAGCTGGAAAAAGAGCTTTTCACCTGCAGATGATTCCTGGGATGCTAAACACCCAAGACTTGGTGGGGTTGGACCAAGGAAGTCTGGAATAGATTATTAGAGTCCCCAAGGGCTCCCAGGCCAGGTGGTCTAAGACAAACCCTCTTCTCTCACCCCAATGTCAAAATGTGGACAGATCTTTCTACCTTACTACAACTACTAATACTTTGCCTCATATTCAGCCTGGTATCTTTGGTCAACATATGCTCATTCTGTTTGAACAGACTTTGACTGACTAAAAATAAAATAAATATAATTTTTTTATTTTATTGGAGTTTCAAATAATAAAAATGCCGGTTGTAGGGATGGCACGGGGTACGCCGATGGCCAATCTTAAATGATGGTGGATGGTGATCCCATGCTCCTGCATGAATGATGGTGCAGGGTGAGCCAATGGTCGTGCTTGAGGGATGGTGGATGGTGAGCCCATGCTCTTGCTTGAATGATGGTGAGCCAATGATCTTGTTTGAATGATGGTGGATAATGAGCTGGTGGTTGGGCCTCGAAGTGAGATCCTTTGCTAAAATAAATGAATGGATGTGGATATGCGCAGTTAAATGCTGGCCCATGGGGATTAACGGAGAGAAGTATATATAAGGCTGGGGCTCTAGATATGCCCCAAGAAACCCAAAATAATTGTCCGCACTCACAAGTCCAATAAAAATATATACGTAAATTTATTAATATCAAAAAAGCATCTAAAACACACAACAATGAAGGACAAGATTAAAAAACATGTCCTGATCCCAAGGCTGTGGCGATCCCAGAAATCACCCTCGATTAAAGACTGCTTTAATCAAATTAACCATGTAGAGGTAATGGAGGAAATCTTTTATACCAAGCAGAACAGGCTGGAAGCATACCGAAAAATTTGGACAATCTGGGTCATTTTCAAGGATTCTGATGAGTACAAACGGGTGTGGGACGCTTGAGGTCCCATGTTTATGGTGTTTTGGGAGGCTATTTCTCTGTCAGGTGGGTGGTAGTGGTTGGGTGGGTTTCTGAAGAATGTGCATATCTGTCTGGTTGGGTGGTGAGCTCAGCTCCTGTTTCTTCTTTGCTCCCTCGGGTGTTGGGTGTTCCCCCCTCCCCTTCCTTTCTCCTGGCCTTCGCCTGTCCACTCCTTGGTCTTCCCGTGGCCTGCCCCTCCTGTTCGCCAACCTTCCCCCCCCTCTTTCCCCTCCCCCCTCCTGTTTTCTGTCTGTTTAGGTCTGTTTATGTCCAGTGTCTAATGCCTACGTGTCCTATGGTTGTTTGTCCTGTCTGTCAATGTGGTGTGGTTCTGGTGTTTTTTGGATGTGTTAGTAACTGGAATTGGCGGAGAGATTAAAATTGCATTACCAACGAGATTACGGCGGTAGTAACCATCCTACATAGGGGGTTGATTGATGTGAGGTCCGTAAGAGCGACATTCTGGGTTGGATGCACGTTGCTCGAACATAAAACACATATGTGTGCTGACTTTTGTTTCTTATTGATCTTCATTTGGGCTCAGATATTTGTCCGCATCAGGCTGGGGGGGGTGGTCGGTGCGGAGGTTGGTGGGTTGCTTGGTGTGTATCTGGGGACCCTCTCCCGGTTTGGGTTGGGGTTGGTCAAACGTCAGCAGCACAATGTATTATGCTTGTGTAACCATGCTTCGTTTTCCTTCTCTGTATTATTACACATCCCTGCCTATTTGTTCAGAGAATGTGGATCTTGCTTGTATTATTTCTTTGTTTTCTTGAAAATAAATAAAAATGAGTATGGAAAAAAAAAAAGATTAAAAAAAATATATAGACAAAAAGGCTATAGAGGAACTGTAGATATGGCTCTAATAATCGTTCACATCAATTGTATCAATCAAGTTGGATGACAAGTAAGGTGCAAAAAGAAAGTGCATATACATATATGAATAAATATACATAAAACTAATAAAGTGTCTACCATATACAACAAAAAGTGCAAAATTTTAGCAAAATAAGTGCAAGTGATAAGTTCATACCAGAGGCACAATATCGCCTCAATAAAGTGCTCCTAATGCCAAATAGAATTACTTGTAAGTCCAAAACAATGATCCAGTAATGTTTAAATGAATACATTTACCAATAGAGATGAGCCCGGGTCCTCCTACATCAACCTGCTACCGACGCGTTGCGTGGCCGAGTGCCACTTCGCCAGGGTACTGAGCGTTCCCCACCACAGGGATGGGCATTTGTACTCCAGGGAGTGGCTGTACAACAATGCCAGGGGGAATCCTAGGGAAGCAACACCATGTCCATCCCTGCGTTGGCGAATGATCATTGCGGCTGTAAGGATGGGAGAACATTTGTCTTTCTGAAATCCAATTTCAGGTAGAGCAGTCATTTTGACCATCTATGCCGACAGAAGCAAAGCCAATGCAGTACTCCAGAGCAGGCAGACAGCCAGAGGACAACATCTGGAACTTGATGAAGACAGCAAAGTGACCCCTATACTAGTTCCAAAAGTAGGAAGGACAGAAAGTTACCGGCCGGAATGGCATTGAGTAACTTGTTGAAAGTGGTGCACCACAAATTTTGCCCTGGGTGGGGCGGTTGGGTATGGGCATAGGAGGGGCAAATCCTGGAAGAGGCGTAGTGGTAGCTCATGAGAAGAGATATCAAATGAGATGAGATATCTACAACATTTTATTTACAACATAGTACATAATAATGTAACAACCTCCTTGGCTTAGTCATAAAATGGCAGCCTTTCTGATCACCGCGCAATACATCATGAGTGGATCCCTTATACTCTTCTGTTGCATGATCACTGGAAAACAACATCGTAATCATAGCACAGATCCATCAGACCAACAAATCCCCCCAATCAAAAGTAACTGCCTCACCACTGTTGTCAGTGCCTGGCCAGACCCCAAAATGAATAAGTGACAGCTGGAAAGTGTGCACTCATCCCCAGTCCCCTGCAGTCTGCTTCCTGTCCTCTGTGGCTCAGACAAATGACATACGCTGTTGAAAAAGTTGCTGGGGGCTTGGCTACGGAACGCGTGGGGGCCCTTACTCTGGCCATTCATGTGGGGGACATCCTGGGGACTCGTTGAGGTCGTGGGTTTTTGCTGAGATTTTTTTCTTTATTTCATTGATTGTGATTACTCTGCACTTTGTTCCCTTTTGCCATTTTTTCCTTATGGGTTATATTATATAGGGTTGTGTGGAATATAAATAGCACTTTATAGCACTTTGCACTTTAAACAGAAAATTGCACTGGATATTTGATGTTTTTTGTGCTTTATTGTGATGGATCTAGCACAGATTTCAGTGGGATTGCGGGTCAAGGTGGGATGCCCTCCATAATGAATTATATGTTTATATGTGAATTTTAAAGGGGATGAACCCAATAAAGATGAATTCTTGAGATTTATGTGGATTGAATGATTGTGTTGGAGGGGGTGCTATACCTTGTGGCTAATTGGGGTGGTCGCTGGAACCATCATTTGGTACAATATATAGCTACTGAAATACGCTGTTACATAATGTCCATGTAACTTGCCTGAGCCATGGACAAGGAGCAGAATGCAGGACCCCATGAGTTAGATGTTCCCAGTCATTCCCAGGATTTATAGTGGTTGTGGTCAGTACATTTCGGTGAGCTGGCACCTTGAATGATAACACAGCTCACTTGGAGCTGGAAATGGCCCCAGGAGGCAGTGCAACACATCATGGCCAAAGGGGATGCCCCTGCTTAGGAGGCTTGTGGATCCTCAGCCATTTTTAAGTGGAGGTCCACTTTAAAGCTAATCCAAATGCATGTAACCTGGCTCTAAGGTCTAAAAGATTCAGTGATTACAGATTTGGCTTCAACCGGACCTTCACCATGATTTATTGAAAAGCCCAAACCCTTAAAAAACTATTCCCCGCATCTACAATTAATATATTTAAAGTTTTTAGTCACTTACTTAATATTCTTTCCCCCGCTGGGCTGCAACTCTGTTAAGGACTTTAGGATACGGGTGCTGCCATCTTGACTCACACTTCCTGAGGAGAGGAGGGTGGGATAAAGTACAGGGGGTGGGGTTATAGCTGTGCTTTGCTCAGACAAAGCAGAGCTGGGGTCAGCAATCCCAGAATGCAGAGCAGCACAGTCAGAAGGCACTTCCTGTTTGGAGGCTGCCTGATGTTCCATAGGCCGCCATCTTGGATGTTTAAAGGCTCATAACATGCAGTAGATGCAGGTAGGATGATTTTTAATGTGAGCAATCTGTATGTACAGGGTGTGGGAAACATATAAGATAGACTCTTATTCAGAGTGAAGGTCCGCTTGCAGGCTGCCTATGGGTCAACCTGATTTGGGAACCTCTGTCATGTCATAAACTTACACAGCGGGCGATCTGCAGGCCACAGCCTCATCCCTGGCATCTGGCGGCTGAGACACTCCAGAGCCAAGACATTTAGATGGCTGGGAGCGGGAGTGGGCCACAGACCACAGATAGACCGGGGCCTTGGCTGCTTAGCTTTCTCTATGTCAGAAGCCTGTTTCCAAACAGAGCTCTGTGTTATGCATTACACCAAGCAGTATACAGCACTGATTGGACACGTGCCCATGCATGTGCTGCCAGAAAGGTGAGTTTTTACAGTGATCTACAGGTTATATACAAATCTAAATTGGGATGCCCAAGAAAAAAGGACCAATCAAAACCCTGTGTTTTGGTCCAGAAGTAGAAATATAATGTGTCCTAGGCAGTATCTTGAACAGGGATTCCCCACAGTCCAAAATCCAAAGGACCCCCCCTTACCCACAGCCTGAACCGCATATTCACACCTATTGGGTGTGGATAGGCAGTGATTAAGAACCGTGGGCAGACCCCTTTGTTCTCCATGGTTCTGAGATTTCTCTGGTATCGTTTGGTCTTCAAAAATAATCCAAGGGAGTGAAAATATACGCGTAACGAAGAACACAGACAGCGTATTCCAAGCTACACAGGAGAGCGCTCTCTGCTCGCTCTGCCCAGTCACACTTTATTTCTATATTGAAGTAAAAAAAACAGCACACGCCATCTATTGGACATAATCATATAAGGAAAAATCTAATTACTGGCTCAATTATTGGTCATCACAGCCACAGATCATATTCTTAGGAATGTTAGGGACGCCTGGGGGGCCAGACATAATAAGGTGTTGTCTAGCTCCCCAGCGTCATCTTGTTCACAGTAATGTGTAAATAGCAGCGTGCTTCATTAAATGTATTGCTCTAAATTCAGTTCAAGCAAAAGGAAAGAATCAGTGCAGAGATAAGTGGCTTACTGAGGGTTTATGGCGCATGCGCGGGCTCTTGCCCAATGAGAGCCACCTGCCATGTCATTCCGCAAAAGGCTCTCATTGTTGTGAAAGGGGAGCACACGCTGCCGCATCCGGGAGCCATCACCCAGCTGTGTGAAACCCCCTGGGGCGCCTGTAAACACTCACCTTTACCTGCTCCAATGGCGCATGCTTTTGTCCAGGGCTGGCTCCAGGTTTATGTGGGCCCTTGGGCGGCATGGCCTCAGTGGGCCCCTTTGTGGTGAAGAGTCACATCACATCACTGAGGGACGTTACAAATCTGGATGCCCCCTAAGGATCAAAAGAAAGGAAACCTTCAGTTTCTGGCTGCTGTCTGATCACCCGCAGCCTGCCGGGGCGCCTGTCACATGGTGGGGAGGCCCCTTCCCTTATCCCCGGTGGGGACAGCACAGGCAGCAGTGGAATCTTATTGCTGCAGGGCCGGCCCTGTCAGTGGGTCCCCTGGCAGTGGCTCCGCCTTGTCGGGTGCTGACGCCGGCCCTGCTCTTGTCCATTGAGAGTCGTCTGCTATGACTACGTCATTCGACAATCAGCTCTCATTGTTGCTTCTTCCCTGCATCTTCTGCTGCGTGTGCGTGCTTCCACTTTGCACGCCACTGGGATGTGGGGGATGCGGCAGTGCACGCTCCCCATTTGCCGAATGAAATAGTCACAGCAGACGTCTCTTCTACCTATTTTGAGCCAATGTTCCCCTGTCCCTCGTTCTCATTTGTCCCTATTTGAGGCTTAACATGCAAATCTGCATCGACAAATGATTAGTTTCCCTATTCAAAGTGTTTAAATTGTTGTAACTGTTAACCCTCCTAGCCATCCCTCAATGAGGGGGGCTTGGCTTCATTTAACAATTGTCCCTCTTTCGCACCCTAAAAAGTTGGGCAGTATGGTAAAAACCCTGTGTTTCGGTCCACTTTAATTAGTAATTTGTACCTTGCTACCGATGAAGAATGTGCTATGTGCAAGAAAATAACAATATTAATAATTTATTTGTAATTCTGTCAGCATACCTTCCAACTATTCAGGATGGGAAAGAGGAACTATTTTTAAATGAAGCCACACCCCCTCATTGAGGGATTATAACACTACAAAGACTTTGAATAGGCAAATGAATAATTTATTGATGCAGATCTGCGTGTTACACAGAGAGGGACAAATGAGGAACAGGGGGGACACAGACTCAAAGAGGGACAGTCCTTCCAAATCAGGGACACTTGTTAGGTATGCTGTCAACAGTACAGGACAAGAAAAAAACTGAGACTGACAGGCTGGCGTATATTTTACAAAAAATAGACAGGTTCTCTTCATAATGCTTGAGTTTGCGTGTTATAAATAAAGCTTTGTGTATTGTGAACAGCGACAGGCTGAGGAATGCCTGCAATTGATTGGTGCTCGGTATCGAGGCTTGGTTTGTATCCCCGCCTCGTCCTGGTTCGTTCTAGGTGCCGGGTAGGGGGAGATTTGGGCCTAGGCGGCCTCTGTAGAAGGCAGTGTGCGGCTGCTGGGAGCCGGGGAGGCGGTAGGGGCTTCAGGAAGCTGCTCCAGGGGGCACAAGGTAACGGGCCAGAGTCATTTCTATGGGCGGCTGCGGTCACTGCTGCTGAGGGGAAGACACAGGACATGTGCTGCAGTCATGTATTGGCGGGAGAGACCTCCGTGTGGCGGCTTAATGGGAACTTCCAGCACAAGCTGCAGCCACAACTGGAGGACAGAGGAGGGGTTACAACCACATCTGAGGCCATCAGGAACTGCAACCCACCAGAAAGTCCTGGGTGTCACTGAGGGGAGGGGGGATTTGTGCAGCCCCTCCCCTTTTTAAAGCGGACCTTCACCTTGAATAAGAGCATATATATGTTTCCCCCACCCTGTACATACAGATTCCTCACATTATAAATCATCCTACCTGCATGTTATGAGCATTTAAACATCAAAGATGGCGGCTCATGGATTATCAGGCAGTGCCTTCTAACTGTGCTGCTCTGCTGGGATTGCTGACCTTTTCCTGACCTCAGCTCTGCTCTGCAAAGCACAGCTATAACCCGCCCCCTGTACTTTATCCCTCTCTCATCTCCTCAGTAAGTGTGATGCTTCTGAGTCAAGATGGCGGTGCCCGTATCCTAAAATCCTGAACAGAGTTGCAGCCCAGTGGGGGAAAGAATAATAAGTAAGTGACTAAAAACTTAAAATATATTAATTTTAGATGCTGGGGAATCATTTTATAAGGGTTTGGGCTTTTCGATAAATCATGGTGAAGGTCCGGTTTAAATTAGACCTAAAGTCACAATGATCTGTAGGTCTGTTTGTTTACACCCATCTTCCCTTTTGCCCACAAGGAGCCACTGAGGAAGACTGAAGAATGGGTAGATTACTTATCTTTCCCTGCTCCTGTGGCACCCACCTATCAGTATCTACATATCAGTGGATATGTGGGTGCCACAGGAGCAGGGAAAGGTAAGTAACTGCAGACCCCCATTGGCTGTACTTGCAGCGCTGGAGCATGGACAAGGTGTACAATGCTGCCCAGATTTGTAATCATCATTTGGACAGGCATCCCATATTGTTATGCCCAGCGGGTATAAGGGTGATGGGGATCAGAGAGTGCCTTGAGTTGGAAACCCTATCCACAACTTGACCGGAGACCTGCTTTAAAGTGGACCAACACTCGTGAATTTGACACCCTCAACTGGTTCTTGGTTTGCTTTACAGCAGACCTGGGCATTGTAAGGCCCGGGGGCCGTATACGGCCCTTTGATTGGCTCTGACCGGCTTGGCCTGAGCTGACTGGCGGCGTCCATCCGCTCGTGATGCCTGCGAGGCGCCCGTCCGTTGCTCTGCGCTGCGGGTCGGCGCCTCCTGCACTGTACACAGGCGATCACTTAAGCAGCATCCGATCTGCTCAGCTCGTCGGGTCTGGCGTGTTCTTGCTCCCTCACTGAGTGCTCGCTGCGAAGAGGGAGGGGCGGGCGCCCGACAATGAAGAAGAGCCCAACCAGGGGAGGAGAAGGAGGTAGGCTCCGGCGCCATCTTGCCTGGGTGGAGGGGCGGGACTCATAAGTGCCCTGACTGGAAGCCACCTTCAGGCTGCTGCTAAGCTTAAGGGGAAGGAGAGGAAGGGAAGTGGGGCGGCATTTGCTCTGCCCAGTGTGGTGAAAGAATGAGCTGCTGACATCTGTGGGGCGATATCCCCCCTTTCTGTGGATCCTACCAACCGGTATCACCCTCTCCTCCAGTTGTCAGCTAAGTGCACATGATCCTTGTCACGAGGACTTTAGCCCTTAAAATGTCCGCTAAAAAAAAAAAAGGTAGATGCTGAATGCAGGGTTTTCCAAAAGAATTTACTGCTTTTTGTAAAGAAATGCACTTAATATTATGCAGAATTGAGTTCAGCCTTTTAGCCCGGCCCTCCACAATATTTTTAGTTTCTCGTGGCCACATGGAAAAAATAATTGCCCGCCCCTGTTTTACAGGGTCTCTTTGATTTGGGATACCCCTCAGCGTGAAACCCCCTGGATTGCCCTGTAATCCTTTCGATCTGGTGATCCCATGGTGCACATGCAGGCTCTCCCAAAACGGTCAATAAGACTCGAGGGCTGGTGGTGATTCCTAATTTGGGATGACCGGCTGTGTGAAACCTTTGGGATCACCTGGAATTCTCTTGTTGCTGGCGATCCCACGGCACGTGCACCTGCTGCAGATGCATCCCTGCTTCCCTGCAGCTGATAAGCGTACAAACACCAGTGCCCCACTAGAGATAAACAAAACCCAGAATAGTGAACATTGTGTTTTTTTTTTCTCTTTAATGCCCAGCAATAGTGAATTAATGGTCAGACTCCTTTTATCAGGCTGTGTGTACCTGCCACCAGACATGTGCAGTGAATAAAGGAGTATAGGGGATGCTGGTTGAGGCCCAAGCATGTGCTGTGGGATCGCTCGATTGAGGTGGGTAGTAGGTTACCTGGGGGTGGGGGTATCCAGAGTTGGGATACCCCCAAGGACACGTTGTAACCTGGCCATGGAATCTTTTAGCATCCAAAGGCAGGTCACTTGAGTTTTGGGCCTCTTTAAATATCAATTCTTTCAGCTTTGTCTAAATAGGAAGAAAATCTAGCCTACTGCAATAGGGCTGTTACGTTTCTGCATGATATTTAAAGCAACAGTCCATTCAAATGTTCACCACTCTCCTTCAGTGATATGCAGATACATAAAACATGGATATGCCCCCCCCCCCCATATTTTCTATAGCTGCCACCATTAAAGCCGTCCCAGTCAATTTGAGTGGCTAATCGGTCACTCAATCTCAGTGCAGAATTGTAACATTGTTCCAGTATGGTCCTGGTCATTTTTACCTGTGAGGCAGACCCTGCCCCTAATGACCTCTTCTCTTCCAAATTGCAGCTTAAGGTTGCTGGGATCAGTGCCTACCAGTGCCAGTTCTTAGTAACTCTTAGATTCATAAGAGAGTTTAACCCCTGGCCCGGTGCACAAGGTTTGTAGTGGCAGCCATCACCTGTTCTGTATGGAAATAGATGCTGAAAGCAGTGGTGTCTTCTTTTCCTCCTGCAGGGCCATGATGAGCGACATTCGCCATTCACTTCTACGGCGTGATGCCCTCAGTGCCGCAAAGGAAGTCCTGTACCATCTGGATATCTACTTCAGCAGCCAGCTCCAGAGTGCCCCCGTGCCGTTGGTCGAAAAAGGTCCTATTGAACTGCTTGAAGAATTTATATTTCAAATCCCTAAAGATCGAGGGTCTCATGGCAAGGTAAGTGCTACAGCAGGCAACTGTTATCCCCCTGCGCCAGGATCTGTTCGGCACTCTTCTAAACTGTTTTCCGTTTTTTTAAATGAATGAAATGGCAGAGATATTGAGGCTTACCGTTTCACCTCACAATTTATCTTCTGAAGTAAGTAGGCTTGGCCCATGGAGCTGTAGTGCTGCATAATGGCCGAGGCCTGTAAGAGCCCGAAGAACTTGCTTTAAACACCCTGGCTGTGCTCATACCTTCTTTCCCTGTTGCTAGGCAACATTTGATTCCTAGGCTGGCACTCCCAGATGTGCATGCGCACTCCTCCCCAGACGCAAGCATGCCCCTGCAGATGTGCACACCCCCAGATACACATACACGCACACGCCCCCAGATCAGTAGATAGCTGGGCAGGCTGGTAGCTGTATTCGCCTGGGCCCCATATAAGTATTTAGTAGTTTTAGCATGGGAAAATGGGCTTTACAGCAAAGCTCCAAAATCAGTCTCCCAGCAGGAACACGGCTGCACACAGGATGTGAGGTGAAAACCCAGCAGCTCTCCCCAAGTGCTCCCCATTTGTTCTTCTGGCTGCCCGGGTTACCAGCACTGTAAACCTTTGAAATGGAGTGAGGGGAGTGTTCAGCAGTCAGCGCTGGGCACAGAGACATCCAGTGATGTTGAAAGGAGGAGGTGAGCAGGGTGCTGACAGGACGAGCAGCGCTTGCTCGTACTAGGGAGGAGGCGGGGCAGGGGTAAATATTTTAATAAGAGACGAAGGTTCCATCCCCTGAGCTCCATCTCAGTGGGGACGGGTTTTGATTGGAGGGAACAGAGCAAGATTGCAACAGCTTCTGTATCCAGATTCCTGCGCGGCAGTGAGGGGAAAGGATGGCACCATATTCATCTGACTGGGGGTAAGAATAATTCTTTGAGTAAATGCTCATATGGCTGCTGAATCCCTTTAACTCTTTTATCCACTGCATCCTAATAGTCTTTTATGTATTTGATCCTTTTTATGAACAGTCTTCTATGCGCTTGACTGCTAAAGTTATCCCCTCTGTTGGTTTCCATATTTTCTGTTTGAGACCCATTTAGAGTTTCTAGGTGCGTCTACTGCTTTGCAGAGTGACTGGAAATTAGGGCTAACCCATGAGCTCTTTACAGTGCTGCTCATTTGTTTTTTGTTTTTTTCCCTTGGCATATCATTTGACTTTCTTTCTTTTTTTTCTTTCTTCTTTTCCAGCGTCTTACTGCCATACAAGAGCTGCAGTTGTTGGAGATACTTTGCAATTACTTTCAGGAACAGACAAAAGAGCCAGTCCGGCAAGTCCTCTTTAACTCCCTGTTTAGCCCGCAGGGCAATAAAGTGGATGAGCAGCGGATGACTCTATTGGGGAAGCTGACCTCTATGGCGGTGGCAGTATGCAGGGTGCCTGTGTTGGAAAGCGCAGCTTCCTGGTTACAGGTAATTGCCTAGTTTTTGTATCCTAATATCCTTCACAATATTTGCCTCTGGGTTAGCGAAAGGCATGACCGGTGGGTGTTTGTCTTTAAGTCTGAACACCGGGCAGATGAAGGATCTTTGAGTCAGGCCACACTTCTGCTGTAAGTGTATTAGATGATCTTATGTCCTAACCACAGATGGGGGATCATTACAAAAAAAAGTGGCTTTGACATTTGCCTGGAATTGTGCTTTAAAAACTAAACTAAAGACATACATTAAAGCAAACCTATACATATACCCAGCTTATGTAAACCATGCTACTCTGGCACCCAGTAATGCAAATTGTACCCGGTAGTTGTAATAACAGTACTTGTAGCCAAAATGGTCACCGAAACTGTTCTGATGTCTAATAGAAGACCAGCATCTCAAGCTGTCCTGTGTCCTCTTTTGGCATCCTAAGCGCCTCTCCCTTTGTGCCTGTTTCTGTACAGCAAGCAGCAGCCCGCCCCTATCCTTCTCATTGTAACGGCAAGGCCAATGCATCTGACAGCACATAACGCGCACATGAGGGGCTGTGCTGGGGGATGCCTAATCACATGGGATGAGGATTTTTGGCTGCCAATTGAACATCATAACACTTTGGGTGATCATTTTTGGTTACAGTTATTACAGCTTGACAAAAAACTGGGTGTGATTTACATAGCTAAGTGCCATGTAGCAAGGGCGAGACTTGGCCTTGGTGTAGATTCTGTTTCTGATAGATATCAGAAAGTAACACTGTGGCTATCAAAAGCAGCAGCATTAGGGTAAAGGCACCACACATTGTCTGTACTTCTTCAGCACCACTGGGTCCCCCAGATCCATTGCCACTGGAGTTGGCACTGTGGTTGGCATTAGGCTCTTTTGCCCTGCAATTCTGACCTTTATGTGCAGAATTGGCCCCCAAGGAGGGGGCAGCCTGGTGGTGCTGGAGCAAGATCAATCTATGCATTTTATGCATTTCCTTAAACTGATTAGAGCTGTCAGTTTGTTAGCTAATTTACTACCACAGTGTCTCATTAACCTCAACGATGTATGTCTTTGAAGCCATATTTCTTAGAGATATTCAGAAGTAACCTAATTTTTTCCTCAAACATCCTTTTTTTTTTTTTTTTTTTTTCCCCCTGTATTGTCAACCTTTTTTAATTTTAGCTTCATAAGGCGTTTTTTGTTTTTGTATTTCAATTATTTCTTTCCATCCTTTTGTATCCGACAGCGCACTCCAGCGGTTTACTGTGTCCGCCTGGCAAAGGCACTGGTGGATGACTACTGTGGCCTTGTTCCGGGTTCTGTACAGACCTTGAAACAGATTTTTAACGTTAGCCCGCGCTTCTGCTGCCAGTTTATCACGGCTGTAGCTGCTCTTTATGATTTGTCCACAGGTGAGAGAGTCATTTCTACATTATCATGTATAGCAGTGTTCCCCCAACCCTCACCTCGAGAGCCACCAAAAGGTCAGGTTTTTCCATATCTCCACATAGATGCACAGGTGAAGTAATGCAGCAGAGCTATAGAACTGCTATGTGGAGTTACACAAAACATGACTTGTTGGTGGCTCTCCAGATGGTTGGGGAACACAGATATATATAGTGCTGATACCCCCCCAAGCTGTGTCATGTTGGCCTCTAACAGAGGAGCTATCAATGCGATGTGAGGGCATTATAGCATGAAACTTGCAGCTCTTTTAGGGTGGAGTCCAACATAATTTCAAGATCTGTTGCAAAAATTGTCGAAAAAACAAAAAAAAAAAACATCTGTTACGTTTTATTGGTCACATAACATTACCGGAAAATGTATGACATGCAGGTGGTGGTCTTTTGTCTAGTCTTGCTACTGGCAGATACTGTTGGGATTGGGTACATTAGACAGTTTTTTAGGCAGCTATCTGTGCGTATCCGATAGCTAGGTAACTTTAGGATACTTGCCTGCAGTAAAGTTTAAAGGGACAGTCCAGGCAATGGCAAAAACAAACGGTGATCTCTACTATTCTGTGTTTAGAGGAAGGACTGCTTGACTGTTTAAAATGTTAGTCACCAGGTCACCAGACATGAATACTTACCACTTCCGTGTTCCCCTACTAGTGCATCATAGTCTGCCCCTGGCTGCGCTTTAACTTTCCTCTGCTTTTAAATACTTAACTGTTCCCAAAACCAGGGTGTGCTGCATCGAGCAGTGCTCCAAGCTGCTTCTGCCATATTGTGTCTAACCGTTTTCCATTACAGTGACTAGAGCACAGTATGTTCCAGTCACTGTGATAGATGCAGCGGTGGGGCATCATTCACCAATTATTTGGCATATGGTGGACTGGCATCCAAGGAAACCCAGGGCGCTTGAACGCCTCAGGACCTGTTATAAGGAATAGGCGAGTATTGAACTGGTGGACCTCTATGAAGCAGTTCTTGGGGAGCAGGGGTGAAAAATTATATATATATATATATATATATATATTATATTTTTTTTTTTTTTTTTTTCTGTGGCTTTTAAAGCAGACTTAAACTCTTTTGGACTGAATGCACTTCCCTGGAGATAGGCGCCCGGCATTCTATTCATTCAGAATAGATTGCTGGGTGATGCAATTTATTCTGATTGGCTGGCTGTGGGATCCCCAGAGATATAAGAATACTGGTTGAACCCAGGGGGGAGTTCACACACAGGCATAACTCTATGGGTTGCCCCAGTGACGCAGACCTAATCCCAGGTGAGTTAAAAGCCTAGGTTTTGCTCCATTTCAAAGGCTCACTATATTCAAGTAGTCACTTCTTTATGCTCATGTTTGGCAGCAAATGGCGGACGATCATGTGAGCATTGGCAACCATTCAGGTGCATGCCCACTTGGCAAAACCCAAGTGGGATTGCACATCAAACCTGATTAGTTGCCGGTGATCCAAATGCAGTCACATGATTGGTAGTGATACAATAAATGAGGTTTTCTGACTCGACTAGTTCCGCTTAAGGAGGCTTCATCGAGGGAGCCTGCTATTGCAATTTTAAGGAGAGGAGTGTGTGGGCCAGGCAGTGTTTACTGCTGAAGACGGCAGATAACGTCTCCTGTTACCTGCTATCGTTACTGAGCTGCGTCTTTTTTACTGGGGTTAAGGAGAGTGTAGTGTTTTCTTTTGCTTACAGTAGATCTTTTAAAGCATGTAGATGCCATTATCCATCATGCACTGCTTTGTGCAGAAATTCAATCTGTTTACCCATCGGACTTGCTCAGATGAGACTTCTCTGTGAAGCTGCAATGGTGTTTTCTTCCTTTTGGTAAATATACTGTGTATAAGTAAGTCCTCATCTTGCCTCTTTTGCTGCTGGTCAATGTTTTTTTGGTGTTGTGCTTTAATTTTTTCTTTTTTTTTGCACGATTATGTTACAGAGGACCTGCTGCCCCCTGATGATCTCCTTGAAATGATTGTATCCTGGATTTCTGAAGATTCACGGCTCATTCTGATCACTTTCCTCAATACCCCCATCACTGCCAACCTGCCTATTGGCTTCCTGGACTTCTCCCCATTAATGGGTTTGGTGCGTTGGTGTGTCGTTGCTCCTCTGGCCTACCGACGCAAGAAGAAAGCTGCCGGAGGGGAGCCAATCAAAGACAATCAAAGCCTTTACTCCAGGCTGCATTTGAGCATGCTGCAAGGGCTTATGGTCCTTCAGACTCACCTGACAGAGAAAGGCCTGTATGGGCGACTAGCACTTGTGCTGTTAGAGCAGTTTGTGCCGCTAGTTGAAGAACTGGGACAGCTATGTGAGGAGCTCAACCCCCTGAATGCTGAGCAGGAGATGGAGCTGGCGCTAGATCGGTTGGCACAGGCGGTACAAGTCTCCATGGCTACAGGAGCATTGCTTTGTTCTCGTGGTAAGGAGAAGTCAAGTCAAAAGATTCCCTCATATTTTTGGAATATAGTGGGAAAGGGTTTATTTATTTTTTTTTACAGTTGTCAGTCCTGTTCTACCAGTAATTGTTTTTTTTTGTCTTGTTTTAAACATTTATTTCTACAGTGGAGCAAAACACAATGTGGGCAGCCCTGGAATCTAAAATCCGGTTGCCCTGCTGTGTGAAACCCCCCTCGGGCGCCTCATAGCTCACCTGCTTCCTGACTCCTTTACCAATCTCAATATCAGACGGGCGAATCCCCAGCATCTCAGGGCTGTGTAAGCTCTTGCCCCTAGCCATTCAAATAGGCTGGAGATGGGAGGGCGTCTGTTGCTGGGGATGCGGCTACTTTTGCACCCGATTGCCATAAACAGCCATTTTCCGCACAATACACTGCAAACCACTCTGAGAGTGCATGGGTGGTAGGCCCGGAGAAAGGTGTCACAGCTGACATTCCAAATTAAGATGCCGCTGGGGCAGGGACATAAAATAAAAAAAAACTATACTCCTCTTTTGTCCTCCGCAGCGGGTTCAGAGAACGAGCACCTCATTGTCTGCATCAGTCTTCCATCTCTGCCTCTTCCCAGGTGGCATGCCACCCCTCTGCACGTGCCATTCCCTGCGATGGAGGGTGTGCCAAGGCAAGGCACCTCTGTTGTAATGAAGAGTGGGTGCACAGAAAGGTCTAATCGTGTCTTTATGGAAGCTTGGTGCCCAGGTACTTGTTTCAGATAGGCTGGGGTGGGAGATTGTAGATAATGAGAACCGAAGTCGAATGAGGTAGTCATAACAGGTTGGTCTCATTGGACACGACCTCGTGCATGTGTCGTTGAAACGTGGACAGGTTTTTTTCTGACTTCCTAGGGGGGTTTCACACAGCGGGGCATCCCACTTCGAGATGCCCCGGGGGCACTGAACCAAACCCTGAAAAGTCAAATTCCAGGGTTTTGTTCCCCTTTTTTAAGGCCAGTATTTTAAAGGGAGTCACGTTGGTATGTTCTTTTTGTTTTGGGTCATCTTCCCAGCTTTTGCTTGCTTGCTGGATGTGTGCAGAGTTCAATGAGACTGGGCCACCGTGCGTAAGAGAATAATGGTTTCCTTAGTCTTGTTTTGAACCCCAGTGCACACTGTCTTGAGACTGAAAATGAGGGATACCGCATTACGATTGGA
The DNA here is from genome assembly GCA_027917425.1 of Gastrophryne carolinensis. NCBI lineage: Eukaryota > Metazoa > Chordata > Amphibia > Anura > Microhylidae > Gastrophryne > Gastrophryne carolinensis. The sequence goes on from CM051240.1 coordinate 51,828,576, forward strand.
GAGAGCAATAAGACAAAGAAAAGTACATCTTCCTGTAACAGCAGTTCTGATCTGGGGACTCCTAATGTTTCCCTTTTAACTTGAAATTTCTAAAGTGTGTGAGTTTTGAATACTTGCCTCACTAATGACGTGTGCGCTATACTCTGCCATTCACTATTTTTACTTCTGTACCATATGTTTCAAGTCATTTGCCAATTGCTTGTATCTTTGTATTTGTTTTACAGATGACCTAAGGACCCTCTTTTCTCGGCTCCCTCATAATAAGTAAGTATTGGACTGGTTAAGTCCAACTTCAAGAAAACAACATTTTACTGTCTGTAACATTGGAGAACATATTCCTAACATGAAGGCCACTGGCACACACACTGATGTTTTAAGTAGTTAGTTAGGACCTGAACCCACCCTGTCAAAAACTTAAAATAACAGTAATGTGCTGCTCTGCCTGTTTTAAAATGGACTTCTGGCAAAAAATAAATGAAGGTCTTGCTTACCTACCCACCCGGGTATCAAATTTTAGGTTGAACCTTCAGTTCAAGTAAAATGGACCAAAGAAGGGCAAGTGTTTTCAGTATAATCAATTTTTATTGGTTTTCAAACAGCAGTTAAGTTTAACATAAAAGAAAAAGCAAGAACAGGAGAGATGGGAGGGGGGGGAGGGAGAAGGGTACAGAAGGCAAGGGGTCGGGGGGTGGGAGGGCCATGAGGGACAACACAAATAATGCTTATACAATCGGTAGTTAGAATACACAACATTCAATTTCCATTTGACATCGATACAATACGTAACATGTTAAGACTAAGTGTACATTCTTGATCGAATCACTGTAACCTGTAGAGCTACGGGGCACCTTGCGGGGGAGGGGGAGAGGGGGGGGGAAAGATCTGGTGGATGTGGGGTGGTGGGCCATTAGTGCGTGGCTCCATTGTTAGCTATTGGATAAGGGGTGTGTCAAGTATCCCCTGATTTGTTAGTCCGGGCTGTAACATCAGTGCGGGGAGAACGCGTGATCCGGAGGAGCCCTGCAGATGCTACCTGGCCCTTGTAGGAGTCTGTCCTGTGTTCACCCGGCCGCCCGCAACATCGCTGGCAAGCGGGTGTCCCGGTATTCCAGGCAACTCGCCCAGGTCAACACATACCTGTCGTTAGACTCCGCGTCCACGGAGGATAAGCTCTCCATGTAGCGGATAGCCTCCAACTCCACCACCCATTCTGCCAGCGTAAGAGAGTCTGATGTTTTCCAGTGTCTAGGAATGATTGCTCTCATGGCCGCTAGGAAGAAGCGAAGTGCATCTTTCTTAGCGCTGGCTAAGGAATTGGGAAGCAACGACAGGAGCGCTAGCTGGGGCGTGTTCATAATGGCCCTGCCTGAGACCTGCCCATAGATATTGATAATTTCGTCCCATAAGGTTTTAATACTTGGGCAGCTCCACCAAATATGGGTCATGTTTCCCTCCTCTTTCTGACATCTCCAGCATGTGATGGGGGTTGTTTTATCAAATCTATGGATATCAGCTGGGCACCTGTACCAGCGGGCAAGGATCTTAAAATTGCGCTCGTTAATGGATGTGGCTATAGATGAGCTGAGGGTGCAGATATACATTTTTGTCACCTCGTTTTCAGAGAACTTGAGGCCTAGTTCTTTTTCCCACTTCTCTATGTATCTGGGGGTCCCCGAATGTAGGGTCTTGGTGAGGATGTTGTAGAGCTTAGAAATCGTGTGGGTGGGGGGGGCTTCCTGCAGGATGAGTAGTTCCAGTTTCGTGGGGGGGGTCCGAACTTTATCGATCATGTTGTTAGAGGTTAGGAAGGTATGGAGCTGTCTATGGAGCAACCATGATATGCGTTTAGCCCCTGCTTTCGTTTTCAGATCGTCTAAAGAGGGAATGGCCCCGTTTCGCATCACCTGGCCCACCGTAGTTCCCTCGGATGCTTCCCAAAGAAGGAAGCTCCTAGATAGTAGGCCCGGTTCGAATGCTGGGTTGTCAAAGATGGGTGTGAGTGGGCCAGGTCTGCGGACTAGGTTGTGTTTGTGTTGTAGGGGGTCCCATATGTCTAGAAAATGTTTCATGAGGAAGGGTAGGGCCCCTTTCTGGGTTTTCGTCAGCGGGGCAGCCCACGCTATTGTGGCGGGGTTGAATCGAGAGAGCGACCTTTCCAATTGCACCCAGAGTTTTTCCTCCCCTCTGCGGGTCCAGTCTACTAGTCTCTGCAGGACTGCCGATGTGTGATAGGATTTCAGGTCAGGGAGACCTATGCCCCCGTCTCCTTTGCCCCTGGAGAGAGTCGAGAGGCTGACCCTTGGTTTGGAAGACCCCCACACAAATTTTGAGAATATTGATCTCAGTCTTCTAAAGAAGCTGCTGGGAAGTCCAATCGGGGCCGCCTGAAAGACATATAAAAGTTTCGGGAGTATGTCCATCTTTAGGCTGTTGACCCTTCCAAACCATGAGATCGGTCTTTTTACATAAGCCTCTAGATCTTGTCCTATTTTAGTTAGCAGGGGGGAGTAATTCAGCTCATATATTTTGGAAAGTTCCGCCGGTATCTGGATTCCTAAATACTTGATGGATTGCTGTTTCCATTTAAATGGAAAGTTTGTTTCTAGGAGGCGTACCTCCTGGCTGGGGAGGGAGAGGTTGAGCGCCTCGGTTTTGGAGAGGTTGATTTTGAAATTGCTTACCGCGCTGAATCGCTCAAACTCTTTTAGGAGAGCCGGGAATGATATGTGTGGAGACGTGATGTGTAACATCAAGTCATCTGCAAACAGGGAAGCTTTGTATTGGTGGTCTGCAACTTGAATGCCCTTAATGTCCGGGTTATTGCGTATGGCCGTGGCTAAGTGCTCCATTGTTAGAACATAGAGAAGGGGGGAGAGGGGGCAGCCCTGTCTCGTGCCATTGCTTATGGTGAATGGGGCGGATTGCAGGCCGTTAACTCTAACTCTGGCGGCCGGACTAGTATACGGGGCCAAAATCTTGGAGAGGAGGCCAGGGCCAAGGCCAATCTGCCTCAACGTGGCTGACATGAAGGTCCAGTTCACCCTGTCAAACGCCTTCTCGGCATCACAGGCGAGGAGACAGGCCTGGGTTTTGGAAGAAGCTATGTGTGAGATCAGGGTGAACAGTTTGTTAGTATTGTCCCTGGCCTCCCTCCCCGGAACAAACCCTACTTGGTCTAAATGTATCCTACCCGGGAGTAATCCCTGAAGCCTTAGAGCTATGATCTTTGCAAAGAGTTTAAGATCGATGTTGATGAGTGAGATCGGTCTGTAGTTCCCACAAATCGCGGTGTCCTTTCCTGGTTTTGGGATAACCGAGATCGTGGCCTCTAAGGCTTGCTTAGGAAAGGGGCAGTCTCCCCCTATGGAATTAAAGACTCTTGTCAGGAAAGGGGTCAGTTGAGATCCAAATCGTTTGTAAAATTTGGGGGTATATCCATCTGGACCTGGGCATTTGCTGGCTGGCGAGTCTTTGATTGCTTGGGTAACCTCCTGGTCAGAGAAGGGCAGCTCTAAGGACTCCGCCTCTTCTGAGGAGATCGTGGGCAAAGGGGTGCTAGAGATATAATCTTCTATCGCTGTGGAGGAGGCTCCTCGCCCCGGGGGTGAGCCGGGAGGGTTTTGGATATTATAAAGGGAGTTGTAGTATTCTCTGAAGGTGGCTGCTATGTCTGAGGGGGATTGTGCCAAGGACCCGTCAGGCTTCCGGAGTGCAGGAATATACGAGGCTGTCGGTCGTGGATGGAGGGTTCTGGCCAGTGTACGACCGCATTTATTCGCTAGCCTATATAGCTGTGCTCTGCCCCTATCCCTGTAGCCCAGATAGGATCGATTGTATAGGGTCTGCAGTTTCTCCCTGGCCTCCTGAAGTTTCAGAAGCCCAAGGTTAGTGGGGTTGGCTTTATGTGTAGTTTCTAGGGCATTAATATCATCCAACGCTCTTTTAATTTGGTCTGCTTTTTCCCGTTTAATTTTAGAGCCTTGTTTAATGAGCTCTCCCCTGAGAACACATTTCAGGGCCTCCCATTGGGTGGGCAGGGGGGTTGGATCGGCTCTATGGTTTTCCAGGAAGTGCTGGATCGACTGTTCCACCGCAGCGGAGCACACCGCGTCGTCAAGTAGATTGTCGTTGAGTCTCCACGACCAACAAAGAGGGGAGAGGCCTGGGAGGGCCAGTGAGATAAAGATCGGGGCATGGTCGGACCATAAAATAGGTCCTATCCACGCCTTGGGATCCCAGTCCAATGTATGGTGGCTCGTGAACAAATAGTCAATCCTGCTGTATGAGCCTGCGGCATGTGAGAAAAAAGAATAATCTATTTTCTGGCCGTGGAGAACCCTCCAGGTGTCAACCAGCTGGAGTTTTGCTAGAGCTTTCTTCAGGCTATTTATCTTGCCCAACGACACAGATGCCCTCCCGGAGGAAGAGTCGACCGAGGGATTAAGGGGGACGTTCAGGTCTCCTCCGGTGACGATCACCCCCTCCGCAAACTCCTCCAACATTCTGAGAGTCTGGATGGAGAATCTGATCTGGTCTGTATTGGGAGCGTACAAGCTTGCAAATGTATATATTTTGTGGAATATCCTGACTTTAAGGAAGAGAAATCTACCCCGGGGGTCGACCTGAACATCAAGGGTCTCGTGGGGAAGTGATTTGTGGAAGGCTACTGATACCCCCTTTGTTTTCCCTTCCGGGTTGGGGCAGTGGTGCCAAGTTGTATAGTGTCTATCACGAATATCAGGTATATGGCCTGTCTTAAAGTGGGTTTCTTGGAAGAGGACTACTTTAACTTTCTGCTTGTGGAGGTTGTGCAGAATCTTGGACCGTTTCTCGGGGATATTAAGTCCCTTTACATTAAACGAGCTGATCACTATCTCGCCCATCTCGGGGGGGCTCTGGGTGTCCGGGGGTCACTCACCGCTTTCTCTGGGGGTCGGGGGGCGGAAGGTTCCGGCAAGGGAGAGGGGGGGGGGGCGTGGCTGGGTATGGGGGAGTCCTGGAAGTGGGGGGTTGTGGTTCAAGAAAGGGAATACTGGGGTGGGGGGGAGACAAGGACAAGGCAATAAGGTAAGCAACAGTGTAAACAATACAAAGGCCAAATATGGCGCGGGGGAAACACTAAAGAGCTACTGCTCTAAGGGATCAGCGCTCCTCCTGTCGGAGGGGGGCTGATGCCAACCTAGGTGGGGGTCTGCAGCTAGCTACGAGACTGGGGTAGCCGTCAACCAGACCCACCGGGCTTCGGGTAACAAAAAGAGGAAGATAACCAGTATATAAAGTATACAGGCTATACCTGAGCAATCAGATCTAGTGACCTGGGCAGTAAATCAGTAACTTAAAACTCTAAAATATAGTCAAATATCACCGCAATTCCTGCATGTCCAGGGCGAAGGAGGTCATGGCTCACTGTCCATAGGTCCAGCGCGTCTTTCATAACCCGATCGGGGTCTGGACATTCTCGATCTGCGAGGGGGCGCCCCACGGGTCACCCGTGTGGTTGGTTCCGCGTTGGGAAGAAGCCAGTTTGGAGCTTGGAACGAATCACAGCCCAGGAATGAAAAAAGTCCCTCCAGGTCCCGGTGAGTTTTGAGAAGGAATGTCTCGCGATTTCTACGTACAATCAGGTGGAAGGGGAAGCCCCAGCGGTAGGAGGCTCCCGCATTTCTAACAGCCTCTAGTACCGGTCGCAGCATCTTCCTCATTTGCAGAGTGCGCCTGGATAGGTCTGGTAAAATTTGTATGTTAGCGCCATCAAAGTCCACCTGTCCATGTCGCCAGGCTCTGCGGGCTATTTCCTCTTTGATTTTGTAAAAGTGGACCCTGCATACTACATCTCGTGGACGTGACGGGTCGGGATTGCGGGGGCCCAGGGCCCTATGCGCTCTGTCGATCTCAATCGGGGTCTCGACGTCTCTGTTTAGTAGTTTGTTGAAGATAGTGGTGATGATCTGCTTCACGTCTTCTCCCGCCGAGGCCTCCGGAATACCCCGGAGCCGCAGATTGTTTCTCCTGTGCCTGTTCTCTAGGTCATCATGTTGTAGCTGGAGCTGGAGAATCTGCACATTTTGGGCCTCCACTCGCTGTGTTAGGTCTGCGATAGCGGCTTCAGTAGCTGATTGCTGGAATGTCACCCTGGTGTCAAGGGCCTGGAGGTGGCCCTTTACCTCCGCGATATCCTTTTTGTAGGCCATCTCATACTTAGAAATGAGCGCCTCAAAGTCCGCCCTGGTGGGGATGGACCTCAAGAAAGAGAGGGTTTCTCTGTGTATATTGCCTGCGTGAGCTGGGGTGTCCACAATATCCCTCAAGGTTTGTCGTGGGGACTGCAGGAGTGAAGCATCTGGGGTAGGGAGCGCAACCTCCACCGGGGTGGAAAATATCTCCCAAAGGACGGAGAGGTCCCTCATGGGAGCATGACATCAGGACCGGGGAGCTCGGGATGGCTGGGTCCCCTGGGGAAGGCCATGACACAGAAGTATCAGGGTGGGGGCTGGGTGGCAGCGGGCTGGACGTTCTTGTCCCACCGATAGCCCAGTCGCGGTCTTGGCTGGGGCTCCTGGTGCGCCCTGGGTTAGATCTGCTCCTGGATCTCGGGGTCCTCTGTGGGAGGGGAGCTCTCCCCTGTGGCACTTGGGGTGTATATGGTGCCCCTCTTGTAGCAGTGGCGGGTGGCGGGTTGTCTGGGTCCTTCCCGTCTGGAAGGAAGGCATACTTTCCCAGTTTATTCAGGGCCGTCTCCTTCCACGTGGCCATTTGTAACTGCTGAGGCTTTGTGGTAGGGGTTTTTTGTCCCCGTTCCCCCTGTGGGTTAGGGGATAGCTGGTCCTCCCTTCCTTTTGCCCCAATGGCTAAAGGGGCCCCCCCCCCTCAGGTCTCAGCTGTGGCCGTCTGTCTGCTGCCCCCGTTTCCCGGCCGCCATCTTGGATGTGAATAGGCTGGGCTGTCTCCCCGTCATCGAGAGGTGCAGGTTCTGTGCTGCAAATGAGGCTGCCCCCCGCTACGTGGTAATGGGGGCCCACTATGTCGGGGCATTCAGGGTCTCCCAACGCTGTTGACTGCGAGTGGGATCTGGTGTGGGGAGAGGTGGGCGACCTCCCTACCTCGCTCGCCGCCGCCATCTTGCGTGCTGTCCTCACCTCGCTGGACACTGCAGGGGCCGCCTGTGTATTACCCGGCGCCCGCCGCACCGCACCTCGGGCCTCTCCGTGGTCCTCCGCCCGCTCGGATCTCTCTCCACTGACCGGTGACTCCAGCGAAGGCGCCGATGAAGGTGCTGCCGTCGACGTAGGCTGCACGAGCCGCTCGCTCCTCACACCGCCGTTGAGATGAGGTAAGGCGGTTGCCGGTCCCCTCGTCCGCCCGACACCGGCTCGACCTGCACCTCTGCCTCTGTCCTTCCTCTTGCCCCGTCTGCCTGGCATGCCACAGGGTGCTTCAGTGATCTGATTGCCTCGTATATTAAGAAATAAGCCCGGGTAGGGTCAGGAGCTCGGATTAGTGCGGCCACCCCATTAGCGCGCCAGGCCACGCCCCTCAGGGCAAGTGTTTTGCTCAACTTTTCTAACTAGGTGGACAAGGCTGCAACAGACTTTTATTCAATTTTGACTAGAGGTCCACTTTTAAAGCAGGCTTAAAGTCGATTCATTTTTGTAAACTTTTTTTTGCTTTAAAATTTAAAAATAAAAAAAAGCCATTAATGAGAATGCAAAAGCACGCAGATCGCATAATGACCTACTCTCCTTACCACACTTCCGGCTCCCAAAGAGCCAAAGCTTCCCATGGGCTCATGTAGTGCTGTTTACTGCACTACATGAACTTGAAAAAGGTTAGTCAGCTGTGTGCTACTGGAGCATCTGGACCTGCCCTGGGAAGGTGAGTAAGTCCTCCGGCCTTTGTTTCTTTTTTGAATAAAAGCCAAAGCTTAAAGTGGTCCAAAAAATAAATATCTTCAAGCGACATCTCTCCTACAAAAATTGTGTTTTTTTTTTTTTTCTTTCTTTACTGGTGCCACGCAAACCACCCACATGCTTTAGTATGATATCCTTGCTCTAATGGGGCGGAGGCCACTTTAAAGGTTACATTGCTGGAGCAGGTGTCAACGGGGGGTTGCTATTGCTGGTATGCCTTATCCACCTAAAGAGGACCTCCAGTCAGAATAAACTGGTAACCTAATGCACGGCCCCACCCAGAAAGACTTACTGACAGCAATCTATTGGGTTTGTTTGGCAGTTTGTGAACCTGGTTTGCTGTGCTTGTTTGCACCGCAGCCATAGCCTGAATTGTGCAAGAGATAAGTATCTACTTCCTGTTATCGTGCTTCCCAAGGGGCAGTGTGTGCAGCAGGTATTACGATGCCCCATGTACTACAGTGGTTAGGGGACCTAAATTCTTTTCATTTTTAGGTCCTTTTTAAACAATAATGCTGCCAAATTAAGAATCAGAGATCCTTATTTGCTTACTTAGCACACGTTAAAAGGTTACTGAACCCCCCCCCCCCCCCCCGAAAAAAAGGTCACTTGCCTTGGCTCCCTCACTGCAGCTGAAGGAAGCCCTTTCCGCCGCTAAGGAGAATGGCAGAACTAACAGCGGTGCCCCGCAGCTCTCACCGGATCGTATTGGTAACTCAGTGCTGTCCATTGATTGCAATGCCAGGCCTGCCCCTCCACTGCAATGAATGCCACTGTGTGACCGATGCAAGGGACAGGATGGCGTGTGAGGCAGCAGGAGCGCCTTTCTCTAAACCAGAAGGTTTCAGAACTTTGGGCCGGCCCGGTCCAGCTGTGCGTTATGCTGAAAAAAACACAGGCACTCACCTTCACTAGCAGCAAACATACAGATGTTGTAGAATATTTAAAGTGATTCAGCAGGCTAAAAAAAAAAAAGTCAAAAGGGTACTTAACTTTTGTCGCCCGCTGCTGATCTGTGCTAGTCCAGCAATCGGCAGCTGGATCTGAGCCCTCACTTCCCTGCTGTCCAGTCCTCAAAATGCATTCACCGGTGCTTGGAGGGGGCGGGTTGGGCGTTGACCCACTACCTCCATTGCAATGAATATAGAGGGCATAGCGGCTCCCCTGTGATTGATCCCGGCCTGCCATCAAACCTGACCATGGTAAGATGGTGGGGGCTCGGATCTAGCGAATCAGGTGAGTTAATGCTCGCCCGGACTAGCACCGATCAATGTCGTGTGACAAAAAGTATTTCCTTCAAGTCGACAGTACTGAAACCGATGGGTGGGAGGTTAGTAGGTAGGTGCCATTTATTTATTTTTATCTGTATGGACTGACGACCATTTAATAAAAAGACTCCTTAGAAAACCCATGTGTCAACTATTGCGCTATGTGAACCTTACAATCCTTTCCATCATCCTATTTGTAACAAATTGATGACTAGAAAGGGATAATAAAGGGACAAATTTGAAAAGAGTGAATGTTTTAACCAGTACTTTTTTTTTTTTTCTTCTTCTTCCTACAGTCTTATGCAGTTGGTGATCTCTGGCCCGGTTCAGCCTCAGCCTACTCACCCTACGTTGTCACCAGCATTCTACCCTCATATTCACACCCCACCTCTAGGTTATCCCACTCTTCCAGCTCATGCTGCCCTCCCAGCCCACACTGCGTTGTCTACCCACTCGCCACTTCCTGCTCATGCAGCTCTGCCAGCACACACGGCGATCCCCGCTCATGCTGCACTACCAGCACATGCAGCTCTTCCTGCTCACCCAGCATTACCGGGACATCCGGTGCAGACCTTCATGCCTGGTATGACTTTCCCGTTTCGTCCGATGCGTTGAGTTTTCTGCTTTCATACAAGACTTGTCGTTGTGAAGATGGATCCATTGGAGGACATGGAGCTTCAACTCAAGCTACCTGATCTACAGTCAGCCACTGTTCCTTCACATGAAGAATTCTGTTTAACAATACTGGGTCTCCACATTTTTTGCTGCAATTTGGGACCTCTATTTAATAGGTGTTCTAGCAGGTTCAGGCTCGCAAAGTTAAATTTTAGATGTTTTACTTGCCGTTAGAAACCCACAGCGTTCCTCTGCTGTACCTGCCTTACCCCCAGACACATGATTCGCCCCTCCACCTAAACACCAATGCTGATCTTTTTGTCATTGCTGGTCATGCCACACACTTCTTTGTCTGGTCTTCACCGGAGCCTTCAGCCTCGTGCCTGAGGAGGGTGAGTGCATGAAAACAGGATCAGTGGTTTTCTTCAGGGATTGCAGTTGGAGTGGATAGGAGCAGTGTAATTGCCCTGACACTTTAAAGTGGACCAACAGGACTCCAGGATTGACACTGAACTACCGCTGGGACATGATTTGGGATGTCCTGCTGTGTAAAATCCCCCTGTGCTTGCCACTATACTTACATCGCTCGTGATCCCACAACACATGCACAGGCCACGCATGCTGAAATTGGGGATGTAGCCGCCCCCTTATTCTAAGTATGTCACACACCCCGCTTCAAGATATCCATAACACGTGGGTAATACCGACCTGAAGAGGGCGATCTGCAGAGATGATAGGGAAAAAGAAAGCCCCTCCCGGTCCATAAATACCTGGGACCTCCCACTCATCACCCAGTCTTTCATCTCTGCAGACGGCGAGCAAGTCAGAAGATGATGCCTCCTCCTTGCACAGGGGGACTTGAGGTAGCCGGGATTATTCCCGGCCCGCGTTTTATTCTATTTCCGCCAAGATACCACTTATCCTTACTTTACATGCCTCCCAGCCTTGGCTGAGGTCTGGGCGACGGTAGAATGGCACAATAGGTGCCCAGGAGCTAAGCTCCACCGTGAGACCCTGTTTCAGAGGGTAGGCGGTGATCCGGGCTGGTGACCCTGGTTTGGGATGCCCTGTCCCTCGGCCATTTCTCCCCTGGTATGTTCCCCTCTCCGGATGCCCTTCTCCTCGAGGGGGGGGGGGTGAGGGCCCCCTTTTTATTCAGTAGTAGTGTTTATTCATGAGGTGTTTTTGTGATACTTGTGTTTTTTACTGTTAGCTGGGCAGCCACCGTGGGCTGGGCTCTTATGCTGGTACAGCTGAGGAGATCTCTCTCCTCTGCCGATACTGGTGGCGGCGGGACCGGGCGCAGGCACGTCGCCGCGGGCCGCCCGTCTTATGCCTCTTTCTGGGCGCCGGTTCCCTGTCAGGTGCGGTGCCCCTTCACATGCTGCAGGGGGGGGGGGGGGGGGCGCGGGGTCGGGCGCTGAGCGCCGTCGCCGCCCGTCCTCCCCGCCTGTCGTCCGCCGTGTTACCGGCGCCGCAGCCTCTGTCATCGCTGCGGCGCCGGTTCTCGCTGGGGATTAGCCTGTGAGGGGATTTCTCCCCTCACGATGTTAGTATAGGGGGCGGGGCAGGGCTTTCGGCGGGCTGTGAATGGAGGGGGGGGCGGGGCCACACACGATCGCGCTCTCCCGCGCTGGCCACGCCCCCCTTCTTCTCTCAGACCCCTTGCTGCGGCTTCTGGCTCCTGGAGGTGCGGTCGCCATCTTAACTGGCAGGAACTGTGAGTGGCCCTGTGGGCCCCATTCTTTTCATATTACTGCTTCCCTTTTTTTGTACATGTATTTATTGCTGTCCATATTGTGTCTTGCAGGTAGACCTTCATTGGGTTTTCTCCCGGTCCTAGGGTCCCTGGGTTAAATTTACCTTATTCAAATCCTCCCACTTGGGACATTAAAGGGGCATCCCGGGTTGCGTATACGCGTAATTCCCCCGGTCATAGCGACTGCACATAAGTTCACCATATGGAGGCATCCCCGGATACTGGGCTCGGGATCCCCTCGGGGCAATTCCGGAAGTGTATGTTGTGTGGGGTATCCATTACTGGGGACGATGTACTTCTGTGTATACCTTGTGCACAGCAAACTATTACGCGGCAGTCCGGATCCCAGGTGTCTGGGTCAGTACCGCCGGTCGCTTCATCTCCTCCTCCCAGCTTGATAAGCACCCCGTGTGACGTTGTCATGGGTGGGGAGCTGCAATCTGAGATGTGTGCCAGATTGGCCAACCTTGAAAAATTAATCTCCAGTTCGGTCGCCCGTAAGGCCCCGGCCAAGAGAAAGCACTTGTCGCCGGCTCCGCCGGTGGATGACCTTGATGATTTTAATAATCTAGATTACTCTGATTATTCCCCGCTGGAGGAAGGGGAGGTTTATGAGGACTCTGATAATTCTGACGATCAGCAGTTTGTTGGCGCTGACGCTGAGCTTGGGGACTTGGGGAGATCTTCGGATACTCCTAACGCTCTGGCTCAGATGTTTGAGGTTTTGGCTATTTCTCCTCCTGAGGAGGCTCCGCAGCAGAAGGGTGAGTTTTTCGAGGAATCCAGGCCACGCTTGGAATTTCCTAATCAAAAGCATTTTGACAAAATTATTGCTAAGGAATGGGACAGGCCGGCTCGGCTCCCTGGTATTCCTCAGGGGTGGGATAAGAAGTATCCCTTCCCTTCGGATACCGTTAAGCGTTGGGCATCCCCCCCCCCCCCCCCCCCCCGAGGTGGATGCACCGGTTTTGGGGTTGTCCAACACTTCTGTGTTAAATAATCCCGATTGTTCCACCCTCAAAGACGGAGAGGACAAACGCATTGACCAGATGGCGTGTCACGGCTTTGCCAGCGTCTGGTCAGCCATGCGGCCTGTTTGTGCTTCGGCACTGATGGTGGTGGCTGCCAGGTCCGTGGTCAGGGACCTGTTGACGTCTTCCGGGCTTCGTCCGGGTAGTGACGAGTTCCTTGCCCTTAAAAGGTGTGAGTTGTTTTTGTCATTTGTTTTAGCCGCCTTGGATGACACCTTGATGATGTGTGGTAGGACGTCGGCTCTGCTGGTGACTATTCGGCGGTCGGTTTGGTTGCGCCAGTGGGCGGCCGATTTTATGTCCAAAAAGTCGCTGACAGCTCTACCTTTTGTTGGATTGCGGCTCTTTGGAGAGAAATTGGATTCTGTCACCAAGGGTGGTAGGTTACCTCAACGCAAGAAACAACGCCGTCCCTTTCGGGGGACGCCTTCCTTTACCCCTTCCTTTCGGGGGGCCAGATCTGGCAGGGGATTTGCTTTCCCCTCCTCCAGAGGAGATTCTGGGAATAGGGGCAGAGGACGTGCCCGTCCAGGTTACAGTTGGGGCTCCAAGCCCAAACCTGCGGTTAAGCCAGCTCAGCAATGAGGGGGCGCCCTCACCCATGTGGGTGGGAAGACGGCTGCGACACTTCTCCCAGGTCTGGGATCAGGAAGTCTCAGACAGATGGATCCGGGAAGTGGTGTCTTCCGGTTACAAGCTGGAGTTCGAGCTCCGGCCCTCTCCCAGATTTTTCAGGTCTCGGGTGCCTTCGGAACCTCTGGCTGCACATGGACTCCTGGTGGCAGTGGAGAATCTTCTGGACTTGGCTGTAATTTGCCCAGTGCCCTCCTCAGACCAGGGCAGGGGTTTTTATTCCAATCTGTTCACGGTACCCAAGAAGGACGGATCGGTCCGGCCCATCTTGGATCTGAAGTTTCTCAACAGGTTCATCCGGCCGCGGAAATTCCGCATGGAAACGCTGCGTTCGGCTATCCACTCTCTTCGTCAGGGAGACTTTCTGACGTCCATAGACATCAAGGACGCTTACCTGCACGTTCCGATTTTTCCAGCACACCAGAGGTTTCTCAGGTTCGTGGTGGAGGATCGGCATTTTCAGTTTGTGGCACTCCCTTTCGGTCTTACCTCGGCTCCTCGGGTGTTCACCAAGGTGCTGGTGGGGGTGATGGCTCTACTCAGGGTTCAGGGTATCCGCATTGTGCCATATTTGGACGATCTTCTGATTATGGCTTCTTCCTTCAACCAAGCGGAGTTGGACACTAGAACGGTGGTATCCACTCTGGAGAGGTTCGGTTGGGTGATCAACTACCCCAAGTCATCTCTTTCTCCGTCCAGGGTAGTGACCTTTCTGGGAATGTCTCTGGATACTTTGCAGGCCAGGGTGTTTCTGCCCCAGGCCAAGGTTCTTTTGATTCAGTAGTTGGTTCGGCTTCTCTTGTCGGCCCCTCGTCCGGCCATCCGGCTAGGGATGAGGCTGGTGGGGTTGATGGTGCCCTCATTCGAGGCAGTTCCCTTTGCGCAGTTTCACACAAGGACGCTCCAGCTTCATCTGTTGACGGTTTGGGACAAGTCTCCACTATCGTTGGATCAGTCCTTCCAGATGACCCCCCGAGTTCGTCGATCCCTGCAATGGTGGCTGGGGTCTGTCAATCTGTTGAAGGGCAGATCTTTTCTGGCGCCGTGTTGGGAGACAGTCACCACGGATGCCAGTCTGTCAGGTTGGGGGGGTGTTTGGAAGGATCTTCAGTTTCAGGGTCTGTGGGGCCCGCAGGAGGCTCAGGAGCCCATCAATGTTCTGGAATTGAGAGCCATCAGGTTGGTTCTGTTTCGCTTGACTCATCAGTTGCAGGACCTGCCAGTTCAGGTTCAGTCGGACAACCGGACGGCGGTTGCTTACATCAATCACCAGGGAGGGACTCGCAGCAGGAGTGCCCTCAGGGAAGTGTCTTTGATTCTGGACTGGGCGGAGAGCCACGTCCCGTGTATCTCAGCAGTCTACATTCCGGGAGTGGAGAACACGGAGGCGGACTCTCTGAGCAGGTCCTCCTCTCGCCAGGGGGAGTGGTCTCTCAGTCCCCAGGTTTTTCGTTCGATTTGCCTCAGGTGGGGGTTCCCGGCGGTGGACCTCTTTGCCTCTCGTCACAATCACAAGCTTCCGGTATTTGTGTCTCTCTCGCAGGATCCACTGGCTCTGGAACTGGAGGGATCTGGGGTTTCTTTACCTGTTCCCTCCGTTTCCAATGGTAGCCAGAGTGGTGCGCAAGCTGGCCCTGGAGGGCGCGTTGGCGATTCTGGTGGCACCAAGGTGGCCAAGGCAGGTTTGGTTTGCAGACCTGGTAAGACTGGCAGAGGATCAGTTCGTTCTGCCTCTGCTGCCGGACCTGCTCCCCCAGGGTCGGCTACGCTATCCCAATTTACCATCGCTGGCTTTGACGGCGTGGCTGCTGAAACCTCCATCTTGAAGGAGGAAGGTCTTTCTGATGCGGTGATTCAGACTCTTATTAGCGCCAGGAAGCGGTCTTCCTCTACCGTTTACTATAGGGCCTGGAGGTCCTATATTGACTGGTGTGAAGGTAGGTCTTTCCCGTGTAGGAAGTTTTCCATTTCCAGGATTCTGGAGTTTCTTCAACATGGTCTGGATCTGGGGCTTCAGCTCAGTACCTTGAAGGGGCAGATTTCTGCCCTGGCGGTGTTCTTTCAAAGGTCCTTTGCACTTCATCCCTTGGTCAAGACTTTTTTCCAAGGGGTTACGCATGTTCGACCTCCTAGGAAGCCCTTGGTTCCAGTTTGGGATTTGAACCTGGTTCTTTCTGCTCTTCAGGGTCCCCCGTTTGAACCCTTGAATGAGATTGCTTTGTCTTCACTTACTCAAAAGGTGGCGTTTTTGGTGGCTATCACTTCGGTTAGGCGTGTTTCTGAGTTGGCAGCTTTGTCCATTAAAGCTCCGTACTTCGAAAGGCATCAGGACAAGGTTGTCTTTCGTTTCAAGCCGGATTTTCTTCCTGAGGTGGTTTCTGCCTTTCATCTGAATCAGGACATTGTTCTGCCTTCTCTATGTCCTAATCCTAGCAACGACAAGGAAAGGGCTCTGCATTCCTTGGATGTTGTTCGCGTTGTGAAATACTATCTGGTGGTTACGTCTTCCTTTCGTAAGACTGATGCCTTTTTTTGTGGTGCCCTCTGGGCCTAGGAAGGGTTTGCCACCTGCCAAGTCTTCCATTAGTAAATGGATTCATCAGGCCATCATTGGGGCCTATTCTGCTAAGGGGAGGAGTTCCCCTTTTCGTGTTACTGCTCATTCTACTCGTGCGGTTGGAGCGTCCTGGGCTTTTCAGCACCAGGCCTCGGTTGAGCAAGTTTGTAAGGCCGCTACTTGGTCCTCTGTTCACACTTTTTCCAAGTTTTACAAGGTTGATGTTCGGGCCTCAGCGGATGCTGTTTTTGGCCGCAAAGTTCTGCAAGCTGTTGTGGTTTAAGTTGTGCCTTGTTGCCTTGTTTTGGATCCCCGCCCTTTTATGGACACTGCTATTGGATGTCCCACGTGTTATGGATATCTTGAAGCGGGGTATGTGACATACTTAGAATAATACCATTTTGTGAAATACTCACCTGTAAAATGGGTATTATAAGTATGTCACACACCCCGCTTCACCCGCCATTTTTGTATTCTGGATCCTTTGTATTGTGAACTTTGCGTTGCTTTGGTTTATATTTGCCTCTTCCTGGTCCCTTACCTTACTGCTTTCTTTATACTGGGTAATGAGTGGGAGGTCCCAGGTATTTATGGATCAGGGAGGGGCTTTCTTTTTCCCTATCATCTCTGCAGGACGCCCTCTTCAGGTCGGTATTACCCACGTGTTATGGATATCTTGAAGCGGGGTGTGTGACATACTTATAATACCCATTTTACAGGTGAGTATTTCACAAAATGGTATTTTCTCTATGCTGGTTCTCTGTTTCCAAACAGAGCTGTTTGACATATGCATGTCGTGGAGTTTTTACAGTGAATGCTGGGGTTTCACACAGTGGGGCAAGCCGTATTAGGATGTCCCAGGTAAGAGGAACAATCGCCAGGATAGTGAAAATACTGGTGATTATTACTCTTTAAAGATAACAAGTGTGTGTACACACCTGGACACTGGGAATTATCATGGGTGAGCTGATGCAGCATTATGCCCATAGTTTACTTGTTACATTAACTCACTGTTTGGTCACCATAAAATAAGGCTCAGCATTAATTTATTAGGTCACGGAGTGACTTTCCTCTATCAGTACCAAATAAAAAAATTTTGGCTGGAGTTCGTTTTTTTTTTTTGTTGTTTTTTGCAGTAGATTTTTTTTTTTTTTTAACAAAAGAAAACTTGTCATAAGGATACCAGTTGTAATGTTACCATAGGACAGCTAGAAAAGAGTAGTTTTTACAGTGAATGCTGGGGCTTCACACAGCAGGGCACCCCGAATTGGGATGTCCCAGGTAAGAGGAATGATCACCAGGGTAGTGATAATCCAGGTGATTATTCCTCTTTAAAGATAACAGAGAGATATGTATGTGTACACACCCTGACGCCGGTAGTTTTAATGGGTGAGCTGATGCGGCATTATGCCCATAGTTTACTGGTTACATTAAGTCACCATAAAATAAGGCTCAGCATTCATTTATGAATCCACAGAGTGACCTTCCTCAATCAATATCAAATAAAAATTTGGCTGGAGTTATTCTTTTTTTTTTTTTGCAGTGGAATTTTTTTTTTTTGCAGTGGAATTTTTTTTTTTTTTTAAACAAACAATTCATAAGGATACCAGTGGTAATATGCAATCTGACCACCTTTTACAAAGGCTGTAAAGATGGGCCATGATGACGCACCTGGTATTGGCTTTTGCCTGCTCCTATGTCAGGTGCTGCAGTACCTGCATCTGGGCTGCTGCAAGCTGTGAATAATTTGGGAGGAAAAGTTACCCAGACATATAGACTATAGATGCCGTGTTTCTTTCTCAACTTTATTTTGTTTTCTAGGGTAATAATAAAGTTAAAAAACACAACTGTTAACGTGGGCATATATTCTGTTAAATAAGTAGCAGATGTTAAAAAAACAAATAGCACAGCAATGCTGATATTATCCAATTATGCTGCTTCATGGCCCCAAACATGTGGCAGATTCGGTCAGGCCTATGTGAATTTTTCCTGCTGACCTCTGATGTCTCGTGGGTGATCTATGAAAGGCATATCACTTAAAAGTGAATGATCAGTTCCCTAGGTGGATGGATGCTTTTAGAAAGGCTCAACAAATACATCAATTATATGTACAGGGTTCTGAATCAAGGCAGACCTTATAGCCTTTTGGCAAGCTTCACCTTATGGGATTTTCTGCCCTTCTGTAATCTGACATCGTAATACTTTCAAACTTCCAAAAGTTGGATGGTTCTTGCTGGAATTGGGTGGTAGGGTGTTTCTATATGACTACCCAGAGGCAATAATGTAGCGTCTGTCATAAGCATAGTCCCTAGTTAGCAGCCTTGCACTTGACCAGCAAAGCCAAGAACTTTAGCTCTACCTGCAGCCTGATTTTGCTTCCAGGGAAGACCTGACATGAGCTCAGGGCAGCTGCCCTATGACATTCTGTACATCTTATGCTGATCCAAAATATGGCCTGGAGCTGCAAAGCACTCATTCATAATAATAATAATTGATTAATCCGACCCAGCACCCATCTGAAACCCAAACTGAATTGTCTGGTCTGAGGTGTAATGAAATAGGTATATCTATAGTACATGGATGTAGCTCCATTTACTTACCATCCTAAATTCCATCTGTACCTACAGTAAGCGGTGGTTAGCACCCTCCAGTGCTGGCCATGTGACCTACTTCTGAACAATAAGGACTGTCGGTGGGTCTACTTTGTACATCTGGCTGACAACCCTTATTGTTCACCGATAGGGCACTTGGCTGGCGGAATGGACGTTGAAGTCGGCACATTACTGACTGAGAATGCAAGGGCAGGATGAGGAGAGTATTAAAGCGGACCTTCGCCCTAAATAAGAGCCTATCTTATATGTTTCCCTCAACCTGTACATACAGATTGCTCATATTAAAAATCATCCTACCTGCATCTATTGCATTTTCTGAGACTTTAAACATCCAAGATGGCGGCTCATGGACGTGCAGGCTGTCTGCAAACAGGAAGTGTCCTCCCACTGTGCCGCTCTGCATTCTGGGATTGCTGACGTTTTCCTGGCTCCAGCTCTGCTCTGTTTGTGCAAAGCACAGCTATAACCCCGCTCTCCTGCACTTTTGACCCCTCTCAACTCCTCAGTATGTGATGCTACTGAGCCAAGACGGCGGCGCCCGTATCCTAGAGTGCTGAACAGAGTTACAGGCCAGTGAGGCAAAGAATAAAAAGTGACCAAAAACATTAAGTATATTAATTTTAGATGCTAGGGAATAGTTTTTTAAGGGTTTGGGATTTTCATTAAATCACGCTGAAGGTCCGCTTTAAGCTTCATTTTGGATACTTCCATGGGCATTAAACAGGTGGCCATGTGTATGTGGGGCTGCACATAAAAGGGGAATCCTGGCCATGGACAATCATTCACTCCAAGCAAAGTGGAACCCCTCTTGCCATTCTAGCTGTGCTGCCCCTGCTTCCTACCTACTGCATCTCACCAGTGATCAATATCTGTCATCTGGACAGGAATTTTGCCTTGGCCACTATGTAGAACATTCTAATGCACATAAAAAATAGATGTTTGGCATACATCTTGCTGAATGGCATCAGTGATGTGGCAGACTTGCAGGGCTGGCCTAAGGTTGGAAAGCACCATATGCGAGATTGCAGGATGGCACTCCCATACACATTTAAGTAGGAAATTCCAAACCAAGAAATTAAAGTCACTGTACAGACAATAGAATAAAAAACACTATACTCACCTTTTATTCCCCCGCAGAGAAATGCTGTTAGCTGCTTAAGAATAGAAAGAAAAAAACAGAAGGAATGTCAGAAAGTAAGAGAATGAATAGAAGGAATGACAGAAAAAAATGAAAGCAGGAAAGATAGAAAGGGAATGACAAAAAAAGAAAGAATAGATGGAAAGTAATATAAAAAAAAATAAATGGAAAAAAACTAAGAAATAAAATCAAAAAAGCATAAAATGGATGAAACAAAGATAGAATAAAAGGACTGGAATAAAAAGCAGAAGAGAGAGGGTGGGAGAAAAAAGAAAAGATGAAAGGAAAGAAAATAGAAGGACTGACAGAAAAAAAGAAAAGAAATGACAGTAAAACACTACTCACATATTCTAAGCATACAGCACGTCCTGCTCCATATATAATACTTACACATGGGTAATACTCCGCCAGAGGGCGCTGTTCACTGCAGACATGCAAAAACAGGCTCCTCCCGGCCCTTCATATACCGAGGGACCTCCCACAAATCCCCCCAGATTTCTCTGCAGTGCTGAACTGCGAAGACATGAAGTATCACGCTCTCGCAGGCGAGCGGGGCTCGACAGCCCGAGGCCCTGCGGGACTATTTCCACCCGTCCTCTTTGTGAGTAACATGCCTCCCAGCCTGGGCTGCGCTGGTCGGGTGAAGGTAGGCAGCACCTTGTGTGCTGAACGGAGCCACGCTCCACCGCAATCCCCCACCATAGGGTAGGTGGTTAAAGGCGAATGGTGAGCCTTCAGGGGATGCCCCTCCCGCATTGTTGCCCGTGCCCCTCACAGATTTAGTCCACTGGACGCTGGTCCGCTTCTCCCTCGCTTCCTCCCGTAACTCGGGGGAAAAGAAAGTGGGGGGGGGGGGTATGTGTGGCGGTCCTAGTGCAATATTTCACGTTAAGGCCTTGGTTTTTATTATAATTGGGTGTCAGTGTCGCGCTCCTGGCTATACAGTTGCGAGCCGTTTGCCCTTTCATTAACAACTGCCCAGACGGCAGCATAATTTCCAGCGTGACATATCTTATTTCTGTTGTTTAGAGCTTCGCGCTCTTTGGGGGAAGCGGGGACTCGGCATGACGTGCTCCGCGTCACAGCCTGGTCTGGCTCGCCCCTCGAGGTTCGCTTGGCGCCATTTTGACAATCTTTGCGCGCGCGTGGTGCGGTCCACTTCCTCCCTTGGTCATGTAAGTGCCCTCCGAGGCGGCATTGTTCTACGTGTTTGTTCGGCTGCGCATGGCACTGACACCACCCCTCTTGTCCCATTATGTCTTTCAGACACCAGGACTTCGGTGGCTTCTCCCGGCCTAACATATATTACAAGCGGGTCCACATAACAAATTCTCCCACTTCCTAGCGGGTCTTGGGGCATCCAGGGTTGCCTATTGCGTAAATCCCTGCGGGCATACTGCTCAAGATTATCACCATGCCTGAACAGGCACTGACCCTGCAATCAGGTTTGCCAGTGGCTGCACCTCCCTTCAATACACCCGTCTCCCTGGACCTAAACCTCACTCCTGATGAGTCCCACTCGAGCGGGTATGACCTGCAAGCCGTGCCGCGCGTGCTGCCTACGACGGAGCAGGTGCTGTCTGGATTGGCGGAGCGTATGGGCCCTGGTAAGAAGCGGTCCCTGACGCCTCCTGGCTCTCCAGTTCCTAACGATACCGATGACTCTGCTGATATGCAGGACCTTGATCCTTCTGAGGAAGGTGAGCTATTCTCAGATTCGGGCTCCTCGGATGAGATGCCCGGGAGCTGCGATGATTCTGGGTCCGGTTCTTGGGGCCTGTGTGACACAGATGAAATTCTTATTAAGATCTTTGAAGTTTTGTCAATCTCCCCTCCTGGAGAGACTCCCAAGCCTAAGAAGGAGAGTTTCCACACAGCGCCGCCGCACTTGGAGTTCCTGGAACAGGATCATTTCCAGAATATTATATCCCAAGAATGGGAATCGCCTTGTAAACTTAAAGGGGTCCCAGGGGTCTGGGATTGGAAGTACCCTTTCCCTCCTGATGTGGTTAATTTCTGGTCGGCACCTCTTGTGGTGGATGCACCGATTATAGGGGTTACTAACCCCCCCTTCATTACGGCTCCTTATTACCGTACCCTTCGGGATGCTGAGGACCGGCGCATTGACAGACTGGCTTCCCACGCTTTCTCGTGTGCAGGGACAGCTCTGCGCCCGGTCTGTGCCGCGGCCATCACTGCGGTGGCCGCCAGGACTCTTGTCAGAAAAGTACTAGATCACCGTCCGGAGGACCTCCCTTGGAGGGTATTTAATGCGCTATCAGACTGTGATGCGTTTGTGAAGTTTATCCTCTCAGTGCTGGATGACACCATTAAGATGTGTGCTAGAACCTCTGCCCTTGTGGTAGCTATTCGCCGCCTGGTCTGGCTGCGACAGTGGGGTGCTGACGATGCTACAAAAAAGGCTCTCACTGGCCTTCCCTTCAGAGGACGGCGACTATTTGGGGCCCGTTTGGACCTTTTTGGTAAAAAGGGTAAAGCACCCTTGCGCAGAAGGCCGCTCCGGCCTCCCTGGGGCAGGGCCACCCCTCCACCTCCCTACGTTAGTGTCAAACGCGAACCTGAGGTGTGCTTCCAACTGTTCGGTGTGGATTTCCACCATGGGGTGGGCAGGCAGCGCCCTGGGCCCGCTGGCCGGACTAAGTCCAAATCTGCCAAGACCTCCCAAGCATGAAGGGACGCCCTCGCCCTTCTGGGCACTGCTGAAGGGTACTGCTGCAGCAGCTGTCTCCCATCTAGGAATGTACCTTCTCCTTCGGGTGGTTCCAGGAGGTAGTTCCCCTGGACACAGGATAGCTTTTGCTGGGTGGTCCCTCTCAGTGGTTGTCAGGGTGCTTCTAGCCCCTGTTTTTCCCTCAGGAATTGGTGCAGGCCGTACTAGGCCTACAGAGTTTGGGCTTACTTACAGGTTGCCCTTAACAGTATGGGGCTATGGCCTCTATATTAACCTTCCTCCTTCCCTCAACAGTATGAGGCAGTCTGGGCCATGCTGGCCTATGGTAGGCCTGGCAATTCTACTCTCACAGGTAGTCCCTATATGACATCTCTGTCTTGGGACACAGGCGCCCTGTGCAAGGGGGGCTTCCGACCTCCTGTGGAGTTCTAGATCTTCTTAGTTCCCCCTGTGTCTGCTGGACACCAAGACCGTTACTAGGCGGTGTGGCAGGACCAACCCTACGGCTTGAGGCATTGGCCTCTCTTTCGCTCCCAGGCTACTCGCCATGGCGCGAATGGGGGTGATGTCTCGGACATGCCTGGGGGGGCGTCCGCATTAGGACCTACCGAGTCGTCTTTCCTTACTCCCCAGTCTCTACGTCAGGCCGAGTGGATTGGTCGGCCGGCGGTGTCCCCTGGGAGTTACTGGATGGGTGCTCAGTCACCGCAATCCCTCATGGTCCCTTATCTGCTATCTCCATGGCAACAAGTGGACTCCTGGTTACGGGGGCTCTGCCCCCCTTTGCTGACTTCTTACTTTCACCAGGCAGGATTGCAGCTGGTGTGCCCATTGGTGGCGTATCAGATGATGTCCCTTATATACCGAGCCCTTGGGCTCTTCGGCACAGTAGGTTATTGATCCTACATGGGGTTCCAGCACCCCTGGGGCTTGGTCTGTGCTCATTCCCCCTTGGTAAGGTGGTTCCTCTTGAGCTGATCATATTCAAGGGCCCTGTCAGGGGGCACCCCCTTCTATGCTTGCATCTTCCTGTGAATGGTCACCTTGGGTACCAAGTCTCGCAGGTAGGCAGGGGGGAGGGACTTTCTTCCAAAGCCCCCCGTGGTTCCTAGGTAGGGTCCCTTAGAGGGTCCATCTTTCCTACTGGTTGTTGCAACAGTGAGCCTTCCGTTGACTCTATACGGCTGGACTTCTTCTCTTTTAGGACCTGTCTATTTGGGGACTCTTGGTCCGCTGGAAGACAACGGTCTGTTTTATTATTGGTCTGGAGCTTGAAGCAGGATGATCCCTCTGGAGGGTTTCTGATCCCTATCTAGGCGGGGGTCTACGCCCCCTGCTCCTCAGAGGTATTTGCTCCAATAGATGCCTTCCAGTGGCAGGTTATGCTATCCTGGTGGCGCTCTGAGAGCCAACTAGGGTGGCTCTGTTGGGTCTCGCTTATACCACAAGGGCTCCGCCCTTGTTTTTACTGTCCCAGAATATTCTGACTCTGGTCATGGGGGCTTAGTAAAATTATGCATAGACTTTCTATCTTATATGCCTTCTCTTCGCTCACCCTACTATGTGGGGTTCTGCTCACAGTTGTGCTGATAGAGAGACCCGTGAGATTGATGGCCTGGGTGGCCTTGTGAACTGTGGTTCGCAGATGCTTCTGCTGAGGTCTGCTGACCTGTACGCTCTCTCAGGAGTGCGGTTCTGCCCTTGTCAGGCCCCTTCTTTTGTCGTCTCACTCTACAGACTCGTGTCTGGGGCTTGACAGCTGATTCATTCACCCCTTGGAGACGGGCTTATCTTCTGGGTGACTTGGTATATGGGGGGCTAGGAGCAAGCTTCATTGGCTTCCTCTTCCTCTGTCTATTGTGGTTTATGGTGTACCCATACTGATTGGCATGAGTTTTGGTCTCTTACCTGTTGAACGTTCTTGGTTCCCAGGGTTCTAGAGTCTTTACAGCATAGGTTGGGGTTGGCTCTGAAGGTACTCTGAAGGTCCAGGTTCTGTCCTGGCTGTCTTCCTGTAGGAGTCTGGTTCTGTCTTCCTTGTGAGGAATTCTCTTGGGGTTTGCTCATGGGCATCTCCCAAGTAGTTTCTGTGTTTCCTGTTGGGATCCATTTTTCATTCTGTTTGCCCTGCGGATTCTCCCTTGGGTCTTATGCTGGATGCTGTCTGAGCTGCTTTGTAGTCCAAGTCGCTTCTCTGGGGGCTCCTGCCTCAGTCAGACGTGTGCCTGAGAAGGTGGATCCGATTACTTAGCCTTGGCTCGATATACTGTATATATATATATATATATATATATATATATATCTATATGCACACCATGCCGTGGTGGTATTCCGTCTTATGCCGGACCTCTGTGCCCAAGTGGTGTTTTATGATCATTGTTAAGTCCTTTTAGTCTAACTACGGACCTTATTCTTAATAATGCTAATGTAAAGGGTCTACATTCCCTCAACAGGTGTTGCAATTTTTCCTGATGGTTTCTTGTCCCTTAGGGGGACTGATGCCCTTGGGGTCTGCGGGCGCCTCCTTATGTATGCGCCTGATATCGCTTGCTTCCAGGGCCACTGTGCCCTTTGGATTGATCTTCCAGATGCCTTCTGGTCCTGAGTAAAGCTTTCGGCTTCTTGCTAATGAAGGGGTCAGTATTCCCGCCTTTTGACGGGTGACCAGTTCTCATTCCCCTTGGGAGAGTTCTAAGTTTTCCACGAGGCTTCTGTTGCCTGTGGGCTGGTTGGGCCGTTACACTGGCCTATTCCTTTAAGGGGGAAGAATCTCCCTTTTTCATTTTATTCCGTTATATTGGTGTTTGGGTACCATGGGCCCTTCAGCACCAGTTTTTACTAGACTGTTGCTTGTCTCTGTTCATACCTTTCAAAGGTTCTGTTATGAGATTGACGTTAGAGCTCCTGCTCATGTCATACCTGGTTGCAAAGTTTTGCAGGTGACAGCGCCTTTTCTGTCCGCTGTGCCTTGTTTTAGGGGATCCCACTCTACTTTATGGACACTGCTATTGGATGTCCCATGTGTAAGTATTATAGATGGAGCAGGACGTGCTGTATGCTTAGAATAATACAATTCTGTGAGATACTCACCTGTAGAATTGGTATTATACGCATACAGCACGTCCTGCTCCACCCCACCCTGGTTTTACATTTTTCTGGATCCCCTGTATGGTGATTTTTATCATTACTTTTGTTACCAGTTGGTGGTTGGTTTCTCCCGGCTTCTTTTCTCACTGCTTTTCAATACTGGGGATTTGTGGGAGGTCCCTGGGTATATGAAGGGCCGGGAGGAGCCTGTTTTTGCATGTCTGCAGTGCACAGCGCCCTCTGGCGGAGGATTACCCATGTGTAAGTATTATAGATGGAGCAGGACCTGCTGTATGCGTATAATACCAATTCTACAGGTGAGTATCTCACAGAATTGTATTTTTATCCTGCCCAGATGATTGCTGTTAGCTGTTTAAGAAAAGGAAAACAACAGAAGGAATGTCAGAATGGAAGATAATGAAAAAAATTAATGACAGAAAAGAATGAAAGCAGGAAAGAGAAAAGGAATGACAAAAAAAGAAAATAGTTGGAAAGAAATATAAAAAAATAAATGGAAAGAAACTAAATTTGAAAAAAAGTATAGAATGGATGAAACAAAGATAGAATAAAAGGACTGGCAAAAGGCAGAAGAGAGAGAGTGGGAGAAAAAAGAAAAGATGAAAGGAAAGAAAGAAAAGAAGGACTGGCAAAAAAGCAGAAGAGAGAGAGAGTGGGAGAAAAAAAGAAAAGATGAAAGGAAAGAAAGAATAGGACTGACAGAAAAAAGAAGAAATGACAAAAAACATAAAGGAAGAAAAATGACAGGTAAAAAAATAAAACAAAATTGATGGAAAGAAAGAAATAGGATAGAAAGAAAAGAAAAGGACTGATAGAAAAATTGGAAAGATGAAAGAAAGGGAATGGCAGAAAGAACAGATGAAAGAAGCAAACAACGAATAGATAGAAATTGCCAATCTGCCCCTGGATGATAGAGTCCTTATTTTCCTGGTTACAGCACAGTCCTGCTTTCTGCGTAGGGGCTCCTCAGGGTAGAGGAAATGAGGTGGGCCCTTCCAAGGTGCAAGGATCTGGGCCCTGCCCTGCCCAAGTACACCCAGTGCTGATACCTACCATGGTTGTCTTGAAATATGTTAGTATTGTCTTTAAAGAGGAACATCAGAGACCCTGGAGTCTAAAAGACTCCTGGACCACCAGAGTTCTGTTCTTGGGGCTTCCTGAATTGGGATAACCCACAGAGTGACCCCCCCCCCCAGGTGCCCAGATCCACTCCTCTTCTCCTAAGCCCTTGCGTCTCTGCACTGTGGCCACATCCTCGCTCACCTCTAGCTGCTCGCACGCCTGCGTCTGGCCTTACTGAATGAGCGGCGCGGACACACCACAGCTGCAATGTGAGCAGGGGATGCGGCTGCCGACTCACTCGGCTCCCTTCGGCGCTGCTCGGATGCTTAGCCCTCCAGGTGACTTAACCGTCAGCGGCACCAGGATGATCTGGGGGGGATACACACAGTGGGGCATCCCAAATCCGGATGGAGGAACACTGCATGGGAAAGTGACATTCCTGTGTGTTGTTCCTCTTTAGACAGTCAATAATGTCAGCAAAGCCTAAATTGAAACCTACCACCACCCATGAAACTCACCCAACCCCATTATCCTGGGTTTTATCCCTCCTGTGTGTACATCCCTTGACCACCCATAAACTCACCTTTCCCTTGTTCATATAGCACAGGGGTGGGCAATTATTTTTTTTTCATTGGGCCACATGAGAAACTAAAAATATTGCCAAAAGGCTGAACTCACCTGTATTGGTCCCCCCTTCTCCTCTTAACCTACCCCTTCCTCTGTGTGGGATCCCATACTTGGGTCAGTGATCATGCCGAAGAATGGTAGGATAGAGCGTATGTATGGTCCGAGGTATGTGACAATAGCAGAGACATGCCAGGGACGGCTATGCGCCGCACGGCACCTGGATGATAGGCTGACCTAGGATGACCAATGCCCCAACATACTGGACCTCGCGAGAAGACAGGCAAGGTCAGACTAGGCATAGAGCATTGAGCGTGATATCCTATTACCCTGTCTGTTCCTGCCATAAGCAACAATGTGAAACCTGTAAAACACTGACTTGTCTATATATATATATATATATATATATATATATATATATATATATGGTTTGTGTTTGTACCCTGTATTGTTTCCCATTTCTGGAAAAATTTAAATAAAGAATATTAAAAAAAAAAAAAAAAAGGCTGAACTCAATTCTGCATAATATTAATTGTATTTCTTTATAAAAAGCAGTAAATAGCATTGTTTTGACAAGCTGGTATGAGTATATGTTATAGTTAAACAATAAAAAAGCCTTACAAAAAAATGTAATTTACTAAATAAACCACATTTTGTGTGTCCAGTGAGGTCTCACACAGCAGGGATTGGGATGCCCCAGAGGCATAATGCCTGTAACCCAGCCCTGGATTCCTTCACACTCCAAGGGGCTGGGTTACATGGGTTTTGATCTGCTTTAAAACATCATGACCAAATCAGGTTAGGATGGAATAACCCCCCTCCTTTACATTATTATTAAAGTAACACAGCGCTTCTCACACTTTTTACTCTTTTTACGCAATGTGAAAAATTGTGGATTCCCTCACATAAAGCAGAACAAAACCCTAAGTGGCCACTGGTCTTCCCCCTGGAAATCACAGATCGGGATACCCCACTGTGTGAAACCCTTTTTACTCAGTACCAACATGAAAAATGGCAGACTCCCTCCCTTAAAGCGGAACAAAGCCCCGATCTGGGATAAGGGGGAGTCCACCATTTATCAAGTTGCTACTAAGTAACAATGGTTTCCACAGTGGGGCCGCTCTGGGTTTTGTTCTGCCTTTTTTCACGTTGCTACTGAGTAAAAAGGGTTTCACACAGTGGGGCATCCCAATTTGGGATGCCTGGGGGGGGGGCTTGGATAAAAGGCTGTGTGAAACCCTTCCACCTTGCAGTATGGTCCTCCCGCCCTCCCAAGACATTGGTCTGGCCAGAAATGGACTACAAGAGCCAGGGCACCATCAGGGGCTGTGTACTGCATGTAACACATTTGGTGTGGACTACAAGTGCCAGCAGCCTGCGATGTGAGGCACAGACAATGGCTGGAGGACCTCCATCTCCGGCGTCAGCTCCGCAGCGACTGACACATGCCACACAGTACAGGGAAACTCCGCCCACAGCCAAACCTGCAGGAGGGAGCTGTCCAATAGGAGGCTCTAATCCATCCACCCTTGGTGGCAGAAGGGCATGCAACAAGGACTAGAGGACGATTGGTGGCTATGGGGAAGGCAATAAGGACTAGAGGACGATTAGTAGCTATGAGGAAGGCAATAAGGACTGGAGGATGATTGGTGGCTATAGGGAAGGCAATAAGGACTAGAGGACGATTAGTAGCTATGGGGAACGCAATAAGGACTGGAGGATGATTGGTGGCTATAGGGAAGGCAATAAGGACTAGAGGATGATTGGAGGCTATAGGGAAGGCAATAAGGACTAGAGGACAATTGGTTGCTATAGGGAAGGCAATAAGGACTAGAGGATGATTGGTGACTATAGGGAAGGCAATAAGAACTGGAGGATGATTGGTGGCTATAGGGAAGGCAATAAGGACTGGAGGATGATTGGTGGCTATGGGGAAGGCAATACGGACTGGAGGATGATTGGAGGCTATAGGGAAGGCAATAAGGACTGGAGGATGATTGGTGGTGTGGGGAACCGCTCTGGTAGATACTTGGTAGCTGTGCAGTAAGCAGGGTCACAGACAGGATACAGTTCAATTCAAGTGTTTTTATTTCACACTTGTAGCTTCCAACAAACACAGGGCCTTAACATGAGGCTAAAACAAAAATAAAGTCCTGCTCGGCTAAGCAACTCACTAATATATAACAATCCCTAGCTATACGTGGGAACTGGAGGATGATTGGTGGCTATGGGGAAGGCAATAAGGACTGGAGGATGATTGGTGGCTACAGGGAAGGCAATAAGGACTAGAGGATGATTGGTGGCTATGGGGAAGGCAATACGGACTGGAGGATGATTGGTGGTGTGGGGAACCGCTCTGGTAGATACTTGGTAGCTGTGCAGTAAGCAGGGTCACAGACAGGATACAGTTCAATTCAAGTGTTTTTATTTCACACTTGTAGCTTCCAACAAACACAGGGCCTTAACATGAGGCTAAAACAAAAATAAAGTCCTGCTCGGCTAAGCAACTCACTAATATATAACAATCCCTAGCTATACGTGGGACTGGCTATCCGGCCCCAGTTACAAATCACAAGCGTTGTGTGGCCCATTCAATACCTCCTCTAGTCCAGCAGTCAGCTCTCCGGGTATGGCCACACTCCTCAGCTCTGCAGTGAGCTTTAAATTAGGACCCGAGGATCCACAGCTGCGGGCTGTGGAAGCCCCGGACCGAACCCCCCCCGGGTGGAGTGAGCGTCCCACTACCAACCTCACTCACTCCAGAACAAGCAGGTCCCAGTACGTATTTTACAATCTGTCTATGTTAGCTATGGCCAACATAGACAACACAGACTATCAATCCTGCTTATACTGTGTCTGTGTTAACCCTTTGGTTACCAGAGACACACCCAAGGCTTACCATTCACAGTTTAACCATTTCAAGGGCAGATATCTGTTCTCCCAAACCATACCCATCTCACACTCCCTCCCCCTCAGTTCAGACCCACTGGGGCGAACTTCTGACATCAAACAATGGGTCCGGGATAAGGCATCCGCGTTACCTTGCAGTCTCCCAGCTCGGTGCTCCACTGAGAAACTGAAATTTTGCAACGACAAAAACCACCTTGTGACTCTGGCATTCCTCTCCCTGGACCTACTCATCCAGGTGAGGGGCGAGTGGTCAGTTATCAGACGGAACCGTCTTCCCAGCAAGTAGTATCTTAGTGCTTCTAAGGCCCACTTTATCGCCAGACACTCTTTTTCTACAATGCTGTAGTTTTTCTCAGCTGGTGTGAGTTTTCTGCTCAGGTAGGTAACTGGGTGCTCCTCTCCATTCACCTCCTGAGACAGGACAGCTCCTAACCCTACATCTGACGCATCGGTCTGCACAATAAATTTTTTCTTGAAGTTTGGCGTAATGAGGATGGGGGATCCACATAATGCCAACTTCAAGGCCTGAAAAGCGCTTTCTGCTTGTGCATTCCACCGCACCATGACGGACCCTTTTCCTTTCAAAAGGTCAGTCAGGGGAGCTGACAGCGTGGCAAAGTTGGGTATAAACCGCCGGTAATACCCAATAATGCCCAGGAATGCCCTGACTTGTTTGGTGCTGACAGGTTGAGGCCATTCCTGGATAGCGTCAACCTTGTTGACCTGGGGTTTAATTATGCCTCGTCCAATCACATACCCCAAGTAACGTGTCTCCTCCATCCCGACCGCACACTTCTTGGGGTTTGCAGTTAGGCCGGCTGCCCTTAAAGAGTTCACTACAGCCTGTACTTTGGCCAAGTGACTCTCCCAGTCATCGCTGAAGATGATAATATCATCCAAATATGCTGAGGCATATCTCCTGTGAGGCTTTAGCACTACGTCCATTAAGCGTTGGAACGTCGCGGGGGCCCCGTGAAGCCCGAACGGTAACACGACATAGTGGAATAGGCCCTCAGGGGTGATGAAGGCTGTCTTCTCTTTAGCGCTTTCTGTCAGGGGTACTTGCCAGTATCCCTTGGTGAGGTCGAGCGTAGTGAAATATCGAGCACCTCCCAGTCTCTCAATAAGCTCATCTATACGTGGCATGGGATAGGCGTCAAATTTAGAAACTTCATTTAATTTTCTGAAATCATTGCAGAAACGTAGGGTACCATCTGGCTTGGGAATCAGAACAATGGGACTGGCCCATTCACTTTTGGACTCCTCTATGACTCCCAACTGCAGCATTTTCTTAACCTCCTCTGCAATGGCCTGACGACGAGCCTCAGGGACTCGATATGGTCTTAGCCGAACCTTCACCCCAGGCTCCGTGACAATGTCATGCTTGATTACGGACGTGTACCCTGGTAACTCTGAAAACACGTCTGTATTCCTAGCTACAAATTCTAGAGCCTCTTGGCGTTGTCCTTTCGTGAGGGTATCTGCAATCGTCACTTCTGCCCCCACCTCCGCAGGCTTAACGGTAGCCTGAGGGGGTAGCACAGAAGGGAGTTTAACCGGAGACTTCTCTGTAAGCAGACTCTCCCTGTCCTTCCATGCTTTGAGTAAATTGACATGGTACACCTGCTTAGTCTTCCTCCTACCAGGCTGATGTACCCTGTAGTTTACTTCACCCACCTTCTCCAATACCTCATACGGCCCCTGCCACTTGGCTAGAAACTTGCTCTCCACTGTGGGAACCAGAACCAAAACACGGTCACCAGGTTTAAAGGTCCTTACTGTGGCTGACCTGTTATAAACCCGACTTTGAGCCCTCTGAGCAGCCTCCATGTGCTCCTTAACGATGGGCATAATGGCTTCCACCCTGTCCTGCATACTGGCGATGTGGTCTATAACACTTTTGTGGGGCGTGGGCTCCTGTTCCCAAGTCTCCTTTGCAATGTCCAGCAGGCCTCTGGGATGTCTGCCATAGACTAATTCAAAGGGAGAAAACCCCGTAGAAGCTTGGGGTACCTCCCGGACTGCGAACATTAAAGAGGGCAACATAACATCCCAGTCCCTCCCATCTTTGTCCACCACCTTTTTCAGCATACTCTTTAAGGTTCTGTTGAATCTCTCCACTAATCCGTCCGTCTGAGGATGGTATACCGACGTGCGTAATTGTTTTATGTTAAAGAGTTTACACAGTTCCTTGGTGACTTTAGACATGAAAGGGGTACCTTGGTCCGTGAGGATCTCCTTGGGCAGGCCCACCCGGCAAAACATGGCGAATAGCTCTTTCACGTCCCCATGAATACACCGGACCCCAACTGTGTGGCCTGTGACAGTCCCAGGGTTAATATGGGATCCATTAATTAGAGTCACCCGACTTCCAGAGTCCAACAGCGTCAGCACCTGGAGCCCTGCCACTGTCACCTGGCAGAGGTGGCGCTCATCCATAGAGTCTGGAGTAGCAGCAGTATAAACCGGGGCCGCATAAAGGGAAACCCTCCTGGCAGAGCTGCAGTCCATGGGCTCAGGTTTATGGGGACACTTGGCTGCAATATGGCCAGGTTCCTGGCAGGTCCAACAGATAGGAGCCTCCGCTCTCCTCCTCCCCTGGGGCATCACCTGAACATAGGGATTTACACTGGCCCGGGAGTTAGCAGGTACCATAGGCCTTCTGGACTTGGGGCTGGCTGGGGTGGGAGAGGCCTTTTTCCTCAGAGCTTGGGTGGCTGAGTACCTCTCCACCATCCCCACCAAAGTATTAGCGTCAGCTGGGTCCCCATGTCCTACCCACTGCTGTATCTCACCTGGCAAGGCCCTCAAAAAGCGGTCCAGAACAACCTTCTCCACCATCTTGGCTGGGGTTGATGTCTCCGGCTGAAGCCACTTGCGAACCAGGTGGATGAGGTGGTGCATCTGGGCCCTTGGTGGTAACGCCTCTTGGAACCTCCAGCTATGGACTCTTTGGGCACGTAGGTATATATCAACTCCCAAACGGGCTAGGATCTCCGCTTTTACAGTAGCATAATCCCGGGCTTCCTGCTCGCTTAGGTCGAAATAGGCCTGCTGTGGTTCTGCTATGAGGAAGGGTGCCAGAACCTCTGCCCAGTATTCCTGCGGCAGCCTTTCACGGGTGGCCACTCTTTCAAAGCCTGTTAGGAAGGCCTCTACATCGTCCTCTGACGTCATCTTTGTCATGGCTTTCCGAACTTCTCTCCTGGCATCCCGCTCCGGTATCGCTGCACCCAGCTTTTGTTGTGCAGCCGCCAGTGCTGTCATCTGCTGTGCTAGCAGCCTGTTAGTTTCTTGCTGCTGTAAGTTGGCCTGTTGCTGGGCCTGCATAGCCTCAGAGTGTGCCTTCTGTTGCTGGAAGTTGGACTGAACCAGCTGTTTAATTAGCTCATCCATGGCTGTGGCTTGTTGCTTGTTGAAGGCCAGGACATGCACCCAGTGTATGTTTCACTGCACTGTGCCCGCTCCAAGCCACCATATGTGGGGAACCGCTCTGGTAGATACTTGGTAGCTGTGCAGTAAGCAGGGTCACAGACAGGATACAGTTCAATTCAAGTGTTTTTATTTCACACTTGTAGCTTCCAACAAACACAGGGCCTTAACATGAGGCTAAAACAAAAATAAAGTCCTGCTCGGCTAAGCAACTCACTAATATATAACAATCCCTAGCTATACGTGGGACTGGCTATCCGGCCCCAGTTACAAATCACAAGCGTTGTGTGGCCCATTCAATACCTCCTCTAGTCCAGCAGTCAGCTCTCCGGGTATGGCCACACTCCTCAGCTCTGCAGTGAGCTTTAAATTAGGACCCGAGGATCCACAGCTGCGGGCTGTGGAAGCCCCGGACCGAACCCCCCCCGGGTGGAGTGAGCGTCCCACTACCAACCTCACTCACTCCAGAACAAGCAGGTCCCAGTACATATTTTACAATCTGTCTATGTTAGCTATGGCCAACATAGACAACACAGACTATCAATCCTGCTTATACTGTGTCTGTGTTAACCCTTTGGTTACCAGAGACACACCCAAGGCTTACCATTCACAGTTTAACCATTTCAAGGGCAGATATCTGTTCTCCCAAACCATACCCATCTCACAGTGGCTATAGGGAAGGCAATAAGGACTAGAGGATGATTGGAGGCTATAGGGAAGGCAATAAGGACTAGAGGATGATTGGTAACTATAGGGAAGGCAATAAGGACTAGAGGATGATTGGTAACTATAGGGAAGGCATTAAGGACTAGAGGATGATTGGAGGCTATAGGGAAGGCAATAAAGACTAGAGGATGATTGGTGGCTATAGGGAAGGCAATAAGGACTGGAGGATGATTGGAGGCTATAGGGAAGGCAATAAGGACTGGAGGATGATTGGTGGCTATGGGGAAGGCAATAAGGACTGGAGGATGATTGGTGGCTATGGGGAAGGCAATAAGAACTACAGGATGATTGGAGGCTATAGGGAAGGCAATAAGGATTGGAGGGTGATTGGAGGCTATAGGGGAGGCAATAAGGACTAGAGGATGATTGGTAACTATAGGGAAGGCAATAAGGACTAGAGGATGATTGGAGGCTATAGGGAAGGCAATAAAGACTAGAGGATGATTGTGGCTATAGGGAAGGCAATAAGGACTAGAGGATGATTGGAGGCTATAGGGAAGGCAATAAGGACTGGAGGATGATTGGTGGCTATAGGGAAGGCAATAAGGACTAGAGGATGATTGGTGGCTATAGGGAAGGCAATAAGGACTGGAGGATGATTGGAGGCTATAGGGAAGGCAATAAGGACTGGAGGATGATTGGTGGCTATGGGGAAGGCAATAAGGACTGGAGGATGATTGGTGGCTATAGGGAAGGCAATAAGGACTAGAGGATGATTGGAGGCTATAGGGAAGGCAATAAGGACTAGAGGACAATTGGTTGCTATAGGGAAGGCAATAAGGACTAGAGGATGATTGGTGACTATAGGGAAGGCAATAAGAACTGGAGGATGATTGGTGGCTATAGGGAAGGCAATAAGGACTGGAGGATGATTGGTGGCTATGGGGAAGGCAATACGGACTGGAGGATGATTGGAGGCAATGGGGAAGGCAATAAGGACTAGAGGATGATTGGTGGCTATAGGGAAGGCAATAAGGACTAGAGGATGATTGGAGGCTATAGGGAAGGCAATAAGGACTAGAGGATGATTGGTAACTATAGGGAAGGCAATTAGGACTAGAGGATGATTGGAGGCTATAGGGAAGGCAATAAGGACTAGAGGATGATTGGTGGCTATAGGGAAGGCAATAAGGACTAGAGGATGATTGGAGGCTATAGGGAAGGCAATAAGGACTAGAGGATGATTGGTAACTATAGGGAAGGCATTAAGGACTAGAGGATGATTGGAGGCTATAGGGAAGGCAATAAGGACTGGAGGATGATTGGAGGCTATAGGGAAGGCAATAAGGACTGGAGGGTGATTGGTGGCTATAGGGAAGGCAATAAAGACTAGAGGATGATTGGTGGCTATAGGGAAGGCAATAAGGACTGGAGGATGATTGGAGGCTATAGGGAAGGCAATAAGGACTGGAGGGTGATTGGAGGCTATAGGGGAGGCAATAAGGACTAGAGGATGATTGGTAACTATAGGGAAGGCAATAAGGACTAGAGGATGATTGGAGGCTATAGGGAAGGCAATAAAGACTAGATGATGATCGGTGGCTATAGGGAAGGCAATAAGGACTGGAGGATGATTGGAGGCTATATGGAAGGCAATAAGGACTGGAGGATGATTGGTGGCTATGGGGAAGGCAATAAGGACTGGTTGACTGGAGGATGATTGGTGGCTATAGGGAAGGCAATAAGGACTAGAGGATGATTGTGGCTATAGGGAAGGCAATAAGGACTAGAGGATGATTGGAGGCTATAGGGAAGGCAATAAGGACTAGAGGATGATTGGAGGCTATAGGGAAGGCAATAAGGACTGGAGGATGATTGGTGGCTATAGGGAAGGCAATAAGGACTAGAGGATGATTGGTGGCTATAGGGAAGGCAATAAGGACTAGAGGAGGATTGGAGGCTATAGGGAAGGCAATAAGGACTGGAGGATGATTGGTGGCTATAGGGAAGGCAATAAAGACTAGAGGATGATTGGAGGCTATAGGGAAGGCAATAAGGACTGGAGGATGATTGGTGGCTATAGGGAAGGCAATAAGGACTAGAGGATGATTGGTGGCTATAGGGAAGGCAATAAGGACAAGAGGATGATTGGAGGCTATAGGGAAGGCAATAAGGACTAGAGGATGATTGGAGGCTATAGGGAAGGCAATAAGGACTGGAGGATGATTGGTGGCTATAGGGAATGCAATAAGGACTAGAGGATGATTGGTAACTATAGGGAAGGCAATAAGGACTAGAGGATGATTGGAGGCTATAGGGAAGGCAATAAGGACTGGAGGATGATTGGAGGCTATAGGGAAGGCAATAAGGACTGGAGGATGATTGGTGGCTATGGGGAAGGCAATAAGGACTGGAGGATGATTGGTGGCTATGGGGAAGGCAATAAGAACTAGAGGATGATTGGAGGCTATAGGGAAGGCAATAAGGACTGGAGGGTGATTGGAGGCTATAGGGGAGGCAATAAGGACTAGAGGAGGATTGGTAACTATAGGGAAGGCAATAAGGACTAGAGGATGATTGGAGGCTATAGGGAAGGCAATAAAGACTAGATGATGATTGGTGGCTATAGGGAAGGCAATAAGGACTGGAGGATGATTGGAGGCTATATGGAAGGCAATAAGGACTGGAGGATGATTGGTGGCTATGGGGAAGGCAATAAGGACTGGAGGATGATTGGTGGCTATGGGGAAGGCAATAATGACTAGAGGATGATTGGTGACTATAGGGAAGGCAATAAGGACTGGAGGATGATTGGTGGCTATAGGGAAGGCAATAAGGACTGGAGGATGATTGGTGGCTATAGGGAAGGCAATAAGGACTAGAGGATGATTGTGGCTATAGGGAAGGCAATAAGGACTAGAGGATGATTGGAGGCTATAGGGAAGGCAATAAGGACTAGAGGATGATTGGAGGCTATAGGGAAGGCAATAAGGACTGGAGGATGATTGGTGGCTATAGGGAAGGCAATAAGGACTAGAGGATGATTGTGGCTATAGGGAAGGCAATAAGGACTAGAGGATGATTGGAGGCTATAGGGAAGGCAATAAGGACTAGAGGATGATTGGAGGCTATAGGGAAGGCAATAAGGACTGGAGGATGATTGGTGGCTATAGGGAAGGCAATAAGGACTAGAGGATGATTGGTGGCTATAGGGAAGGCAATAAGGACTAGAGGATGATTGGAGGCTATAGGGAAGGCAATAAGGACTGGAGGATGATTGGTGGCTATAGGGAAGGCAATAAGGACTAGAGGATGATTGGAGGCTATAGGGAAGGCAATAAGGACTGGAGGATGATTGGTGGCTATAGGGAAGGCAATAAGGACTAGAGGATGATTGGTGGCTATAGGGAAGGCAATAAGGACTGGAGGATGATTGGAGGCTATAGGGAAGGCAATAAGGACTAGAGGATGATTGGAGGCTATAGGGAAGGCAATAAGGACTGGAGGATGATTGGTGGCTATAGGGAAGGCAATAAGGACTAGAGGAGGATTGGAGGCTATAGGGAAGGCAATAAGGACTGGAGGATGATTGGAGGCTATAGGGAAGGCAATAAGGACTGGAGGATGATTGGAGGCTATAGGGAAGGCAATAAGGACTAGAGGATGATTGGAGGCTATAGGGAAGGCAATAAGGACTAGAGGATGATTGGAGGCTATAGGGAAGGCAATAAGGACTGGAGGATGATTGGAGGCTATAGGGAAGGCAATAAGGACTAGAGGATGATTGGAG
This sequence comes from Gastrophryne carolinensis, assembly GCA_027917425.1. Taxonomy (NCBI): domain Eukaryota; kingdom Metazoa; phylum Chordata; class Amphibia; order Anura; family Microhylidae; genus Gastrophryne; species Gastrophryne carolinensis. Next base: position 51,866,377 of record CM051240.1, read on the forward strand.
GCTATAGGGAAGGCAATAAGGACAGGAGGATGATTGGAGGCTATAGGGAAGGCAATAAGGACTAGAGGATGATTGGTGGCTATAGGGAAGGCAATAAGGACTAGAGGATGATTGGAGGCTATAGGGAAGGCAATAAGGACAGGAGGATGATTGGAGGCTATAGGGAAGGCAATAAGGACAGGAGGATGATTGGAGGCTATAGGGAAGGCAATAAGGACAGGAGGATGATTGGAGGCTATAGGGAAGGCAATAAAGACTAGAGGATGATTGGTGGCTATAGGGAAGGCAATAAGGATTGGTGGCTATAGGGGAGGCAATAAGGACTGGGGGATGATTGGTGGCTATAGGGAAGGCAATAAGGACTGGAGGATGATTGGTGGCTATAGGGAAGGCAATAAGGATTGGTGGCTATAGGGGAGGCAATAAGGACTAGAGGATGATTGGAGGCTATAGGGAAGGCAATAAGGACTGGAGGGCGATCAGCAGAAGATGACCCATTTGTGGCAGTGAAGCTGAAGGTGACATCATGTGACTCACTACTTTGGGGCCCACAGCTCAAATTGGGATGTGCCCCACAAAGAGAGAGATCACCGCACGAGTCTTATATAAAAATACAGCAGGTCCAATCGCCTCGATTTGTTACTGCAGTAATAAATCAGCAAATAGTTATTATGGTTTAAAATAGGTATTAAACTAATATATAGTAATTTGTATTATTACCAAAGATATATTATGACCCGAATGAATGAGAACCTTGGAAGACCTAATATTTAGGGTTGTTTTATAAAATAAAGGGACGCCTGAAATTGTGACCTGCGAAACTCGTGACAAGTTGTCATTAGAATTAGTTCCATTGAACACACTGTGGTCGCTCTCCAGTGTCTCCAGCAGGGGGCAGGGTTCGCGCACGCGCCGCTTTACCGCCTTCTGCTAGTGTTGCTATGGAGCCCGGCTCATGGGCGCGCTCAGCTGTGAGAATGCGCGCTCCCGCCTTTAGGAAACAGACTGCTCGCCAGTTCCTGTTACGGTGACAGCGAAGAGCAACAACGGAAGTCCCGAGAGGAGGCCGAGCCGGGCACCGGGGGACAGGCGGTCACTGCAGCCAGGTAAGGCGGCTTCCTGCGTGTGAGGCGCGGGGCCCGGTGTGGCCCTATAACACCTATAGGGGCCCTATACTGTCCAGTGCTGGCTCCTAATAGTGGAGGTCACTGGCCGGCTACAACCATTGTTCTGAGGCAACCTGTGCTGCTGACTGCATCTATCTGGGGCCTAATACCCCACAACAAGGGCATTATTACAACATTATTAGTATTAATAATACATTAATAGGCAGCTCTCTCATTCAGAGCACCCTAAGGGGGGGGGGGGATAAGTTACCCCTCCCCCCCCATCCCTGGGGTATAAAATATTGTCTCATGTATTAGAGTCTGGTCCTAAGTGGCCATCCCTCCAGTTCTACTGTTTAGAATGAATAATATTTTATTAAATGTGTTATTTATTTAGAATAACGTGCATCAGCATCTAGTTACAAATCTGACTGATATTCACTTCTATACATCTGATACAGTGAATTTTATTTAAACCGGGCGTTCACCCTAAATAAGAGTCTATCTTGTATGTTTCCCCCACCCTGTACATACAGATTGCCCACATTAAAAATCATCCTACCTGCACCTATTGCGTTTTCTGAGCATTTTAACAACCAAGATGGCGGCCCCCTGGAGCCTCCGTCTGCCTGAAAGCAGGAAGTGTCTTCTGACTGTGCTGCTCTGCATTCTGCGATTGCTGTCCTTTTCCTGACCCCAGCTCTGCTCTTTCTGTGCAAAGCACAGCTATAACCCAACCCCCTGCACTTTTGCCCCCTCTCCTCAGTATGTGATGCTTCTGAGGCAAGATGGCGGCGCCCATATACTAAGTCCTGAATAGTTGTAGCCCAGCAGAGAAAAAAATAAAAAGTAACTAAAAACTTAAAATATTTTAATTTTAGGTGACGAGGAATAGTTTTTTAAAGTGGACCAACACACAGGGGTGATCGGCCCGGCAATCTATAAGATTCACCTCCCTCACCGCGGGACATCTGAGATCGGGATGTCCCGCGGGGTGAAACCCCCCCAAAACCCCCCAAAAAACCTTACCTTATCGGCGGCGGCAGCAGCCGCCTCCCGCGCGCCCGCTCCGGCCGCTTGTGAATGGCCGGCGCGGGCGCGCGCCCTGTAAGAGTGACGTGCGGGAGGCGGCGGCGGACGTGCTGTCTTGGACGTCGCTGTCACCCGCTTGGACGTCGGCGGGGATTGGACGGCGCGGTCACGTGGGAGCGTGGTGAGGTGAGTTTTTGGGGCTTTCTGGGGGGTTTCACACAGCGGGGCACCCCCAATCGGGGTGCCCCCCCCGAAGTGGACCAAAACCCAGGATAGTCAAAATCCTGGGTGTTGGTCCACTTTAAGGGATTGAGGCTTTACATTAAATGATGCTGAAGGTCCGGTTTAAAGGGTCTGTCCAGGCAGTCCTTAGTCCCCTGCAGCACTTCCCTCCTGCTCCGAGTGCCGAGATCAAGTCCTGGGATGTCCACCGCTCACTGGCAGGAATAGGAGACCCACAGATGCTCTGGAGCTGAAAAACATTCCAGGTCCAGCTGCTGGCATTCCATTGGGGCATCCCAAATCGGGAGGTCCCTATGTGTGAAACCGCCCTGGTCTGCTGGTATACTCCCCTTCTTCCTGGCTTCCTCTCTGATGTAAATATCGGGCAGCCGGATCTCCAGCATTTTTGGCTGTGCATTCAGGCTGCGGCGATGCGGCTGTTTCGCTCCCGATTGCCATAAACAGAGCCGTTTGCCGAACATTACATATTCACGCCACACAGCATTGATTGGATGAGAGCCCACACATGAGCTGTAGGACCGGGGAAAAGTGATTTTTTTTTTTCTGGGGGGTTTCACACAGCGGGGCACCCCAAATAGACATGCGCATGGAACAAAACCTGGGATAGTCAAAATCTGGGTTTTGTTTTATTTCTAGTGGAACTATAGTCGGAAAATAAGGGGCAACCCAGATTTGGAGCCCCCCACTGCATTACTCCCAACAGGCTTCCTATGACTGGCCAGCGGTACTTACTGCATTTTTCTGCATGAATCCAATTTCACGGGAACCCCCCCGTGTTCGGCAGGCCAGTGGTCATACAGTGATGTGTACAGCCGCCACGCAGACCCGATAGGCTGCTGCAGATCAGGTGACAAGTGTGGGCTTGAACACATTGCTCTGAAGTTGAATGGGGCTCTGGACAAAAGGTATTACTTTTTTTTTTTTCCTGGTATGTCCAGAGCGTTTATAAGACCCGGTTTGCATGTTTGCATTCCCCCCATGGCATTTTGATTTGGGATGCCCCTGCTGTGTTAACCCCTCCCCAGAATATTAGAAGTAGCAACCAATAGGTGACCACTGAAGGTTCAGGAAGCGTCTTTTCTCGCACAGCAGTCACCTCTACTGGCATTATGGTGGCTGCTGTCAGCCATACCCTGGACAATGCTGGGAGCAAGCCATAGTAAAAACAGAGGTGGAGAGAAAAAGGTGGCATTTTTTCTTTAAAGCGGACCTTCACCCTGAATAAGAGTCTATCTTGTATGTTTCCCCCATTCCCTATATACAGATTGCCCACATTAAAAATCATCCTACCTGCACCTATTGTGTTTTTTTAACTTTTTAACATCCAAGATGGCGTCCCATGGAGCTGCAGGGTGCCTGCAGACAGGAAGTGCCTTCTGACTATGCTGTTTTGCATTCTGGGATTGCTGTCCTTTTCCTTACTCCAGCTCTGCTCTGTCTATGCAAAGCACAGATATAACCCCGCCCCCTGCACTTCCCACCCCTCCCCTCTCCTCAGTATGTGATGCTTCTGAGGCAAGATGGCAGCGCCCGTATCCTCGAGCCCTGTACACAGTTGAAGCCCAGCTGGTGAAAGAATAATAAGTAAGCGACTAAAACCTTTTAAAAAATGTTCCCCAGCATCTAAAATGAATATATTTTAACGGTTTGGACTTTTCATTAAATGACGATGAGGGTCCGGTTTAAAAGAGAGTAACATTTTACTGTTAGATCTGAAGCAGCCCAATCGGATCTTAGATGCTCCAATAGGAGGAGAAGTTTAGAGATAGGATTTGCACCATTATTCCCAATGAGTAAAGCCCACACCTGCATGGTCTCCATTGAGTTGAAATTTACTTAAACCGGACCTTCACCATGATTTAATGAAAAGCCCAAACTCTTAAAAAACGCTTCCCCAGCATCTAAAATTAATATATTTTACATTTTTAGTCACTAACTTATTATTCTTTCCCCCACTGGGCTGCAACTCTGTTCAGGAATTTAGGATACGGGCGCCGCCATCTTGACTCAGAAGCATCACACTTACTGAGGAGAGGAGAGTGGGATAAGGTACAGGGGGGCGGGTTATAGCTGTGCTTTGCTCAGACAGAGCAGAGCTGGGGTCAGGGAAAGGTCAGCAGTCCCAGAATGCCGAGCAGCACAGTCACTTCCTGTTTGCAGGCTGCCTGATAAAATGGCGGCTTCCATAAGCCGCCATCTTGGATTTTTAAAGGCTCATAACATGCAGTAGATGCAGGTAGGATGATTTTTAATGTGAGCAATCTGTATGTACAGTGTGGGGGAAACATATAAGATAGACTCTTATTCAGAGTGAAGGTCCGCTTTAATTCCAAGACCTGTGGCAGATTTTTTCGGGGCTAGTCCATCATTTACAGCCAGATTGGTGGACAAGTCTCCGGCCTATCTCATCAGGTGTCAGGAGTGTGCTTCTCCATTCATTTTATCAGAGGGAGCATACCAGGTCCTCAACCCTGCTTACTCTATAGGTGGTGTTGTGGTGCAGAAGCACATTGAGGGACACATTTTTCCTGAGGTAAGCCAAAACACAGGAATTTCACTCTCCGATTCCCCGTTTTAAGATGCACGTGTGCTGATGATGCCAGCGAAACCCATTCATGTGAATGGGATAACTGGATTGAGGGGAGTACTGAGCTAAATGGGTTCACACAGCAGGGCATCCCAAGTCAGAGTGCCCCAAGGGAAAGCTTTAACCCGACCCTGGAATCTGTTACAGAATCTGTTAGCAAAGTTACATGGGTCTTGGTCAGCTTTAAACAGGCAATATACTTTTGGTGCCTTATTTCTTAATCCCTAGGGGGCATTCTGAATTTGGATGCCCCCCCCCCAGGTAACCTCTGTACCCCAAACCCACTTACCTCCTACTGAGATTAGGATGTCTTTCATGGCTACCGAGATTGGGTAAGGATGTCTGCTGATCGTGTGGGATCTTGGATATGTGATGCCCTGAGCAAGTATTTTAGCTGGACATGAATTCTTTTAGACTTCAGGTTTTGTTCACTTCAAGCACCCTAGGCTGGAGCAAAACATGGGATATTGACTGTCCCGGGTTTTGTTCCTTGACTCTGCTGTGTGAAACCCCCCAGAACGCACAGTCCAACAGCGCATGCCCACGCTCTTGTCCAATCAGGTGTGGGTAGGGCACTCCACGTTAGTGTTTTCTTATATTTTGTTTCTATTGGTGCTGCATTGTATATTTAAGGGTCTGGCTATTATTGGCCCTGTGTGTCAACAGTTGTATATGTTTATGCAAAGAAGAAATGGTTACACCGTGCTCCTCTTGTATGTGTGGGGTTTTTTTTTTTTTTTTATTGAAAGTTTTATTAAGGATGACACGAATCACAGGCCAACATCAACAGAAACAATCATAGGGGCATCAGATGTAAGCATAAAATTATACGACGACATAGTTATTAACTATTGATAGCCCAGAACAACATCACATGATATGTAATAAAGCTTTTCCGGACATAGGCTGCGTCCTGTCTCTCCTTATAACGTTTTTAGAGAATAATAACACATGCACGAACTAAAGACAATAACGGGGGTGCACCAATGGTGCGCCAGAGAAGACAAGGAAGAATGGGAGGAGGAAGGGGAGACAGGAAGGGGAAGGGGCAAAAGGTGAGAAGGGGGGGGGGTCCCCCACATCCGCCCCCAGGGTCACTCCTGGAGGAATTTGAGGTAATCCGCAGACAGCGTGAACTGGGCCCAAGAACGCCAGGTCTCCCAATGCCTCCCACCACCGTCCCTGAGAGAGGCCGTGAGCTCCTCCATCCTGCAGATGTCTCCAACCCGCGACAGCCACATGGCCGTAGAGGGTGGATCCGATGATTTCCAGCACGTGGGGATACAAGTCTTAGCAGCGAGCAGAAGAGGGGCCAGGAGAGATTTCCCCCTAACCCGCATGGAGGCGGGCGCAAGGTTCAAGAGATATCTAGCCGGGTCCACCCCCAGGTCAATACCTGTGAGGTGCTCCACAATCACCCTCACGTTGGTCCAGAATCTCGATAGCTTAGGGCATTCCCAGAATATATGGGTCATGGTACCCCTATCCTGTGAGCACCTCCAGCACAGGGAGGAGGTAGAGGGAAACATCTTCTCCAATTTAGATGGAGTCAGGTACCACCTGGAGAGGATCTTGTAGGAGGCTTCCTGGTATCAATTAGATATGGAGGATTTGTGGGTAAGCTTACACATCGCTAGCCTCTCTTCGGGCGAAAAATTCCGTCCGAGTTCCCTCTCCCACCCCACCACGAAGGACGGAACAAAGGAATCAGGGGGATTCACCAGCAACGCATATGTGCAAGACAGGGCACCCTTAATATGACCCAGCCCCGTGCAAACTTTCTCGAATGGGGTTAGAGCGTATGTGTGGGCTTTTAACCCTTTGTCACACTACAGTGTCAGATGTGGTTGCGACCCCTCGCTTGCAATTCAGTGACAAAAAAAAGCTTTCTTCCAGACTGGGTTGTCTGTGCATGTGTCACCAACAAGACATAAAACAGTATCTTTATTTTATAAATCGTTAAAGTGAAGGTAAACAATATGATAAGGAACAATGTAATATGCAACAACTTGCCGCCACAGCCTGGGTTTTGTGCCATTTATTCCCCTGGGCTTGATGTCACTGGTGCTGTGATCTGCGATGTAGGTCCCGCTACTTGGTCTCCGCTGTTTGCGTTCCTCCTGTTGGTCCGCCAACCTCCAGGGGAACCTTCCAACCATCTGGATTGGTATTTATTTGTGGCCAAAGGAACCATGTAACTCTTAAATGTATCCAAAGCCACTACACTTTATTAGATTGACTATGGAATATAACTGACATATGGTTAAAAAAAGTGGGTCTTAAAGTGGGTCAAAACCCTCACGGCCGGGCCCTGGCATCTAAAAGATGCCAGGCACGGCCGCTGGCCCACCACCGGGGCATCCTGCGCCGTATGCAACGCTGGGTGGAACCCCCTTGGGCATCTGTGATGATACCTGATCCCAGTGGTTCCCGCAATGGGATCTCCACCGGTGCCACTTCCACGACTTCTCTTCATCCATGCATTTTCCCAGACAGCGCTTCGGGGATGCGGCCAGCCGGTTGCACCTCGCCATAGCGACACTTTTAAGAGAGCCAATGGGCTCTCTCAAAAGTGCCGCAGGGTGCAGCTTCGGCAGTGGAAAAGTTGCTGAGCCAACAGCTGCGCACAGCTGCTCGTGCGTGGGGAGCATAGATTGAGCGGTGGACCCATTTTTGGGTTTTTATCCGCTTTAAGGCCTTAGATGCAAAAAGTCCTATTCCTGTTGTTCCAATGCAGGCATGGTAATAGATTTACCTCGCTTTCTGCTCTATACACTGCTGAAATCTGTGCTTTTCAGTCCACCAGTGGTGCCCTCAGTGCTACAGGGCATGTTGGAAGGACTCCCTGACATCTGTGGAGAAACTTACACAGACCCAATGAAAACATGCAAACCACATGTATATGGTGGTACTAGCTTAGATCTATGTCCTGGTGGCAGTGTACTCAAAATACTGCCCCTTACTAGCACTAAGAAGAGGACCCACTAGGATCGAGGATGTGTTTTGAGTGGATTAGGGGATAGGGTGATCGTCCGTTATTGAAAACAATGCTCCAGTGTTTGGCATTAGCAAGGTCTTGAGATTAAAGTTTAGTAGCTGTTACACACAACTGATAAGATATATGAAACGGGACACGTAACCCCTGGAATGCAATGTGATCCCAGTGGCAGACAGCTCCGCCATGAAACAGTATACCTCCCTTGTAAGGCGCGCACCTCTACCTGCCGGATCCTGTGTCCACCCAGGACAAGAGCTCCAGATCTGATTTATTGCTGAATGTCCAAAGCTCCCAGCTCTGTCCTTTGCATTTCATTTTAATATTGTTTCTTCTGTGTGTAGTTACAGAGTGCTGGCGTGTTCTATAGAGATGTACATAACTTCCACCCTCCGCAGAGACATGGCGAACATTTCTTGGTTTAGCTACCACACCAAATGTCTGTGCTGGGGTTGAATCTGGTTGGAGTCCTTTGTATTGCTGTAGTGCACTGTTGATGCATCAGTCATGTTTTCTCCTCTTGCTGTGACATAGATTTTTATTGGGGGGGGGGGGGGGGGGGGGGCACCAATATCTAATCCAATTTTGCTGGAGTTATGATACAACAATTATTTAAAGCAGGGTTGAAAAACCTGCAGTGAGCCGTGCTCTAAGGTGTGCCCCCATGATGCCTCAGGGGGAGGGAATCTAGTCGCCCTGCAATCATATAGATTCCATGGCTGTTGGGACGTGGGTTTTGGTCCACTTTAAATGTTGGAGAGCTGAGCTTACCATACCTGCAGTGCACACCTTTGACCACTACAGGAACAGTGTGGAACCTCACTTTGAATTTGGCCACTGAAGAGAGGAAGTGCTTTATAAACTATAATCTAATGCTAGCTGTCTTCCCTTACCCGTTCTTCCTGTCGCACCTCTGCTCCCCCCTCTTCCCATCTTGTCTCTGCTCCCCCCTCTTCCCATCTTGTCTCTGCTCCCCCTCTTCCCATCTTGTCTCTGCTCCCCCTCTTCCCATCTTGCCTCTGCTCCCCCCTCTCTTCCCATCTCGCCTCTGCTCCCCCCTCTCTTCCCATCTCGCCTCTGCTCCCCCCTCTCTTCCCATCTCGCCTCTGCTCCCCTCTCTTCCCATCTCGCCTCTGCTCCCCCCTCTCTTCCCATCTCGCCTCTGCTCCCCTCTCTTCCCATCTCGCCTCTGCTCCCCCCTCTCTTCCCATCTCGCCTCTGCTTCCCCCTCTCTTCCCATCTCGCCTCTGCTCCCCTCTCTTCCCATCTCGCCTCTGCTCCCCCCTCTCTTCCCATCTCGCCTCTGCTCCCCTCTCTTCCCATCTCGCCTCTGCTCCCCCCTCTCTTCCCATCTCGCCTCTGCTCCCCCCTCTCTTCCCATCTCGCCTCTGCTCCCCTCTCTTCCCATCTCGCCTCTGCTCCCCCCTCTCTTCCCATCTCGCCTCTGCTCCCCCCTCTCTTCCCATCTCGCCTCTTCCCATCTCGCCTCTGCTCCCCCTCTCTTCCCATCTCGCCTCTGCTCCCCCCTCTCTTCCCATCTCGCCTCTGCTCCCCCCTCTCTTCCCATCTCGCCTCTGCTCCCCCCTCTCTTCCCATCTCGCCTCTGCTCCCCCCTCTCTTCCCATCTCGCCTCTGCTCCCCCCTCTCTTCCCATCTCGCCTCTGCTCCCCCCTCTCTTCCCATCTCGCCTCTGCTCCCCCCTCTCTTCCCATCTCGCCCCTGCTCCCCCCTCTCTTCCCATCTCGCCTCTGCTCCCCCCTCTCTTCCCATCTCGCCCCTGCTCCCCCCTCTCTTCCCATCTCGCCCCTGCTCCCCCCTCTCTTCCCATCTCGCCCCTGCTCCCCCCTCTCTTCCCATCTCGCCTCTGCTCCCCCCTCTCTTCCCATCTCGCCTCTGCTCCCCCCTCTCTTCCCATCTCGCCTCTGCTCCCCCCTCTCTTCCCATCTCGCCTCTGCTCCCCCCTCTCTTCCCATCTCGCCTCTGCTCCCCCCTCTCTTCCCATCTCGCCTCTGCTCCCCCCTCTCTTCCCATCTCGCCTCTGCTCCCCCCTCTCTTCCCATCTCGCCTCTGCTCCCCCCTCTTCTCCATCTCGCCTCTGCTCCCCCCTCTCTTCCCATCTCGCCTCTGCTCCCCCCTCTCTTCCCATCTCGCCTCTGCTCCCCCCTCTCTTCCCATCTCGCCCCTGCTTCCCCCTCTCTTCCCATCTCGCCCCCGCTTCCCCTCTCTTCCCATCTCGCCCCCGCTTCCCCCTCTCTTCCCATCTCGCCCCCGCTTCCCCCTCTCTTCCCATCTCGCCCCCGCTTCCCCCTCTCTTCCCATCTCGCCCCCGCTTCCCCCTCTCTTCCCATCTCGCCCCCGCTTCCCCCTCTCTTCCCATCTCGCCCCCGCTTCCCCCTCTCTTCCCATCTCGCCCCCGCGCTTCCCCCTCTCTTCCCATCTCGCCCCCGCTTCCCCCTCTCTTCCCATCTCGCCCCCGCTTCCCCCTCTCTTCCCATCTCGCCCCCGCTTCCCCCTCTCTTCCCATCTCGCCCCCGCTTCCCCCTCTCTTCCCATCTCGCCCCCGCTTCCCCCTCTCTTCCCATCTCGCCCCCGCTTCCCCCTCTCTTCCCATCTCGCCCCCGCTTCCCCCTCTCTTCCCATCTCGCCCCCGCTTCCCCCTCTCTTCCCATCTCGCCCCCGCTTCCCCCTCTCTTCCCATCTCGCCCCTGCTTCCCCCTCTCTTCCCATCTCGCCCCTGCTTCCCCCTCTCTTCCCATCTCGCCCCTGCTTCCCCCTCTCTTCCCATCTCGCCTCTGCTCCCCCCTCTCTTCCCATCTCGCCTCTGCTCCCCCCTCTCTTCCCATCTCGCCTCTGCTCCCCCTCTCTTCCCATCTCGCCCCCGCTTCCCCCTCTCTTCCCATCTCGCCCCTGCTTCCCCCTCTCTTCCCATCTCGCCCCTGCTTCCCCCTCTCTTCCCATCTCGCCCCTGCTTCCCCCTCTCTTCCCATCTCGCCCCTGCTTCCCCCTCTCTTCCCATCTCGCCCCTGCTTCCCCCTCTCTTCCCATCTCGCCCCTGCTTCCCCCTCTCTTCCCATCTCGCCCCCGCTTCCCCCTCTCTTCCCATCTCGCCCCTGCTTCCCCCTCTCTTCCCATCTCGCCTCTGCTCCCCCCTCTCTTCCCATCTCGCCTCTGCTCCCCTCTCTTCCCATCTCGCCTCTGCTCCCCCCTCTCTTCCCATCTCGCCTCTGCTCCCCCCTCTCTTCCCATCTCGCCTCTGCTCCCCTCTCTTCCCATCTCGCCTCTGCTCCCCCCTCTCTTCCCATCTCGCCTCTGCTCCCCCCTCTCTTCCCATCTCGCCTCTTCCCATCTCGCCTCTGCTCCCCCCTCTCTTCCCATCTCGCCTCTGCTCCCCCTCTCTTCCCATCTCGCCTCTGCTCCCCCCTCTCTTCCCATCTCGCCTCTGCTCCCCCCTCTCTTCCATCTCGCCTCTGCTCCCCCCTCTCTTCCATCTCGCCCTCTGCTCCCCCCTCTCTTCCCATCTCGCCTCTGCTCCCCCCTCTCTTCCCATCTCGCCTCTGCTCCCCCCTCTCTTCCCATCTCGCCCCTGCTCCCCCTCTCTTCCATCTCGCCTCTGCTCCCCCCTCTCTTCCCATCTCGCCCCTGCTCCCCCCTCTCTTCCCATCTCGCCCCTGCTCCCCCCTCTCTTCCCATCTCGCCCCTGCTCCCCCCTCTCTTCCCATCTCGCCTCTGCTCCCCCCTCTCTTCCCATCTCGCCTCTGCTCCCCCTCTCTTCCCATCTCGCCTCTGCTCCCCCCTCTCTTCCCATCTCGCCTCTGCTCCCCCCTCTCTTCCCATCTCGCCTCTGCTCCCCCCTCTCTTCCATCTCGCCTCTGCTCCCCCTCTCCCCCTCCTCCCCCTCTTCCCATCTCGCCTCTGCTCCCCCCTCTCTTCCCATCTCGCCTCTGCTCCCCCCTCTCTTCCCATCTCGCCTCTGCTCCCCCCTCTCTTCCCATCTCGCCTCTGCTCCCCCCTCTCTTCCCATCTCGCCCCCGCTTCCCCCTCTCTTCCCATCTCGCCCCCGCTTCCCCCTCTCTTCCCATCTCGCCCCCGCTTCCCCCTCTCTTCCCATCTCGCCCCCGCTTCCCCCTCTCTTCCCATCTCGCCCCCGCTTCCCCCTCTCTTCCCATCTCGCCCCCGCTTCCCCCTCTCTTCCCATCTCGCCCCCGCTTCCCCCTCTCTTCCCATCTCGCCCCCGCTTCCCCCTCTCTTCCCATCTCGCCCCCGCTTCCCCCTCTCTTCCCATCTCGCCCCCGCTTCCCCCTCTCTTCCCATCTCGCCCCCCGCTTCCCCCTCTCTTCCCATCTCGCCCCCGCTTCCCCCTCTCTTCCCATCTCGCCCCCGCTTCCCCCTCTCTTCCCATCTCGCCCCCGCTTCCCCCTCTCTTCCCATCTCGCCCCCGCTTCCCCCTCTCTTCCCATCTCGCCCCCGCTTCCCCCTCTCTTCCCATCTCGCCCCCGCTTCCCCCTCTCTTCCCATCTCGCCCCCGCTTCCCCCTCTCTTCCCATCTCGCCCCTGCTTCCCCCTCTCTTCCCATCTCGCCTCTGCTCCCCCCTCTCTTCCCATCTCGCCTCTGCTCCCCCCTCTCTTCCCATCTCGCCTCTTCCCATCTCGCCTCTGCTCCCCCTTCTCTTCCCATCTCGCCTCTGCTCCCCCCTCTCTTCCCATCTCGCCTCTGCTCCCCCCTCTCTTCCCATCTCGCCTCTTCCCATCTCGCCTCTGCTCCCCCCTCTCTTCCCATCTCGCCTCTGCTCCCCCCTCTCTTCCCATCTCGCCTCTGCTCCCCCCTCTCTTCCCATCTCGCCTCTGCTCCCCCCTCTCTTCCCATCTCGCCTCTGCTCCCCCCTCTCTTCCCATCTCGCCTCTGCTCCCCCCTCTCTTCCCATCTCGCCTCTGCTTCCCCCCTCTCTTCCCATCTCTCCTCTGCTCCCCCCCTCTCTTCCCATCTCGCCTCTTCCCATCTCGCCTCTTCCCATCTCGCCTCTTCCCATCTCGCCTCTTCCCATCTCGCCTCTTCCCATCTCGCCTCTGCTCCCCCCTCTCTTCCCATCTCGCCTCTGCTCCCCCCTCTCTTCCCATCTCGCCTCTGCTCCCCCCTCTCTTCCCATCTCGCCCCTGCTCCCCCCTCTCTTCCCATCTCGCCCCTGCTCCCCCCTCTCTTCCCATCTCGCCCCTGCTCCCCCCTCTCTTCCCATCTCGCCCCTGCTCCCCCCTCTCTTCCCATCTCGCCCCTGCTCCCCCCTCTCTTCCCATCTCGCCCCTGCTGCCCCCTCTCTTCCCATCTCGCCCCTGCTGCCCCCTCTCTTCCCATCTCGCCCCTGCTGCCCCCTCTCTTCCCATCTCACCCCTGCTCCCCCCTCTCTTCCCATCTCGCCCCTGCTCCCCCCTCTCTTCCCATCTCGCCCCTGCTCCCCCCTCATCTCAGCTCTTCCTCTATCTATCTACCTTCCCTTCACTTCATCTTCCCACCTCACCTCTGCGCACCTCCTCTCTTACAACTTCAGCTCACCTTACCTTTTCCCTCCTCACCTCTGCCACTTTTTCTTCTCACCTCACCTCTGCATTCCCATAAAAGTATATACAATGATTTAAGGTTTCAGCTTTCCTGGCTTAAACTGTTTGCGTTTTCACTGCTTATGTTTTATGAGGTCCCTTGGAGGTGGAACAATAAGACAATGCAGCCCTTAGACCAAAAAAAGGTTGTGAACCTTTTATCTAAAAGGTTTATCTTCTGTGCTGTTGCATCAGGCTGTTGGTATAAAGGATTTTCCACAGAATTGTACGCCAAGTGTTCAGTGTTCACACTGGATTCAGCAGTGTCCTGCCACCAATTCTAAGTGTTTACAAATTAAATCTTGGTCTCACCTATGCCAAGTAACTGCATCACAGTTTTAACAAATTGCCACTTCGGGACAATTTATCCTACTCATTGCATTAAACCCCCTCACATACAGGGAATAAAGTGGTGTAAAACCACGAATGAATCGGACCAAAAACCTTGGATACAACATATGTCCACCCCCCCCCCAAGGCATACTGCAGCCAACTGCAATGGTGTGTCTGCAGGGGATATCCTTATTACCCCAACAATAGTGCACTGACACCCTCAGCAAATGCCGCAATTATCATTACAAAGGGTAGGTTTTGGTCTGCTTTATGTTCCATTATTTAGGCTGGAAGAAGAAATAAGCCAGGCTAGTGGGGCACCCTTTAAAAAGCTTATGTTCAGGCTAAAATAAAATTCAATGCCATACTTGCCTTTTTTCTCAAATCATATCTGGGATTGTCCACCAGGAGAGTGCGTCTCTTCTCCCCCTGCTGGAAACACAAACCAAATAGCAATTAAAAGTCCCCCCCCCCCCATGAACCTCAGTTCTGTTTGGGTTTCCAGTCAGGAGCACAGGAGAGTTTTTCTTTTCAGACTAGGATTCCAGGGGACAGCTGGGGAAGAAGAACTGGCTAGCTGTCCCAGGAGGCAGAGTTTTCTGGGGAGGACTCCCTCTCAGTATGCCGGTCCATTTGGGAGGCAGCTGATATGCCGGATAAGGATATAGAGTCCCTGATGGGGTTAAAAATCCACTATCAGGGCTCCAGGGTAGGTATGGGCCGAGGCCTAGGTGTTACCTGGGCTGCTCAGGCCGAATGTCAGCAGTGCGTCCGGAATCCATGGTCTTGTGGAGTACAGGAAGCGTGGGGGGGGGGGGGCGTTGGTGGTGGGATCTGGTTTTCCAAGATGGCGCAAAGATCTCGGTTCAGAAGGTCACGCTGTACCCGGAAGGACTCGGGCCTTCGGCTTCCTCGTAAGGGCATACATTAAAACAATGTCCATGGCAACAGGTGAATCTGTAGACCTTACCATTCCACACCCTTCACCGTGGACAATGAAAGAGCTGCTGTAGCCTCTGCCATACATACCACTCCAACGCCTTCTGTGGACAGTCCTGGCAACACTTTGGCTCCAGCACAGTTCCCTTTTTCTGCACTGGCAAAGAAAATAGAAGAAACTTATGTATGGTGTTTTTTTTGTGCAGAGGAAGGGGGATGTGCAGATTTAGCTCAATCAAGAAAGTATCTTCACAGTCAAGTACTGTTAGGAAGTGTGGGGATTGTGGCCGAGAGCTTGCAAAGGATTGAAAGATTTTTTCAGACAACAGGACCTCTTTCGGGACATAGGTTTTTGTGCAGAAAAGCATGTCTGGTCAATCTATCCTGGGCAGGAAAATCAGCAAACTTCTTAAGCAGATCCCGGGTATTGGAGGCAGAGTGGAGTCTGGACAACCTGGTTTTTCAACAGATCTGCAGCCATTTCAGTCAGCCTTTAGTGGATCTTTTTTGCCAAAAGAAGCAATGCAAAACAGCCTCTTTTTTCCTTTTTATGAGTCTTTTTATGAGTTCCCTCCGATTCAGCTAATACCTCCCAGGTACTACAAAAGATTAAGGGCCTGGTTCCAGAGTTTATTGAGCCTAGCGTCAGTGGAACCCAGGGTTCTACCAATCAAACTGGAATATACTAAGTCCAGGGTCGATTCTGTATCCAGCCCCGAAGAAATTGAGTTTGGTAGCTTGGATCCTGAAGTCTCCGTGTTAGAAGCCAAGGGATGTTCCTCAGAGATCATTAAAACGTTGCTGCAAAGTTGTAAGCTTGTCACTAAAAGAGTATATTGCAAAGTTTGGTGAGTTTTTCCCCAATGGAAGTATCAGAAGGGTTTAGCTGCTGAGGCTTCTACTACACTGGTAAGTATAGATTCCTTTCAGGATGGTCTAATTAGAGGATTCTCTTGCCACATTGAAAGTCCATGAAGCGGCCTTATCTGTTTTTGTTGACAAATCCCTGGCTGAGGAAAACTTGGTTAAAAGATTTTTTTACGGCAGTGTCACGTTCCGTGCCACTAAGAAGAAAATCAGTTCCACCATGAGACCTTTCCTTAGTTCTCCAGGGTTCTTCTTGCATAACTTCAGCCAGAAAGATCTGCAAACTTTCTGCCATATCTATTAGCCATACCTCACTGTCTTACCTCCTCACTCCAGATCCAAATTTTGTACCTAAAAGAACTTCTAGATTTCATAGGTCACAAATCATAGTAGTCCCCTCATTTAGCCAGGGCACCAAATCACCAAAGGAACTAAAATTCCATTGTTTAGAAGTAAGAAGGTGTCTACTGACATATTTAGAGACTTCTCAACGATGGTGCAAATTTAATAGCCTTTTCGTGTTCTTCTCTGGGGCTAGGAAGGGATTGGTGGCTTTAAGACCTTCTATAGCCAGATGGTTAAGACCACAGCCTACAGACTGTCAAATGTTTCCCATCCTTCCATTATTCAGGCTCATTCTACATGTTCGTTGGCGGTTTCCTGGGTCCGAAAGAGCTGGTGCAATTGAAGAGATTGCAGAGCAGCTCCGTGGTCCTCTAATACTTTTGTAAAGCATTACAGAAAGGGACCTTTCCTTAGTTCTCCAGGTATTATTCATGCATCTTTTTGAACCTCTTCCAGAATGTTCCCCTAAGATGTTAACTCTGAAAACTGTGTCTCTTCTCGCAATAACTTGAGCCAGTATGGTTGGAAAATGTTCTGCTTTATCCATTAAAGAGCCATACCTCACTGTCTAATACTTTTGTAAAGTAGCTTCTCCTGGTGGACCGTCCCTGATATAATTTGGGAAAATTGGGGTTTCTTACCGGTAACTTCCTTTCCAAGAATAATCCGGGACAATGCATACCACCAACCCTTTTTGGTTCTGATTCCTAAGACTGTGCCAGGTTCTTGGTAGTGGGTACTAATTGGATCACTTAGGGTTACTTTTACTCTTCTTGGTCTTGGTTTCAGTCTCTTGCATATAACTGAGGTTCGGGGGGGGTGGGAGGAATATTTAATTGATATCGGGTTTGTGTTTCCGGCAGAGGGAGGAGACGCACGCTCTCCTGGTGGGCCATTCTGGATTATTTTTGGAAAGGAAGTTACTGGTAACAGTGCACATAATCTATGTTGCCTGGGGATGGGCACACGTGGAATCCTAAGGCACATGTACCAGAGACGCTTCTGAGCGCCGGACCTAGACCCAGGATTTGCAGGGGTAAATGGACTGTCCCTTTAAGTCTGTTGGGAGAACATTTACTACCCTTTTGGAGCCTTTAAACAGTATGGTCCAGGAACTTAGCAGTTTAGCCCTCATTGTGACCTGGGTATATATATATATGTGTGTATTTTTAAGTTTGGAAGGGCCATTTTTTGTTACTGTTCCCTTCCTGTGTGCCCAGTTTCTGCTATTCTCCCCCATGTTCCCATTTTCTCATAGTTTCCCCCATGTGCCTAGTCTCTGAAAAACCTACCATTTGCACAGTCCTTGCTATCCTCCCCAAGTGACCTCAACCTGCATGTGGTCAATTTCAATCATTCAGAGTTTGCATAGGTGATGATGAGCGGACTGTTTAATTTCAAGCAGTTTTTCAGTGCTTTTAATCGTTGAATCCACCTCTCGTTTCAATTTCTTTCAGCTCATGGACTACTTGTGAACATTTTGGGAGCTCGGGGCTCTTGCAGGCTCAGCTGGCCTTAGACTAGTGGTGTCTAGAAACAAGGTAAGACCCTTTATTTCCATTATTGTTCTATATACTGTGATTAAAGGGTTACAGAAAGCAAATACAATTGTTAGACCATTGCGTCGGGCTACATTTGACACTGTCCTAAATGGTTTTCCGTTTTTAATTTGAAGAAGAAATGGCAGAGATATCAAGCTTTAGAGTTTCACCTTATGATTTTTCTTTTGAAGAAAGTGGATGTGGCCATTGGCTCTTTGATTCTGCATAATAATCAGCATAATGGTCAGTGCCTGTCAGAACCCAAGATATTCACCAAGCCCAGACTCCCACACATATAAATATATTTATATAATGTCTTTGAAATGAATATATACTATAACCAGATTTTTTACATAAGGCAAATAGACAAAAAATATGCCAATAATATTTTATTTTATGCATTTATAAACTATTGCCAGTGTTCTTATACATTGGTTAATATGAGTTGTTACATGCCAGCAGTTATTACTAATCCACACACTGATGATTAACGGTGTAGGCTCTATTGTTTTGTTCCAAAGCTGTGCTTGTGACACCTAGCCACAAGCACACAGGTATCAAGGGTGATGCAAATGCTAATTAGGTGTGGTAGTGATTGAAACGCTGATTATATTCATTATGCTAATTACAACACAACTGCAATTAGAAACATAGAAACATAGAAGGTTGACGGCAGAAGGAGACCATACGGTGCATCTAGTCTGCCCTGTATGTTCTCTTTATCTTAGGATAGATGTGTGCTTATCCCAGGCATGTTTAAATTCAGTGACTGTTGATTTTTCAACTACCTCTGCTGGAAGTTTGTTCCCAGCATCTACTACTCTTTCTGTAAAATAATATTTTCTAACATTGCTCCTGATCTTCCCCCCGACTAGCTTCAGGTTGTGCCCCCTTGTTCTATCATTAAGCTTCCCTCCTGAACCTTATTCAATCCTTTCACATATTTAAAGGTCTCAATCATGTCCCCCCTCTCCCTTCTTTCCTCCAGACTGTACAAATTAAGTTCTTTAAGTCTCTCCTGATAAGTTTTAAGTTTAAGCCCTTCCACCATTTTCGTTGCCCGCCTTTGGACACGTTCTATTTGAATAATGTCTTTTTGCAGGTAAGGTCTCCAGAACTGCACACGGTATTCTAGCTGTGGCCTCACCAAGGCTCTATACAGCTAACAGGGTTGAGTGCTGTGGCTCCTTTAAGACTTTTGTATCCTAATTGCCCTGCTAACGTGCACCTCCCAGGTTAGTTATAAAATGGTCTGAGCGGCTGCCACCCCCCCCCCCTTTGTTTCTATACAGCGGCATCACAACCTCCCTCTTCCTGCTCGTGATGCCTCGAGCTATGCAGCCGAGCATCCTGCTTGCTTTTCCCACTGCCTGGCTACACTGTCCACTCATCTTGCAGCTATCAGTAATCAGTACCCCTAAATCTCTCTCCTCCGAGGTCCTGGATAACACAGTGCTGCCCATACGGTACTCAGATCAGGGATTCCTTCTACCCAAGTGCATGACTTTACATTTAGAGACATTAAACTCTAGTTTCCACAGTTTTGACCATCTATCCAGTAAAGCTAAATCATTTTCCATGTTGCAGACACCTCCAGGAATATCCACCCTATTACTAACCTTTGTATCATCAGCAAACAGGCAAACTTTTCCTACCAAGCCTTCTTAACATGCTAACTATTAAATATGTGTTGCTGAGGGTGAAAGGCCCAAGGCTGTGCTCGTTCAGGCATGCTGAAAAACTTTGGCGTTGCTATAGACCACAATACTAATGCGCTGCATAAAGCCGCTGATTTGAACTTCGCGCAGACATGGGCATGCTGGTGGCCTCCCCTGTGGAGTGTGTGCTTCCATGCGCCCAGCCTAACTGGCTGGGTGTGGGGAGCAGAGAAGCTGGGGATGCGGGCGCCGCTGGAGCGCCAGGAGCAGGTAAGATTACCTGGCAGTCCACAAAGTCCTGCAGGCTCCAGGAGGAACTTCTAGAACATCCTGTGCTGATTTGAATTTCTCACAAGACATGTGCATGGCCAGGAGAGAAGCTTGCTGATGGCACCAAAGCCAACAGAGCTGAAACAAGAGGATCTCTGGTGGTAGTGAAAGGGCCCCACAGCCTCTCAGGGATTTGAAGGCCTTTAGCAAGGGACCATACTGAGTGATGTCAGTGGCAGTGACGTTTGTTGAGACCATAGGTATGATTTTCTCACAGTGGCTATAGCATTTCAGGGGCAAAACATGGACTGAGCATCATCACTGTGGGGTACAGTGGGGCCAGGTATGGAGCAGAGAGGTTGGGGTGGAGGCACAGGGACAAGCAGTGAAGAGGGGTGTTAAGCAGCAGTGCACCGACAGGAGAGTGTAAATTTCAACACAAATGCCTGATGAAGTGGCCTGCATGCTGGGGGCTACACCCAGCCCAGTTGGTCCCAAGGCAGTGCACGGCCCATCAGAAATTCTTTTCTGCTCCAACAGTTCATTGTCGCTAAAATAGAAAATGCAGATCGGCGCCAAATTCACAATGTGCAGACCTGAGGCAGTTTAATAATTGATAACACATTTTATCATCATTGATTTAAATATTCTATGGCAGGCACAGTTTAAATAATAAAACATAAAGCTGTACGTCCAAAAAATATTCAGGCGTCAGAAAATACAGGAAGAGACAAAGCATCTCCTCGCAGGCTCGCAATCTGAAAGTTGAAGCGCTGTATATCATTCCACCGCCGAGCCTGTGGTGGGAGGATGTTACTCAGCCCAGTGTTCTTCTCCAGCAGGAGATGGTTAGATGTGTATCCTCAGAGCTCTATTTGTAATTAAACTTTTTTACTCCATAGAAGCCTAGTTGGGGGACATTGGGGTAAGAACTTTTGCACAGAGCTCTGACTTCAACCCAACCTTTTGGGTAAACTAGAATGGAGATTGCGAGCCTGGTCCTCTCCGCCAACATCATTGTCTGACCTCAGAAATGCATTCTCACCAACACACTCCTGAGTCTCGTAGAAAGCCTTCACATGAGAGTAGAAGCTTCAGTGTGGTCAATCTGTATTAAGGCCTATGAATTTAGATGTGATGTCCAAAAAACTCCTTTTAGGAAGTAATCCGGGCTGGCTCTAGGTTTGTGTTGTGGCACATTGCAAAGTGTACCAGTGACATAACCACAGTAACCGCAGTAAAACTGCACACCCCTATCGTGAATGGAGTGGGTGTCCTGCAACCACTATGACTAATGCAGGGGGCAACTATTTGTTCCCTATGTTGCTGGTGAATAAGGGACAGGCCTGCACACCATGGGACTTGCTGCTTCTCTTTTTTTACCCTTTAATACAATTCCACTGCTAAGAATTGCGAAACATGGGTGCTGCCGCATATTCTGAATAGATCTGGGAACGTTGGCTGGCTGGCTCTCCCTGGTTTGCCCCTCCTACACTTAGAGAAAGGCTGTTGAGTATTTTTTGAGCCTGAACAAATAAATGTTGTTAATGACGGTACACATGGTTCATATTGTGCGCTCAATCCTTTACTGCGGTATTCAGTCAATAGGAATACAAATGACAGCATATGGCTGTTACATTTTGGTACAGAAATAGTAACACTTCTCTTGTGGTCAACTAATGCATCGTGATCCTTCTTTTTTGGCATTTAGTGGGGGATGGGTGAGCACAATGGTTTTAGGATGGTGTTGTGGATCTGGGTTAGAATTTTTGTATTTTTTGTCTTATCTGTAACAGTGGAGAGACAGAAACCAGATAAAAATTCTACAAAGCCTTTTGGTGGGGCAAACAAGGTTCTTAGGGAGCATTCCGATTTGGGATGTCCATAGTGGTAAACTAAATAGAGAGCCCAACATGAGGCTAAACTACTCCTCTAGGTCTGTGTGTGGTAAAAAGCTGCAGACAGCACAATGCTGCATTTAAAACAGACCAAAACCCACATTTTTAACTAGCATCCACTGAATTGCTCCCCCCATGAAGATTAACTTTTGCCATATTTCCTGCTCCCCGATCCAACGGCGTATGCTAGGACCATGGCTGTACCTGCTATACCTTTGGCTGGACGTGCTCCAGGCATTTGTGAATGGGCAGCGCTGGCACGCCCCCAGCTAGAGTCTAGCAGGGATGCAGCAGGAGCACACTCTGCTTTATCTAGGCTTTAGCCTAGGCTATGATGAGCCAAAGTGAGCCAACCAATCATGTACCGTTGGAATGGCGGTCCGGTAATTTTTAATTTTTTTTTTTACCAGCACTTGGAGGTTTCACATAGTGGTGCATCCCAAATCGAGATGTCCATTCTAGCCATCAATACAGAGGGGGGGCGTGGTCTCTGAGCGAGAATTGGTGGCCCACATCAGCAGGGTGGTGCTGGAGGGCCACTGGGAGGAAGCACATCGCTGGAGGACTGCTTGGCAAGGTAAGCTCCTGTTTTATTTTTTACTTTTTCTCTGAAACATCCCTTTAAATATCTGGTGAAAACAGGGGCTTTTGCGCAGCAAGACATCCCAAATTGTGATTTCACAGGGGCAAGCTGTAAACTGGCCCTGGAGTAATTTAGAATGGTCCTAAATTATTTTCAGAGTTTCACCGCTGCAGTGCCTCCCTGCCTAATGACAAACTTTTTCTGCTCTCCACTGCTGTGCTCTATTGATCATCAGTGTCCTATTGGGAAGTCGCAAGAGAGGGGGGAAGTGCCGAATGTGTCTCTTTTGTGCCCTACTACTTTTTGTTTTAAACGTTGCTTTTATTCATAGTATTTTTCCCCATTATCTCTCCTGATGGGTGGCAGGTGTGAATGAGCGAGGAGGAGCGCCCCACTGCTGTTGCCGACACTGTGTTGCGTTTCCTTTGCCATGATGACATAGAAGCAGTAAAGGAGCTATGCGCGGACTGGTTCCCCATCGAGTAAGTGTGTGACTGGGAAAGCTGCACTGTGCTTTAGGGTCGTCGCCATGCTCATCAACTCTTCTATTGTCTTTTTTTTTTTTTTTACTGCTCAGGTACCCGGACTCCTGGTACAGGGACATCACTTCCAACAAGAAGTTCTTCTCCTTGGCAGCCACCTACAATGGGCAAATAGTGGGCATGATTGTGGCAGAAATAAAGAGCAGGACCAAAGTTCACAAAGAGGTCAGAAAAGATGTCCCGTGGATTGTATAGAACGGTTTTGTTTTGAAAGGATTTTTATTTATATTTTTTAATGCTTTAGGATGGGGACATCTTGGCATCCAGCTTCTCCAGCGACACTCAAGTGGCGTACATTCTTAGCCTGGGTGTGGTGAAGGAATTCAGGAAACAGGGGATTGGTGAGGATCAGAGTTGATCTCCTGGCATAGAATATAGAGCAAATTCAATGTTTTCTTTTGTCTTTTTGTGCCCTGAAGTGGCATCGGTGACCACGACCCCTTCCCTCCCCAACAGATCATTTGATCCTTTTCCAGAATGGTCAAGCATTGCATTACACTATCCTGTGCAGGCATCCGCACAGGGCTTACCCAGGCATGTGCCAGGGCTCCTGCACCTTGGGAGGGCCCACCTCATTCCATTTACTCTAGACAACCCCTATGCATGACGCAGGGCCGTGCAAGAACCAGAACTAAGGACTGTCAGCCAGGGGCAGGATGCCCATTGGAGAGCCTTTATTTATTTCTGTCTGTTTCTTTTCTTCTATTCTTTCCTTTTTTAATGTATTACTTACGTTCCATCTGTGTTTTGTTTCTTTCATCTGTTCTTTCTGCCATTTTTTATTTCTTCTTTCCTTCTGTAAGTCTTTATATTCTTTCTTTCTTCTGTTTAACCATTCCATTTCTTTCTATTCTATCTGTATGTCATTCCTCTCTTTTTCTCGGGCCTTCTTTCTTTCTTTGTCATTAAGTCATTCTCTTTTTTCTGTCATTCATTTTATGCTTTTGTTGTTTGTTTCTTTTCATTTTTATATATTTCTTGACATCTAGTCTTTCATTTTTTTTCTGTTTTTCCTTCTATTTTGTTCTTTTTCTCTTTGTTTCTGTCATTCCTTCTGTTTTTTTTTCTTTATCTCAATGCACCATACATGCAACTTTTTCACCATGTATGGAGTATTATACCATTCTGCAAGGGACCTATTGAGACTCTATCTCTCAAGGGCCTGTATAAACCCGGCCCTGACACTGCTCAAAAGCAGAATTCAAAAAGCAACTGGTTAACGTTTTTTTAAATAAGGCATCCAAAATAATATTTTGTAATGTTATCCAGGTAATCTTTCGATCCAGAAGTTTGAAATGGCTGCCCTTGGGTGTTTGGCAAATATTTCCTTCTCTAGAGGTTCTTAGTTTAGGCAATATATGGTGGTTTGCATAGGTGGAGCTTTAGGGACACATCCCCATTTTTCTCCCAGCTCAGATTACTATATGTAGGAAAAAACATGGGTTTCATAAGAAAAGAAAATGGTGACTATCACTCATGGCTTTTCTATTATATTAACTTCCTGTTTAGTTATGGTGAAGGGAGGACTAATCACAATTGACTCGATGGAAGTAACCCTTCACCACTTATTTATATACACCAAAAATATTAAAAGGAAAAAAAAGCAAGTTGTACTTTTAAAGTACACCTGTCACTTAATCTGAGCTTCCAAAACACAGCACACACATAAACCTCCATCTGCACAGTTAAAGAGTCCAGAAAAATACAATTCTGTGATTACTCACCTGTAGAATTGATATTATGTACATCCCGTTCCGAAAGATATCCTTACTCATAGGTTATTCATCTTCAGATGTCACGTGACTGCAGAGCAGAAAAAGTGGCCCCGCCCATAA
The DNA here is from genome assembly GCA_027917425.1 of Gastrophryne carolinensis. Classification (NCBI taxonomy): domain Eukaryota; kingdom Metazoa; phylum Chordata; class Amphibia; order Anura; family Microhylidae; genus Gastrophryne; species Gastrophryne carolinensis. The sequence continues at coordinate 51,890,740 of CM051240.1, forward strand.
ATACCGAGGCACCTCCCACAGAACCCCAGTATTTAAAAAGCAGTTAACAAAAGCCGGGAGAAAATAACCAACGATAACCATAAAGAGGTAACAAGAACAACAAGGGTGGGGCGGAACGGGATGGGATGTACACTCATAAATTCTACAGGTGAGTAATCACAGAATTGTATTATTCTTAGTGTACATCCCGTTCCAAAAGATATCCTTACTCATGGGACATCCAATAGCAGTGTCCGTAAGGTAGGGTGGGATCCCCAAAGGCGGCAATAAACTGTCTAAACCACATCAGCTGAGGCTTTAACATCAACCTTGTAAAACTTAGAAAAAGTATGAACAGAAGACCAAGTTGCGGCCTTGCAAACTTGTTCAACAGAAGCCTGGTGCTGAAAAGCCCAAGATGCACCAATAGCACGAGTAGAATGAGCAGTAAGGCGGAAAGGAGGTTTCTTTCCCTTAGCAGAATAGGCCTGAATCACGGCCTGACGGATCCACTTGCTGATAGTGGATTTAGCAGGAGCCTGGCCCTTCTTAGGACCAGACGGAACCTCAAAGAAAGCACCAGTCTTCCTGAAGGGTTCAGTAGCCACCAAATAGAACTTCACAGCCCTAACAACATCGAGAGAGTGTAACACCCTTTCCTTGGGGTTACCAGAGTTAGGGCACAAAGAAGGCAACACAATGTCCTGATTGAGATGAAAAGCAGACACAACCTTAGGCAGAAAGCCAGTTTTAAAGTGAAACACCACCTTGTCCTGGTGTCTCTCAAAATAAGGAGGCTTGATGCAAAGCGCCGCCAATTCAGAAACACGCCTGACTGAGGTAATAGTCACCAAAAAGGCTACCTTGACAGTGAGAGTGGACAAAGCCGCCTCCTGCAAGGGTTCAAAGGGAGACCCTTGCATGGCAGACAAAACCAAGTTCAAATCCCAAACAGGTAACATGGGCTTGCGCGGAGGACGCAAATGAGTAACGCCTTGAAAGAAGGTCTTGACCAGATGATGCTGAGCAGAAGAAAAAAAAACGGCCAGAGCAGAAACATGGCCCTTCAGAGGACTAAGCTGAAAACCCATGTCCAAGCCATTTTGTAAGAATTCCAATATCCTGGGAATTGAGAACACCCGACATGGAAGTGACCTAGACTCACACCAGTCAATGTAAGCGTGCCAAACCCTGTAGTAAATGTTAGAGGAAGACTTCTTCCTAGCTCTGATCATGGTATTAACTACAGAGGCCGGCAACCCCTTGTCCATCAAGATGGAGGTTTCAGCAGCCAGGCCGTCAAAGCCAGCATTTGTAAATTGGGGTGGCGCAGCCGCCCCCTGAGTGAGCAGGTCCGGCACCAGAGGCAGGACGAACTGATCTACTGCCAACTGTACGATTTCTGCGAACCAAATTCTTCTTGGCCAATACGGGGCCACCAAAATGGCTGGCACTCCCTCCTGGGCTACTTTGCACAGCACCTTGCCCAGCAGAGGAAGCGGAGGAAAAACATAAAGGAGCTGAAAGCTCTTCCAAGACATTGTCAGAGCATCCACTGACAGGGCCAGGGGATCCTGTGACAGGGATACAAAGACTGGAAGCTTGTGATTGTGACGTGACGCAAAGAGATCCACATCCGGCTGGCCCCAACGGAGACACAGAGAGTGAAACGCCCTGTTGCTGAGGGACCATTCTCCCATGCGAGAGGCCCCCCTGCTCAGAGAGTCTGCTTCCAGATTCTCCATTCCCAAGATGCAGGGAACATTGTCCTCTGCCCAGGACAAAATCAGGGACACTTCCTTGAGAGCCGTCTTGCTCCTGGTTCCTCCCTGATGATTGATGTAAGCAACCGCCGTCTTGTTGTCTGAGCAGATCTGAACTGTAAAGTACTAATCTTACTGCCCTCAGTTCCAGAATGTTGATAGGGGCATGGACCTCCTGAGGACCCCACTGCCCCTGGAATTTCAGGGAACTCCAAAAGCCCCCCCCAACCAGTCAGACTGGCATCCGTAGTGACCACCTCCCAACAGGGAGTCAGAAAAGATCTGCCCACTAGCAGATTCCTTGGGTCCAGCCACCATGACAGAGACCGCCTGACCAGAGGGGACAGAACAAATACCTGATCCAGGGACCCTGGGTCCCGATCCCATACTGACAAGAGATGAACCTGGAGAGGCATCATGTGAAACTGAGCGTATGGGACAGCCTCGAAGCTGGACACCATCAGACCCACCAACTGCATAGCCTGTCTGATGGATGGATGAGGGCAAGACAAAACCCTCTACCTTCAGCTGAGGGAGAAAGACCTTGACCTGAGAGGTATCCAGAGTCATGCCCAGAAAAGGCTTTACCCTGGAAGGAGAGAGGGAAGACTTGGGAAGATTGATCAACCAGCCAAATTTTTCCAGAGTGGATACCACCGCCTGAACGTCCAACTCTGCTTGTTGCAAAGTATGAGAAACTACAAGAATGTCGTCCAAGTAAGGGAGAATGTGAATGCCCTGAGATCTCAGCAGAGCCATAACTCCTGCCAACACCTTGGTGAACACCCTGGGAGCAGAAGTAAGACCGAATGGCAGAACCACAAACTGGTAATGCTGATCTTCCACTGCGAACCAGAGAAATTTTTGATGGCCTGCAAAAATTGGCACATGAAGGTAAGCATCCTTGATGTCTATAAAGGCCAAAAAGTCCCCAGGGCGAAGAGAATTTATGGCAGAACGCAGAGTCTCCATGCGAAAGTGCCTGAACCTGACAAATTTGTTGAGGAGCTTTAAATCCAGGATAGGCCTGACTGATCGTCCTTTTTGCGGACAGTGAAAAGATTGGAATAATAGCCCCTGCCCCTTTCCCGCAGAGGGACCGGGCAAATGACCCCCAATTCCAGTAGGTTTTGGACAGCAAGGTACAGATACTGAGCTGACAGGGGGTCCTGAGCTATCTGCGATTTTTTGAATCTTGGGGGCGGCCAGGCTGCAAACTCTATCTTGTAACCGCAGGAGACTACCTCCTGAATCCACCAATCTGAGACAAGACGTCTCCAGATGTGAGCAAAAAACCGAAGCCGTCCCCCCCACCCGGATGGGTGAGGGCGCCCCTTCATGCCTGCGGTGGTTTGGGAGAGGATTTTGGCTTAGAACCCTAGGAAGGACCGGGCCTGCCACGTCCTCTGCTTCTGCCCCATGACTCGCCACGGCCTCTCGCGGGGGGGAGCCCCCCTTCCTCTCCTGGGGGAATAAAAGGGGGACAGAGCAACTCTGGTCCCCCGGAAGGGCCTGAGTGGCTTCTTGCGCTGAGGCAGCTTGCCTTCCTTGGCAAACAGATCCAGACGTTCTCCAAAAAGGTGCAGTCCTTTAAATGGGGCCCCAGCAAGAGCCTTTTTAGCAGCAATATCAGCCATCCATTGGCGCAGCCAAACCGAACGGCGTATAGCGACCAGCAGGGCAGAGGTTCTGCCTCACATTCTAATGGCATCCTCCAGGGCAGCAAGAACATATGAAGTAAATTCCTCACAATACATAAGCCAGTTAAATACATCTCTGCCCAAAGTCGCAGAACCGCCCTCTAAGGCACTTCTGATCAATCTTCTAATCACCACAGTTGTAATAGCAGATGCACATACAGGACACAGCGCAGTCCCCGCACAGGCAAAACCATGAGTGGCCAGCTGATCAATGCGCCGGTCTTCCACATCCTTTAAGGTGGTAGTATCAGGTGAGTGCACCACAGAGGTATGAGATAGTCCAAGAATTGGTGCCTCAACCTCAGGTGGGGAACACCATAATTTAGCAGTTTCCAGGGGAAAGGGATACCTCTTCTCCCAGCTTTTAGGTACACCTGGAAGACGAGATTGTTGAAATGTGCCTGTGCAGGGAACTCCCAGCGCGGTTTAGCAGCATAAAATAATTCTCCCTGCTGCTGCGGAGGTGCAACAGGGGGAGAGATTTCAAGCACTTCAAATAAATGGGCAAGTAGCCTGTCAGTATCAGCTGCATCTCAAGGCTTGGACCCGGACCTGGGATCATCAAAAGACCTATTCTGATCCTCAGATTCAGACTCAGAGAATAATTCCCCCTCAGGGGAAAACCCAACAATGTCTTCCAGCGCTTCAGAAGTCATATGGCAAACATATGTATTATCAATCAAATGCCGTGTCTTGCCAATAGCCTTGCGCATTTCATAACCGCCCATCCGCCTCTCCAGATTGGCCAATCTAGTAGCAAAATCAGATTGGGCATCCCCGCTAGCATGTGCCGCAACCGGAGCCGAATGCAAGAGAGAGGGAGTAGGCAAGGTCTCAGGGGAAGCAGCCCTCAGCAGGGGCATCCCAGATAACCACGCAACTGTCTGCTGGGCGCAGGAGAGACAGACCTTGAAGTCGCCAGGCACAGGGGAAATCCCACAATCAGTACAGAACCGGCCTTGTCCCGAAGGAACCCCGGACTCATTGTCTTGAGAAGCCTCCATATGGTGATTATTGTGGCTCAAATAGGCCAAATGGGAATAATGCAGAAGCAAACCCGGGATGCCCCCAATGCACCGCAAGGGGAGTGGGAGGATTTAAGATATTAGACAAATTTCCCTTAATCAATTCAATGTAAAGGCCGGGAGAAACCACTAATTCTATAGGCCTAAAAAAAAACATGAGAGGATCCCGTAAGGCACATATACATAAAACTGTAATAAATAACAATAGCCCGCAAGGGCACTTACAGACCGCACACGAGAGACGTCGGCCGCGCAGCACCCCGAGGCAAGATGGCGCCCAGACATATAACTCGAGGGGCGGGCCGCTTCCCTCCAAAGAGCGCGAAAAAGACACTCCCACGTGACTTAGACAGCCAATGGCTGTGCAAAGGAACCTGAGGTAAATGTCGCCGCCATATACAAGGCGGTGTACAAGAGTGCGATATCCGAGAAAAAGAAAACGGTGCAACCAATTCAAACGGGGATCACTGCATAATGCGCTCCGCATACGCCGGAGCATGAAAAACAAAAGGTGCCACACAATACAAGATACACACTTATAACATAAAGGAGAACCCCCCCCCTCAGAGGAACGAGGGGAGTCAGCGGTCACAAGCGAACCGACTATTGAGGGATAGGGGGTGACAGGCACACAAATGCGGGCAGGGCATCCCATAAGGCTCACCATGGCCTGAACCGTCTACCCTTTGGTGGGGGAGTTGCGGCGGAGCATAGCTCCTTAGCACCTAATATGGTGCCGTCACCCTAACGCTACAGCCAAGGCTGGGAGGCAGTATAGTAAAGACAGCACGGGTGGGAATAGCTCAACATGTCCATAGGGCCATAAGACCCCGCTCACCTGCCTGAAAAAGAGAGAGCCACTTTCTCGTCCTGGCAGTCCGAGACTGCAGAGAAAATCTGGGGTTCTGTGGGAGGTGCCTCGGTATATATGGGCCGGGAGGGGCCACTTTTTCTGCTCTGCAGTAACGTGACATCTGAAGATGAATAACACATGAGTAAGGATATCTTTTGGAACGGGACGGGATGTACACTAAGAATAGCCCCCAGCCCCTTTCCTATCCCTGCCTCCAACCCAGTTATAGGACAGCTTAAGCTGGGAAAATAAAAACACTTACCTAGTCCCAGCTTTCACTTGCTTCCACGCTTGGAGCTCCAGCCAGTCTTCTGGGCCACTGGGGACCATGAGTGACAACCTCATCATTCAGCCACAGAGGCAAATCCATTGTTGCTCCTATGAATGGGTGATGAGAGTCACTCATGATCCCCTGCAGTGGTGGCTCCTTATGCCAGTCCCTGTTTCCATTGGGGGAGCAGGCTCACTGCCGGGACAAGGTGAGATGTTTTTTGTTTTAGTGCCCAAATCATATCTGTCCCAAGGTTGGCAAGGGAGGGGCCCAGCACAAACAGGGAATTTAGGATAACTTAAATATTTTGATTTTATTATTTTCAACTTTTTCTAAAAAATTTAAAGCCAGACTATTTAATTGGAGCATACTTGTCACCATGTGCCTTACTGGTGGCTAATGCATTTAAAGGACAAGGTGCTTCTGTTCTTGTTTTAATGTGACCAGGTTAATTTAGATGTGTGATCCCAAATCAAACCCCCCACAAAGTGGCCAACTCCTGTCTTGGCACCCAATCATGAACATCAATAGATGCCATAAGACATTTGCACCCCAGATGCATCAGCGTACTTGTAAAAGTTTGGTTGTCGTGTTCTGTTTCTATGTTTTACTTAGTTCTTAGCTCTCAGTTATGATGATGGTTAATTTCTTCCTTGCTTCTGCAAATTGCAATAACTTCTTCTATTCCCACCAGGGTCCTTGCTACTGGATAGTTTGAAAAATCACATCTCCAGCACTGCCCAGGATCTCTGTAAAGCTCTGTACCTGCATGTTCTGACCACCAACAGCAATGCCATCCGCTTCTATGAGAACCGGCACTTCCACCAACACCACTATCTACCCTACTACTACTCTATCCGTGGAGTGCTGCAGGACGCCTACACCTATGTCTTATACCTTAATGGTGGCCACCCACCCTGGACAGTAATATATCCTTCAGTGAACGCTGTTCACATGGTGTTCCTCAAATCTGCCTTTGTTATTCAATTTACTGTTGTATGGAAAGGACCCGTCTTAGCAATAATGGAAAACATTTATTTCTCTGCCAATCTATTCTGGGGCACAGAAAGTTCTGATTATCATAATTATCAGTATTTCCTGTGCCCTATAATGGATATGAACATTTATTAATTCTACAGGTGAGTGCACAAACTTTTACTTGTTTACCTTTTACTTTGTAGATTGGGCCTAGTCCAAATCTTTTATAGGGTCAACCCTTTGAAAAGATCCAATTCCACAATCCAGATGTGCCCCTGGTGTTCTTCTCAATGCCATCTGCGTGGGGCCCCTGTCTAGCAAATGAGATTTAGATTCTAGAAAATTGTGCTACAACTTGTTTAATGGTCCTGACACCAAGTTATTTATGCCACTCAGCACCATCTTCAGTGCAGTACAGGTATCAGACCAGTGTGGGATGCAGCCATGACCTTGTCTAATAAGTGACAAAGCCAGTGGCTGTCACCAAAGTTACTTTAGGAAGTCTTGCAACCTCCATAGCAATGTGTTTGACAAACCTACATTTGCATGGGAGATATGGTGGTGTTTAGAAACAGTCTGGGTGATGACAGGGCCCTAGATGACTTTTTTTCAGTGTCAGGGCTTATTGGAAAAGCTTAGTAAAAGTGGACTACATTCTTATGAGAAGGGTGGGCATAATTGCTACTGGTAGCCCCGAAGACTAAAGGGGCTCTAGCTGCACAGGATGTGGACATAAACTGGAGATCTCAATGGTTAATGGATGGGATTGGATCCTTTATTTGTAAATGGAACTATGGAAAGCTAAAGTAAGGGATGAGGGTTGGGTTTGGGGCTAATGAAACTGATCTGTTTTGATATGGTTCAATTTACAGTGATCACATGTTATAAAGTTTACACTAAGATGAATTCCTGCTTGTGATTTGTCATTCAAGCACTCTTGTTCCCCACTGTGACCCCCAAGTTGCCCCCTCCACTGCCATTATATCTTTGTCTTCATTTATTTTCCTTAATGCTTCTTTTCACTGACTATCTGCAACATCTAGGCTCTGCACTAGCTGGCCTCAGCCCATGCTCGCTCCCTCAGAGGATCTACAGGCAGGCTCACACTCTGCTACGCAGTCTGCTACCTTGGTCTGGCATCACTGCAAAGAGTGGCATTGAGTACAGTCGCACCATGTGACCACAGGTAAGGCTGCCTTCACAGACTAGTAACCTGTCCAGGCAGACACCTCACACACACCTATGTCACTTATTGGTCCTCTGTAACGAGAGACCCAAAACCACATCACATTATTTGTGGCTGGCACCCCCGGGAGTGAGGGGCACGGGTCGCTGTAGTATGTGCTGCAGTCCCTGCTTGAATAAAGACCCATTAACAGATAGGTGTTTATGCCTTACTGCTGAGCTGGAGGGCAGAGGGTGTCTGGGGGTTTGATTACAGTATTACAGGGATTGACCAAAAAATGTTGATACTCCCCTTTTGTCCAGTGCAGCTTAGATTAGAGATTGAGCGACCCGATGGCCGTGAACATGTTGGGTATGCGTCCTGCAGCACTCCCACTACATTAATTGTGATGGAGGGGGTTATGCAGGCATACCATCTCCATTGCATGAATGGAGTGGGCGTGCTGCGGAGCGTATACCTGAAATATTCACGGCCAACATCAGTCCAACGGGTCCTGGCATTGGAGCTGCACAAAAGGTGAGTAATGAGATCTGTTGGTTTTGGCTGGCCAATCCTGTTAAAGGGACAGTCTAGGCCAGCGGTACTCAATTGGCGGACCGGGGTCCGAATGCGGACCTCTGTGCCAGATTTCTGGACCCCTGCCCTGACAGCCCTGCACTTAGTTGCTTCTGTGTTGCCATGCTCAGCGCTGCCCCGTTATGGATTGGCGATGTAGTTTGTCTCCCTGACAGTGTCTCATGACTCCCTGACACTTAGCATTGCAATATGAAGTACTGCATGTGCAGGAAGTGGCATTGCAAGGTATAATCCACCCCCAACCCGCCCCCAGTGCGCTGATTTCTAACTATCCACCCCCCCGACAGCACCCCGTCCGGATCTTCGCCTCTCACCAGATGCCTGTAAATGGACCTTTACAAGAAGTGGTTGAGTACCCCTGGTCTAGGCAAAGGTTTAAACTTGCTACCAAGCAGGTGACCTCAGGTTTGCCGATGTGTGTATTCTAGTCTGCTGCACAGCATTTGGCCCCTCCCACTAAATTTTCCTATTGATGTCCACCAACTCTGCTTAAACCGATAGTCCCTTGTAATCAGTGATGTGAGCGCAGGCAGCTGACCACTGAGGGAAAGCAACTGTGATTGTGAGCATGCTAGCATTTTGGTCTTGCACACTACTTTGAATTAGTATATATATATTCCCTATTGAAATGAGTTGTATATGGTACAGGGTGGATATACAAAGTATTAACCCTTTAAACGACACAAATAATCCATATAATCTACGGTGTTGCCTCTCCAACCCTTACCTGCCAAGCCTGTAGATTCTATGGGCTTGGTGTCTCCCCGGGTTTGCTGCAAAAAAAAAACCAAAACGCTCCCCTCCGTCTGGGATTCTAAGCCTCCTATTCCCTGCCGCGTGTGGTGGCTTTTGACAGTTCACTTGCCGCTGCAGGGAGGGGCCTTGTATACCAGTGATTAAGATGACATTATCTCACTCAGCCAGTATAAAAGGCCCCTCCGAGGCGGAAGCTGGGTGCAGGGGAAAGGGACTCCTCTGCCCCTGCATTTGGTTTCCACTGATCACTTTCGGCTGTCCAATAGCTGCATGGGACATTATCAATGCCGGAGATGAAAGGAGGTAAGTAGAATTTTTTTTTATTATTCATTTACCCTTTGTGGACTGGTAAGAAGTCCTTGAAAGCCCTATACCAGTTCACAGGGCAGGAGGGGCTGGCAAATTATCTGCCAGCAAGATGGTGACTGGCCATTACCCCCAACCCCATTACCTGCAGAAGAGCCCGTGGCCCGTTTGGGCTATGTGGGCTGGTGGCCTTCAGGACTCGGCAGCGGTCGCTTGGCCTCAGTGCCCTGGTCTACCAGCCCCACAGCAAGGCTCACCACCTTCCTGGCTCCCTCACCGATGGAAATATCAGGTGGCCACATTCCCGCATCTTTAGGCTGCGAGCGCGCAACCCACATTGTGGGGCCCCTGGGGCAAGTAACAAAACACTTGAGTCAAAATCCCAGGTTTTGTTCTGCTAATGCGCGCCTGTACGAAGACCAAGCAAACTCTTTACTTGCCTGTATACAAGCATTGAACTGTTTTATACTTGTGTTTCTGTGTAGAAATAGTGCTGCAGTTTAGCTAAACTCATTGTGCGGGGTTCATGGGGTCCCTTAAGACAGTTCGGGGGAACTGCATGCCACCAAGTCTGGTGACTGACTTGCAACATGTAATAACTTAAAAAGTAAGTATGCTGCACTCCAGATGCAGTTTAATTTAACCATGGGAGGTGCTAAAGGAATTTGACCACATGCACTAGAAACAAAAGCAAGAAACTGTATGTAGCGAGTGGTCTCGTCCCTCTAGTACTTGCTGTGGTTGGTGGCTAGACTCTTTGCTTGGACACTTTGCTGCCTGAAAGTTTTGCCCTTTTAAATTCTTCATGCTGGGAATTGTGGTTTATGATTTATATTAAATAAATTAAAGGTTACTTTTTATCTATGTGCAATATCCAATTCCTTGCATTGACCCCCAATGGTTGGTTTAAATTTCATTTGGATCAGTGTAGCATCCTTCCTTTCTCTTGTCCTCACGGTTTTACCAAGACAACACAGGATGCCAAGGAGATGGACACGGCAGCCCTGTAGGGCCAATGGTTAAAGTGGACCAACACGCTCCCATGATCGGCCCAGGAATCTATAAGATTCCCGGACCGATCAGACCCCTGACTGCGGGGCACCCCGATCGGGGGTGCCCCGCTGTGTGAAACCCCCCAGAAACCCCTAAATCCCTACCTGATCCTCGATCCAGCGGCGCCCGCCGCCACCTCCCGCGCGTCCCTCTAGCAGGACGCCCACCCGCGCCGGCCGTTTGGGGTGCCCCGCCGAAGTGGACCAAAACCCAGGATAGTCAAAATCCTGGGTGTTGGTCCACTTTAATGAGCAATACCTGCCATGTCTGTTTTTCTTTAAATAATCTGTCCTTGATGTTGGGTCTTGTCCATGAAATGTTGATGTTGATGTTGAATTGAATAACCATTGAAATGTTTTTTTCCTGCAGCCTCTTGAAGTATCTTCTTACGGTCTGCAAGCAATGGAGAGCCCAGCCTGTTCTGCCGATCCCCGTGTTGGGAAGTCTATTCTGATCATAGAGGCGTTTCATGGCTTCCATTACACAGAGCGATGACACTCGTCACACTGGGATACAGGGTCTGCGATCTCCAGTCACCTCAGGCAGCCAGGGGTCTGTTTTGCACCTGTGCACAGAATAAGAACTTGGGTTCTTCCCTCCCCATATCCTGATTTCTGCTGCTTAACCCTTGTTCATAGAGAAGTCCTATTGTTGAGTGACCCAGCAAGCAGACTACTTTATCCACCGTTTTGTAGCCTGGAGCGGAGTGTTTTTTTTTTTTTTTTTTTCTTAAGTACATTTTTTGCTGTTGTCTGACGACTGTCCCCCTTGAAATCGATGTCTGAGTGTTTTGTCAATAAGGATGTTTGCTGCCAATGTAACCACTGACCTGCTTTCCAGGGTGGTCTTCATGAGCGCACAGCACTATGCAGCAGTTTCTGAGGCCTCTGCTATGTAGAGGACCATTTCTCCCTGCTCCGCAATGTCTTCCCTGTGTATTAGCTGCAAGTAGAACCTGACCAATACACTGCTTTCCTGGCAGACTACAGACAATTCCCATTTAGTGCTGTGTGTGTCCCATCATACTTGTGTGCTGTATATATTGGTATATAATCGGCAATGACAGTGTGTGTGTATGGTTCTCCTCGCCCTCCTTTTTTATTTTAACTGCATCGTTCAACAGGGAGAAGAGGCAAGAAGGGCATTAGCCAGTACCTTATGTCATGATTACATTAAAAAAATGTAACATTTTATTTAAGCATAACGTAGTGACCTACAACTATTTTCTGTTTAAACCTGAGCCGCTCAGTTTACTGATGTGCAGAATGTGTATGAGGCTTCAGTTCGTGTTACCTTCCTTGCCCTGTAGTCTGTCTTTGGGTTGTGCATACCTTATGGTCTGTCTGTGCAATCTAGGCTTTTACACACGCCCTTTACTTTTAATCTTCATCTACTAAAAAGTGTTAAAAGCCTGCGCATGGATTTTGAATAAACTGAACCAATTTGGAATCCGTATGGTACAGAGCTCTTTTCGGTTTAGGTCTCCCAGTGTCCTTGCTCACATGAATGCACAGACTCCCTTTGACTGGCAAGCTGGATGACATCAGGAGAACCGAACATAGTTTCTGCCCGGCAGCTCCTTCAGGGAAGAAAAGGTGACATTTCTTTTTTTTTTCTCCTTTGGGTTTACAGATTCTTTACAATGGAACAAAACCCAGGACGGCTTACCCTGGAATCTAAAAGATTCCAAGGCCGGCCGCTGCCCCCCCCCCCCCCAGGCATCCTGAGTTTGGATGCCCGCTATCTGAACCCCCCCATATTCTCACCTTTCCCCAATCCAACCGCGCATGTGCGGGTTCTTGTCCAGTCAGAGCTTTTTGCCACGCCCATGTAATTCGGCAAATGGCTCTGATTGTTTACAATAGGGAGCGAGAATGGCTGCACCCCCTACATCCTCGGGTTGTGCGCACACTCCTGTCTCATCAATTCAGATAGGCTGGGGCAGGAGCGCGCACGCCGATGGGGAATGCGCCTGCTCATGCTCCCGTCTAGAGCTTTTTGACGAATTACATAGTCATGGCAAACAGCTCTGATTGGACGAGCGTGCTCGAACATGCACCGTTGGACTGGGAAGAGATACTGGGTGATCTGTGGAGTTTCACACAGCAGGGGCATCCCAGTTCAGGAGGCTCTCGGGCCAGAAACAAAACCTGGGATAGTAAAAAAAAACTCTCCCACTGAATATTATTACATTACAATACATTTTAATCGGTGTGGGTGGGACAAAGAGATCTTGTAAGGTGGGTACAGCAATTAAGACTTCATAGTAGATAACTGGCAAGTGGCATGACCGCTATGCCAAAACACACTTAATCTGCTTTTATTTTTACTCCAACGGATACTTACATGAATTTTCTGAGTTTGTCGGTAAAACCTGCCTACTGATTCCAATACAGCCTACATGCTACTGTATACGCCATAGCCTCCAATTGCCATCCTGAGCCTTCATGGTGACCCATCATCTTTCAAATCAAAATTCTGGGTAGGATTGTAAAAGGTTGCAACTGTGTATTTATTCTAAGCATACAGTACGTCCTGCTCCATATATAATACTTACACATGGGTAATCCTCCGCCAGATGGCGCTGTTCACTGCAGACATGCAAAAACAGGCTCCTCCCGGCCCTTCATATACCCAGGGACCTCCCACAAATCCCCAGATTTCTCTGCAGTGCTGACTGCGAAGACATGAAGTATCACGCTCTCGCAGGTGAGCGGGGCTTTTACAGCCTGCGGCCCTGTGGGACTATTTCCACCCTTCCTCTGAATGATATGCCTCCCAGCCTGGGCTGCGCTGGTCGGGTGAAGGTAGGAAGCACCTTGTGTGCTTAAGGAGCCACGCTCCACCGCAATCCCCCACCATAGGGTAGGCGGCCAAGGCTGATGGTGAGCCTTCAGGGGATGCCCCTCCCGCTTCACTGCCCCATGTCCCATGTAGCGGTGGACCTTATTCAACTGGTCAACCTTCCTCCCTCGTACCTCCTTAGTCAGGGGGAAAAGAAAGGGGGGGGGGGGGGGGGAGGGGGTTGTGTGCAGGGCGGCCTCAGTGTTTCATTACACGCTTATGGCTTGACTGTGCTTTACTGTGGACGGGGATCAGAGCCGCGCTCTTTCCTTTCTGATAACCGCAGCACATTAGTTTCTGTTGTTGCTCGTACCGCATGTACGGCGGCGGCTTGCTTCTTCCTTCCTCTTCTTCTTAGCCTTAAGGGCTCTTCCTAGGCTGCGCCAGCTTAAGCGCCTGTCTATTACAGTACCACCTTGTCACGGCCATTCCCTGACAGATGACCCACAGGAGTGCCCGAGTATAGCCCTCGGCCGCGTCTCGGGCTCAGAGCACCATTTACATTTGTCATTACTGCCTTCGGTCTCCTATTGGCTAGAGACCTTACGAGCTTCGCGCTCGCCGGGGAGGGGCGTGGCTCCGGCTTGGCGCGCTTCGCGTCGCGGTCGGCTCAGGCCCGCCCTCCGAGGTTCGCTTGGTGCCATTTCCTTCTCCCGCACGTGCGGTAAAGATCGTCCTCTCCTCTCTGTCTGTAAGTGCTCTCGTGGGCAACTCTTCTTTACCTTCTATGCTACCTTTGCGCATGGCTCTGACGTCCTTGTTCCCCCGTATGTCTTTCAGACCGCGGATTTCTGTGGCTTCTCCCGGCCCAGTATAGCTCCCGGTCCTGACCATTAAAAAATGACTCCCACTTCCCGCGGGTTATTGGAGCATCCAGGGTAGCTTACAGCGTCAATCCCTACTGGCATATTGTGCCGTTTAATCACCATATGGAGGCATCTCAGGATATTGTGAACGGGGTTCCTTCGGGACAAGCCCGGCTGTGTGTAGCTTGTGGGGTCCTACCTAGCAGCGGTGACAATGCACGGGTCTGTGTTCCTTGTGCACAGCAGGCGCTATCGGTGCTTCCCGTCTCCTCTGAGGCTGGGCCTGCACCCCGCCGCACTTCACCTACTCCCCCAAGCCTGAGTCTAACCCCCAATACCAGTGGGGATTCTCATCCTGATCTGGCCACGAGGCTGGCTAGTGTTGTAAACTTACTTGCTAATTCCTTAGCGCGTAAAGCCACCGCCAAGAGGCGGCACTTGAACCCTGAATCGACACTCTTCCCTATAGAACCTGATGATTTGTTGCATTCCTATGCCCATATCCCCTCGGACGAAGGGAACTGTTCTCTGACTCAGGGTCATACGACGATGAGTCCAGGGGTCAGGAAGAGTCTGGCTCCGAGCATTGCTCTTCGGATGATATTGATAGACTGCTGGTTCAGATCTTTGATGTTCTGTCCCTCTCTCCCCCTGCTGCGGCTCCCCGGCAAAGGGGTGATCTTTTTCATACCGCTAAAGCTTGGATTGGAATTTCCAGAGCAGACCCATTTCAATAGCCTCGTGCATAAAGAATGGGAACATCCCAGCAGACTTCATGGGGTCCCTAAGAGCGTGGATAGGAAATATCCCTTCCCTGCTGACTTGGTTAAGTGCTGGTCATCGCCACCTGAGGTCGATGCTCCTATTCTAGGGTTGTCCAACACCTCTATTATGCACTCTCCTGACACTACTACCCTACGGGACTCTGAGGACCGGCGGGTTGACCAATTGGCATGTCATGCCTTTGCATTTGGGGGAGCGACTCTCCGCCCGGTTTGCACCTTAGCCATTACGGCGGTAGCGTTCAGGGCCGTGGTTAGGAGTGCTCTCGATGGCACAGATGAGTTGCCTTCTGATACTGTCAATGCTCTGTCCAGCTGTGATGCGTTTGTGAACTTTATCCTGTCCGCGTCGGATGATGCTATTAAGATGTGTGCCAGGTCATCCGCCCTGGTGGTTGCTATACGCCGCGCGGTTTGGTTGCGCCAGTGGGCTGCAGACAATGCCGCCAAGAAAGCCCTCATGGGGCTCCCCTTTAAGGGCTGCGATTGTTTGGGGATCGGTTAGACCTCTTTGCCAAGGGAGGCAAGTTACCCCTACCGTGGGGCCAAGCAGGGAAGAGGGGCGTCCTTCGCTGGGGCCCGCGCAGATTCCTGGCACAGGAACAGAGGACGCCGTACCGGCTCCTCCTGGGGGCCCAAGCCCAAAGCCCCTCCCAAGGCCCCTCCGGCATGAGGGGGCGCCCTCACCCGTCAGGGTGGGGGGACGTTTACAGCATTTCGAGCACGTCTGGCGGCGCCACGTCTCAGACCGATGGATTCAGGAGGTAGTGTCCTCCGGCTACAAGATAGAATTTGCTGTACGGCCCCCCACCAGATTCACTGGGTCTCGAATCCCTCAAGACCCTGCCTCAGCTCAGGTATTGTTGCAGGCCGTACAGGGTCTCCTGGATCTAGGGGTCATTTGCAAGGTCCCCCTTGGAGACAGGGGCACAGGGTTCTACTCCAACCTTTTCACAGTACCCAAAAAGGATGGGTCAGTCAGGCCCATTCTGGATTTAAAAATCCTCAACAAATTTGTCAAGAACAGACACTTTCGCATGGAAACTCTGCGCTCGGCCATTGGCTCACTGCGCCCAGGGGACTTCATGACGTCAGTAGACATCAAGGATGCTTACCTTCACGTCCCGGTGTTTCAAGGACACCAAAGGTTTCTCAGGTTTGCAATAAAAGATCAGCAATTACCAATTTGTGGCCCTGCCATTCGGCCTAACGTCGGCTCCTAGGGTGTTCACCAAGGTGCTGGTAGGGGTGATGTCCCTGATAAGGCTAAGGGGCATACGCGTGCTGCCCTACCTGGACGACATTCTCATCACCTCTCGGTCTCTGCGGCAGGCGGAGTTGGACACTCGTCTGGTAGTGTCTACCCTGGAGTCCTTTGGCTGGGTGATCAATTACCCCAAGTCCTCCCTGTCCCCCTCCTCGGTGACTCCCTTCCTGGGGATGATTCTGGATACGGTTCAGTCAAGGATATTCCTTCCTCAACAGAAGGTGGAAGCTCTGACGGCGTAGGCGAGGTTCCTGCTCTCGAGCCCACAGTTCTCCATCCGGCAGTGAATGCAGTTGGTGGGCCTGATGGTGGCGAGCTTCGAGGCGGTGCCCTTTCCCCAGTTCCATTTGAGACCTCTGCAGCTTCACCTTCTGTCAGTGTGGGACAAGAACCCAGTGTCCTTGGACGGGGTCTGTGTGCTTCCCCCCTCGGTCAGACAGTCCCTTGCGTGGTGGCTGGACCACAGGAACTTGATAGGGGGCAGGTCTTTCCTGGCCCCCTGCTGGGAGACGGTCACAACGGATGCCAGTCTGTCAGGTTGGGGGGGATTCTGGAAGTCCCTGCGCTTCCAGGGGACGTGGGGTCCTCAGGAGGCCCATTTGCCCATCAACATTCTGGAATTACGGGCAGTCCGGTTGGTACTGGAGCGTTTGACCCAACACCTGAGGGGTCTGTCGGTACAGGTACGCTCGGACAACAGGATGGCGGTCCTGTGTCACCGTTGGGGACTACCGGATATGGATCTGTTTGCTTCCCGCCACAATCACAAGCTCCCGGCCTTCGTATCCCTGTCTCAGGATCCTCTGGCCTTGGCCACGGATGCTCTGTCCATGTCTTGGAGGGAGTTTCGACTCCTGTATGTGTTTCCACCGTTCCCCCTTCTGAGCAGGGTTCTGCGCAAGATTGCCCTGGAGGGGGTACCTGTGATTCTAGTGGCCCCAAGGTGGCCAAGAAGAGTGTGGTTCGCAGACGTGGTTCAAATGGCGGTAGATCAGTATGATCTGCCAAAGGTGCCAAATCTGGTAACTCAAGGGTCCTTACGCCATCCCAATTTACAAACTCTGGCTTTGACGGCCTGGCTGCTGAGACCTCCATCTTGATGGAGAAGGGTTTGTCTGCCTCTGTGGTGGCTACTATGGTGCAGGCCAGGAAGAAGACCTCTTCTGCTATCTATTATAGAGTATGGTGTTCCTACATTGACTTGTGCGAGTCCAGGTCTCTTCCCTGTCGGGAATTCTCCGTCCCTAGGGTTCTGGAGTTTTTACAGCATGGTTTGGACTTGGGTCTCAAACTTAGTACTCTGAAGGGTCAGGTTTCTGCCCTGTCTGTCTTCTTTCAGAAGACCTTTGCTCAACATCACCTGATTAAGACCTTCTTTCAGGGGGTCATGCCGTGCGTCCCCCTAGAAAACCTATGGTCCCTGTCTGGGATTTGAAGTTGGTTTTGTCTGCCTTGCAGGGTGCTCCTTTTGAGCCTATTCAAGAGGCTGCTCTGGTTGTTCTCACTCTCAAGGTTGTCTTCTTGGTGGCTATTACTTCGGTTAGGCGTGTGTCAGAGCTGGCCGCTCTATCTATTCAGCCTCCATACTATGAGCGACACCAGGACAAGGTGGTGGTCCGCTTCAAACCGGATTTCTTGCCTAAAGTTGTTTCAGCTTTTCATTTGAACAGGATATTGTTCTTCCTTCTCTGTGTCCCAATCCTCGCAACGATAAGGAGCGGGTTTTGCATTCCTTGGACGTAGTCAGGTGCTTGAAGTATTACTTGGTTGTCACTAAGGCCTTCAGGAAGACTGATGCT
Organism: Gastrophryne carolinensis; assembly: GCA_027917425.1. NCBI lineage: Eukaryota > Metazoa > Chordata > Amphibia > Anura > Microhylidae > Gastrophryne > Gastrophryne carolinensis. The sequence continues at coordinate 51,908,684 of CM051240.1, forward strand.
CTCTTTGTGGTGCCTTCCGGGTCTAGAAAAGGTTTGGCTCCCTCCAAATCTACCATCAGTAAATGGATTCGTCAGGCTGTGATTCAGGCCTATTCTACTAAGGGGAGGACTCCCCTTTTCCGTCTTACGGCTCATTCCACTCGTGCTACTGGTGCCTCTTGGGCTTTTCAGCAACAGGCCTCTGTTGAACAAATTTGCAAGGCTGCTACTTGGTCTTCTGTTCACACCTTTTCAAAGTGTTTACAAGGTTGATGATCGGGCCTCAGCTGATGCTGCTTTTGGCCGTAAGGTTTTGCAGGCGGTTGTAGTTTGAGCTACATGCCGTTGCCTTGTTGTTGGGGATCCCACCCTACTTTATGGACACTGCTATTGGATGTCCCATGTGTAAGTATTATATATGGAGCAGGACATACTGTATGCTTAGAATAATACAATTCTGTGAAATACTCACCTGTAGAATTGGTATTATACGCATACACTACGTCCTGCTCCACCCCACCCTGGTTTCACCTTGTTCTGGATCCCCTGTATGGTGATTGTTATCATTGTTATTGTTACCAGTTTGGTGGTTGGTTTCTCCCGGCTTCTTTTTCTCACTGCTTTTCAATGCTGGGGGTTTGTGGGAGGTCCCCGGGTATATGAAGGGCCGGGAGGAGCCTGTTTTTGCATGTCTGCAGTGAACAGCGCCATCTGGCAGAGGATTACCCATGTGTAAGTATTATATATGGAGCAGGACGTACTGTATGCGTATAATACCAATTCTACAGGTGAGTATTTCACAGAATTGTATTTTTTTTATAGAGATTCACCATTTCTGAGATCTGTATTTACTTCCTGTGGTGAACAAACAACTAACTGGTGTCAAAGGGGCCGAAGAAGTTTCAATGGCATAGGTCCTTCATATTTTTGCTGGTCATTGTTTTGTCCTCTTGAGTCTTCTGGTAAAGCCAACCTACACCTTGATATTAAGCTGGTTCCTAATGTACAGTGTGGTGTCCTGCCTGCAGCCTCTGCTTGCCCCAATTTGCTCCCCTTCTGAGAGCAGCTGTGGCCCTATCATAAGCTGTAAGTGTGCGCAGTTTCTTCCATCATCATTGGCTCTCACCATGCTGCGTTCCAGCACTTTTCCCAGAAAACCTACTGGGCTGCCAGAGCAGGCGCATTCTGGCGGTAAGTCAAAGTCCGACTCCTCAGTTTGTACCGGACTTCAACTTGGACTCGGTTATAAGTTTAATTATAAATTTCCAGTAGTAAAATGGTAACCTTTTCACACCATTATATAAGCAATAGGGCTTCCAATAAATCTGTTTTATGTTCTATATAATATCTGAACAAATAAATTAAAAGGACATCCTAGGCAAAGCCTAGTAAAGCCTCTGTTTTTAACCAGATTTAGAGACAGATTGTAGGTTGGTCTGCAAGCTAACAGGGTTGAGTGCTGTGGCTCCTTTAAGACTTTTGTATCCTAATTGCCCTGCCCTCCCAGGTTAGTTATAAAATGGTCTGAGCGGCTGCCACCCCTCCTTTGTTTCTTTTGAATTTGTGCAAGCACATGGGGTGTGAGGTCTAGGCTGTAATGCGAGGTCTTCGGCGCTTCCACCCCATGGGCTGCACACGAGGTTTTAGGGCAACCTCAGGTAAGCCTGCTCCCAATTTATCTATTGCATTGTATGTCCCAAATGGGGCTCTCAGAGATTAGAGTTAGGACTGCACTTCACAGAGGCACCTTGGCGCTTGGTGGTGCAGCTTAAGCGTCTGTTTTTAACCAGATTTAGAGACAGATTTAAGGTTGGTCTGCAAGCTAACAGGGTTGAGTGCTGTGGTCCTTTAAGACTTGTATCCTAATTGCCCTGCTAACGTGCACCTCCCAGGTTAGGTTTAAAAATGGTCTGAGCGGCTGTCACCCCTCCTTTGACATCCTAGGCAAAGGGTTAAATTGATTGCTATCTGCTTGCCCCATGCTGACTGTCAGTGGCAGCATCTTTCATTTACCAGCACTTTGCATTCCCTAATGAGCCCTGCTGAACTTGCTCCTTTCAGCTGACTCTTCTTTCTCAGTCCCCAAAATTAATTCACTTCAGAGAAACATGCATGAATAAGTCACCCTCTGCTGCTGAGAAGGCCCAGCAGAAAGGAGGGAGTTCATTAGGCCTTATTATGAAATAAAAAGCAGACTGAATAGAAGATGCAGCCTCGCATTCTGCATGGAGAGTGCGCTGTGTGAAACCCCCCCGAACCCCCCGAAAAACTCACCTCTCCCAGCGCCGACGGACAAGCCTTTTGACAGCCGCTTCACAGACGGCCGGCGCGCGCACGTCTAGAGGGGTGCGAGGGAGGCGGCGGCAGCCGGCCGCCGCCGACGACAAGGTGAGTGGATTTGGGGTGTTTGGGGGGGTTTCAACCCGCGGGACATCCCGATCTCGGATGTCCCGGAGGGTGACGGTCCACTTTAAGTCCTGCGTCAAGTGCACCCTAGGATCTCTTGGGTGCTTTTTTATTGTTTGTGAAATGATGGACGTGACCCCGTCCCTGTGTCAGTTACAGTGACTGGAGCAGAGGCCCCCTCGCTGTAGGGGGTAACGCAAGAGACCCCAAACCTGGGTTGCCCATACTTAGTAGTGGGTACATTTCTGAGCACCAGAACGGTAAGAAACTGCTTTGAAGGATTGCTGGCGAGTACCTTTTTTTTTTCTTTTCTATATTTGGACAGTATCTTCAAATAAAAAGAAGATACTTGAGAGGGGGCAACATGGAATGAGAAGCAATCTAAGGCATTAGACTAGGCATCATGATAGAGATGATCCTTAAAAAAAAAGATCTTTAGTCTAACTGCTTCTCACTCACTGCAAACTCCACCCCCTGTATGGAAAGCCAGAGGCTCAGTCTGGCCACTCATCCAGTCTGCACACCCTATTGGTCAGCAGTGGTGAAGGGAGCATGCTACTGCGACTGTCAAGACAGGAAGTGCAGAAGGGTAAATATTATTATCACCATATTCTATGCAGCACATCCTGCTCCAGATAGTATTCATAACAGCTGGGATATAAAGCACAAGAGGGCGCTTTACTGCAAAGATGGCAGTCCCGTTCCATATATACCCGGGACCTCCCACTAATTCCCCAGTTTCTTCTCTGCAGTGGGCTGTGAAGGACAAGATGATGGCTTCTCTTCTCGCAGGTGAGCTGGGCTTTACAGCCCTGGGCCCTGTAGGACTATTCCCACCTGTTCCACCTTTATTATGCCTCCCAGCCTTGGCTGCATGGTCGGGTGATGGTAGGCAGTGCCTATTAGAGGTGCTTCATTGGAGCTTGCTCCACCGCAAATCCCCCACCAAAGGGTAGGCGGTTTTCAGGTTACTGGTGATCCTGACTTGGGATGCCTCATCCGCTATTGCCCTGCCTTACATTTATTAATGTTTAATGGGCTCCTTACTCCCCCCTTCTCCCATTATACTGCTCGTCGGGGGGGTGAGTGCCTTTTTAGTGTGTGTGTTTTTGTCTTTGACATAACTGTTGTGTGTTTTGATGCCTTTCATGGTCTCTGTGGCACTCTCCTCGGCTCTGCTCCTCTCCCCTTCATTTTTTGAATTGCCCGCCGCTGACTCGCGCGCCCTGTGGCGTCAGCGGCGACGTCACTCAGAGACCTGATGGCTGCTGATTGGCTGTGGGGTGGCTATCTTCAGTCTGTAACCCCGCGCTTCCTGGAGGGGGTGGGGCTTAACGCTGGGCGCGCTCCGCGTTGTCCCTCATGCGGCCAGCCCCTTCAGAGCTTTGCAGCGCCATCTTGTCACTCCTGCCGGATCGATTGCAAGCTCTTCGGCGGTCTGTGAGTGCCCTTGCGGGTCCCCCTTTATTCTTAGTATACAGTACGTCCTGCTCCAAATCTAATACTTACACTTGGGATATACTCCGCCAGATGGTGCTGGACTGCAGAGACATCGAAAATAGGCTCCTCCCGGCCCCTCAAATACCCAGGGACCTCCCACAAATCCCCAGAATTTCTCTGCAGTCTGGCTGCGAAGGACGAGAAATGGCTCTCTACTCGCAGGTGAGTGGGGCTATTAACCTGCGGCCCTGTAGGACTATTCCCACCCGTTCCACTAGTAATATGCCTCCCAGCCTTGGCTGCGCTGGTCGGGTGAAGGTAGGCAGCACCGCTGTTAGGTGCTTAGGAGCGCTGCTCCACCGCAATCCCCCACCAAAGGGTAGGCGGTTCAGGCTTATGGTGAGCCTCTATGGGATGCCCCTCCCGCACTAGTGCCCCCTTGCCCCTGCCCATCGGTGGGCCCTGTTTAAGTGGCCGGTGTCCTCCCTCATCCTCCTTGTAGCCTTCGGGGGAAAAGAGGGGGGGGTGTAAATGTGTATGCTATGCATTCTGTGTTTTACACTCTTTTTCCATTCTGTTTAGTCTTGTGTCAGCCGCCGCGCTGACTTGCCTTTACTGTCTTTTTTAAAATTGCCGCCGCCCCGTGCTGACTTCGTTCCACGCTTGGCAGCGGAATTACCTCAGCGCTGGTGCGCCGTTATTGGCTGCTTGCATGTTTTGGCTTTGCGCTCTTCGGGGTGGGGCGGGGCCCGTCTATGGCGTGCTCCGCATCATCGCTGATACCGGCCCGCCCCTCGAGGTATACCGACGCCATCTTTAACCTGCTTGGTTGGCCCATGCGCGACGGACCCCTACCTACCGCGGTCTGTAAGTGCCCTCGCGGGCGGCTTTATATCTTTCACTTTTTGTTACTGTGTGCTTACAGGTCTTGTCTGCTTATGTCTTTCAGGTGGGGCGAACGCTTTTGGCTTCTCCCAGCCCTGTATTAGTATATAACTTGTAGGCCTTGTAAAAATAATACTCCCACTTCCCTAGCGGGTTATTGGGGCATCCGGGTTGCTATATAGCGTTATTCCCTATCGGCGTATAGCGCCGCTATAATCACCATATGGAGGCATCCCAGGATAATGTGACCGGGGTCCCTTCGGGACAAGACCGGCTGTGTGTAGTGTGTGGGCAGCCTCATGCTGACGCTGACAAAGCGCGGGTCTGTGTACCCTGTGCTGAGCAGGTGCTTGCATTGCAATCTGGCCTGCCAGTGGCTGCAACTCGTTTCACTTCACCTACTCCCCCAAGCTTAAATCTCACTCCTGCTGAGTTGCATACTAGTGGGGATTCTCAGCCTGATGTGTCTTCTAGACTGGCTACTGTTGAGCAGTTGATTGCTAAGTCCTTAGCGCGGAAGACCCCTGCTAAGAATCGGCACTTGACGCCTAATGTCACTGTTTTCCCTATGGGAACTGAGGAGTTTTGGAATCTTTGTGGCTATACCCAGTCTGATGAAGGGGAGCTCTTTTCTGATTCAGGCTCATCTGACCAAGGGGTCATGACGATTCTATTCTGGCTCTGACCCCTGGGCCCCAGATGACACTGACAGATTATTGACCCAGATTTTTGAGGTTCTGTCCATCTCTCTCTTTGTTGCGGCTCCCAGGCAAAGAGGGGAGCTTTTCCATACAGCAAAATCACGTTTGGAATTTCCCGAGCAGGCACATTTCCATAACTTTGTGCTCAAGGAATGGGAGCGCCCCAGTAAACTTCCTGGGGTTCCAAAAAGTTGGGATAAGAAGTATCCCTTTCCTGCTGAGGTGGTTAAATGTTGGTCCCCCCCCCCCAAGGTGGATGCCCCGATCCTAGGGCTATCTAAAACCTCTGTCATGCATTCCCCTGACTCCACTACCCTGCGGGATGCTGAGGACCGGCGCATTGACCAGCTGGCATCCCACGCCTCCGCGATCAGCTCCTTGCGCCCAGGGGACTTCATGACCTCCATAGACATCAAGGATGTTTACCTTCATGTGCCAGTCTTCCCAGGGCATCAGCGGTTCCTCAGGTTCGCCCTGGAGGACCAGCACTACCAATTTGTAGCACTTCCCTTCGGTCTCACATCAGCCCCCAGAGTGTTCACCAAAGTGCTGGCGGGAGTGATGGCCATCCTCCGAGCCGGGGGCATTCGCATCCTTCCTTATCTGGACGACATTCTCATTACATCTCATTCTCTCCAGCAATCTGGATACCATTCAGGCTAGGATTTTTCTTCCTCAGCAGAAGGTGGATTCTCTTCAAGCTCTGGTTCATTCCATGCTGTCCAGCCCTCGTCCTATAATCAGGCAAGGGATGCAATTGGTGGGACAAATGGTGGCCTGTGAGTCCCTTACGCTCAATTTCATATGAGACCCCTTCAGCTCCATCTCCTTTATAGTCTGGGACAAGTGTCCCCTGTCTTTGGATCAGGCCTTTGTTCTCTCTTCTCTGGTTTGGCGATCCCTCCTGTGGTGGCTGGACTCAAGGAATCTTCTGGGGGGCAGATCCTTTCTGACTCCATGTTGGGAGACGGTCACTACGGATGCCAGTCTGTCAGGTTGGGGCGGCTACTGGAGAGCCCACCAATTCCAGGGGCTGTGGGGCCCTTAGGAGGCTCACGCTCTAATCAACGTCCTGGAGCTGAGGGCGGTTTGGTTGGTACTGGCACAGTTGAGTCCTCACCTTCAGGGTCTGCCGGTACAGGTTCGTTCCGACAATCAGACGGCGGTCGCCTATATCAATCATCAGGGAGGGACTCGGGGCAAGAGTGCCCTCCAGGAGGTGTCGTTGATTCTGTCCTGGGCCGAGAACAATGCCACGTGCATCTCAGCAGTTTATATTCTGGGAGTGGAAAATCTGGAGGCGTATTCCCTGAGCAGGGGGACCGCTCGCCGGGGGGAATGATCCCACAACAGCGAGGTCTTCTTATCCCTTTGCCACTGGTGGGGGAGGCCAGACGTGGATCTGTTTGCTTCTCGCCACAATCACAAGCTGCCAGCATTTGTTTCCCTGTCCCAGGATCCCCTGGCTCTGGCGGTGGATGCTCTGTCTCTGTCCTGGCAGGGTCTCGGTCTCCTGTACCTCTTCCCTCCGTTTCCTCTTCTGAGCAGGGTTCTACGCAAGTTGGTTCAGGAGCGGGTGTCAGCCATTCTGGTGGCCCCCAGGTGGCCAAGACAGGTGTGGTTCGCCAACGTTGTGCGGCTGGCTGTGGATCAGTACACTCTTCCCTTGGTTCCGGACCTTCTCACTCAAGGACGGCTCTGTTATCCCAATTTACAAACACTGGCTTTGACGACTCGGCTGCTGAAACCGCCATCCTGAAGGAGGAAGGTCTGTCTGATTCGGTGGTTCGGACTCTTGTCAGCGCTAGGAAGAAGTCCTCCTCCGCTATTTACTATAGGCGGGCCTACATTGACTGGTGTGAGTCTAGGGCCTTTCCCTGTCGTGTGTTCTCCATTCCTAGGATCCTGGAGTTCCTGCAACATGGTTTGGATATGGGTTTTCAGCTCAGCACCTTGAAGGGTCATGTGTCTGCCTTGGCTGTTTTCTTCCAGAGGTCTTTCGCCCTACATCCTCTGGTCAAGACCTTCTTCCAGGGGGTCACTCATGTGCGCCCCCCCCCCCCCCCCCCGCAAACCATGGTGCCGGTCTGGGATTTGAATTTGGTTTTGTCTGTCCTTCAGGGTCCTCCTTTTGAACCTGTGCATGAGGCTGCCTTGTCTCTCCTTACCCTGAAGGTTGCCTTTTTGGTGGCTATCACCTCTGTTCGGCATGTTTCTGAGTTGGTGGCTCTGTCGATTCAGGCCCCCTACTTTGAGAGACACCAGGACAAGGTGGTTTTCCGATTTAAACCAGATTTCTTGAAGGTTGTCTCTGCCTTCCATCTCAATCAGGACATTGTGCTTCCTTCTTTGTGCCCTACTCCTGGTAATCCCAAGGAGAGGGCCTTGCACTCTCTGGATGTTGTCAGGAATTTGAAATTCTACCTGGTGGCTACTGCTCCTTTCAGGAAAACGTATGCCTTGTTTGTGGTTCCATCAGGTCCCAAGAAGGGGTTGGCTCCTGCTAAGTCTACTATTAGCAAATGGATCCGTCAGGCCATTGTTAGGGCCTATTCTACTAGGGGGAAGGATCCTCCTTTCCGTGTTACTGCTCATTCTACCCGTGCTGTTGGGGCTTCCTGGCCCTTCCAACTCCAGGCTTCTGTTGAACAATTTTGTAAGGCTGCTATGTGGTCTTCTGTTCATACCTTTTCCAAGTTTTACAAGGTTGATGTTCGGGCCTCAGCGGATGCTGTTTTTGGCCGTAAGGTTCTGCAGGCGGCAGTGGTTTGAACTGCGCGTTGTTGCCTTTTTGGGATCCCCACCCGTTTATGGACACTGCTATTGGATGTCCCAGCTGTTATGAATACTATCTGGAGCAGAATGTGCTGCATACTTAGAATAATACAATTCTGTGATTACTCACCTTGTAGAATTGGTATTATATGTATGCAGCACGTCCTGCTCCATCCCACCCTGATTGCTTTATTCTTGGATCCTCTTTATGGTGATTTGTTCCTTGTTAACATGGTTAAATTTGTTATTGGCTTTTCCTGGTTCCCTTACTGCTTTGTTATACTGGGGAATTAGTGGGAGGTCCCGGGTATATATGGACCGGGAGGGGCCTCTTTTTGCCATCTCTGCAGTAAAGCGCCCTTTTTTGGAGGTATAACTCAGCGGTTATGAATACTATCTGGAGCAGGACGTGCTGCATACTTATAATACCAATTCTACAAGGTGAGTAATCACAGAATTGTATTTTTGTTGCTTCTTATGAAGCTTCATGTGAATGGGCATCCAAAATTGGCGGGGTGGGAAACAACACGGCCCTTTTGCCCTTTAGCTTTTTTTTAAGCTTATACCTCATCCTAATCCTAAAGGAGGTGATGTTGCCTCATTTTTATTATTACAGCCTTTAACAAAATGAATGGCACCGCCACATAGAGGAGAGACAGATGCTCTTTAACCCTTTCAGTGCCAAGCACGTAGATTCTACGTGCTCGCTTCTACTCCACTTAAGTGCCAGGCACGTAGAATCTACGTGCCTGAATTTCCCCCCTGCTAATTAAAAAAAATAAAAAATACTCACCTGACCCCTCGTTGGATCCGGCCGGGTCTCCTCTTTAATTTGGTGCCATCCGATCCCCCGTGGGGGGTCGGATGGCTCCAGGAGAGCCCCCCCCCCGCTTCGGCAGCAGCAGCTGCTAACTGTAAAAAAAAAAATAAAAATACCTGAGGTCGCGCTATCTCCCGACGGGTGTCCTCTTCACTGGGGGGGCCTCCAATCGCCCCCCCCAGCCTCTTCCATGGCGAAGAGAGGGCAGAAATTTACATTTAACCCCTTGTGAACTGTAAGGGGTCCATGAGACCCCTTATACCAGTTCACAAGGCTGGGGGCTGCCTTCCGCCGACTTGCCGTTAACCCCCGGCACCCCTATTACCTGCCTCCCTAAAGCCCGGGGGGGGGCAGAACAGCCCAGGCCCACATAGGCTATGTGGGCTTGTAGGCTGCAGGGTGGGGGGCCACAAAAGCTGGCCCCTCCACTCTGTTCCTACAAGCCCCCATAGCTGGTCCCGGGCTGGTAATGCTGGGTAAGGGGGAGCCTATTTCAATTTTTTGGGGGATTTTTAAGGGTTTTTAACCCTTAAAATTCAAAAAAAAAATGCCTCTGGAATGCCTTCCCTCATACAATTTGTCACTCCCTTCCCTTAAAACCTTCAAAACTGCATTTAAACCAACCTATTTAGAAGAGCCTATCATCTGACTTCACCCACCCATCTTATCTCTCAGAAGACTGGGCACCTGCTTAGTACATACATAGTGACCCGGCCTTTTGTCTCGGTCCCCTGCCCCTTTAGATTGTAAGCTTGCATGGACAGGGCCCTCTCTCCTAATGTATCCAGAATCTATGTGTTTATTTACTTGTATGTTACATTTGATATTGATTGATATTGTGTGTTTTATACGCATTGTCGTCATTGTATTATAAGTATCTACTTGTCTTATCCCTGTAGTTCAACCTTTTCCAGCTCCACGGAATACAATGGCGCTTTATAAATAAGTAATAATAATGAAATAAATGTACATCTCGCATACAGTACATATTCAGTAAACTGTCATAGGAGTTGTAATGGCGCATGAGGAGATAATTTAGCAAAGGCTTTGGTGCATGTTTCACGCACATGCACCAAGCATCAATGTGCCAAAGAGAGAATTTCCACATGTGACAGTGATCAGCACGGGCAAGAGCAAATTTCTGACCGGTGCTGAATCGACCCTATTGAAACATCGACTAGGTTCAGCGCAGCAGAAATTTTCAGTGCTAACCATAAATATAAATATATATATATATATATATATATATATATATATTTTATTAAGTAATTAACCAATCAATCTGATTAGGCAAAAAATATGCTAATTAACAATGAAACCATACAGAAACTGAAGCAATATACTGTGTATATATATATAATATATATATATATATATATTATATATATAATGTATTCAATATCATTTGTTACAGAGAGTTTAAATGTAGCAACATTCTCACCACACCCACCCGACCTCTTGGCTGCGAGTTAAGAGCCAGGTGAGAAGGACCCTTTGGGGTCAATGAGAGTAGATTCTACATTCAGCCAACTCATTTGAAGGGTAGAGTTCTCTTGTCGGCAATCCTGGACAGCATGCTTACCTTCGCTCCACTGGTGAATTTAGGATCCTATCTTTTATGAATTCAAAACTACCCATCAAATCTCCATAATAGCACTACGTAAAGGAAGTAAAGTGAACCAAAACCCACCAAACGTGTGAAATACTTTTGACCAAAGCCCCATGCCGATCCTCTCTTCTTAGGGTGTAGAACTAGAAATGGATATTGTCGCTTATCAAATTAGCCTGGAACACTGATTTTTTTGCTCTCCCTCTCTGTAGGATTGCGGGTGATCAGTCTTTGCATAAGTGTGGCAATGACATCATTGCCACACACAACAATGGCAATGACTGGAGGAGGCGGAGCTTTACACCTAAAACAGGCGCCATTATCTGGGATTAGAGTGAAGCAGGAGCAGTAAAAATAGGCAAACATTACTATTCATGGGGGGAGCAATTCAGAGGATGCTAGTTAAAAATGTGGGTTTTGGTCCACTTTAAGATCAAATCCTAAACCGATGCTACTGGCCATAACAGCAGCACTTCTGTTACACCTTTTTTTTTTGTTTCTCCAAATGAGGTCTCACTCCCTTTTTTTATAGTAATAACCCAACCTATTCTAAAAAAAAAAGTCAGATCAGCCTGTTGTGTTCCATTGGAGCCCAACTCTGTTCCTAGTATTCTCTATAGGGCGGCCAGAACTAAACGCCATGCTTGGTCTGCACCTCATCTACAAACAAATGGCTGGAAGTACTTATCATTTCAAAGTGATCCTTGAAGTGGACTTGGTCTAAAAGTTTGGAGGTCCCTCCTCTGAGATGGGATACCCCACATGCCGTTACTTATGTCTTCCACTTTCCACTTGATGACAGCCATCCCTGTGACCACCAGCAGCTAATCAAGTTCACCGTCTGGCAGCTGCACCGTGTTGTACACAGCCGCTGTTTGAAACTGACTGGCCAGTCCTATGTACTGTAAGAAACGCAGAAGAGGTGTGTGCCAGATTCAGTGACCCGGGCTGTGGGGTGTTGGTGAGTGGTAGGGCATCCCAAATGTAGCCTGCAACCTTACTACAGCAACACACCACTGCAGGAACTAGGTATTATTTATTCCAGTCTATAGCTTTCCCCTGCATATTATACTTGGGATGCCCCTTAAAGTGGACCAACACCCAGGATTTTCACTATCCTGGGTGTTGGTCCACTTCTGCGGGGCATCCCGATCGGGCGTGCCCGCTGTGTGAAACCCCCCAGAAAGGCCCAAAAACTCACCTGACCCCGCTCCCACGTGACTCGCTCCACCAATAACCGCCAACGGACAAGCGAGGTCCATCGACGGACAAGGTGAGAGCGCCCGCCGCCGCCTCTCGCGCGTCCCTCTTACAGGGAGCGCGCCCACGCCGGCCATTCACAAACGGCCGGCGCGGTTACGCACCCTGCTAGATCGGGGTGCCCCGCAGGCAGGGAGCTGATCGGCCCGGGAATCTTATAGATTCCCGGGCCGATCAGCGGTGGGTGTTAGTCCACTTTAAGGGTCCTAAAGTCTGTTGAGTCTACATTTGCAATATTAAGGCAGGAAGGAGCTCACCTGTGCATTTCCTGCAGTGTGCTTTAGATCAGAGGGTGCACAATTTTTGTTTGGTCTAAGGGCCACATTGGGGTTGATTCAGAGCCAGGTGTGGATTCTCAATCCTTTGTTTAGAAGAGAAACCTGTCATTGACTTTCATTGTCTACCTTGGGGCTGATTCAGGGGTGAAAATTTATACCCGGTAAACAATAAATAAGTCAATTATAGTTTTCTCTCCTAAAAAATAAGTGAGAATTCTCACCTGGCTCTGAATCGATCCAATTGTCTTGCTGTTCCACAAGGGGCTGCAATCAAATCTAAGCAGAGAAAACTCAAACAGCAGAGAGAGGTGAAGTGACAAAAAGGAAGTAAGGAGAGCAATTTAAAGAGGAACATCGGACCTAAAATAAAAAGGCCCCATTCTCCCCCCCCCCCCATTGGCCCCTACTTACCTTTTGGGACGGTCCCTGAAGCGGCAACATCTGGCTGCTTCAGGGCCTGATCCTCACCCCGCTGTCCACTTAGCTGTCCTAACTGACAAACATGGCCTTAGCCATTTCACAGCTCAGTGAAGTCACGCAGGATTCAGAGTGGCTCCATTGCATCCTATTCATGGGAATTGCTCAGAAGCAAGATCGGGGGCCACATGCAGTGCCTAATGGGATGCAAGATGGTGCCGCCCAATGGGAGGACGATCGTAAACTGAGGGACCCAGGAGATGGATGTCCTGATGAGGTGAGTAAAAACTGCCCAAAGGTAAGACCAGAGGGAGGCAGCAGATCAGTGAGGTTTGGGGGATGGTTCCTCTTTAAGACCATAGTTTTCCTTCAGTGCACTGCTTATTCTTCAACTGACACTTCTGTTGCCAAAAACTCTGGTGGCTACAGGAATTGCATTTTCCTAGCACTTTGGGAACAGTTGTCCTGTCCATACTTTGAGCTGTTCTGTGTAGTGGAAGGCTTCCAGAGGGCCGAAGGGGATGAAAGCTGGACATTGTTCTTGCTGGAGTTCAGTAGCTGAGCCTCTTGGCATGCCGGTTTAGCAGCGTTATTGTTTTTGCCACCAGGCAGCAAGCGGTTAAGCCTGTGTGAAGGAATGTGAGTGCTGATAGAAGGGGACGAGTCTGGGCCTGTCTAGGTGACAGCGCACTTTGTGTCCCTGCCAATCACAATGCCCTGGGAGGTAGCAGGAGGGAGGGGGGGTTGTCATCCATCCAAGTCCCCCGGGCAAGTCCATTCACGCTGAACATTCCTAGGAGGAAATAAAAAGAGTTAAAACTTGCAGGGCGTGCTCTTAATAGATGGGTCTAGTGTGACCAGGGTGTTTTCTCAAAGATCTAGGTGGCCCAAATTAACAGAGACCAGAGCAGGGGGATTGTGGAGCGACAGCCTGTCCAAGCAAAATAAAAAAGCCTATACTCAACTTTCCTCCCCTGAAGCAGCTTTTTCTAGGTCCAGAACAGTAAATCCATCAACAGACTTTAAGGTGTGCAACCACACATTCCCGTACCAGACCATCACCGAGCACATGACCGATTCAATGACTACAGTGTAAAAAATAATGAGTAGTTGGTTGCCCGAGAAAATAAATTATTTGCTTTTTTAGGAACACAGTCTATTTGCATGTCCCATTTCAAATCATTAGAGATGATTGCGCCTTAGGAACCTGGTATTTTAACCTCCCCACCATCAATGTTTAGTGGAAGCACCTTTTGAGGAGCTTTCTTGTAATCAAAAACAATCTTTACAGTTTTTGAAGGGCTGAGTTGAAGTTGTTGCTTTTACACCACAGGTTGACTCTGTTGACTTCTTCATGGTACACTAGATCATTGTCATTCCTAATCAGAACTACCACAGTCGTATCACCTGTGAATTTAAGAATCTTCACAGAATCCTCCATGGAGGTGCAATCTTTGGTGAAGAGCAGGGGGGACAATACACATCCTGTTGGTGCCCTCTACACTGGTGGTTCTAGCACTGGACATGAAGGTTCCCACCCTCACACATTGGGTTCTGTCAACAAAAAAAGATCCTGACCCATTCTCAAGTCCTAGGCAGGATGGACAACTGACTCAGGTTGTCATACAGGATAGTAGGATCAATAGTGGATGTGGTAGACTACCCTACAAAGATGCGTTTTCAGGAAGCGTCTACAACTAGAGGGTAGATCATTCCCTATAATGAATGCAGCTCGGGAGAAGTCTTGTAAATGAGAGTGAGAGGTCTGGATTATGATTTTTGTTAAGTCATAATTCATTTGCAGAGCATAGATAGGTCGGTAAATAGAGGGGAGGAGATGTAAGGGGGTGCTGCACCATGGAGAACTTTGTGGGTGAAAATTAGAAGTTAGAATTGCATCCTATACTGTATGGGCAGCCAGTGCAATGATAGAGGGGGAGGTCAGAGTAGAATGAATTGGAGAGGGGAGAGTTTAGTGATAAGAAGGCCGGTTAGTAATGAGTTATAGTAATCCAGATGAGAATGGATCAGAGCACTGATACATTTTTGTTATTTCTACTGTAAGAAAGGGGTGAATGCTGAAGTTCTTTTTGAGGGGCAGGTGGCATGAACAAGAAAGTGTTTGAAAATAGGAGGTGAATGACAGATAAGAATCAAGTGTGACACCTAGACATCGAGCATGCTGCTTAGGGGTTATGGTATTTCCACAGACTGAAAGGGAGATGTCAGGCTTAGGTAGGTTATTAGATGGTGAGAACACAAGTAATTTTGTTTTTAAAAGATTCAGTTTCAGGCAGAGAGAGGACATGACATTAGACACAGCTGACAGTCACTAGTGTTCTGACGTAAGGCCGGGGTGAGATCATGATATGAAGTAAAGAGTTAGATGTCATCAGCATAGAGATGGTACTGAATACTATAGCTGCTAATAGTTTGCACAAAGGGGACTCTATAGAGGGAAAAGAGAGGACTTAGGACTAAATCCTGAGGAACTCCAACAGTAAGAGGGAAAGGTGAAGAGGTGAAGCCAGCAAAGGATACACTCAAAGAGGGCCCAGAGAAAGATAAAGAGAACCAAGAGAGACTAGGGCCCTTAAAGCCTATAATTTGGAACATTCTCAGTAAGAGATGGGGGTCGACATTGTCAAATGCTGCCGAGAGGTTTAGAAGAATGGGTAGCGAGTAGTCACCACTGTCTTTGGTGGTCAAGAGGTAATTAATCACTATGTTTAGAGCAGTTTCTGTTGAACACAGAATCCAGCAATGGATGGAGGATAGAGTTGACAGAGAGGTAATTGACCAGCCGAGAGTAGACCAGCTTAGAGCTGAAGGGAAGATGAGAGGCGAGTCCAGAGTAGGTTGTGCTGGATGGGTTCAAGAGAAAGTTTTTCTTCTTCTCAGATGGATTATGACAGAATTTTTGAAAGCGGAAGGCAAGATGCCAGAAGAGAGAGAGTGGTTGAAAATGTTTGTTAGGTGTGAAATGACAGCCCGGGGAAAGAGACTGGAGGAGATGTGAAGAAATGAAGGTCAGAGGTGTATGTTGTAGGGTGAGAGGAAATGAGGCGTTTGGCGACTTCCTTTTCTGTGCCTGGGTCAAAGTTGTACAGTAAGCCAGGAGAGGTGGGATAGGGAAGAGGACTGAAGACACCAAGTGACTGGGAGCCAATTACTTGATGGATGTCTCCAATCTTCTGTTTAAAATGAGTGGTCAGATCCTCTGCGCTAATGTCTTATATAGGCGTTTGTACTTTAGGCCTGCGCAATTGTGCGCCTGTGAAATTTGTCTTGAGTTTATGATAGTAAAGAAGAGAAATTTGTGGTCAGAGAGATGGTAAAGAGAGTTATTGAGCTTAGAGACCAAGCAAAATCGTAGAAGAAGATCAGGTCAAGCGTCTTTATACATCTGAGAGTTAGAAATATGTGTTATGCCCACATTCTGAGGGCGAATGAGTGCAAAAGTCTTGGTGTGGATCTCAAAAGATGGGGAGGAGAGTGATGGAGTACTAGGGGGAAAACCTGGAAAGAGCATTGAGGGAAATGAATTATGCCTACTCCACCACCATGTCTTTCGTCTGGGGTATGTGAGAAATGTAAGCCCACCATAAGATAGGGAAGCAGTGTCTGATTTTTGGAACCACATCTTCTGTGGGAGCTAAAAGGGTCAAAAAACGAGTTAGGAAAAAGTCGTATATGTTTGTTGCAAGCAGAGCACAACAAATGGAGTTTGTGGCGTTTCTATGCAAGCCGGCTTCAACTTAACTAAAGTAGGTGGGCCAGGGATATCCCCTGATGTTAAAGTCGACCAAATCCTGGGATTTTGACTATCCCGGGTTTTGGTTTCTTGATGAGGGATGCCCCGCTGTGTGAAACCCCTCAAGTTGCCCAGTAAAACTCATCTTTCCCTGGTCCTATTTTTGAGGGCTCTCGTCAATTTTGGCTAAGACTCCATTTCTCTTTCTTGTCCCCTTTACTCCATTTCCTCTACATATTCAGCTCCTTTCCCACATTCCCTCCTTCTCGCTCTCCCTCACTCTTTTCCAGACTCTGTTCTTCGTCCCATCTTCCCTCCCCCCGTCTTTTACACATTTTCTCAATCTCCCTTTCTTTTCACCTTTTCCATTATTCTTCTTTCGCGTTCCCTTCTTCACTTCACCCTCCCTCTTTTCTAGGCTGCATCCTTCTCTTTTTAATGTCCTTCTCTAAGTTTCCTCCCTTTCCCACATTCTCTCTTCCACATTCCACCCATCTACTTCTCATTTACACCTCCCTTCCTCTCCATATACCTCTTTCTTTACTTTCCTCTCCTTTCCACATTATTATTATTATTGTTTATTTATATAGCGCCATCATCTTCCGTAGCGCTTTACAAAGTAATAATTACAGACAGGGTAGAAACATACTGTACATATACTATTTCAAATGCAGTTTTACAGATTTGACAGTGGATATTCTGAGTACAAGATACAATAGGGGAGAGAGCCCGGCCCTTGCGAGCTTACAGTCTAAAG
Source organism: Gastrophryne carolinensis (assembly GCA_027917425.1). NCBI lineage: Eukaryota > Metazoa > Chordata > Amphibia > Anura > Microhylidae > Gastrophryne > Gastrophryne carolinensis. The sequence continues at coordinate 51,925,765 of CM051240.1, forward strand.
GAAGAGGGGTGAAGACGAGGGGGAAGGATCACAAACAGTCAGTATTGAGCTTTGTGGCATCTGCCCTTTAGAACATTGGTTAGGCCAGATTATATGATTTTCTGAATATGTGAGTTTTAAGGGCGCCTTTGAAGGTTTTGAGGGTTGTGGAGTGGCGGATTGGGTGCGGGAGGGCATTCCAAAAGATTGAAGCTGCACGTGAGAAGTCCTGGAGGCGGGCGTGAGAGGAGGTGACAAGGGTGGAGGACAGGAGAAGGTCGGCAGAAGAGCGGAGGCTGCGTCTAGGTTGATATTGTTGGATTGGAGATGAGATGTAGGGAAGGGCCTGGTTGGAGAGAGCTTTGTATGCGAGAAGAGTTTTGAACAGGATTCGCTGTGGGACTGGCAGCCAGTGTAGGGATTGGCAGAGAGGCGCAGAACTGGAGGAGCGAGAGGAGAGATCCCTTTATCCCTCTCTCTCTACTTTCTCTATTTCGCGCCCGCGAACCAGGAAGTGTCCCGGCTTGGTGCTTGGAGACGCCGACCCAGGTGAGTTCTCCGTGACATCCACATTACATCCTTCTCATTTACACCTCCCCTCTAAATCTCTTATCATATCCTCTTTCTCTCCATCCACTTTCACTTGTCACCTCCTTGATCTCATTTCCACCTTACTTCAGTCTTTCACTCTATCCATCTCTCTTAGTTGAGAGATTGTCTATTTGTGTTATAGCTTTATTTTGTGTGTGAAATCTCGCATGGGGTGACATTTAACCACACTGGGATTTCCCTGTGGTCATGCTGTAACCTGGCCCTGGAGTATTTTAGACTTTAGAGGTGGGTTACAAGGATTTTGGTCTGCTCTAAACTGTGGCCTGATTTTGGCCACTTGAGGGAGCATTAGCCAAGATTACCACAAAAAAAGCTGAGGAACCCAAATAAAATAATCTTACTAGCATAAAAGCAAACATTTGAAGGGGCTTGCTAGAACTGCTGATATTTAAAGTGATATTTAAGGCAAAGGCAATTGTTAGCCCATTGTGCCGGGCTGCATGTGGTCATAATCTTTTTTTTTATTTTTTTATTTTTTTATTTTTTTTTTTTATTTTAAATTGAAGAAGAAATGGCAGAGATATCAAAGTTTACAATTTTACCTCATGATTTCTCTTCTAAAGCATGTTGGCGTGGCCCTTGGAGCTGTGAGGTGTCATAGTAATCAGCACAATGGGTGGGGCAGCGCTGGTAGTGAGAGCGCTTGCTAGGAGGAGGCTGGTTGTGAGGAAGGGTTTAGTTAGGCTTGAATGGCAGCTGCTATTCATACTACCAATACAGAAGGGTGTGTGGTCTGGACTAGCTCCTCGAGATAGTATTGGTGGACCACATCGGCAGAATGGTGCTGGAGGGGCAAGTATATATATATATATATATATATATATATATATATATATATATATATAAAATTTTCTCATTCAGGGTGCCGAGCTGAGAGGATGCACAGCGCCGGAGGAACAAGGTGAGTTGCTGTTTGCTTATTTTTGACCTTTTGCCTGAAAAATACCTTTCATTTTTCCTACAGTTGTCCCTTATTTACATTGCCAGGTATGGTTCAGGTTCAGTTCTGATTTGAAAGACATGTTATAAAACGTCTGGTTGGATTTGTCTTTAGTCTTTGGTCACAGCTATTTCAGCCAGTTCTAGAGTTTCCATTCTTTTCCATTTGGTCAAAAATTCAAATATTCAGCCCCTGCATATGTGGAGGCTGATTCATTACTAGCGCCAGGTATCGGCAGATGAGCGTCTGTACAGAGGCGCTAGGAGTGACCATTAGTATATGCTGTGATCGGCTATCGGGCGCTGTAACAGAGTGTCTCGGTCGCTGTAGTAACCTGGCCGGCATTGATGAATGAGATGTATGTTGGACGTTCTAACGCCAGTACAGTGTTGCAGGGAGTGAAAGGTAGCGCCAGCTCATTGAGACCGACTCTCAGCGACTCACACCATATTCAACAAAAAACAGACTCACACAGCGTCGGCGCTCTGGATCTGGTCGCTATAGCATAGAGCGGCAGACGCTGTGTGATTAAAGTCTGTTTTTGAACACATATCCACCGGTAACAAAGCGAAAACGCATGGAATGACATTGTTGGTACATTGTAACATTAATACTTTAATGCCAGACCTGTAATGACAATTCAACTTGTGTACTCCGCACCACCCCAACAAATTGTGTGTGTGCAGGCCTCCAACCTGGATTCAACCACCAATTGTCTGGTGGTATCCCAAGGACAACGAGGATAGGGCCGTCAGACTAAGCACCCAATGATCCAGGAAAAAATGGTGCCGCACCACTTCAATTACAATATGTATATTTGATCTTTATTAAATTATTTGAGACCATGCATGACATGACATACTACATAAATTTTAAAACCACTTAAAAAACATTGGATCTCGTCCAAGCTGGCTAATTTATGATATTGTGTAATATAATAGCAATGGATATAATGGGTTTCCTAATGTTACCCCAAGAAAAGGTGGTAATAAAGATACAAGATCAATAAGTGAAATAAATATAAACAATGTGACAACAACAATATTTAAACGATGTGACAACAACAATATGATATCAAATCTAATTGAACAATATAAAACTGTGTACAAATCTATGTGCAAAACTTTAACCTGCAGCAGTTTTGCACATAGATTTGTACACAGTTTTATATTGTTCAATTAGATTTGATATCATATTGTTGTTGTCACATCGTTTAAATATTGTTGTTGTCACATTGTTTATATTTATTTCACTTATTGATCTTGTATCTTTATTAGCACCTTTTCTTGGGGTAACATTAGGGAACCCATTATATCCATTGCTATTATATTACACAATATCATAAATTAGCCAGCTTGGACGAGATCCAATGTTTTTTAAGTGGTTTTAAAATTTATGTAGTATGTCATGTCATGCATGGTTTCAAATAATTTAATAAAGATCAAATATACATATTGTAATTGAAGTGGTGCGGCACCATTTTTTCCTGGATCATTGGGTGCTTAGTCTGACGGCCCCATCCTCGTTGTCCCTGTAATGACAATTCTGCATAAAATTATAAAAAAGCAAAAAAGTTTTCCTAAATGACCTTTTCTAGGCCAGGAGAGGTGACACAATTATTTGAGAGAAAAAGAAAAATTAAAAGCAAAAAAACCCTGTTTAAAGAGAAGAACAGTAACGTCCACTGAAATGTATGGGAGAGCGACAGGTAATATCTGGCGCTCTGGAAGAAAGAGCGTAGGCGCCATAAGCTGAGCCTCCTGTAATGATGAAACGTACGCTACATGGCGCTGTTAGAGTTGCTCACCAGAATCGCCTTCATAAATGTGGTTTTGTGTATAGCACCCGACATTCACCAGACGCTGCCTGCCGCGACGAAGCATTACCTGGCGCTATCCCTTGATGACTAAACCCCTAACTAATGCTGACAGTGCTTCTCTGTCTAGGTCTGAAAACTGTTCTAAGGAGAAGTGGGGGGCAGACATGGCCAGCGGGCATCTGAGGGCCACTTTACAGGAACCAGGGATCTATATACAGATATGTGTGTATATATATATATATATATATATATATATATATATATATATATATATACAGATATATATACAGATATATATATCTGTACTTTGGAGGTGTTGTCAGAAAGCTCATTACCGCGCTATTACCAGTTGAGTACTATGCAGAAATCTAAGCAGACACGTGTACTCTCCAGATACATTTATCCCATGGACTGCATAGCGCAGGTTGCACAGGGTTAATGCCCCTCCCGGACACTCGATCTTCCGGCAGGTAGTAGATGAGGTTACCTGGCCTTGTCATGTCACCTGTAACACAAGGAAGAGTTTAGAGAGTCTGTATTAAGCCATCACGCAACCTGCGGTGCCCTGCTTCTGTATTGTACATTCCCCTGCGCCAGTGGCGTAACTGAATGTGACCGGGCCCTGGTGCCAGTATTAAATGGGACCCTGTCAAGGCTCATACTGTTCCACTGACTGAAAGGGAGATGTCAGGCTTAGGTAGGTTATTACAAGTAATTCTGTTCTTAAAAGATCCAGTTTCAGGCAGAGAGAGGACATGACATTAGACACAGCTGACAGTCACTAGTGTTCTGACGTAAGGCCGGGGTGAGATCATGATATGAAGTAAAGAGTTAGATGTCATCAGCATAGAGATGGTACTGAATACTATAGCTGCCCAATGGGACTGTACAGAGGGAAAAGAGAGGACTTAGGACTAAATCCTGAGGAACTCCAACAGTAAGAGGGAAAGGTGAAGAGGTGAAGCCAGCAAAGGATACACTCAAAGAGGGCCCAGAGAAAGATAAAGAGAACCAAGAGAGACTAGGGCCCTTAAAGCCTATAATTTTGGACCAATCTGAGTAAGAGATGGGGGTCTACATTGTCAAATGCTGCCGAGAGGTTTAGAAGAATGGGTAGCGAGTAGTCACCGCTGTCTTTGGCTGTCAGGAGGTCATTAAAGTGGACCAACACCCACCACTGATCAGCTCCCTCCCCGCGGGGCATCCGAAATCAGGATGCCCCACTGTGTGAAACCCCCCCGGACGCCCACAAACCTTACCGTCTCCACTGCCGCCTCTCGCGCGCCCCTCTAGCAGGGCGATCGGGGTGCCCCCCGGTAGTGGACCAACACCCAGGATAGTGAAAATCCTGGGTGTTGGTCCACTTTAAAGTGGACCAACACCCAGGATTTTGACTATCCTGGGTCTTGGTCCACTTCGGTGGGGCACCCCCGATCGGGGTGCCCCGCTGTGTGAAACCCCCCCGAACCCCCCGAAAAACTCACCTCTCCCTGCTCCCAGTGCCGACGGACAAGCCGCGGACAAGCGGCTCCTCCGCCGCCACCTCCTGCGCGTCCCTCTTGACGCGCGCGTGCCCACGCCAGCCAATCACAGACGGCCGGCACGGGCACGTCTAGAGGGGCGCGAGGGAGGCGGCGCCGGCCGCCGCCGAAGATAAGGTAAGGAGTTTGGGGTGTTTGGGGGGGTTTCACCCCGCGGGACATCCCGATCTCGGATGTCCCGCGGGGAGGGAGGTGATCGGCCCGGGAATCTTATAGATTCCTGGGCCGATCACCCGTGGGTGTTGGTCCACTTTAATCACTATGTTTCGAGCAGTTTCTGTTGAGCACAGAATCCAGCAATAGATGGAGGATAGAGTTGATAGAGAAGTAATTGACCAGCCGAGAGTAGACCAGCTTAGAGCTGAAGGGAAGATGAGAGGCGGGTCCAGAGTAGGTTGTGCTGGATGGGTTCAAGAGAAAGTTTTTCTTCTTCTCAGATGGATTATGACAGAATTTTTGAAAGTGGAAGGCAAGATGCCAGAAGAGAGAGAGTGGTTGAAAATGTTTGTTAGGTGTGAAATGACAGCCGGGGGAATGAGATTGGAGGAGATGTGAAGAAATGAAGGTCAGAGGTGTATGTTGTAGGGTGAGAGGAAATGAGGATTTTGGCGACTTCCTTTTCTGTGCCTGGGTCAAAGTTGTACAGGAGAGGTGGGATAGGGAAGAGGACTGAAGACACCAAGTGACTGGGAGCCAATTACTTGATGGATGTCTCCAATCTTCTGTTTGAAATAGGTGGTCAGGTCCTCTGCGCTAATGTCTTATATAGGCGTTTGGACTTTAGGCCTGCGCAGGGAGTGAAAAGTGTCAGAGTTTATGATAGTAAAGGATTGAAATTTGTGGTCGGAGAGATGGAGAGGCTATTAAGATTAGAGACCAAGCTAAATTTGTAAGAAGATCAGATCAAACGTCTTTATACATCTGAGAGTTAGAAATATGTGTTAGGACCACATTCTGAGCACAAGTGAGTACAAGAGTCCTATGGTGTGGATCTCAAAAGATGGTGAGGAGAGTGATGGAGTGTTAGGGGGAAACTAAAGACTTAAAGGAGCCGCAACACTCAACCCTGTTAGCTTGCAGACCAACCTATAATCTGTCTCTAAATCTGGTAAAAACAAGAGGCTCGGTCACACATCTGCAGAAGTATGCTAAGCTGCACCACCAAGCGCCAAGGTGCCTCTATGGGTGCAGTCCTAACTCTAATCTATGAGAGCCCCATTTGAGACATACAATGCAAGAGATAAAAAGGGAGCAGCTTACCTGAGGTTGCCCTAAACCTCATGTGCAAGTCATGGGGTGGAAGGGTCAAGACCTTGCAATACAGCCTAGACCCCACACCCCATGTGCTTGCAGGGGAAAACCTGGAAAGAGCATTGAGGGAAATGAAGTATGCCCATGCCTTTGGTCTGGGGTATGTGAGAAATGTAAGCCACCATAAGATAGGGAAGCAGTGTCTGATTGTTGGATCCAAGCTTCTGTGAGAGTTAGAAGGGTCAAAAAACTAGTTAGGAAAAAGTTGTAACCCTTTTTTTATATGTCTTTTAGTTCAACTGTGCACAGCTAGACAACTAAAGACTGAAACAGCAAAGACAAATAGTGTTTCTTTTCTCTAAATGATGCCAAATAAGCACAAATGTGATAAATAAGGTGGAGGAGCCACAATGATGGGGCCCCCCTGACCTCTTGGACCCCAGTGCAGTCGCACTCTCTGCAACCCCTATATTTACGCCCCTGCCCTGTGATATCTACCAAATTTCACTGCTTAACTATATATAAATAAATATAAACAAAACCAACTAACCAAGATATTTTTTTTAGAAATTTTGAAAGATTAGTTAATTTTAAAAATATGTCATGTTAACATGATTGGGCAGCACTGCAGTGTTGAGAAGTTTCCTGGTCCCTATGATACAGATCACCATGAAGAAAAGGTATCTCCTACATTTGGGGCTCAGAGGGGCTGAAGTATTTGTGCCTGTCTGGCACATGCGGGGGAGGATTTAGATCTGCTTTAACACATCCCCCGCTTACTGCCTAAAAGGTAGGAGTAGCGCTATTGGGGAGCATAGCAGGGCAGGCGCCAGCACTGGACGTACCTGGGCAGGTGCCGGGGGCCTTGCATTTTGGGAGGGCCCAACTCATTCCCTCTACCCTGGGCAGCCCCTATGCAGGACCCAGGAGCGTGCAATAACCTAATACCTGTCAGCCAGGGGCAGATTGGCCATAGGGAGAGGCTTTCTTTCTTTCTGTCCTTCTATTCTTTGTTTCCTTCTTTCATCTGTCCTTTCCGCTATTTACTTTTCTTTCTTTCTTCTTCCCTTCTACTATTTATGTCAGTCCTTCTATTCTTTGTTTCTTTCCTTGTGTTATTTTTTTTCTTTCTTTCCTTCTATCTCTTCTTCCATATGTGCATTCTACCATTCCCTTTCTTTCTTTCTTCTTTCCTTCTATTATTTTCTTCTTTCAGTCTTTCTTTCCTTCTATCTCTTCTTCCATATGTGCATTCTACCATTCCCTTTCTTTCTTTCTTTCTTTCTTTCTTCTTTCCTTCTATTATTTTCTTCTTTCAGTCTTTCTTTCCTTCTATCCCTTACTTTCTTTCCATCTATCTTTGTTTCTTTTCTTCATTTGTTCATTCTGCCACTCCTTTTATTTCTTCCTTTTACTCTTTATTTCCTTCTCTACATTTTACTGCCTTTTTATCTCTATGAATTCTTGCTTTTCTGTCATTCATTTAGTTCCTTTTTTCTTTGTTTCTCCCCCCCCCCTCTCTCTCATTTATTCTATGTATCTGGTCTATGTCTCTTTCCTTTTATTCTTTAGATTTCTTTATTTCCATCTATTCTTTGTTTTTTTTTTCTTTCTTGTTTATTTTTTCTTTTTTGGTCATTCATTAATTTTCTCTTTCTTTCTTTCTTCTTTCCTTCTATTATTTTCTTCTTTCAGTCTTTCTTTCCTTCTATCTCTTCTTCCATATGTGCATTCTACCATTCCCTTTCTTTCTTTCTTCTTTCCTTCTAATATTTTCTTCTTTCAGTCTTTCTTTCCTTCTATCCCTTACTTTCTTTCCATCTATCTTTGTTTCTTTTCTTCATTTGTTCATTCTGCCACTCCTTTTATTTCTTCCTTTTACTCTTTATTTCCTTCTCTACATTTTACTGCCTTTTTATCTCTAAGAATTCTTGCTTTTCTGTCATTCATTTAGTTCCTTGTTTCTTTGTTCCCCCCCCCCTCTCTCTCTCATTTATTCTATGTATCTGATCTATGTCTCTTTCCTTTTATTCTTTAGATTTCTTTATTTATTTCCATCTATTCTTTGTTTTTTTTTCCTTTCTTGTTTATTTTTTCTTTTTTGGTCATTCATTTTTTTCTTTCTTTCTTTCTTTCTTTCTTTCTTTCTTTCTTTCTTTCTTTCTTTCACTTAATTCTTTATTTCTATTTCCTTTTGGCATTCCCTCTGTTTAGAATTTATTCTATACTTTCTTGTTGTCATTCCTTCTATTATTGTTTTTTTTTACTTTTTGTCAATATTTACTATACATTCAACCTTACTACCTTCTAAAGAGTGTCATACCACACCACAAGACACCTTCGCCCAGGGGTCCACATCAACCTGGATCTGGTTCTGCATAGAGATCATTGCTGGCCAGGTCCGGATTAACTGTGGTGGAGGCCCCTGGGCAGAAAGTCGGGTGGAAGCCCCACACTGTGCTCATTTTCTCTTTTTAAAGTAACTATAGTTTTCAGACCAAAGTTTATTTGTATGCAAAACATAAATAAAAGACAATAAAAGACAAAACAGCCTATACTCACCTTAACCCAGCTAATATAGCACTGAGCTGGCCGCAAAAGTGGATCCTCTCCTGTTACCTGTACTCGCCGCTCCCCTGCTGGCCGTTACAACTCTATCTTACGTGTACAGAGGCAGTCATTGTCCTCAATGGGGATTGCTGTACACAGACCACGCCTATCCGCCTGCCTGGCTTCTCATACCAGCGACTAGCAGTGCAGGAGTGGGTGGCTGGAAAGCAAAGCAATTTTGTGCCCTACTGATCAGAGGTCTGTGGACTTTCAAAACTGACAGTTCAGTGAAGTCTAATAGGAGATTTGTGGGAGCATTGCAACCCAAACGCCAGAGTGCACATAAGGGCAAGTGGGTGCTCTGGGCTGAGTTATTGTCCAGACATGAAAAATAAAAATAAGGCTATACTCACCTCTTACCCCAGCCAAGCTCCCCCCCCCCCCCCCCCGCAGATGATATGTACCAAGTACAGTGCTTTGACACTTACCAGATTGCCTGATCCAAGTCCCACAGCACCCAGCCCGATTGTCTGGCGCTATCATAGTATTGACGATGGGGAACAGGAAATGTGCCATAATTCCTGACAGATGGTGGGGGGGGGGGGGGGGGGGGGCGGTCTGTGGTTAATAGTACAGAAGTGTCAGACAATTGGGTTGGATGGCACTGGACTTGGTTTGGGCGATCAGGTGTCAGAGTGCCGGACTAATGCGAACATTTGTGCCTGTAATAGAAGATGCTCACTGGTTGTAATGGGGGGATGGCCCTCACTGCCGGTAATTGGGGATGCCCTTTACTGCCTGTAATGGGGGATGCCTCACACTGCCTGTAATGGGGGATGCCGCTCACTGCCGGTAATTGGGGATGCCCTTTACTGCCTGTAATGGGGGATGCCTCACACTGCCTGTAATGAGGGATGCCCCTCACTGCCTGTAATGGGAGATGCCCCTCACTGCCTGTAATGGGAGATGCCGCTCACTGCCGGTAATTGGGGATGCCCTTTACTGCCTGTAATGGGGGATGCCTCACACTGCCTGTAATGAGGGATGCCCCTCACTGCCTGTAATGGGAGATGCCCCTCACTGCCTGTAATGGGAGATGCCGCTCACTGCCGGTAATTGGGGATGCCCTTTACTGCCTCCAATGGGGGATGCCGCTCACTGCCGGTAATTGGGGATGCCCTTTACTGCCTGTAATGGGGGATGCCTCACACTGCCTGTAATGAGGGATGCCCCTCACTGCTTGTAATGGGAGATGCCCCTCACTGCCTGTAATGGGAGATGCCCCTCACTGCCTGTAATGGGAGATGCCGCTCACTGCCGGTAATTGGGGATGCCCTTTACTGCCTGTAATGGGGGATGCCGCTCACTGCCGGTAATTGGGGATGCCCTTTACTGCCTGTAATGGGGGATGCCTCACACTGCCTGTAATGAGAGATGCCCCTCACTGCTTGTAATGGGAGATGCCCCTCACTGCCTGTAATGGGAGATGCCCCTCACTGCCTGTAATGGGAGATGCCCCTCACTGCCTGTAATGGGAGATGCCCCTCACTGCTTGTAATGGGAGATGCCCCTCACTGACTGTAATGGGAGATGCCGCTCACTGCCTGTAATGGGGGGTGCCACACACTGCCTGTAATGGAGGGATGCCATTCACTGACTGTAATGAGTGAAGCCCCTTAATCCATGTAATGAAGGATGCCCCTCACTGCCTGTAATGGGAGATGCCGCTCACTGCCGGACAATGCCTCTAATGTGGGATGCCACATACTGCCGGGAATGAGGGTTGCCGCATACTGGCTGTAATGGGGGATGTCCCTTACTGACTGTAACGGGGCTCTAATCACGGCAGTATTTAGGATTTGTGCTGCCCTAGGCACTTTTTGGTCATGTGTTCCCCCCTCCCCCCCCCCCCGCACACCTTCTGTGTGTAACCCCAGGGATCGTCCGGTAAACTCACCTCGCCGGTGATCCCACGCCGCATCCCCTCTATACATTTAGTCTGGGCATGTTCCCACACCAGCCACTTCTATATAGTTGTGCAGGTGTGTGGTGGAGAGGTGGCTGTCGGCAATAGAATGTGAACCACTGATTGGCTGAGCATGTGCATGTGATCACAGGAAATGTGATATTACATAGCTCTGGGGATTTCACACGGAGGGGCATCCCAAATTGGGAGTTTTGTCCTTCTTTAACTATAAACATTTTTTTTCCTTTGAAGAACTGGTCTACAAGACTCCTGGTGCCTCTGGGGCATCCTGATTCGGGATGCCACACTGTATGAGCTCCCCTGCTCACAATCAAGCACGTACCTTTCCTGTGGTCCCACGGGTTGAGGCTGCATCCCCGGCATCCCTGTAGAAGAGGCGCGCTCCAGCGTTTGGACATTAGGACTCCAGGGAGACACAGCTTCTCCCGTCTGTTATGCCGGGCTCACTCCAAAGCAATGTGTTACTCCTTGCATTAGTAAGTACATGTATGCACATAAACTGCGCCGTGGAAATAACAGAAAGGTGAGTTGTGTGGGTGATCTGGGGGGTTAACATGGCCTGGCGTCATGGGATGCCCAAGGATAATGGACCTATCACTAGGATAGCAAAAATCCTGGTGATAGGTTCATTTTTAGTGGACCCTACCCTCAGGGCAGCCCAAACCAGGATGTGTAAAAGCCTCTACATTACTGTGAGTACTTACCTCGCCAGCGATCCTATGGCGCATGTGCCTTTGGGCCTCCGGCAGCCAGCCTAACCGCTTATTAATATGAACATCTAGGGAGCACTGTGAGACAGACACGACTGGTTTTTCATATTTTGACGGGAGTAAAAATGGTCATTGCTAGTGCGTGGAAATCACAAGATTTAAGGTTTAGCGAGTTTATCAACGGGCAGGCTGATTCATCACTAGCGGCAGGTAGCGACAGATGAGCGTCTGTAGCAGGCATTTTCAGAGCGCCCGCTAGTAGTCGCAGTGCTCGGCCGTGAGTCGCTAGTTTATAGCGACTCAGTCGCTGTTCAGTAATGTTGAATACATTGTGAGGAGTCGCTATTTGACCAGTACAGCGCTGTATGGGAGCGCATGTTAGCGACTGCTTATAGCGACCGACTCACACCATATTCAGCAAAAAAACAGCCTCACAAATCTCTGGCACTGAAAAATACTTGTTTGAAGCCCAGAGCGCAGGAGGCGGTGTGTTTAAAGTGTGTTTTCCAGCATCTATCCACTAGTAACAAAGCAAAAACATATGGAATTACATTGTAACAACATTGTAACATGAACACTTTAATGGCAGACCTGTAATGTCATTTCTGAGGAAATATATAAAAAATGAAAAAATTGTGAAAAAACTGCTTTTTCAATGCCAGAAGAGGTCACAGAATTATTTGAGATTTTTTTCCCCCCAAAAAAACAACATAAACCCTGTTTAAAGAGAAGAAAATTATCGTCCATTGAAATGTATAGGAGAGCGACAGGTAACGAGAGGTCATGCTCACTGGCTGTAATGAGGGATGCCATTTACTGGCTGTAATGAGGGATGCCGCTCACTGGCTGTAATGAGGGATGCCATTTACTGGCTGTAATGAGGGATGCCGCTCACTGGCTGTAATGAGGGATGCCGCTCACTGGCTGTAATGAGGGATGCCGCTCACTGGCTGTAATGAGGGATGCCGCTCACTGGCTGTAATGAGGGATGCCGCTCACTGGCTGTAATGAGGGATGCCGCACACTGCCTGTAATAGGGTGATTGGGGGATAGGGATTTTAACACACTATTTGGTTCAGAATATTTTTTTTCTTATTTTTGTCCTCTCAACCCTAGGTGTGTCTTATGAAGCAAAAATATGGTATATGTGTATATATATGTATATATATGATGTGACATTAAGATACTATACTGAGCCAGGAACAGTACAGCAGGGCCCATGTGCCCCAAAAAGTTTTTTTAAACCCGGTCCACCCCTGGAGGCAGATGTAGGTAAGTTTAAGGTAATCTTATGTAAATCTCCACTTGTGTCTGTGTGTGTGTATGTGTGTGTGTGTATAATATAATAATATGTAATATATTACACACAATGTAATGGATTGCTGTGTGTGACGCACATACCAGTGATAGAGATATAGATAAGACTGGTAAGGATGGGTAATCAGGGTCTGTCAGCCTTATCCCCCTTATATGTTCATTAAAAGCAGGGTCACGGGAGTCACCTACCCCCCCCCCCATGTTGTGCTCCAGCTCCTCAGCAGATACCCCCCCCCCCGCGGTGTAATTATTATACGGGTAACTGAGCCTCTGCTGGAAATAATGAGCTGTCATCCACTGAGAGAATCTAGAGTTACACTGGGAAGCTGATAAGAGGGCCGGGCTCTCTCCCATGACAATTCCTGTACTGTATCCTGGTGCACCACAACTCCCACACTGACCTGAGATGCCGAGGAAGGAGCCCCAACATTTCCCATGATAAAATCCTTAATGTGGAATTGCTCCATTACATCCTAAAAGAAGGGAGCAATGATTTATTTGTGCTTTACATCTAGGCATGGCCGCTCTTTTGGGGTGTGCGGGCTGTGAGACCTTTCCGTAAGAGGGCGCTGGGAAACTTCAGACACTCCTAAGCTGTCAGCAGGCTCCTCATTTCCACATTACCATCATCTCTTCCACCTCTTTTCCAGGTTTATTCATGATTTATTCTTGCTTTCTTCGGCTCTTTGTTTATCTTCTTTTTTTTTATTCTTCTTTCCTTTCCCTGTCTTCAGCCCTCTTTTTTTATGGAACTGTTTATCTTTCTCTCTTACCTTATCTCTTTGTTTTCATTTCTTCCACATTCACCCTATCTCACATTTCCACTCCTCCCCATTTCTGTCCCCTTTTATTTACAGTACCTTGTTCCCTTCTCTTCATCTTCCTTTCTCTTTATATTCTCTCTCCCCATATCTCCCTGTCTTTCTTTTCCACCTCCTCTGCTCTTTATTCTATCTTTCTTTTTCCCCTCTTTCCTATCTTGTCCCATTCATCTCTCTCTGTCACTCACATGTCCTGTCTCTCTTTCTACAACACTCCCTCTATCTCTCTCTCTTAAAATGTTCCCTCAATCTCCCTCTTTTGTCCCATTCCTCCTCCTCTCTCTATCTTTCGCCCTCTGTTTAAACCTGCTCTACATCTATCTTTCTTTAAACCTTCCCTCCTTCTCTTTTTTCCACATCCCTCCTTTTCTCTTTCTCCATTTACCACATTATCTCCTTCTTTCTCTCATGTTGTCTACATATTCTTTCTTTGTAATTCCCATGTTCTATTTCCCTGTGTTTCACATTCCCTTTTTCTTCCATTCTTTCTAGATTTAGTTAAAGTCCTTACATTTGCAGATGACACTACTATCATTGATCTCATTAAGGACAACAAAGAAAGATTATTGCAAAGAAATAGAGAGGATCAACTAAGTCCTGAATGCAAACAAACTGTGGAAATGGTGGTGAATTTTAGAAAGAAACCCCATAACAATCTACCTATACAAATTTATAGCGGAGACGTGCAGGTGGTCAATGAGATGGGGAGGCCGATTCATTAATAGCGACATGTAGCGACAGTTGAGCGACTGTAGCGGCATTTTCAGAGCGCCCGCTAGTAGTCGCTGTGCTTGGCCGTTGTTCGGTAGTTGATAGCGACTCAGTCGGTTTGCCGTAATGTTGAATATTGGATGAGGAGTCGCTATTTGACAGGTTCCGCGATGTATGGGTGCGCATGATAGCGACTGGCCCTAGCGACCGGCTCCCACCATATTCATTAAAAAATCACGCTCAAAAAATTCAAGCGCTGTGAAATGCATGTTTAAACCCCAGAGCGCTGGCGGCGATGGGTTAAAAGTAGTTTTTTAACCCCCAAACAACCATATTTTTGGAAACCAAAAAGAACAAGTTTTTTAAATAATTTAGTAATATGAATACATTAATATCAGACCTGTAATATCAATTCTGTACAATTTATTTTTTTAATTTTTTTCCCTTAAGAAAATTATCTAAAATGGCAGAAGTGGTCACAGAATTTTTCACATTTAAAAAAAAATAATAATAATAATAATAACAATTAATTATGAATATTTAAAGATTGTTCCATTGAAATGCATTGGAGAGCGCCAGGTAGCGAGAGGTCATACCTGTCGCTGTTCAAGGTCGGACGCTGGCGCTGTGGGCTGAGGCTGGAATAATGATGAATGAGTCGCTATATGGCGCTATCTCAGTCGCTAAGCAGGATTGGCTTGATAAATGTGTGATTGTGGTGGGGAGCCGGCGTTCTCGTGGCGGGGCCCGTCATTACCGGCCGCTCACCAGTCGCTACCTGTCGCTATTCCTTCATAAATAAGGGCCTAAATTCCTGGGATGCGTAATGGTGCTTAAAAAGGTCCAGCAAAGGCTCTTCTTTTTAAGAGTTATAAAAAAGTGGCCTGTCAAAGAAACTGCTGGTGCTATTCTGCAATTCGATTATTGGGGCAACCTCATGCTTTTCCTTCACCGTCGGTTCGGAGGGGGATCATCGAATGACCAAAAGAAGCTGCAAAGGACTATAAAAATGGCAGAAAAAGGCATCTGCCTTCCACTCACATCTATTGGTGAAATGTTTGCTGGGTTCATTCCTGGGCAATCCGGATTATTGATGATCCCTCGCACCCGGGTAACTCTCTCTTTCAGCTCTTCCCCTCAGATCCCACCTTGCAAAACTCAAAAGGTTCCAGAAGAGCTATTTTCCCATTACCAGAAATCCCCAAAACACAGAAATGTCAAGTGAATTCCATCTATATTGTGCTAATGTACTTGCCGAAAAAGAACCTATTCTGCCTTTCCTTCTTTCTCTTTCCCACATTCCCTCTTTTTTCACATTCCTTTATTCTCTGTCTCTCTTCTGCATTCTCTTCTTCTCTTACTCTCTTTTTCACATTCCTTCCTCCTTGGTCTCTTTTCCACATCCCGTTTTCTATATTTTCTACATTTCTTCCTTCTCCCTCTCTCTCACATTTTATTCACTCTTCCTCTATTTTCCACATTCCCTTCTTCTCCCTCTCTCTCCCACATTCTCTTCTTCTCTCTGTCTTTTTCCACATTCACCCTTCCTCTATTTTCCACATTTCCTTCTTCTCCCTCTCTCTCCCACATTCTCTTCTTCTCTCTGTCTCTTTTCCACATTCACCCTTCCTCTATTTTCCACATTTCCTTCTTCTCCCTCTCTCCCACATTCTCTTCTTCTCTCTGTCTCTTTTCCACATTCACTCTTCCTCTATTTTCCACATTTCCTTCTTCTCCCTCTCTCCCACATTCTCTTCTTCTCTCTGTCTCTTTTCCACATTCACCCTTCCTCTATTTTCCACATTTCCTTCTTCTCCCTCTCTCCCACATTCTCTTCTTCTCTCTGTCTCTTTTCCACATTCACTCTTCCTCTATTTTCCACATTCCCTCCTTCCTACTTTCTCTCTCTCTTCCACATTTCCCTTTTCTCTCCGTTTCCCACAATACCTCTTTCTTTCTTTCTTTTCTACATGTTCTTGTGATATTCCTCTTTTCGGGGTTACTGCAGGAGATCAGAGCGGGGGTCCAACCCTCTGAAACAGCAGCACATACATAAACCTTTTGAGACATTGTTGTGCTAGGATCGGCCTGTTTACATGTCTGCCGTGTTTTTATCCAGTTTATTTTCTATATTCCTGCAGTTCCCAGCTTACAGGAAGTTTACATTTGAGCTGCTGGAGCTTCTGATACATTCCATACATCTGTGAATAGTCCCATGTCTCTATGCTGGGCCAGTTAAGATGACTTCCTATGATATTTTAGTTTTGTCTGATAAATCTGTTTTTAATATGAAGGTTGATACACATACATTTATATGGGACGTTATATTTATTCAGGGATATATATTACAGATACAAGGTACTATAGTAAAAGCGTTGATTTCTAAAAGTGTTGATTTTTCTTCAGGGGCGTACATAGGTTTCACAGGGCTCCATAGTAAAGGTGAGAGTGGGTCCCCCCTAAAAAAGACTTAACCCTCAGCATTAAATGACTAAGGCCCTTATTTATGAAGGAATAGCGACAGGTAGCGACTGGTGAGCAGCCGGTAATGACGGGCCCCGCCACGAGAACGCCGGCTCCCCACCACAATCACACATTTATCAAGCCAATCCTGCTTAGCGACTGAGATAGCGCCATATAGCGACTCATTCATCATTATTCCAGCCTCAGCCCACAGCGCCAGCGTCCGACCTTGAACAGCGCCAGGTATGACCTCTCGCTACCTGGCGCTCTCCAATGCATTTCAATGGAACAATCTTTAAATATTAATTGTTATTAATGTTTTTTTTTTTTTTTTTTAAATGTGAAAAATTCTGTGACCACTTCTGCCATGTTAGATAATTTTTTTAAGGGAAAAAAAAATTAAAAAAAGATGTACAGAATTGATATTACAGGTCTGATATTAATGTATTCATATTACTAAATTATTTAAAATATATATTTTTTTTGGTTTCCAAAAATATGGTTGTTTGGGGGTTAAAAAGCTACTTTTAACCCATCGCCGCCAGCGCTCTGGGGTTTAAACATGCATTTCACAGCGCTTGAATTTTTTGAGCGTGATTTTTTGATGAATATGGTGGGAGCCGGTCGCTCTGACCAGTCGCTATCATGCGCTCCCATACAGCGCGGAACCTGTCAAATAGCGACTCGTAACCTTGTATTCAACATTACTGCACACCGACTGAGTCGCTGTCAACAACCGAACAACGGCCAAGCACAGCGACTACTAGCGGGCGCTGTGAAAATACCGCTACAGTCGCTCAACTGTCGCTACATGTCGCTATTAATGAATCGGCCTCTTACAGTGAAGTAGTGGAAGTAAGTACCAATCTTGGACTGGTCCACCAGGTTACCGGGGAATCCCCCGTTAGACCCCTGAACTGAGGGGCCCCCCAAACTCTAAAAGCGGTGGCTCACTAAGTGATAGCATATACTGTCCATTTTTATAGGGTAGGAGCAGTAGGCCATACGGGATGTCATTGTTCTATGGCATGAGAGCACAGGTTTTCTACTCACACACAATAAAGTTAGGTTTAATGTCTGTGTTCATGGACCCTACAAATAAGCCAGTAATATCGGCATGTAACTGTAAGGTGGGCCCACAGAGTCCACTGCCAGAGAATGTTGCAGATTAGAGTTATAGGTAGTTTTGCTGCTTTGGGGTTTGGGTTGGTGAGGCCTGGTGTGGTCTGTTTGTTCCTGGAGAAGCGTGTTTCCCCGAAAGTGCCCAAAGTGCATTTTAGTTCCACCCTGCATAGCCTATGGTGTGCCTCAGGACTGAATTTTAAGGGGTGCGCGGCCCGGGGCCTCCACCATTTGCCCTGCAAAGGGGGCCTCCACCAACCTTTGGGTTATGGTCTGGTCCAAGAGGCTTTTCAGTCTTTGGTCTGATGGGCCAGCAACAAAGCTATCAGCGGCATTGGGGCCCCCCCTCGTTTGGGCAAGCCTTTTTTTATTTCAGCAAACCTGCAGCCAAATCCACCACAGGGCAGGACGGAGAGTCTAAACCAGCAAAGCCACCATCAGCAACGCTACAGTGATGGGTGCAGAGCTGTCACTGCACATAAGCCACCAAGCACAGCCGTTGGCAGCTCAATGCAGGGAACTGTTTTCTGCTGGACCAGCTGGCCGACTACACCCCCCACCCAGAATGGCAAAGCAGGAGTTCCTGAGCAGCACACCCCTGCACAAGGGTGGCACAAGGGACTCGATCTGACGTTCCAGGAAGTGGGCGGATGCCAGACAACCACCAATCAGTTACTTGGCTGGACTATTATTTTAAAGGAAAAAAAAATACTGCATCTGGTGCCTCCACTAGATTTGTGCCCAGGGGCCTCCACCACACTTAATCCGGCCCTGCTGCTCCTTGTAGATACTGCTGTGCTCTCAGTCCGCTGCTGTTGCCACAAGTGCTGCTTATTGGGAGGTCACCTTGTATGGGGCCCCATTCAACCACAGGCCCGGTAGCAGTTGCCTCCCCTGCCTCTATGGTATGTATGCCCATGTTTCTCCCATATTTACCCGTTGGGAATAGTTTAAAATGAGCCATTTCAAAGCATCTCAAAATCTCTGGTTAAATGTACTGTAAATACCTTATTGTATTTTAATCAAAGCCACTTCCATTGCTTCAATTTTCTGGGTTGTGGCTGAGCTGAGAAGGACATGGCACAGCTTCTTCTGAGACTTGAGCATGCTCCGTGGTCGGAAACCGATGCAGGACCACTGACTTGTCATGCTCGCTCACAACCAGGCAAAAGTAGTCCGCTACTCTGTCCCTTGCTTAGAGCACAAAGCGACACAGTGGCCGTTAGACCACTTTTTTGTGTGGTCCGGAAAAATGAGGACAAACTTTGGAGAGTTACTACAGATTCTACCAGGCAATGCAAAAAAGGAGGAGGCACATGGAACAGGCTTCAGCTCAGCTGCTTGCTGCCTTGTTATTGTCATTGCCTGGACTGTCCCTTTAAAGCAGATCTACACCCTTCTAGATGTTATTTTCATCTACATTTCACCCCTATATAATGACCTGTCCCTATAGGGTGGCAAGCAGTGATAGCATCACATCAGTGTCCTGAAACTGAGAGCTCAGTCAATAAGAATGCGTCAGTGCCGCTCAGTCACCATGATCACTTCCCTGCGCCAGGAGTGGATTCGCCATTGCTGATTGTAGCTCTGATTGCTGGACACCCTGACTGTAGTTTCTAGTATTGGTAGAACCCAGTTCTGCAATCAGTTAACCTGTTCCATGGCCTTCCTAGGTTTCCTTCTTATTCTGATTTGAATGAATTTCCATAAATGTGACAATGTGAAGCTGTTGCAGACACAGCCATGAAGGCATTGCTGCCAGTAAGTAAGATTTCCATACCTACCAACTTTTCAGCGTGGGAAAGAGGGACACACCCCCTCATCGAGGGATGGATAGGAGATTAATAAATTAAGAAAAATATAACAGTTAAAACAATAGAAACATTTAAAATACTTTAAATCACTTTTATGCAGATGACACTCAGATCTACCTCTCTGGCCCGAATCTCTCTTCTCTCCTCTCTCGCCTTCCTGACTGTCTAACAGCCATCTCTTCCTTCATGACATCTCGCTCCCTTAAACTGAACATGGACAAAACAGAACTGGTCCTTTTCCCACCATCTCACTCCCCTCCCTTCTCTAACACCACAATCTCTGTAAATAATCTTACAATAACTGTAACTCATCAAGCTCGATGCCTGGGTGTCATTCTGGACTCCTCTCTATCATTCACACCTCACATTCACTCCCTGGCCACCTCCTGTCGTCTCCAATTCAAATATCTCCCGCATCCGTCCCTTCCTCTCACCTGTCACCACTAAAATGTTAGTGCATGCCCTGGTCATATCCCGACTGGACTACTGCAACACCCTCCTCTGTGGTTTGCCAACAAACAGACTGGCTCCCCTCCAATCTATTCTAAACTCTGCTGCTCGCCTCATCCATCTCTCCTCTCGCTTCTCCAGTGCTGTCCCCCTCTGTCAATCCCTCCACTGGTTACCTGTCTCCCAGAGAGTTCAGTTCAATAACCTACAAAGCTCTCTCTAACCAGGCCCCTTCCTAAATTTCTTCTCTGATCCAGCATTACCAACCCAAGCGCAACCTCTGCTCGGCTTCTGACATTCTCCTGTCCTCCTCCTTGGTCACCTCCTCGCACTCCCGCCTTCAAGACTTCTCCCGTGCCTCCCCACATCTCTGGAATGCACTTCCCCGCTCAATATGTTGCCCTCCATCACTCCAAGCCTTTCAAAGTGCCCTCAAAACTCAGTTCTTCAGACAAGCATTTAACCTGGCTTAAGCAATTCCCATAACCTTCAAATGGCACATGCAGCCCAACTCTACCACTTGTGATCCCTACCTTTGTCTCCATCCCCACCCTTTAGACTGTAAGCTTGCAAGGGCAGGGCTCTCCTTCCTATTGTCTCCTGTGCTCACAACACCTGGTTTGAACCTCGTGGCATCTAATTTTTGTATTGTTCCCTGTACTATATGTTTTACCTTGTCTGTAATCATCTTGTAAAGCACTACGGAAGATGATGGTGCTATATAAATAAACATTAATAATAATAATAATAATAATAATAATTAATAGGCAAATTAATCATTTATTGCTGCAGATCTGCACATTAAACCTCAAAGAGGGACAGAGAAGAACAAAGAAGGACACTGGGGACATGGACTCAAAAGAGGAACAGTCCCCCTAAATCAGGGACAGTTGGGAGGTATGGATTTCTGCTGAAATGGCTTCAGCAAACCTATTACGGTATGTTATGGGCATTGGCTAGTTTTATACAAAAAAATGCTGACCCAAGACATAAATAGAGGCTTATCAGTGGTGGGCTGCCATAGGTTAGGCGTGCCTGGATTCCCTGAAATCATGGGAGCGGGTGAGAAGTCACAGGGATACCATCAGGCCCAGCGGCTGGGCTCCCCAAGCCAAGCACAAAGAAGCCCTGTCTATACTGCCAGGAATAAGGAAAAGCAACTTACTGAGCCTTCCTCCGGCAGCCTATCCATGGTTTGCAGCAGGTGTGCCCGCAGCAAAGAACTGGACCAATCGCAGATAGGTCACACAGGTACATAAAACAGGTCATGTATGATGCATATTACATATGTTAGAGCCAGAGTAGTTTCTAGGCAAAATACTGCTCCATGTGGGAATTCAAAATTCTGCCCCCTTCAAATCCTGTGGTGCTGCTGTTCCATACAGGTATGTATTTCTTAATAGCAGATAATGCCCCCTCCCCTGGACGGAGCCCAATATGGGGGATCAGAGACCTGCACCAATACTAGTGTCTCTAACTCACCCAGAAAACAGGATGGCTGGGATAAAGGGGCCCCCGATAGCGATTGCCCTTCTCGCCCTCCCCCCTAGAAACAGCCCTGATTAGAGCCTCATGACCCATAATAAACAGACACAAATGATCTCCTCTTTCTTTATTATTACCAGGCCTACTAGAGCCTCGAGCTTCACATTTCACCGACAATAAATCCATAAATTCTTCATATAATGTTAGCTGCATAGAAATTTCTCTTTATCGTAAAACCTCTCATCACCCACAATATTTAGTGATAATCTATCATTTTAAAGAACATGTAAAAAATATATTTCCGCCATGTTGCTGACGTAGTAAATGGCCTTGGCTGTCCATGGCGCCATAGTTGCTTTGTACAATCAGCACGTCATATTGGTCCTAAAACCCATCCAAGGGTTACAGGTCTTCTAGATAAGATGACCGAGGAGCTTCTCTTCATCAGTTCTAAGTCTCCTTTTGTAAGACTAGGACCTATCTACCATGCAGAATCCCAAAGAGGAAACCTTGCCTGGCTTGGTCAGTAAGACAAACGGGTTGACATCAGTCGGGTCCTCGTGTCTTATATTAGTCATTATAAACTGTTTTGCAACCATCTTGTTGGTAATAACCTAGCGTAATGTCATAACAATGTGTCTGCCCGTTCCCAGGGTGGGCACTCATACAAAACATCTGCAGTGTAACCACTGTCATTGTACCACTGGTCTGCCACTGGTTCTTCCTTCAATTCTTGCCAAGATGGGTGGTGTTCAGGCAGAAACCATTGGCTCTCCACTATGGCTGGCTCCTGCTGGACCATTTCCAGTCCAGGGTTGGTTATCACTGAGGCACTGGACTCAGAAGAGTCCATCTCTCCTCCCTCCCAAAACATGGATATTAAGGCAGTCTGTAGATCCAAGTCATCAAAATTGTTGCCATTTAGAGGATCTTCAGGAGTAAACATTCCATTCCCATGTCTTTCTGGGACTCTAAGAGCTGGAAGAACAGGACTTGCTTTTTGTTGCCTTCGAGACTGCTTGTATCCGCAGGAGGAACGCTGGTTTGGGTGGCTGTTTGCTGGAGAAGATGTTTGGTACGGATGGTGGAGGGTCACCTTGTTACACCTTGGATGGTCAAGGTGGGTGGCTGGCATCCTTCTCCTCTTCAGCACCCCGTTCACAAACATATCAGCATATCGGGGATCCATCTGCCAAAATCCACCCTTTCCAGGCTCGTCCTTCCCCCTTGGGACCTTCATAAAGCATTTATTTAGAGAGAGGTTGTGACGGATGGAGTTCTAAAACACAAAACAAAAGCAGTTAGTACATCATTGCTTTTCTGAAGTTGTTCACTGCCCTCCACTATATGCTTTGAAATTGTACATGAAGAAAATGAAAGCTTTCCAAGAATAATTGGGGGGGCTCTGCTTATGCTAAGGTCCCTCACCCCTGAGTAGCTGGGTGATGCTGCCAGTTCGGTGGTGGCCCGGTTTTCAAAGAAAAGAGCAGGGAAGTTTTTCTTTGAAAATTTACAGTGTAGCAGGACCTATCGGAAAAGGTGAGTTTACTGTATTTACCGACGGCCAGGGGGGTGTCGCACAGCATTAAGAAGTTTCTCAGTATAAAGGAAACCTCAATAGCTGGTCGGTCCTTTCCCCACCACTTTTATTATATGTGGGCAACAATAGTAGGAAAAAGTCTTTCACACCCTGATAGACCATATGAGGATGGGCAGATTAAGTGGATGAAAATCCACTCGGCACGGTCCTGAAATCTAAAAGCTGATGGTAAACTCCCTATAATGAAGACCTGATTCTGGGAGCAGGCCGGCAGGCTGCCACGAATCGCTGTGAAACGTAAAGAGATCAGTCAATCGCCAATCTCCAAAGTGCCACCGGGAGCGGCTTAGGCACTGGAAAAACCCAGTTTCTTTGAAAACCAGGCCTTTGTTAAAGTTGCGAATCACAACGAAACGCGTCAGGCAGGATATGGCATTGTCTTTTTGATCGCTGAGGATACCTTCTGAGTCTGTTAACTGACGGCTGTCATTGCTGATAGTGTTAGGAGAAACACTTCACCTGTGTGTTTATTCGTTTGGATTTTATATGCGCTTGTTTCCAGTGTGTTCTGTAAGTGCAATATTTTTATTAAATTTGATATATTTGCCATACAGAGTTGCACTAGGTTGTTGTTATTTTTTTCTCTCCTTCTGAGTCTATGGTCTGAGGTCTACTTTGGACTAAAAGTCATCTACTTTGAAGACTACCCAGTCATTGGAGATTTATGAAGCATTGGATTGCATCTTATTTGATTGTGACAAGTCTTCTATTAAATCATTTCTGGTAAGCAGTATTTATGGAGGGTGGAGGATTTCACTGCACATCATAGTGGATTGCATGCACCGTGGGATTCCCTCACCATACTACTATATGAAAGAGACTTTTCTAAGAGGCTGATTCATTAATAGCGACAGATAGCGACAGATAGCGACTGTTGAGCGACTGTAGCGGTATTTTGACAGCGACCGCTAGTAGTCGCTGTGCTTGGCCATTGTTCGGTGGATGATAGCGACTCAGTCGGTGTGCTGTAATGAGCCTAGTGAGCCTGTTGTATGGGAGCGCATGATAGCGACTGGACATAGCGACCGGCACCCACCATATTCATTAAAAAATCAGCCTTAAAAATTCATAGCGCTGTGAAATGCATGTTTAAATCCCAGAGCGCAGTAGGCGATGTGTTAAAAGTCGTTTTTTAACCCCCTAGCCACCCCAAAAAAAATGGAATGATTTTGAAATAATATTCAAACCTGAATAGTTTAAAATCAGACCTGTAATATCAATTCTGCCAAAAAAAAAAAAAAAAATTTTATAAATCCCCAAAAAATACATTTTCAAAGGAAGAAGTGTTCACAGATTTTTTTTTTTGAAATGTAAACAAAAAAAATGTATTAAAAAATAATTATTAATTAAAATACATTCTGCCATTGAAATGCATTGGAGAGCGCCAGGTAGCGAGAGGTCATACCTGTCGCTGTTCAAGGATGTTCGCTGGCGCTGTGGGATGAGGCTGGGATAATGATGAATGAGTTGCTATGTGGCGCTATCTCAGTCGCTAAGCAGTATCGGCTTGATAAATGTGTGATTGTGGAGGGGAGCCGGCGTTCTAGTTGCGGTACCTGGCTTTACTGGCCGGCTCCCCAGTCGCTATCTGTCGCTATTCCTTGATAAATAAGGCCCTTAGATTATGACATTTTTTGCTCTGTGTTTTGTATATACATTGTTCTTTGAAAACCAGGCCACCACTGAACCGCCAGCATTGCCCAGCTGCTTGGGGAGCAGCGATTCAGCCTGCATCTGCTCCCAGTATGAGGTCCCCATTAGAGTCCTATGTGGCCTTGTATTGGAATTAGTAATAGTAGCTGTTTTCGCTTAACCTGCTCTGCTCACAATAACATTGCAATGATCCATTTTTGTGGAGCTAAAGGGAGATTATTTGAGTTCTAAGCTGTATTATTCAAGGGCTGTGTAAATCAGACACTAGCGCATATTACCACTCATCCATGTCCACATAATAATAATATGGTGGAAAAAAGAGAGAGAGCGCAGGAGAGAAGGTAAAAAGAAAAGATGACACATAGAAGGTTAAAATAGAGGGAGACATTAAGAATAAGACTGGAGTAATAAGCGTGGACTAAGCATGGACTTCTTTTCTGCACCAAAAATTCCTAGAGCATGTGACCAGTAATTAAAGAGGTCCAAAACCAACCCTGGAGTTCTATGAGACTCCAGGGCAGGCATACTCGCTCCTGATCGGGGGTGCCCCGCTGTGTGAAACCCCCCATGTCGCTCACAAATTCGCCTTCGTTCCCAGTCTAACGGCGTATGCGCGAGCAGCGGGCGCATCCCCGCTATCCTTCTAGCAGGATGCGTGCCTGCCACCAGGCATTTGTGAATGGTCGGCCCTGTTAGAGGGAAGCGGGGGATGCGGCATTCAGCGCGCTCGGATCCGCTTGTATTAGACAAGCTCCTGGACGAAGCGGATCTGAGCGTGCTGATTGGACGAGCGGCCGCGCATGTGTCGTAGGACCGAGAAGAGGTGAGTTTCGGGGGATTTCACACCCCTGATCGGGGTGCCCTGGGAGCAAAGGACCAAAACCCAGGATAGTCAAAATCCTGGGTTTTGGTCCACTTTAAGCTCTCTCAGACAGCATACACCACTGACTATCAAATGGGGGGTTTTAGGGAAGAAAAATGACAAAACGTTATTTTCTTGACTGGAGGTCCGCTTTAAGACAAGTACACAAGCATCAATTTTTTTGTCAGTTAATTTGTGTATAATGACAGGCCTGGATACTAGCAAATGAAACTAAAGATCATCAGAAAAAAGGACTGGATTTGTTTTAGATGAAACAGAAATGGGTGGATGTGTCCAGACTTTGTGTAGAAGGACTGAGATGAGCATCGGATCCTCCCACATCAGGGACACACGTGGAGGCTGATTCATTACTAGCGCCAGGTATCGGCAGATGAGTGTCTGTATAGCGGCACTTAGAACGACCGCTGTAACAGAGCGCCTCAGTCGCTGTAGTAACCGGGCCGGCATTGATGAATATGATGTATGTTGGGCTCTCTAACACCAGTACAGCGCTGCAGGGAGCGAGAGGTAGCGCCAGCTCAGTGCGTCTGACACTCGGCGCTCCACACCATCCTTATCAAAAAAGGACACACACAGCGTCGGCGCTCTAAAGCTGGGCGCTGTAGCATAGAGCGGCAGACGCTGTGTGATTAAAGTCTGTTTTTGAACACATATCCACCAGTAACAAAGCAAAACACATGGAATGACATTGTTTTAACACTGTGACAATAACACTTTAGTGCCAAACCTGTAATGACAATTCTGCATAAAAATATAAAAAGTCAAAAAAGTTTCTAAAAGTGATTGTTTGCAGCCAGGAGACGTCACACAATGATTAGAGAAAAAAAAAAATGTGTTTGAAGGGGTTAGATTTAATGAAATTGATAGTTGTACTGTGTCTAGTTTTATATGACATAAGCCTTTATACTTTATATATATATTATATAATAGATCATAGACATCCTTATAAAATTGTTATAAATTATATATATATATATATTATATCAGATATACCAAAAGCGTTTATAGATATCTTCGATAAAAATTATTGAAAAGAAAAAAAAAATTAAAAAATTCAAACACGCTGTTTAAACACAAGCAAATGAACAGCCATTAAAATGTATGGGAAAGCGACACTGAGCGTAAGGTAATACCTGAAATCTAGAGCACTGGCGCTGTACACTGAGCTGACTGTAATAATACATGTGACGCTACATGGCGCTGTTAGAATCGCTCACCAGATTCACTTTCTTAAATGTGGTTTTGCGTACAGCGCCCGGCGTTCTCCAGATGCTGCCTGCCGCTACGAAGCACTACCTGGCGCAGGGCCGGCGTCAGCACACGGCAAGCCCGGTCAGCTGCCGAGGACCCCACCCCCCAGGGGGGCCCACTGACAGCTGGCACCATGTGGTTAAAGAACTGCACACACTTCCTTTCTCTGTCTCTCTGCTCCATCCATCCTTGTCTCCCCAGCTCTGACCCATTGCTTGTATGTCCGCCTCATCCATCCCTATCCCCTGAGCCCTGACCCATATTCATTGAGCCCTGACCCATTCATCCCTATCCACTGAGCCCTGACCCATTCATCCCTATCCACTGAGCCCTGACCCATTCATCCCTATCCACTGAGCCCTGACCCATTCATCCCTATCCCTTGAGCCCTGCCCCATCCATCCCTATCCCCTGAGCCCTGACCCATTCATCCCTATCCCCTGAGCCCTGCCCCATCCATCCCTATCCCCTGAGCCCTGACCCATTCATCCCTATCCCCTGAGCCCTGACCCATATTCATTGAGCCCTGACCCATATTTCCCTATCCACTCAGCCCTGCCCCATCCATCCCTATCCCCTGAGCCCTGACCCATTCATCCCTATCCCCTGAGCCCTGACCCATTCATCCCTGTCCCCTGAGCCCTGACCCATTCATCCCTATCCCTTGATCCCTGACCCATTCATCCCTATCCCTTGATCCCTGACCCATTCATCCCTATCCCTTGAGCCCTGACCCATTCATCCCTATCCCTTGATCCCTGACCCATTCATCCCTATCCCCTGAGCCCTGACCCATTCATCCCTATCCCTTGATCCCTGACCCATTCATCCCTATCCCCTGAGCCCTGACCCATTCATCCCTATCCCTTGATCCCTGACCCATTCATCCCTATCCCCTGAGCCCTGACCCATTCATCCCTATCCCCTGAGCCCTGACCCATTCATCCCTATCCCTTGAGCCCTGACCCATTCATCCCTATCCCTTGAGCCCTGACCCATTCATCCCTATCCCTTGAGCCCTGACCCATTCATCCCTATCCCCTGAGCCCTGACCCATTCATCCCTATCCCTTGAGCCCTGACCCATTCATCCCTATCCCCTGAGCCCTGACCCATTCATCCCTATCCCCTGAGCCCTGACCCATTCATCCCTATCCCCTGATCCCTGACCCATTCATCCCTATCCCTTGAGCCCTGACCCATTCATCCCTATCCCTTGAGCCCTGACCCATTCATCCCTATCCCCTGAGCCCTGACCCATTCATCCCTATCCCTTGAGCCCTGACTCATCCATCCCTATCCCCTGAGCCCTGACCCATTCATCCCTGTCCCTTGAGCCCTAACCCATTCATCCCTATCCCTTGAGCCCTGACCCATCCATCCCTATCCCCTGAGCCCTGACCCATTCATCCCTATCCCTTGATCCCTGACCCATTCATCCATATCCCCTGAGCCCTGACCCATTCATCCCTATCCCTTGATCCCTGATCCATTCATCCCTATTCCCTGAGCCCTGACCCATTCATCCCTAACCCTTGAGCCCTGACCCATTCATCCCTATCCCTTGAGCCCTGACCCATTCATCCCTATCCCTTGAGCCCTGACCCATTCATCCCTATCCCTTGAGCCTTACCCATTTATCCCTATCCCCTGAGCCCTGACCCATTCATCCCTATCCCTTGAGCCCTGACCCATTCATCCCTATCCCCTGAGCCCTGACCCATTCATCCCTATCCCTTGAGCCCTGACCCATTCATCCCTATCCCCTGAGCCCTGACCCATTCATCCCTATCCCTTGAGCCCTGACCCATTCATCCCTATCCCCTGAGCCCTGACCCATTCATCCCTATCCCTTGAGCCCTGACCCATTCATCCCTATCCCCTGAGCCCTGACCCATTCATCCCTGTCCCTTGAGCCCTAACCCATTCATCCCTATCCCTTGAGCCCTGACCCATCCATCCCTATCCCCTGAGCCCTGACCCATTCATCCCTATCCCTTGATCCCTGACCCATTCATCCATATCCCTTGAGCCTTGACCCATTCATCCCTATCCCCTGAGCCCTGACCCATTCATCCCTATCCCTTGATCCCTGATCCATTCATCCCTATCCCCTGAGCCCTGACCCATTCATCCCTAACCCTTGAGCCCTGACCCATTCATCCCTATCCCTTGAGCCCTGACCCATTCATCCCTATCCCTTGAGCCCTGACCCATTCATCCCTATCCCTTGAGCCTTACCCATTTATCCCTATCCCCTGAGCCCTGACCCATTCATCCCTATCCCTTGAGCCCTGACCCATTCATCCCTATCCCCTGAGCCCTGACCCATTCATCCCTATCCCTTGAGCCCTGACCCATTCATCCCTATCCCCTGAGCCCTGACCCATTCATTCCTATCCCCTGAGCCCTGACCCATTCATCCGTATCCCTTGAGCCCTGACCCATTCATCCCTATCCCCTGAGCCCTGACCCATTCATCCCTATCCCCTGAGCCCTGACCTATCCATCCCTATCCCCTGAGCCCTGACCCATTCATCCCTATCCCCTGAGCCCTGACCTATCCATCCCTATCCCCTGAGCCCTGACCCATTCATCCCTATCCCCTGAGCCCTGACCCATTCATCCCTATCCCCTGAGCCCTGACCCATTCATCCCTATCCCCTGAGCCCTGACCCATTCATCCCTATCCCCTGAGCCCTGACCCATTCATCCCTATCCCCTGAGCCCTGACCTATCTATCCTTGTTCTCTTAGCTCTGTCCCATTAATCTATGTTCCCTCAGCCTCCCTCTTCCTCAATACTTCCCCATTCATGTGGGGCCAAACTAAAAAAAAAGCTAAAATAGGGGATTGGAGGGCAAGCAGCACTTCTTAGTTTTGGCCATACAATATATAGACCCCTGACCCGCGACTATCCGCCCACTGAGACCACGCCGCCCGAGGGCCCACATAAACCTGGTGCTAGCCCTTCTTAAATAACCCCCATTGTGTGAGATCTGATAAGTCCAAATAAAGGTGTAGAGCAAATATCTAGATAACAGACAGATCCTAATGGCGACTCCTGTGGCCCTGCCCCCTCTTTAATGGTTGAGGTGTCGCTTACCGGCAGGACAAAGTGGCCCATTATGCAGCTGTCTGTGGGAGCAGGCAGGGAGCAGGGAGACACACACCTGGCACAGGGCCCGCCATACACCGAGCATCATCACCATGAATAATGCAGTGTGTCACTGACACCCGAGGATCCCCATCACAGCTCATCCCTGGCCGCGCTACACAAAGGCCGCCCTTATCTCCCGCTACACAGAGCTCCTGTCATGTCCTCAGGGCAGATAAGAGGATACACAGCCACATGCTTGTTTGCTTCCTCCACAGACAGCAATGCCCAGCCCAGATAAGGGTCACTGTTTGGGTCTGATTTCTAGAATCATTGCCCAGTGTAATTCACCTTAGACTGAATATATCAATAGAGATAGGCAGCCATTACTAACTGGACAGCTTGGAAACATCCTCTACAGAATGAGATTATCTTTATTCATTTCAGCCTTGGGGAAACCCATCTTAAAGTAGACCTACACCCTCCCTGGCAACTCTATGCTAGGGAGGATCCTGGTCTACAGTGACACATGTGCAATCAAAGAGCCCTACATTAGAGGGTTACTTACCTTTTTCTAGAGGACCTCCACCCTATGTGGGAAAGGAAAAGTGCCAGCTGCACCCCCCACCACTTGAAGTTCACTACTATGGGGTTTATTCATCAAGGGATAGCGGCAGGCAGCGCCTCGTAGCGGCAGGCAGCGTCTGGTGAAAGCCGTGCGCTGTACGCAATACCACATTTATCAAAGCGATTCCGGTGAGTGAATCCAACAGCGCCATGTAGCGTCTGGTTCATCATCACAGACCGCTCAGCGTATACAGCCTGCGTTCTGGCTTCCAGAGCGTCTGGTATTACCTGTCGCTCTCCCATACATTTTAATAGACGTTACTTTTCTTCTCTTTAAACAAACTTTTTTTTTATCAAATCACTGTGTGACCTCTCCTGGCCTATTCAAAGTCATTTTTGAAAATTTTTTAGATTCTTTTATATTTATATGCAGAATTGTCATTACAGGTCTGCCATTAAAGTGTTAATGTCACAATGTTATAACAATGTAATTCCATGTGTTCTCCCTTTGTTACTAGTGGATATGTGTTCAAAAACATACTTTAATCACACAGCTTCTGGCGTTCTGGGTCACAGTTTTGTGCGCCAGCGCTGTGTGAGGCTGTTTTTTTGATGAATATGGTTTGAGTTGCTCACACTGATCAGTCACCACTGTTCGCTCCCATATAGTGCTGTACTGGTGTTATAGCAACTCACACATCAAATTCATCAATGCCAGCCAGCGACTGAGGCGCTCAGTAACAGCAAACCATAGACTATCACAGCGACTACTAGCGCTCGCCCTGAGCGCTTCGCTACAGATGCACATCTGCCGGTACTTGGCGCTAGTAATGAATCAGCCTATTACTGTTTTCTAGAGGACCTCCACCTTATGGGGGAAAGGAAACAGTGGCAGCTGTACCCCCCACCACTTGAAGTTGTGCTTCACCACTTTGTGCAGCTATTTGCTGCCCGCAGCCCCCCCCGCCTCCCCCCATTATACAGAACTCAATGTCTGATTTTTGGCTACATGTGGATGTTTGGGAAATTGGGATGCCCCACGGGATGATAGTAAAGGGAACCTAAAGTAATTTAGGACTATTAGTCAACTTAATAAAAGATTTTTTAAAAAAGGGACGATATCAAGGCTCGGCCTGGACTACAGTGAAACAGGGGAATCCTTTATTCCCTTTATTTTTACTTTATCCTTTATTCGCTGAGCTAAAGCATGAGCATGAACCTTTAGTCATATTTGAC
The DNA here is from genome assembly GCA_027917425.1 of Gastrophryne carolinensis. Lineage (NCBI taxonomy): Eukaryota > Metazoa > Chordata > Amphibia > Anura > Microhylidae > Gastrophryne > Gastrophryne carolinensis. The sequence goes on from CM051240.1 coordinate 51,957,622, forward strand.
TGGAGGTCCACTTTAATATGAGGTCAGCCATGGCAGTTTCTCACTGCAAGTCAATTTTAAGTATTATGCCTTATGTATGTTTAGGCTTTAATGGGGAGATTCACTGACATGAACTACGTGGATGAGCCAGATTAAAGTTTGGGGTTTACATACATCATTTCCCACCCACTACCCCCAAATAGACATCACTCACCTCTTCCTGAATTCAGCACCCACATGACCACCGGTGGGCAATGGTGGTCGCCCCATGTTGTGCTATCCCACCTAGGAATAGCTATTTGCCACCGGTGGTCATGTGGTCTGTGGCCAGGTACCAGAAAGGGAGTGAGGATGGGGTGAGTATCGGAGCTCCATTGACCAAGCTTCCATAGGGGGCTATGCACAGGGGTTATTACCCCTTGGGAAATGCCCCCCCTTCTCCAGTCAAGAGCAGCTGCCTTATTTGATTTTTTAACCCGGGGTGGGGTGGTCACTTTAATATGATTGGAGGCTCATGTATTGTGTGGCTATTAGATGTTTCCCCCTGGGCCAGCTGAGCCAGCGCCCTCAGTCCTTGCTGATTTGGAGAGTGCCTAGTCAAGCTATAGTGCGGACTCCTCTTTAATGGACAGTCCAGTCAAATAATTCTTATGGTTCAGGGGAGCAGTCATGATGGGATTACTCCGGCACACCACCCCACTGACTTCTATTGAGAGGAGAAGGGGGGTGCATTGTCTCATACTTCTCGATAGAAGACAATGGGGCAGCATGCCGCCATCCCAGCATGGCTGCCCCCAAGAACCACAATAGTTTAAAGTTGCTGAAACAGATTATGGGAGTTATTTAAGAAGCGCTAACGCCACATATCGGCATGTGAACGCTGGGCGCAGTATGTGAAAACCATATATATGAAAGTCAAACTGGTCAGCGCCTCTAATAGTGTCATGTAGAGTCATGTAGCGTCACATATATTAATCCAGGCGGCTCAGTGTAAAGTGCCGGTGCTCTGGTCTCAGGAGCCCCATGTAGTGCCTGTCGCTCTGTAGCGCTTTCCCATACATTTCAATGGTGTTTTATTTGGTTGTGTATAAATAGCATTTTCCTAAAGTAATGTTCTAAATTTTTGGTTCAAATGATTGTGTGTCCTCTCCTGCCCGCCAACCAAACACGTTTATTCCATGTGTTTTTCCGCTCTGTTGCTGGTGTATATGTGTTGTAAAAAAGACTTTTATCACATAGCGCCTGGCCTTCGCCGCTAGAGCGCCCAGTTTTAGAGCGCTGACGCTGGTTGTGTGTAGTTTTTTCTTAAATATGGGCTTCATCTCTGAGTACCGGACGCACTTAACTGGCGCTACCTATTGCTCGCTGCAGTGTTGTCCTATTGTTAGAAGTTGCGTAGTTTTGGGCAATTTGACCTCGGGACACCACCTAGCGTTCTCGATTGGCTCTGCAGTGAATCAGGGAGAAGCTTCTACAGCCCCCTGCAGACATCACATTTATCAATGCTGGACAGGATAGTACAGAGTCACTTGTCCAGTTACGCTACGTTATAGCGCCCGACACCCGCTTGCAGCAGACGCTCTAAGCGCCGCTACATAGATGCTAAAATGGCGATATGTGGCACTAGTCTTAAATTAGCCTTCCTGTCTTTAGGTGTTTTAATAGGTAAGACCACACAAAAGTGAGCCTCATAGGGGCTCCTCCGGGGGAGCTCAGTGAGTATGATAGGTGATGCTGGTCATACACAAGACAAACTGTAGTAGCCAAACTATGTAATATAAGGGCCTTAAAACAGCTACTGGGTACATGCTCCTCATTTCCAGCCAAGCAGAAGGGTCATTAGAGATGGTCAGAAGGACCAGGAGGACATATCCACACTCGCAGTCATGTCAGCCCTCTTACCTGCCAGCTGGGATCGGCATGCCTGTAGTAGCAGAAGTTCTGGGTGATCCAGTTGTATATGGCAGACAAGGTGAGTTTCCTCTGTTGGCTTGCCTCCATGGCCATGCAGATGAGACTGGCATAGGAATATGGCGGTTTCACATGCGGGTTGGTTCTGTAATCCACTTCCTGGATGGTATTTGGGGCAGAGGTGGGCAGAGAGGGCCAGCCATTGCTCCCCAGGGTAGATCTCGGTTTGCCATTACGTGGACAGGAGGCTACATCCCCAGCTGTTGGGCTGCAGGGACCATGCGTGGTGTGAGGCGCTGGAGGGCATAAAGAGGCAATGAAGGACAGATCTGAACTGCGGATGGAAAAGTCTTGAAGCCACTGCAGGTTGGTCAGACTGTCGTCTTCTCGGATGTTGTCCTTCTCCATAAGAGACAGGGACTGGTGATGGGAAGACAGGACGGGCATGGTCCTCTTGAAGATGAGAAATGTTAAAGATCTGTAATCAAAGATGGATCATACCTTTAATAACGATGCAAAACTTCAAATGGTATCAAAGCAGAATTAGTATTAGGTCACCTGACTCGCTGATGGCGATCTAGGTATAAGGCTGGAGGAAAAAGAATAACTAAGAGTGTGCAGAAGGTGGAACTCCATTGGCTCTATGATGAATGCTGCACTGTCATATTCAAGGGGTGGATTTATATTAAAGCAGACCTAAAGTATAAAATGCCTCCAGGTCCCTATTTATAACCATCTGATCTGATCTGAATCCAGCTAAGATCCCATCCCATCAATATTTCCTGATCACCCTCAATCATTTCCAACAATACCCTGGAAATATAAGCTTGGTGCAAAGGGATCATTCTCCTACATAAAATACAAGGGGTTCCTCCAGCCTAGAAGAGCTTAAATGACAGAATCCAGCAGGAGGAGAAGCATGCTGGCCTACTGCACATGGTTTTCAAGCTTTTATTCTCTATGCACCTAGTGCTGTTTTTAGGGAAGGCAATTGGGTAAACCTTTACCCCAACCATTCTGTTTTCTGAGGGTGATCCAGGCACACTGTTAGTGGTGCAGGCCCCTTATACCCTATATTAGGCTCAGTCATGGGGAGGGGACACTGCCTGTTGCTATGTGTCAGGTGACACAAGCATCACATGACAGCATGCTGGGAGGAGGGGAAACTGAGTATAACACCTGAAACTCCTACTACAGGTATGTAGGCACATTTCTCCACCTGCTTCAAAGCCCGCTTCAGCCATAACCAATAATGCAAGCTCTCTGTTCTGTGCCTTAGTAGCCCACAGCTAAGGGGCATCCTGCTGGCATATTGCTCTGCAAGCTCGATACTGGACAGCCCAAACTTACCTGAAACCCTCGCCAAGACCAGCCAATCGTGTACGCAGGAGGGGCTTGCACATCACTGTAGCCAATTGGTTGGAACGTGGGAACCAGGAAGCGGTAAGTGTGAGGTACGTATTTTAGGCAAATTAGCGCCCCCTCCTCACTCATTCTATTATGCGCCCTTCTGTGCCTCCAGGGCTGGCTCCAGGTTTATGTGGGCCCTTGGGCGGCATGGTCTCAGTGGGCTACTTTGTGGTGAAGAGTTAAGTCATATCGCTGAGGAACCTCCCAAATCTGGATGCCCTCTAAGGATCATGCTATTTGGACCAAAACTCTAGTTTTGGTCTACTTTGAAGTGCACCAAACCTCTTTAAACTGAGAAATAACCTTCTTTAAAGAAAAAAAAACGTACGCCTACAATACTTTCCCTCTCGGCTTGCATCCTGGTCTCCTTGTTTCCACCAGCTGCCTGATTGCCTGCAGCCCGCCGGCGCACCATTCACATTGTCATTGCTGGCTCCCCGCAGGGAGATGTGGGCACCAGCTGTGGCGGTACCCTCCCAGTCCACCGCCAGTCAAGCGCCGCCGCACAGCCCTCTCAGTGGGCCCCCCTGAAGGCCAGGGCCCCGGCAGCTGCCCTGTCTTGCCGGGTGCTGATGCTGGCCCTGTGTGCCTCTTCCAGAGCACCAAAGTAACAAAGTGACCCCTCCCTGTGACTGAGCCAAATATTGGGGTTATGGGGGGCCTGCACCACTAACAGTGGCCCAGACTCATCCTTAGAAAACAGCATGTGCTGGGATAAAGGTGCCCCCAACAGCCTTCCCTAGAAACAGCCCTGGTTCCACCATTGCTCTTGTAAATCAGGGTTTGTATTGTCAGGTGGCCCTTTGCAATCTGCATGGCTGTATTGCCTCTTGTTTGCCATCTAGCTCTCCATTTAGCTGCCTCTCCCTTAATGACAGTAAATATAGATGGATAATATCCCTCTGCGGGCACCACCATAGCCGCACCACCTCCCCCAAGACCTCACCCCAGAGACTGTTTGTTCAGAACAAATAGCGCTTGTTCCTGCTGCCTGTGCTTGTCACCGGGCCACCCGGGAGTGCCGTTACCTGTACAGAAAGCCACCCTTTCCTGGCAGGTAGTGTGCCATCACCTCACTTCAACCGGTAAACCTCTGACGAGAGATTACTGAAAGGTACAAATATAAATCAATATCCTCCATTACTAATGACCCAGCCCTGATAATCCACGGTAACGATTATTACCTGGGCTATAATACCAGATCCAAGTCATCCTGGATCTACAGTATATTAACCGATTTATCCTGCCTTGAAAATCCATAGACATTGAACATTACCTAAACTATAACACTGTATGTGATAATCCACAGAGATGATAACTTGATCTATATCAGATCCATGTTATCCAGCCCAGAAAACACAAAGATATTGACGATTACCTGACCTTTAATATCATATCTAAACATTCACAGAAATGACAACCTAATCTATAATATCAGATCCATGTTACCCAGTCCAGATAATTCATAGATATTAATGATTACCTGACCACCTTTAATATCAGATCTGATCATTCACAGAAATGACAACCTAATCTATAATATCAGATCCATGTTACCCAGTCCAGATAATTCATAGATATTAATGATTACCTGACCACCTTTAATATCAGATCTGATCATTCACAGAAATGACAACCTAATCTATAATATCAGATCCATGTTATCCAGTCCAGATAATTCATAGATATTAATGATTACCTGACCACCTTTAATATCAGATCTGATCATTCACAGAAATGACAACCTAATCTATAATATCAGATCCATGTTATCCAGTCCAGATAATTCATAGATATTAATGATTACCTGACAACCTTTAATATCAGATCTGATCATTCACAGAAATGAAACCCTAATCTATAATATCAGATCCATGTTATCCAGTCCAGATAATTCATAGATATTAATGATTACCTGACAACCTTTAATATCAGATCTGATCATTCACAGAAATGACAACCTAATCTATAATATCAGATCCATGTTACCCAGTCCAGATAATTCATAGATATTAATGATTACCTGACAACCTTTAATATCAGATCTGATCATTCACAGAAATGACAACCTAATCTATAATATCAGATCCATGTTATCCAGTCCAGATAATTCATAGATATTAATGATTACCTGACAACCTTTAATATCAGATCTGATCATTCACAGAGGTGACAACCTAGTCTATAATATCAGATCCATGTTATCCAATCCGGATAATTCACAGACACAACCTCATATCTTCCAGCATTTCAGTGTGGGAAAAAAAGGACAGTTTTTAAATAAAGCCACACAGATGGGTAGGATATAGGTTGTAACAGTTACAACAATATAAGCACTTTGTATAGGCAAATTAATCATTCATTGATGCAGAGCTGCATGTTAAGCCTCAAAGAGGGACAAAGGAGAACATCGAGAAGGACTTGGACTCAAAAGAGGGACAGTCCCTCTAAATGAGGGACAGTTGGGAGGTATGCAACCTGATCTACCCTGATAACCAAGCCAGCTATCATTACCTGATCAATAATACAAGATCTATGTTTTCCAGCCCTGATAATCCATAGTCATCTATCATTACCTGATCTATATAACCAGATCCATATAAACCTGCCCTAATAATCTACAATCATTGATCGCTTGTTTAATAATACCACGTCCTTGTTATCCAGCCCTGATAATCCACAGTTACGGATCACTGCCTGAATTTTAACACCAGATTCATATTATATGGACTTTCTAACCTACTATTTTCTAGTACCTGCCCCATGTTATTTGAGCCTGATAATCCACAGTCACTATTTATTGCCTAATTTTCACTTAATTATTTTATAGATACTGACTGTTGCCTATCATATAATACCAAATCCAGGTCACCCTGCCCACAGTCACTGACAGCTAACTACAATATAATACATATAGTTATCCTGCCCTGATAATCTATGGTCAATGATCATGACTATCAAACAATACCAGATCAATGTCTTTAATGCCTCCTTCATTATTAAGATTGATTCATCATTGCTGAATACGGTATATAATCAGTGTTGTGTCACCCTGCCCTAATAATTCACTGATATATACCTACTATATTATATTTCTTATCACCCTGTCCTGATAATGGCCCTTATTCATCAAGCGATAGCGCCAGGTAGTGTCTGACGAGCGCCAGGTAGCGGCAGCTAACGGCGACTACCGACTCAAGTACGCCCGCGGCGGTCACAATGACGCATTTATCAAGCAAAATGAGGCTAGCGCCGGCGAGAGCGACGGCTAGCGCGGCATTCATCATGAAGCCGGCTGGACCGAACAGCGCCGCTGCAAATTCCCTCACAGCGCCAGGTATGAGCTGTCGCTCCCTGGCGATGTCCAATGCATTTCAATGGAGCAATCTATAATAATTCATGATTAATTGGTAATATTTTTTTTATAAATTTTTTTAATGTCAAAAAATCGGAGAACACTTCTGCAATGTTAGGATTTATTTTTAAGTCAAAAAAAAAAAAAAAAAAAAAAAATGCAGAATTGATCTAACAGGTCTGAGATTAATGTATTCATATAACAAAATGATTCTAAAAACATGTATAATGTTACATTCAAAAAATATGGTTGTTTAGGGGTTAAAAACTAGTTAATACAGATCGGCGCCAGCGCTCTGGGGTTTAAACAAGGAATGGACAGCGACAGCACATTCGGAGCGTGATTTTTTGATGAATATGAAGCTAGCCGTTCGCTCTGGCCATTCGTTGTCAGGCGCTCACATACAACGCTGGACCTGTGAAACAGCGACCCCCCAGCCAGTATTCAACATTACCGCACACCGACTGAGTCGCTGTCATCAAGCTAACGCCGGCCAAGCACAGCGAATACTGGCTGGCGCTGAAAAAATCACGCTACAGTCGCTCATCTGTCGCTACCTGGCGCTATTGATGAATCGGCCTCAATGCAAAGCTCTCTGCAGAAATAAGCAAAGTGTACCCTTGCCGTCATTATTCACAAAGAAAAATCACTAATAATAATGCAGAACCTAGAACTGTCCTGATCCAGTCAAGTGTTGTGTTTGCTATTAAACTAGATATTCTTTAAATTTCAGGAGTCCTATGTAATATCCTGGTTGCAGGATAAAGTCTTGTCTGGCCAATTCCTGTTTATATATAGTCACTCACTGCTCAGTGGATACAATAAAGGTTTCTCCTGTCTCAATGACCTATAGTCCAATTGATGACTATTGTATACAGCCAACCCTGTCTGATCCAGTCCTGATATTCCACATTTTGTAGAGCGTGGGCCGCGATTTGGAAACTGGTCGAGGGCCACAATTTTAGATTTTGAATAGCGTAATGAAGATTTTTCTACAACAACCAGGATACCCACTGTCTCTGCAGACTTAATTTACATTACATTACATTACCACATTTATAACAATTCCCATGTGCTACCAATACACATGCTGATTGCCTTACCTTTCTGAACATGTGGGTCCCATATTTATAGTCCATCCCCCCAACAGCCCCAAGTTGTAACTGTATTACCAATATACTCAACCCATCTGAACTTCTAAGAAATGCTGAACAAACAATTAAATATAGAATTTCACCCATGGTTTTGCAGCTGCTTTTAGTGCCCCTCTCCTTGCCACCTCCCATGATTACCAGTCAGCCAGTTCTACTTACCCCTCCCACTTGCCCCACAGCAGGCCAGGGGCCACATCAGATCTATCACAATGACTTACATTCAATAATTAATGACTATTCTATAGCCCAATCATTTGTAAAACCAATATACATTTTCTACAGTCACCAAACTAAGAACATTGGTTTTAATTTAAAATCCATGTCTGAATTAGTACTAGTCAGGGTCCGTTTTATAGAAAGTGTGGCCCCGGCCAAAATTTAATGGGGGGCTTCAAGTTTTGAAATATTGTACCAACACTGTGCTCAATTCCTGCTCATTTCCAATGTGTACATAGTCCCTGACATCCTCTCCTGTATTCAGTTGTTGCTATCATTGCCATGTGCCCAGTCCCTGACCCCCTCCCCCATGTGCCAGCCCAGTCCCTGCCAGCTCCTCTGTGTACCCAGTCCCTGATGTCCTCCCCCATGTGCCCAGCCCAACCTCCACTATCCTTTTTTTGTGTGCCCAGCTTCTGACATCCTCCCCAGCGTGCCCAGTCCCTGCTATCCTCCCCTGTGTGCCCATTCATTGACATCCTCCCCTGTGTGCCAAGTCCCTGCTATCCTCCCCTGTGCGCCCATTCATTGACATCCTCCCCTGTGTGCCCAGCTTCTGACATCCTCCCCAGTGTGCCCAGTCCCTGCTATCCTCCCCTGTGTGCCCATTCATTGACATCCTCCCCAGTGTGCCCAGTCCCTGCTATCCTCCCCTGTGTGCCCATTCATTGACATCCTCCCTTGTGTGCCCAGCACCTGACATCCTCCCCTGTGTGCCCAGTCCCTGACATCCCCCCATGTGCCCAGCCCCTGACATCCTCCCCTGTGTGTCCATTCATTGATATCCTCCCCTGTGTGCCCAGTCCCTGACATCCCCCCATGTACCCAGTCCCTGCTATCCTCCCCTGTGTGCCCAGTCCCTGACATCCCCCCATGTGCTCAGTCCCTGAGATCCCCCATGTGCCCAGTCCCTGCTATCCTCCCCTGTGGGCCCAGTCCCTGACATTCTCCCATGAGCCCAGCCCCTGACATCCTCCTCTGTGTGCCCAGTCCCTGACATCCCCCCATGTGCCCAGCCCCTGACATCCTCCCCTGTGTGTCCATTCATTGATATCCTCCCCTGTGTGCCCAGTCCCTGACATTCCCCATGTACCCAGTCCCTGCTATCCTCCCCTGTGTGCCCAGTCCCTGACATCCCCCCATGTGCTCAGTCCCTGCCATTGTCCCATGTGCCCAGCCCCTGACATCCTCCCCTGTGTGCCCAGCCCCTGACATTCTCCCATGTGCTCAGTCCCTGACATCCTCCCCTGTGCTCAGTCCCTGACATCCCCCCATGTGCCCAGTCCCTGCTATCCTCCCCTGTGTGCCCAGTCCCTGCTATCCTCCCCTGTGTGACCAGTTCCTGCTATCCTCCCCTGTGTGCCCAGTCCCTGCTATCCTCCCCTGTGTGCCCAGTCCCTGCTATCCTCCCCTGTGTGCCCAGTTCCTGCTATTCTCCCCTGTGTGCCCAGTCCCTGCTATCCTCCCCTGTGTGCCCAGTCCCTGCTATCCTCCCCTGTGTGCCCAGTTCCTGCTATTCTCCCCTGTGTGACCAGTTCCTGCTATCCTCCCCTGTGTGCCCAGTCCCTGCTATCCTTCCCTGTGTGCCCAGTCCCTGCTATTCTCCCCTGTGTGCCCAGTCCCTGCTATCCTCCCCTGTGTGACCAGTTCCTGCTATCCTCCCCTGTGTGCCCAGTCCCTGCTATCCTCCCCTGTGTGCCCAGTCCCTGCTATCCTTCCCTGTGTGCCCAGTCACTGACATCTTCCCCTGTGTGCCCAATATCTGATACCTTTCATTAGCAAAATCTTGATCATGGCTGAGGCGCCATGGGGACTGCCCAGTTTGCCCCCCTCCAAACAATGTAGACCCTGAACATAATTATATAATTACCCAAGATATCACCATCCTGTCTGATCAAACTCTGATGACCTATAGTCAAACACACCATGGGATACTATATAGAATCTATCAGAGTCTGATTTTCTTGTCTTAATCTATACTCACTACCACCAGAGATTATATAGAATACATCACTGGTCATGTCTAGTCATAGATTAAAGAACTAGCCCCGTCTATCTAAGCGCTGCTATTCATCATGTAGTATGACATCATACTATAGCCATAGTACAGTCCTGCTGTTATCTGGCCTCGGCAGGAGCAGCTGACAGGAGGTGACAGGTCCCCGGGGACGGATGTGACAGGATCAGATCACCTGGCAATTTAATCAGGGGGCAGGAGATACAATGGCCTCTCAGCCAGTCATGCCTCGCCCTGCTGTGTTCTCCTGTATAACCACACAAAACAATGTATATACCTGCCTCAAGTACCCTCTGAATTATTAACATTATTATATCATACTTCACAAGAGGTCTAAGCATAAAGTTACCAATGTCCTTTCAACACATCTAGTCTGCAAATAACCTCATCGCCCAATTACTATCAATAATCAATTCAGTCAAAAATCTGTAATTTAGTTTGTCCTTATTGTACCCCTGTAGTCAAGCAGGCAAACATTTCCAGCTCATGTTCTGCCCCTATAGCCCCAATATCATGGGTATGGGGGGGCAATCTACCCCCTACCCATAATCTACCGTTCTAATGCTATATCCTCAGCCTTGGAACGCATGCGCACAGGAAGCCCATTGGGGTGCTCAGCAGGGATGTCGCACGCTGGTCATGGGGCGGCAAGAGGTCAGTAGAATCCCGGGCTGGTTTTTGGCCCCAGTCTGCCACTGCCCGAAGCTTATAAATGATTAAAAGGGCACCTATACTGTTTATTTACACCAGTGGTTCTCAACCTTTCTAATGCCGTGACCCCGCAATACAGTTCCTCATGTTGCGGTGACCCCAAACCAAACAATAATTTTGGTGGCTACTGCAAAACTGTAATTTTGCTACAGTTATGATTCGGAATGTAAATACCTGATATGCATTATGTATTCTCATTGCTACAAATTGTGTGTATGGTGTGTGTACTGTTTTTACATTATTAACCTTTTTTACATGAACAGGCTGTCTCCTAGGCTTCTGTTCTCCGGCGCTTTCTGCGTCCGCCCACTGATAACGTCAGCAAGCGCCGGACACACGTAATGCGGACACACGTATGGACTGTGGAGCGTTCCCCCCGCTTCTCCCGCCCCTTAGGCCCCGGACGGATGATGCAATCACGCTGCGCATGCATTCAGTTTGGAACGCGCATCCATGACGGCAGCGCGACTTCTCAGCGGCTAAAGTCATCGGAAATATGTATTTTCCGATGGCTTTAGGCGATCCCTGTGTTTTGGTTGTTCGATCCCCACGGGGGTCCCGACCCACCGGTTAAGAAGCGCTGATCTACACCAAAAACATCCACTTCGGGGAGATATATGAATCCAGGGACTGTAAAATTTAAATTGGCTTAAAGTGGACCAATCACCCTGCGTGGCCGCTCTGGAATCTAAAAGACTCCAGGGTCTGCCACTAGCCTGCTATCCTATACCGGATGCCCCGCTGTGTGAAACCCCTGGGGGCTTCCCACAACGTCATTTTTTCCAGTAGCCACTAGGCATGCCTATGCCAGGCATTACATTTTTATGCCACGCATTAGTATGCATAAATCTCTGATTGGACAAGTCAACGGATAGTCAAAACCCTGGAGATTGGTCCACTTTAAAGTCTATAATATCTATAAGATTCCCGGGCCGATCAGATCCCTCCCCGCGGGGCATCCGAAATCGGAATGCCCCGCTATGTGAAACCGCCCAGGACGCCCCCATTCACCTTACCTTACCCCCGTTCCAACGACGCATGCGTGGGCCGCATCTCACCCTTCTCTCTAGCAGGGCACGCTCCCTGTTAGAGGGAAGCGCAAGATGCGGCCGCCAGTATGCTCGGAGCCGCTGTGGTTGTCCGTCCCTTGTACGTGCATACCACAGCGGCTCTGGAGGCGCTGATTGGACGAGGCCCACGCATGCGCCGTAGGAGCGGGGTGAGGTGAGTTTTTTCTGCCATTCTGGAGGGTTTCACGGGATGCCCCGCGGAAGTGGACCAAACTCCAGGATAGTTAAAATCCTGGGTGTTGGTCCACTTTAAGAATAAAATTAAAAAGCAAATGAAATAAGTGGACACATTTCTCTAGTAAAAGTTTTGAAAATCATGCTCTAACTTCCTCCTGTTACATGTCTTATTCTAAAATAAAGCATGAAACAGTCCTTATTTTCATGAGATATTTTAAGGCAAGTTTACTGAACTGAGGCCTTAGTCTGGGTTTTAGGACTGGGGTTTCGTTGTGTATTTTACATTGAGCACATGTGTAATGAGAATATGTCTGCAGAGCGGGTATAGCCCTGGGACCATACTGTGCTTCAGGAATTGCTGCCGCCATTCTGACTGCTGGTTGTCCCAGCAGTGCCAACAGGTTCTATTTTCCCCCTTTCCTGGTGCCAATAGGGATTTCCCAGCCAATAGACCATGATCCAGCAAAACTAGGGGCAGGCTGACCTATTACCTTCAGTGTCCAAGCCTTACCCTACATACAGCCAAGCCTTACCCTACATACAGCCAAGCCTTACCCTACATACAGCCAAGCCTTACCCTACATACAGCCACCACTTTCTGACACTAGACCTGGAACACATGTCCACAAGTAGGTGTGATGGCTGTGTAAATATTAGAAGATATACTTAAGCATTGCACGCTCAGCCAGCTCCTTCTGTGCTCTTGAGGTAGCACAAAGATGAAAAGGGATGATTGATATGGCTCCTACTCACATAACAGGTATTGCTCATTGTTCTTGGTCTGTATGTGCCATGTAAATACTTCCTGGTTTAAGAAAATGCTCTTTGCCTTGTACTATTGAATAGGGGGGTTTTTGGTCTCTTTTAGCCGACTATATGAAGCTTAAAAGCCGACGAAAACTCACTGAACTTGTGAAATAAGTTTGGCCAACGCCCCTGACGATTTCCACTTCCTAGGGTGTAGAACTAGAAATTAATATTTTTGTTTTTCGAATCATCCTGGAACACTGTTTTTTGTGCTGTCCCTCTCTGTAAGATGGCAGGGGATCAGTTATTGTATAGATGTGGCAATGACATCATTGCCACACACAACAATGGAAATGAATAGAGGAGGCGGAGCTTTACAGCTAAAACATGCGCCATTATCTGGGATTAGAGTGAAGCAGACGCAGCAAAAATTGGCGAAAGGTACTCTTCATGGGGGGGGGGGAGCAATTCAGGGGATGCTAGTTAAAAATTTGAGTTTTGGTCCGCTTTAACATGGGCCTCTCTTTAAGTGGCTTGCTCCTCTGTAGTGTCTTCTTCAGAGAGAGACGTGGGGCTGAAACGGGGCAATCCTAGTGGTGCTAGAGGCAGGGGAGTATCACAGCTTTCAAGGACATAAGGCAGATCCTTTTTAGAAACAGCACAACCATTGTGACTTTTTCAGTTGAAGCATTTTAGGTGCTGATTTGGGATAAGGAAACACACAGGCCAGCCACACCAGTTCTCAGCATTGCCCGTACAGTGCGTGCTGGGAACAGCTGATAACAGAAGAGGGAGACCTCTATAGCTCAATTCAGCATTGGAGCATCTGCCTAGGAGTTAGGTGAGTATAGGCTGTTTTGGTTTAGCCACAGCTATTTTTTGTTTTAAATAGAGCTCCAATAAATAAAACTGACCCAATTAAAAAAAAAAAAAAAATAAGTGTTTACATGCATGACCAATTGGATGCTGGAAGGTCACATGGCTGGCCAGACGACGGGGTGAGTATATGTTACGATTTTAGGAATTTCCAAGGGCAGCTAAGCAGACAAGTAAGCAGACAGGATGCCTGTGAAGTGGGAGATGGAGAGGCCCTGACGCTTTAACGCATAGCTAATACCAATATAGTAACTTTTAACACTAAGGCCAATAAAATGTGTCTTTTCATCTCTATAGTAAACATTTAAAGTGTAATTCATGCCTGTGACTTTCTCTTCTTCTTGAGTAATGTCTTATTTTAACTCCTAAAATAAGAATATAATAATTTTCAATTATTTAAAGAGGACCAAAACCAAGGACTCCAAGGCCACTTGATTTGCTGCTCAATTTAGGATGCCCTGATGTTCACTGTCTTTACTTAACTCACTGGCGATCCCATGGTGCATGTGTGGGCTGTTGACATCCGGGCCTCTCTAAATAGGCAGCACTGCTGTAGGGGAGCGGCCAGTGGGAGGTGCACAGCTGTCTTTCATTGAGTTTGCCTAGCTGTGCATTTACATGCATGGCTAAGACAGCTGATTGGTCCTTACAGGAGCCGAGGGAGGGCAAACAAGGTCAACCAGGGCTCTAACACAGGAGGGGCATCCCAAATAGAGATCCCTCTGGGGCATGGCCCAAAACTCTAAGTCGTTAGAATCCTGGGTTTTGGTTCACTTTAAGGAAAGTTTCTTGCATTGAGGCCAGATTATGCAGTAAGTTAGTAGTATACATAAAGGAGCTCTATCAAATTATTGTTTAATGTTAAATATCCATATTAATATGATAGATAGTGAGAGGGGGAGTCACTTATACACCCCAAATGATAAAAATCCCACCAAGCTTGTGGTTTTCCTCTACTGTAAATACAATCCATTTTTTAATGTACCATTCCCTTTTTTCAGGGGATAACTGCTCACCTCTAACTGCTTGTCTCCTGAGCCAGCCTGTGGCAAACTTTAACTTAACCACAGAATTGCAATAAGCTGGAGTTTAGATATTTTTCCATGTAAAAGTAAAATTGTGTTTTCAAAGCTTCTGATTATTCTTCCTTCCAGTAAAAGACAGATACAAGCTTTGATGATGGCTGTATAAATAACTCCCTCTTCTTGCTATCTAGGATATTTTTGGATATATTTATATCAGAGATGCCTATTTGTAATTTACAAGTGGCTGTTTTAATTGTATACTGTTATTTTCTATATCAACTAAACAGAGCGAAAGCAAGAAAGATGTAACATAGTGTACAAGCAGTAAACATTCACTGTATATATAGCAGAGGCATTCACATACAAGCTACAAGTGTCTGTGTACTAAATTCTTGCTGGGGCCCCATTCAGTGTTTGCACTGGGGCCTGCTCACATTTATTTATGACACTGGCTGTTGCTGCCCAATACTGGTATGTGCCATGCTGTGCCTCTTCCTTAGCAGCAGGCATGAATAAGCCCAATATATAGGGGTGAGTGGCTGAGCATATGGCCGGTACCACTAACAGTGATATGACCCATCACCAGAAAACAGGACGGTTGGGATAAAGGTGCCCCCTCCACATACACAACAGCCTTGGCACCCAGGACAATTGCCCTGCTGGCTCACCCTTAGAAACTGCTCTGCCTACAGCTGCGCTAGAACACCGTTTCTCAACCTGCAGTATAAATACCCCAGGGGGTACGCAGTGATGTTTAGGGGTGCATCAACAGGGGGGTTATAATGGGTCTGGTATATTACTTTAACAGTAAAATATTATTTTTTCCTGCATTAAAACTACAAGGCCTGTGACATGCTTATTTTGGTAACAATAAGTTGTCTCCTCCTTGGGGGTACTGCTTGTTAATAGTGGGTACTTAGCGTAAAAACGTTGAGACCACTGCCCTTGGATCTGAGGTCTGTGTAAATGTCAATGTGGACTGTGCTCCTCAGATATTAGTATAACTAGAATGTGAATTCTATACATCACATTACTGAGTGCAAAGTCCACATAAAGGGGTTTCTACTTGCTTTAGGGCTGCAGTAGGGGCCCACTTTTTCCATTGCACAGTAAGATGGCCAAGCAGTTAGCTCTTCTGAATTGCAAGATCTGGGGTTTAAATCCACCTCTGCTTTGAGCTTGCATGTCCTACCTCTGTCTATGGTGTTTACTGCAGACTGGTGCCAATAACCAGCCCCAGCCTCACCACTGAGGAACCCCCAGAATGCGCTCCACAGCCTCCACAGTCTATAGCATTGCAGGGACAGATCAAGGGCAGGGATGATTATGGCAACTCCTAAATTGATGATACTGAAGCTTTAGTTTTGTAGGGGCAGATCATAAGGCAGAGGTGGGGACCCCCATGATTCCAAGGCTATAGCATGGGGGGGGTCAAGACGTAGTCTGGGTTTCATGGCTGATGGGAGACTAGGAAGGAAGGGGTTGGATGGGGGGGGGGGGGCGCTTTGGAGGCAGCAGCCCAGCCAGCCCCAAAGCAGTACAGCCCACCAGGAATTCTCCCTGGCCTACCTATGACCAGTCTGCTCCTGCCCTGTCTGTCCCAATTGGGAGCTCAAAGGGCCAGTGACTTATGTATACACTCCAATGCACTGTGTATGCCAGCACTGTACAATAAAAACAGTTTCCTAATGTAAGGAGAAAGCAATTGCTAAGTGTAAGCAGCAGATCTATCATTATCAGAGAGCGAAACGGATAAGGGGGAGGGGGTAAATATGAGGGAGGGGGTAGAGTAAGGGGGTAAATATAAGGGGTGAGGGGTAGAGAGAGGGGGGGCACAGGGAATTAAGACTTAGACTAAGAGACACGTGATCTCTCTCACATTGCAGATCAGGTCCGGCGGTGGGTTCGCTCACCTGGGCCGGGCACGGCGCTCTGACACCCGCAGCGATCCCTTCTCTTCTCGCTCTGCCACCTGACCTCCCCGGGGAGAAGAGACCTTTAAACATATCTCTGAATTTCGATTGGCTGCTGGTTGCCTGGTACCCACTAGCCATCCCGGCCAATGGGCGCGCTTGGAGAATCTCTACAGTTTAGGGGCTGGTCCGTAGCTCCTCCCCAGATGCGGGAGGGAGAGCGGCGCAGCACTTGGTGGCGGGAGGGGAAGCGGGAGTTTGGTGACGCTCCCTGGCGCCTTGTCCTGGGTCCAGGGCTCCGATTACGGCTTCACGGATGTGTGCACATTTTATATATATATATATTCACACACTTCATGGTAATGGACCTCCCTCAATATACCCCCCTCAGCCCAAATACGTCACCTGCTAATCTAAAGGAGACCCCCTCAGCCCAAATATACACCTGCTAATCTAAAGGAGACCCCCTCAGCCAAAATATACACCTGCTAATCTAAAGGAGACCCCCTCAGCCTAAATATACACCTGCTAATCTAAAGGAGACCCCCTCAGCCCAAATATGCACCTGCTAATCTAAAGGAGACCCCCTCAGCCTAAATATACACCTGCTAATATAAAGGAGACCCCCTCAGCCCGAATATGCACCTGCTAATCTAAAGGAGACCCCCTCAGCCTAAATATACACCTGCTAATCTTAAGGAGACTCCTCATCCCAAATATACACCTGCTAATCTAAAGGAGACCCCCTCAGCCCAAATATACACCTGCTAATCTAAAGGAGACCCCCTCAGCCTAAATATACACCTGCTAATCTAAAGGAGACCCCCTCAGCCCAAATATACACCTGCTAATCTAAAGGAGACCCCCTCAGCCCAAATATACACCTGCTAATCTAAAGGAGACCCCCTCAGCCCAAATATACACCTGCTAATCTAAAGGAGACCCCCTCAGCCTAAATATACACCTGCTAATCTAAAGGAGACCCCCTCATCCCAAATATACACCTGATAATCTAAAGGAGACCCCCTCATCCCAAATATACACCTGCTAATCTAAAGGAGACCCCTCATCCCAAATATACACCTGCTAATCTAAAGGAGACTCCTCATCCCAAATATACACCTGCTAATCTAAAGGAGACTCCTCATTCCAAATATACACCTGCTAATCTAAAGGAGACCCCCTCAGCCTAAATATACACCTGCTAATCTAAAGGTGACCCCCTCAGCCCAAATATACACCTGCTAATCTAAAGGAGACCCCCTCAGCCCAAATATGCACCTGCTAATCTAAAGGAGACCCCCTCAGCCCAAATATACACCTGCTAACCTAAAGGAGACCCCCTCAGCCCGAATATGCACCTGCATACTAAAGGAGACCCCCTCAGCCCAACTATACACCTGCTAACCCAAAGGAGACCCCCTCAGCCCAACTATACACCTGCTAATCTAAAGGAGACCCCCTCAGCCCAAATATACACCTGCTAATCTAAAGGAGACCCCTCAGCCTAAATATGCACCTGCTAATCTAAAGGAGACCCCCTCAGCCCAAATATACACCTGGTAATCTAAAGGAGACCCCTCAGCCTAAATATACACCTGGTAATCTAAAGGAGACCCCTCAGCCTAAATATGCACCTGCTAATCTAAAGGAGACCCCCTCAGACCAAATATGCACCTGCTAATATAAAGGAGACCCCCTCAGCCCAAATATACACCTGCTAATCTAAAGGAGACCCCCTCAGTCCAAATATACACCTGCTAAACTAAAGGAGACCCCTTAGCCCAAATATACACCTGATAATCTAAAGGAGACCCCCTCAGCCCAAATATACACCTGCTAAACTAAAGGAGACCCCCTCAGCCCAAATATACACCTGCTAATCTAAAGGAGACCCCCTCAGCCCAAATATACACCTGGTAATCTAAAGGAGACCCCTCAGCCTAAATATGCACCTGCTAATCTAAAGGAGACCCCCTCATCCCAAATATACACCTGGTAATCTAAAGGAGACCCCTCAGCCTAAATATGCACCTGCTAATCTAAAGGAGACCCCCTCAGCCCAAATATACACCTGCTAATCTAAAGGAGACCCCCTCAGCCCAAATATACACCTGCTAATCTAAAGGAGACCCCCTTAGCCCAAATATACACCTGATAATCTAAAGGAGACCCCCTCAGCCCAAATATACACCTGCTAAACTAAAGGAGACCCCTTAGCCCAAATATACACCTGATAATCTAAAGGAGACCCCCTCAGCCCAAATATACACCTGATAATCTAAAGGAGACCCCTAATCCCAAATATGCACCTGATAATCTAAAGGAGACCCCTCATCCCAAATATGCACCTGATAATCTAAAGGAGACCCCCTCAACCTAAATATAAAGCTGCTAATCTAAAGGAGACCTCCTCCGCCCAAATATGCACGTTATAATCTAAAGGAGACCCCCTCATCCCAAATATGCACCTGCTAATCTAAAGGAGACCCCTCCTCCCAAATATGCACCTGCTAATCTAAAGGAGACCTCCTCTGTCCAAATGTCCCCCTGCTAATTTAAATGACACCCCCTCCACCCGAATATGCACCTGCTAATCGAAAGGAGACCCCCTCAGCCCAAATATGCACCTGCAAATCTAAAGGAGACCCCTCAGCCCCAATATACATCTGCTCATCTAAGAAAGACGCCCTCACCCCAAATATACACAGGAGACCCCTCGGTCCAATTAGGCACCTACTAATCTAAAGGAGACCCCTCAGCCTGAATTTAGACCTGCTAATCTAAAGGAGACCCATCAGCTCAAATATGCAACTGCTAATACAAAAGAGACCCCTCAACCCAAATATTCACCTGCTAATCTAAAAGAGACCCCCTCAGCTAAAATATAGAGCTGCCAAGCATAAGGAGATCCCATTGGCTGAGCCCCCAGTAAAAAGGCCTACTACCTACTAATCTAAAAGAGACCCACCTACTAATCTAAAAGAGACCCATCAGCCCAAATGTATACCTGCTAAACTAATGGAGACCCCCTCAGCCCCTAATCTAAAGGAGACCCCACCCCAAATATAAACCTGCTAACCTAAAAGAGACCTCCATCATCCAAAATTATCTAAAGACCTCCCCTCAGTCCACAAATACACTTACCAACATAAAGTAGACCCCTTAGTAGGAATCATGCTTTTATAATTTAGTCACATCTCAACTAATCTCTCCTTTAAATCCACAATTTTTGGACACATCTGTAGTCTTAAAGAAAAATGATCACCAAAGAAAACTGGGACTGCCATTGTTTAAAGTCTGTCTGTCTGTCTGTCTGTCCACCCAGCTGTGAAGCTCCATAAGCCTCTGGCAGGAACTAAGCAATACACAAGAGCTGACTGTCTTTGACTTTACGGGCGACTGACTAGCTCCAGGTCATGCGCTCTGGTGGAAGCTGCTGTGCTGATTGATCTGGTCAGAGAAATGGTGGGCCCCCACCCATCAGTAGGAAGCCATATGAAACCCCCAGTAAAAAGGCACCACTAGGAAACTGGCACATGTGCCCCAACCTGTAGAACATGGCTGTTTAAACCGGACCAACACCCATTTTTTTCTTTAACTGGTGTTGGTCCTGACAACTAAAAGAAAAATATGGTGCACCACAGAGATACTAGTTAGTAGGGCGTGCTCACCTACGACTTAAACTCAATGCAGAAAAAACAGTTGCGACTACCAGCCACAGCAGCCACAGATAAGGGAGCACCACCAAAGAATAAATTCTAGTTTAGAAAATCATTTTATTTGAGTACAAAAACACTTTAAAAACACATATACACATCAAGACATTTAAAACCAACCACTGACTTCCCCAGTCCTGCCTCACCTCATAGTGACCCACAGAAAACTAAATGGGTATCCCAAATGGGGAGGACCCATGTGAAAAATTGCAAGGTTATTGCTGGTAAAACGCCGCTATCAATGTAATTTTTTGTGCCGCAACAAAAGATAATTATGCTAATAAAAAATGAAAAGAATTACCCCTATCTGAAAAATCTAAAGCAATAAGTGCACATGTGAAAAATATATGCAGTCACACCTGCAGAGCAATGACCAAAATGTGTTACAATACAGTAGCTAAAAATCTATTCAAACAAACAAATGAAACTTATGACATTCTCTCAAAACCTAATCCAGTGAAAATACTATTACACAAAATATCTGTCAGCATTGTAACCAATGTGTAATCAAGTAAAGCACTGGATGAATCATGACTCAGTGATTGGCAATACACGTGTTACAATGAAAGAAATAAATCAAAAGTGCAAAGCCAGGTCACAGATACATTATTACCAATACAAACAAAAGCAACACATGGCATCTAAAAGGTGGGGAGGGAGAGTAGGGGGTAGCAGGAGACAAAAGCACCTGCGCATGTGGCTTCCCGTGCCACTTCTTGCGAGAAGCGGCATGGGAAGCCTTTTGGACACCATCCCCTCGATTCAAAGAGCAAAAGTTAATTGATTTCGGATCTAGAATCCTAAGTTTGGGTGGGTGTTTGTCATTTTTTCCTGTTTTTTTGGCCATTTCCGACTCGCACGAGCCTACGTACGATTTCGTATATGCTCTTATGATCATCGGAAGTTCGTTCCTAAATTGTAGGATCAAAACCTAAAACTTAGGATCAAAACCTAAAACTTAGGATCAAAACCTAAAACTTAGGATCAAAACCTAAAACTGGATCAAAACCTAAAACTTAGGATAATCGGATGTGTTTCCGTGTGATTCAGAGAGCAGTTTTCCAACCTCTAAATACGTTTTAAAAGAAAGCCACTTCCGACCCCTTTTGGCAGTCGTATTGCTGTTCTTGAACAGGTTTTTTGGCTATGTGGAGGAGTCTGCGCGTCTTGAGCTCCAATGAACTGCATGTATCAGCATGGCCGAGCCCATAAATTGTATGGCAATGCATACCTGATTCATGTATGCCTTATAAAAGCATTTTAATGTGGACCTTAATTAGTCCTTTGCATGTAAACCTTTATTTTGCAATACATCAATATATTTGCGTTAATTAAAGAAACTTATGTCCTTTGTTATTTATTTTTAAATTGATGTACTAGAATAATATTTTTAATTTTAATTTATTGGTGTAGTTGTTTACCTTTGCTTTGTTTAATTATTTTAGCTCATCTTTGGTCAGATGCATCACACTTACTGAGGAGAGGAGAGCGGGATAAAGTGCAGGATGTGGGTTACTGCTGTATTTTGCACAGACACAGCAGAGCTGGGGGCACGGAAAGGTCAGAAATCAAAGAATCCAGAGCAACACAGTCACAAGTCCCTTTCTGTTTGCAGGCTGCCCGATAATACCTGAGCCGCCATCTTGGCTGTTTCTAGGCTCATAACATGCAGAAGTTGCTGGGTGTTTTTTAATTTTTGAGAGCAATCTGTATGGAGAGGGTGTGGGTAACCACACCAAAAATTAAAAGTTGTACCATTTGAAGCCAAAATATTAAAATTAAATCCACAAGTAAAAAATGCAAGTTAACTAAAAATTAAACAAAGTAAGATTTACTTATGCAAATGCATTCATTAATGGTTGGTTACTACAAAATGAATGAAATAAAGAAAAATAAAAGACCAAATATTTAGAATGCACTTTAATGAGGTACGTTTGTAGTGCGCAGCCACAAGATCAGAAGGATTTACGTCCAGACAAAAAAGGAAAAAGGGCAAAACCAATGTTGCAACCTGAGAAATGAAACGGAAAATTCAGGATGGAAACTGACATAGGTCTGATTCCCGACCTGCCATACGAACGGACGTAAATTTTAGGATAGAAACGTATTTGCTTATAGAATCACTCGCAAGTTCATACGAACGCACGAGCGTTCGGGAAAAATAGGATGATCGGCACCAAAATCCAAGCTGTTACATGTTTCTTTGAATCGACCCTCATGTGTTGAACAAGCTCGAGGGCATCCAGAATGCTGGAGCCCCCCAGAACACAATTAACTTGAGCCGGGGCTGGGAAAGGAGCCTCGCGATTGACTGCTGGGTGGTCGCGTGGGTCATGGTCGCATCCCCGGCGTCAGCCACCGGAACACTCTGTCCATGTATGCACCAGCGGCCAATTGCGGGACTTCTTTCCTGGCGCAGGCTCAAAGTTAAGGTAACGATATCAGGAGTCCTAGGGGGGTTGTGTTCTGGGGGACTCCAGCATTTTGGATGCCCCCGAGCTTGCACCTGATAATCTGAAGGAGACCCTTTCAGCCTAAATATGCATCTGATAATCTAAAGGAGACCCCCTCAGCCCAAATATGCACCTGCTAATCGAAATGAGACCCCCTCAGCCCAAATATGCACCTGATAATTTAAAAGAGAACCCCTGAACTGAAATATGCACCTGCTTATCTAAAGAAGACCACCCTCAGCCCAAATATGCACCTGCTAATCTAAAGAAGACCCCCTCAGCCCCAAATATGCACCCGATAATCAAAAAGAGAACCCCTGAACCGAAATATGCACCCGCTAATCTAAAGGAGACCCCCTCAGCCCAAATATACAGCTGCTAATCTAAACTAGACTCCCTCACCCCTAAATGCACCTGATAATCTAAAGGAGACCCCTCATCCCAAATGTGCACCTGCTAATCTAAAGAAGATCCCCCAGCCCAAATATACAGCTGCTAATCTAAAGGTGACCCCTTAACCCAAATGTGCACCCGCTAATCTAAAGGAAATCTGCAGGACCAACACCAGTTAATGGGTGTTGGTCCGATTTAAACAGCCATGTTCTACAGATATTTTGGAAACTGGAGGCTGTGAAAATAGAGGATAGCCACCACCACCAAGTAACATGGCCCACATTTGGTGGACTTGCCCCCCAGTCCAGACCCAATGGGACATTTATGAAATCTACACTAAAACCACAGACAACACAGTAATTGACCCCCTCTAATTGGCACTATTATTTCTAATCCTGGCCTCTATTACCCAGGTCAAATAAGGAATTCTCCGGTTCTGCTGCCCATACAATTATCCCAAGATACTGAAACTTACAGGTTGCCCCCGGCACTTGTGGAGTTGGTTCATAAGGCAAAACACATCAGACGAATGGAGGAATTGGTGTCAGATGGAAAATAACAGGTGAGATTCATACTTATATGGACAGGTTGGGTGACCTTTAAGGACTCTCAGGACATGAAGGTCTTCCTGTGTGAATGGAAATACTTCCCCCATTCTTCCCTCCATCCTTCCCAGGTACCTTCCTCATTCCAGGTTACCATTTTTTTTTCTTTTATTCCCTTTTGTTCCTTTTTATATACTCCGGGCTTGGTCCCGATAAGGATGTGTTTGCAGATCGGAGACAGTAACGACAATAGTCCTGTTTGACTCTTTAGCAACATTAATACATTTCCCGGAAGATATTCATTCATTGAGCCCGAAACCTGTTTCTAGCCACTATGTCCTATGGAAGATTTCCTACTGGATTAATCTTAGAAACATAGAAACATAGAAGGTTGACGGCAGAAGGAGACCATACGGTCCATCTAGTCTGCCCTTATGTGTATACTGTATGTACTCTTTATCTTAGGATAGATGTGTGCTTATCCCAGGCATGTTTAAATTCAGTGACTGTTGATGTTTCAACTACCTTTGCTGGAAGTTTGTTCCAAGCACCTACTACTCTTTCTGTAAAATAATATTTTCTAACATTGCTCCTGATCTTCCCCCCGACTAGCTTCAGGTTGTGCCCCCTTGTTCTATCATTAAGTTTCTTCTTAAAAACACTTCCCTCCTGAACCTTATTCAATCCTTTCACATATTTAAAGGTCTCAATCATGTCCCCTCTCCCTTCTTTCCTCCAGACTGTACAAATTAAGTTCTTTAAGTCTCTCCTGATAAGTTTTAAGTTTAAGTCCTTCCACCATTTTCGTTGCCCGCCTTTGGACACGTTCTATTTGAATAATGTATTTTTGCAGGTAAGGTCTCCAGAACTGCACACAGTATTCTAGCTGTGGCCTTACCAGGGCTCTATACAGCGGCATCACCACCTCCCTCTTCCTACTGGTGATGCCTCGAGCTATGCAGCCGAGCATCCTGCTTGCTTTTCCCACTGCCTGGCTACACTGTCCACTCATCTTGCAGCTATCAGTAATCAGTATCCCTAAATCTCTCTCCTCCGAGGTCCTGGATAACACAGTACTGCCCATACGGTGCTCAGAGCAGGGATTCCTTCTACCCAAGTGCATGTCTTATGTTCATTTCGGTATAAGTCTGCTCAATGTCATAGAAAGAGTAACAGGTTATTGTTCTCTGTGTTTTGTGACTGTTTATACGCCATATGCTGCTCCTGTATAACTCAATAAAAACAGATTATACAAGAAAAAAAAAAACAGTAACCATAAATGTGGCCTGTAGGCTTCACGCTCATCTATCTGCCTGTAACTTCATCAAACACAGGCGAGTTCCTGCCTGAAGTGACCCTATTATCCATAAAAAGAGACTGCCATCTATTGTTACCGACCGGTACTGCAGTCTGATATAAACTACATCAAGCTTATTGTTGGGCCGCCTTCCTTCATAGGTAGCTACAAACATATTTCATTTAGTGAGCTCCAGAAACCAGTCATGGAATGGAAACTGCTTCAGTAATAAAGAGCCAGATCAAGGGAGTATTAATGCAAAGTGAGAAGAGGTAAGTATTACTATATAGCTTTGCCAAGACTGTGCACCTTGTGCTATATAAATAAACATTATTATTAATAATAATAATTAAAGGGACTCCAAACCTAACAGCAATAATAAGGCAGCAAACAGCTCACCTGATACCTGTTTCATGTACCTCTCCTTAATTACCAGCAGAGCAGGGTAGAAGCCATAACAGGTCTCCAAAGCTTGTCCTTTCTTTCAATTTCATTCCTCCAAGACCATGTAAAAAAGTGCGCCAAAAACCACTCTGTCCCTTGGTACACTATTGGTGAGCAAGCAAGGCAAGCCGCAGTGGTCCCACACCTGTCTCTGACCAAATCAGAGCACCACCATGCCTTGCCCATCCTAGCTCAGCCACAATCCCAAAATTATAATGAAGAAAGCCGCTTTACAATGAATAGGTATTTACATTTATGTTATATTTAAATATAATCACAGATTTTGATATTATTTGCAATGGCTTATTTTACACTGTTCCTAAGGGGGGAGTTAGTGTGTATCTGGACAGGGACTTTAAACAGTAAAAAATGACCGGCAATCCTTTGAATTGCTGGGACTGCTAGCACACAGGCCTACACAGGGGGTGTAACTATAGGGGTGCAATCACACAGGGGCCCAGGTCAGGGGGGCCCCATCATTGTTGCTCCTCCACCTCTGCATCATTTAAAGAAAGCAATGTTTTTCTGTTTTAAGCAGTTGTCTATTTGCATCTTAAGACAGAAGCGGTAGAAGCCTTGACAGGGCCCCATCACATTGCATTTGAGGCCCATCTGTCAATAGGACTGTCTAAGCCATTAGATAGAGAGCCGTCACCACAGCAGCTTCTGTGCAGGAGCCGGGATGCAGCCGTTATGTGCGGCAGCCAAGTCCAGTTTTAATACCAGTGATAAAGGTGGAGCAACTTGGATCTGTAGGGCTGATTGGAAAGAAGCTGGCACATGTGCAGTGGGATCACTGGAGAGATAAGCCCCTGGATCAAGGAACAAAATCCAAGATAGTGAAAATCCTGGGTTTTGTTTCACTTGGACCAAAACCCAAGATTTTGCTTAATTCAAATTTTGGTTGAGGCTCTCCTCCATCCAGGTTTCCTAATCGTGCATATAAATGAGCATCTAAGAAACCTGAATGGCAGGCTAGCCGCTGGCTGCTCCCCCTCTGTGTGTGCCTACACCAGACATTTAGATAGGCCACTGATTTAACCTCATCTCCTGACGTATGATTGGGAATCTGTAATCTCTATACTTCTTTCCAGTGCCCTCTTATGACAGTGGCTCTCCATGGTGCTCAAAGGATTTTCTGGGAGACCAGTCTAAAACAGGCCCCTTACCACACATTTCAGAGGAAGAGGAGGGTGGTAAGTCATTGAGCAGTACTGACTAACCAAACAACAATTTTCATTACATTTTCTCTGTATAGACTAAGAGGCCGATTTATTAATAGCGCCAGGTAGCGACAGTAGCGTGATTTTCACAGCGCCGGCTAGTATTCGCTGTGCTTGGCCGTTGTTCGGTTGTTGACAGCGACTCAATCGGTGTGCGGTAATGTTGAATACGGGGTTAGGAGTCACTGTTTGACAGGTTCCGCGCTGTATGGGAGCGCATGACAGCGAATGGCCATAGTGAACAGCTCCCAGCATATTCATTAACAAATCACGCTCAAAAAATTCTCGCGCTGTAAAATGCAGGTTTAAACCCCAGAGCGCTGGCGGCGATGTGTTAAAAGTAGTTTTTTAACCCCCAAACAACCTTATTTTTGGAAAAAAATAATAAACAAGTTTTTATAAACATTTTGTAATATGAATACATTAATATCAGACCTGTAATATCAATTCTGCACAAATTTTTTTATTTTTTTTTTTTACCTTAAAAAAAAGATATAACATTGCAGAAGTGGTCACAGAATTTCAGACATTTAAAAAAAAAAAAAAAAAACATTAATATCAATTAATTATGAATATGTAAAGATTGTTCCATTGAAATGCATTGGAGAGCGCCAGGTAGCGAGAGGTCATACCTGGCGCTGTGATGGGATTAGCAGCGGCGCTGTTCGCTGAAGTCTGCAACATGATGAATCCCGCGCTAGCTGAAGCTCTCGCCGGCGCAAGCCTCATTTAGCGTGATAAATGTGTGATTGTGTCCGCCGCCGGGCGTTCTGGAGTCGGTAGCCGCCGATAGCTGGCGCTACCTGGCGCTAGTGAGACACTACCTGGCGCTATCCCTTGATAAATAAGGGCCCAAGAGGCTGATTTACTACTAGCGCCAGGTATTGCCAGATGAGCGTCTGTATAGCAGAGCGACGGCTAGTAGACGCTGTAAGCGGGTATCGGGCGCTGTAGCCTAGTGTTGCGGTCGCTGTAGCAACCTGGCCGGCATTGATGAATGTGATACGTGTCTGGCACTGTAACAACAGCACAACGCTGCAGCAAGCGAGGTAGCGCCAGCTCAGTGCGTCCGGCACTCGGCGCTCCACACCATATTTAAAGTGGACCAACACCGAGAGGTGATCGGCCCGGAAATCTATAAGATTCCCGGGCCGATCACCTCCCACCCCGCGGGACATCCGAGATCGGGATGTCCCGCGGGGTGAAACCCCCCAAAAAACCCCCAAACACCGCCGCCGCCTCCCTCGCGCCCCTGTAGGCGTGCTCGCGCCCGCGCCGGCCGTCTGCGAATGGCCGGCGGGGGCGCGCGCGCGCCGAAAGTGACGCGAGGGAGGCGGCGGCGGCAGCCGCTTGGACGTTCCTGATCCCCGCCTGGACGTTGGCGGGGATTGGACCGTCCAGTCACGTGGGAGCGGGGACAGGTAAGATTTTTAGTCAAAATCCTGGGTGTTGGTCCACTTTAACAAAAAACTACACACACAGCATCAGCGCTCTAAAGCTGGGCCAGGCGCTGTGTGATTAAAGTCTCTTTTTGAACACATATCCACCAGTAACAAAGCGAAAACACATGGAATGACATTTTTTAACACTGGGACGATAACACTTTAGTGCCAGACCTGTAATGACAATTCTGGATAAAAATAAAAAAGTCCAAAAAATTTATAAAAGTGTTTGTTGAGGTCAAACAATGATTTGAGTAAAAAAATAATAATTTTATTTGCCAAACACGCTATTTAAACACAACTAATGAAACCACTGAAATGTATGGGAGAGCGACACTGAGCGAAAGGTAATACATGGCGCTCTTGAACCTAGAGCGTAGGCGCGCTACGCTGAGCCGCCTGTAATAATACATTGGACGCTTCATGGCGCTGTTAGAGTCGCTCACCAGATTCGCTTTCTTAAATGTGGTTTTGCGTACAGCGCCCAACGTTCACCAGACGCTACGAAGCACTACCTGGCGCCAGACGTTCTTAAATAAATACAATTTTAAATGTCTACGGAAAGAGGGGAAAGCGGAAGCCTTCCTTGAAAAAAACAGCAATCATAAGGGAATTCAGCAACAGCTATTTAGAAATAATCTTCTTTTGTATGATAGGTCCTGAAGCAGTTCCGTAAGCACATGGCTGGGGTCCTGGGGCAATCTGGACAGTAGTAACGCGTGTCCTTGCGGAATCCACGCCTTTGGCAGACGCAACACCTCCTTTGAGGAGAAGTTTTGGTAGTTGAAGGTATTAACTCTGGAAAATGCCTTCCCACCAGCCTCTCCTCTACTTCTGGTTCTGCCGCAGCAATGGTGAACTGGTCACTTCCAATGAGACTTTGTATGACGGATTCCTGAAACTTTAGGAAGGATAACCTCTTGTGAGAGGTGGCTTGGTGGTAGACCACGTAGGCGTTGAACATGGAGAGCTGCACCAGGTAAACGGACAACCTCTTATACCAGCCCATGGTCCTGAGGCGGGCGATATATGGCTCTAACATTTGTTTTGACCTTTCAACTCCGGACATGTAGTATTTGTAGTCTAGGAGGCACCTTGGTTTGGTGACATTTTGTTCCACCCCCATAGCAAAGGCCAACGTGCTTTCATCATGGATCGTTGTGAGGAGGACCTGGTCCTTGTTTCCTTTGTACCTCACTGCCAGTAGTTCTTCGCAACGCCAGAGACTGCTTTCGCCTTTCTTCTGCTTTTGAAGCCTGAGTTCCCGAGGGAGGCCCTTCCTAAAATGCCGGATTGTCCCACACGCCAATGTCCCCTTGCGGTAAAGCAACCTGAACAAAGAAAGGTTGGTATATACATGGTTCATGTAGATCTGGTAGCCTTGATTATAGAGAGGATGCACAAGGTCATCTACGATTTTCTCACTAATCCCAAGGTCTGTGGAATATTCTGATGAATTCGGACGAAGGGCCTTGTTAATGCAGACCCTGAAGCGATAGGTGTACCCGCTAGAGCTTTCACAAAGCCGATGCAATTTACAATACTGTTCTCCCTTGGGGAAATATTCTTGAGGGACTATGTGGCCCTGATACCTCAGCAAAGACCTGTCCACCACCAAGTTCTGTCCAGGAGTGTAGACCTCTTGGAATCTCTTCAAGAGATGGTCAAGAAGAGGTCTCAGCTTAAATAGGTCGTCAAACTGAGGATGGTCTGGTTGTACAGCGAGGGTGTTATCATTATAATGCAGAAACTTCTGCAAGAGCTGGAACCGGCTCGCGCTCATCATAGCCAGGAAAATATCCCTGGTCTGAGGGGACTTTGGGGACCAGTAGGCTTCTATAGAAGGCTTCTGGGCAATGCCCATGTGCAAAGTGAGGCCCCAAAACCTTCGCATCTCTGAGAGGTTGGTTGGTGTCCATTCGCTGGACATGTTGCCACCCCCCGGCTTCTTTTGTTGTTCGAGGAAGTACTGCACTGCATAAAGGTTGGTTTGCTCGACAACTTTTTGAAGGTACTCATCATCCAGAAAAAGCTGAAAATAATTGATGGGTAAAAAGTTCTCTGTGTTCACTCTGCATCCCCAAGTTGCGGTGAAGGGAGGCAACACCGGTTGCGTGATATTGGGCCTAGTCCAGTTATATGCGAGTTCGTCATTAGAACTTGAGTCTCCCGGCAACGGTTTCCGGGGGGCACTGTTGCAGTTCGTATTGGTGCCGAATATGCGGCGATGAACCTTTACAGCAGGCCCACGTTTTCTTTTTTTGGGACGCGGCTCTTCCTCCTCATCACTGGAGAGGTCAGGGGATGAACATTCCTCTATCCAAGGGGCAGGAACATAGTCATCATTGTCTCCATCACTGGACGCTGAGTCTGATAATAACACAACAATTTCTACTGGCGACTTGAAATGGCCGCTCATAATTTTGGGGTTTTACCTGTAATGAGACACAAGCAAAACAAAATTTTAAGTTAGAAAATATTAAACGTTGACCTACCCCACGTGAGGGGAAGCCCGCACAGGGCTCTCCTTGGCACCTAAACCCAGCTCTCCCAAAGCTTTTCTTCCAATAGGGGACTGGAAGCTGCATCACACGCTGCCACCCCCTATTGGAGGAGACACCAACCAGCACAGTGTGCTCTGTAGCTTCAGGACCATCACAAGATGGAGACTCAGTCTGGAGTAAGAAATATGGCCTACAGCTAGGGCTGCATAAGGGGAGTTTTATGCTTAAAAATGGATCTTGAGAGTGATTTTATAATTAAACGGGACCTACACCCTCCCTAGCACAGACCTACAATAAGAGGCACCTAGTGAAGAGGATTCCCACCATTTAGTGGAGGAAGGGTCTCTTGTAAAGTGGGGACATGGTCATCAGAAGAAGATTTAGCTGCCACAGGTTTTGAACTCCTCCTACAGCAAATATGGGTCACCTTTAAGGGGACCCTGTGCTAAAACATATCCAGGCTGCTAAGTTGCTCCTATGAGCATCTAAGATGAAGCTGCAACAGGCTTAAAGTGGACCAACACCCAGAATTTTGACTATCCTGGGTTTTGGTCCACTTCCCCGGGGCACCCCGCTATGTGAACCCCCCCAGATCGCCCGATTCAACTCACCTCACCCCGCATGCACGGGCACTCGTCCAATCAGTGTGCTGAGAGCCGCTGAGGTATGCGCAGCAAAGCGACGTCTTACATCAGCGGCTCCGAGCACGCTGGCGGCTGCATCTTGCGCTTCCTTCTAACAGGGAGCGCGCCCGTGCTGGCCATTCACAAATGCCTGTTTCAGGCATGCGTCCTGCTAGAGAGAAGCGCGAGATGTGGCTGCAGCCCGTGCATGCACCATTGGACCGGGATTCAGGTAAGGTTAGGGAGCGTCCTGGGGGGTTTCACACAGCGGGACATCCCGATTTTGGATGCCCCGCAGGGAGGGATTGGATTGGCCAGGGAACCTTATAGATTCCCGGGACGATCTGGTTGCTTGTTGGTCCACTTAAAAGCAGATCAAAACCCTAGTAACGCAGCTATACAGTTTAAAAGAGTTCAAGGCCAGGTTACAACTTTTCCCTTAAAGTGGACCAAAACCCACCGCGATCAATTCCCTCCCCCCCCGTGACATCCAAAATGGGGATGCCCCGCTGTGTGAAACCTTAAACGACGTGACGTCAGCGGCTCCGAGCGTGCTGATTGGACGAGCAGCTGCGCATGCGCCGTAGGACCCGAAAGAGGTGAGTTGGCTTTGGCGATCTGTGGGGTTTCACACAGCGGGGCATCCCCCATCAGGGTGCCCCAGGGGAAAGGACCAAAACCCAGGATAGTCAAAATCCTGAGTTGTGGTCCACTTTAAGTGCCCCCCAGGGATCACCTGTTTACTCACCTCAGGAATTGATCCTGTGGTGGATGCATGGCCCCGCCGCACTCCTCTATCTGATGCACACACCCCCGCCAGCATATCTGAATGGCTGTCAGCAGATGGGAGCAGCCAGCAGGAGACACCTGTCAGCCATTTCCATTCAGGACTCATTGGTGGGTATGAATATTCCAGGTGGTACATTTTGATTGGACAAGAGTCCTTGCATGTGCTGCTAATGCACTTGCTGCAAACAACACTTCTTTAATTGCACAAGCACACTAGAGTATAGTGCTAGGGTAGCGATGTGTGAGGGTGGGCCTCATTAGGGTGGACTCACATTTGAGTCCTGTTTTGATCCAGCTTAAAGAGGAACAAAACCCAGGATTTTCACCTTCACTAGTTTTGTTCCTCCTCTTTGAGACATCCCGATTTGGGATACCCGAGTGCCCATAAACTCACCTCTCCCACAGCAACCAGCAGCTCTGGCTCCATTAAAGTGGACCAAAACCCAGGATTTTGACTATTCTGGGTTTTGGTCCTTTCCCCTGCAGCACCCCGATCTGGGGTGCCCCGCTGTGTGAAGTCTCCTAGATCGCCGATGCCAACTCACCTCTTCCTGGTCCTATGGCGCATGTGCGGCCACTGGTCCAATCAGCACGCTTGGAGCCGCTGACGTCAAGTCGTCTAAGGCCAGTGTCTCCGAGCGTGCTGGCGGCTGCATCCCCCGCTACCCTCTATCAGGGAGTGTTCCATTCACAAATGCCTGCCGCGGGCACATGCCCTGCTAGAGGGATATCAGGGAATCTATAAGATTCCCGGACCGATCAGACCCCTGACTGCGGGGCACCCCGATCGGGGGTGCCCCGCTGTGTGAAACCCCCCAGAAACCCCTACCTTATCCACGATCCAGCGGCGCCCGCCGCCGCCTCCCTCTAGCAGGACGCGCACCCGCGCCGGACGTTTGTGAATGGCTGGCGCGGGCGCGCCCTGTAAGAGTGACACGCGGGAGGCGGCGGCGGCGGGCGCGCTATCTTGTCCATCGCTGCCTCCCACTTGTCCGTCGGCGGGGATTGGCAGCAGCGGTCACGTGGGAGCGAGGAGAGGTGAGTTTTCCGGGGTTTCTGGGGGGTTTCACACAGCGGGGCACCCCCGATCGGGGTGCCCCGCCGAAGTGGACCAAAACCCAGGATAGTCAAAATCCTGGGTGTTGGTCCACTTTAAGCCACAAGTAAAAGCTGAATGTAGTGTGAGGTGATTCTCTGCATCACATAGTCAGCTACAAGCCGGGAGGCAGCCACAGCATTGCCAGGGAGGTGGGTTTATGGGCAATATGACGGATTTCACACTTCCCAAGAGGTAGTGCTTTTAAACTCCAGGCCAACACAACCCTGTTAAAGTGGACCAAAACCCAGCTGGATCGGCCCGGGAATCTCCATTCCCTCCCCGCGGGGCATCCAGAATCGTGATGCCCCGCTGTGTGAAACCCCTCAGGACGCTCGATACACTTACCTCAATCCCGGCCCAACGGCGCATGCACGGCCGCATCTCGCACTTCTCTATAGCAGCTGTTAGAGGGAAGCGCGAGATGCGGCCGCCAGCGTGCTCTGAGCCGCTGAGCTTAGACGGCGCTTAGATGCCCATAGCTCAGCGCCTTCGAGCGTGCTGATTGGAGGAGCAGCGTAGGACCACGGTGAGGTGAGATGGATGCGGCGATGGGGGGGTTTCACACAGCGGGGCACCTCCGATCGGTGTGCCCCGAGGAAGTGGACCAAAACCTAGGATAGTCAAAATCCTGGGTTTTGGTCCACTTTAATAAGGTTGCCACAGTAACCAACCGCCCACCTATCTTCTTTAGGCTACTTCAGTTCCCCTTTAAGCCTCTACATCACGTGACATTGCCACACACACAAGCACTAACCTCTTCTCGTTTGGATGGAAGCGAAAGCTAGAATTTCCCTTAAAAATAGCCCGGCGAATTCAAAAATTATTTTTCATAGAAACACACGTGGCGCCATTAGCAACAATGACATCATTTCCTTGCTTGTCAGAGGCGGTGTTTGGTGTCTGTAGAGAAGAACGGCGCCATCATTCTGTAGACCTGTTTCTGTGACCTTTGGCTACGGACTACGACAAAATGGCTGCTGCAATCGGCTTGTCTGTGATAGTGTAATGTATTATCGCCCTCTAGCGGCTTCAAATGTACACGTATTGAGAAAGAAGAGTTATCCCTGTGGAGGAGCAAAGCAGAGTCTCTGGATATCCTCATATTCACTGTGCAGGGCAGGCGTTAGCCCCTATGCAGGGTGTAGTAACCAGGACTAAGGGCTGTCAACAGATTGGCCATTTCTTTCTCTCAGGACGTTTTCTTTTTTTTTTTTCCATCGGTCCTTATTGCTATTCCCTTTCTTACTTTCTTTCTTCTTTTATTTGTCAGTCCTTCTATTCTTTTTTACTTTCTTTCCACTTCTTACTTTCTTTCATCTGGTCCTTCTTTCTTCTCTTTCTTTCTATTACTCTTTATTTTCTTCTCTTTTGTTCTGCCATTTTTCTCTATAAACTCTGGCTTTTATCTGTTCCTTCACTTCCTTTCAATCTTTTTTACGTCATTCATTCTATGTTTTTGTTCTTTCTTTTTATATTTCTTTCTTTCCATCTGTTCTTTGTTTCTTTCTTCATTTCATATATTCTTTCCTTTTTCAGTAATTTCTTTTCTCTCCTACTTTTTTCTGTCATTTATTGTGTTTTCTTTCTTTCCATTCTTTATTTCATTCCTCCTATTTATCATTTATTCTATACTTCCTTTCTGTCATTCCTTCTATTTATCATTTATTCTATACTTTCTTTCTGTCATTCCTTCTATTTATCATTTATTCTACACTTTCTTTTTGTCATTCCTTCTATTTATCATTTATTCTATACTTTCTTTCTGTCATTCCTTCTATGTATCATTTATTCTACACTTTCTTTCTGTCATTCCTTCTATTTATCATTTATTCTATACTTTCTTTTTGTCATTCCTTCTATTTATCATTTATTCTATACTTTCTTTTTGTCATTCCTTCTATTTATCATTTATTCTATACTTTCTTTCTGTCATTCCTTCTATGTATCATTTATTCTATACTTTCTTTCTGTCATTCCTTTTATGTATCATTTATTCTAAACTTTCTTTCTGTCATTCCTTCTATGTATCATTTATTCTATACTTTCTTTTTGTCATTCCTTCTATGTATCATTTATTCTATACTTTCTTTTTGCCATTCCTTCTATTTATCATTTATTCTATACTTACTTTCTGTCATTCCTTCTATTTATCATTTATTCTATACTTACTTTCTGTCATTCCTTCTCTTTCTGCCATTCCTTCTTTTTATAATTTATTCTATACTTTCTTTCTGCCATTTCTTTTATGTATCATTAATTCTATACTTTCCTTCTGCTTTCATTTATTCTATCATTTCTTTCTGTCATTCCTTCTATTTATCATTTATTCTATACTTTCCTTCTGTCATTCTTTCTATTTATCATTTATTCTATACTTTCGTTCTGCTTTCATTTATTCTATCATTTCTTTCTGTCATTCCTTCTATTTATCATTTATTCTATAATTTCCTTCTGTCATTCTTTCTATTTATCATTTATTCTATACTTTCCTTCTGTCATTCCTTCTATTTATCATTTATTCTATAATTTCCTTCTGTCATTCCTTCTATTTATCATTTATTCTATACTTTCCTTCTGTCATTCTTTCTATTTATCATTTATTCTATACTTACTTTCTGCTTTCATTTATTCTATACTTTCTTTCTGCTTTCATTTATTCTATCATTTCTTTCTGCGATTCCTTCTATGTATCATTTATTCTATACTTTCCTTCTGTCATTCCTTCTATGTATCATTTATTCTATACTTTCCTTCTGTCATTCCTTCTATTTATCATTTATTCTATACTTTTTTTCTGCCATTCCTTCTATTTATCATTTATTCTATACTTTCCTTCTGTCATTCCTTCTATTTATCATTTATTCTATACTTTCTTTCTGCCATTCCTTCTATTTCAGTTTTTTTCTTTGCCAATATTCACCATACATGCAAGTTTACTACCATGCATAGAGTGTCATACCAGATTGCAAGGGGCCCAATAGATGCTATCGGCCAGGGGCCCACATAACCCTGGTGCCGGGCCTGTCACTGTGTTATATTAAAATAATTTATTTTGTGCATTCATAGAAATAGACCCAATCCATTCCATTAAATTGGGCCAAAATCCTTTCCACCCAGCCCTAGAGTCTAAAAGACTTGGAGAAAGCCCTCACAATATGGGATGCCCGCTGCATGAAATCCCCGAGATCCTCCCTATTCTCACCCTGTTCCCTTACCCTTGCTCCTGCAGCGCATGCAGAGGGAGCCGCCAGTGGGAAGCTCTGCGGCAATTCATTCAGAATAGATCACCGGACATCAATATTTATGGCAATACATTCTGATGCGAGAAAAGCCAGTGCATGCATCATGGGAGCGCGGAGCTAGGGAAAATTTGTGGTGATTGTTAAAGGATATGATTACAGATGTCCCCCGGATTAGTCTGCCATCTGTCTATGCCCCATGAATACAATAGACGGGGAGGCCGATTCATTAATAGCGGCAGGTAGCGACAGTTGAGCGACTGTAGCGGCATTTTCAGAGCGCCCGCTAGTAGTCGCTGTGCTTGCCCGTTGTTCGGTTGTTGATAGCGACTCAGTCGGTTTGCCGTAATGTTGAATATTGGGTGAGGAGTCGCTATTTGACAGGTTCCACGCTATATGGGAGCGCATGATAGCGACTGGCCCTAGCGACCGGCTCCCACCATATTCATTAAAAAATCATGCTCAAAAAATTCTCGCGCTGTAAAATGCATGTTTAAACCCCAGAGCGCTGGCGGCGATGGGTTAAAAGTAGTTTTTTAACCCCCAAACAACCATATTTTTGGAAACCAAAAAAAACAAGTTTTTAAAATAATTTTGTAATATGAATACATTAATATCAGACCTGTAATATCAATTCTGTACATTTTTTTTTTTACCTTAAAAAAATTATTTAAAATGGCAGAAGTGGTCACAGAATTTTTCACATAAAAAAAAAAAAAACATTAATAACAATTAATTATGAATATTTAAAGATTGTTCCATTGAAATGCATTGGAGAGCGCCAGGTAGCGAGAGGTCATACCTGTCGCTGTTCAAGGTCGCTCGCTGGCGCTGTGGGCTGAGGCTGGAATAATGATGAATGAGTCGCTATATGGCGCTATCTCAGTCGCTAAGCAGGATTGGCTTGATAAATGTGTGATTGTGGTGGGGAGCCGGCGTTCTCGTGGCGGGGCCCGTCATTACCGGTCGCTCACCAGTCGCTACCTGTCGCTATCCCTTGTTAAATAAGGGCCTATATTCACACCTAGCTGGCAACTCTTTCAATAGCTGGGGCGTTTTCTGGGCTGCAGCTCATTTCCCCTTGAAATTCCGACTTAGGTTGGCCTCCAACTCAGACACTTACACACACATTAGACACAGACATTGGATGTTATTTGTGGAGAGCTGAAATATATCAGTTATGACTATATTTTCGAGAGAGTCTTATTCAGGATTAAAAGACCTTTCATTTGATATTTAACATGGCATACATATATTGGCCAATCATACTCTGTATGTATTTGGTGTTTAGGTTCATGTAACTGGGGATCATGAATTTCTTCAGTCTCATTTGATTGGAGACATTTTATAAAAACAAAAAAGTTTTGATCACCCGCTCTAAGCCTAGTTTCAGGCTCCCCATCCTCAATAAGCTTGCTCCCCCTGCTGCAACCAACGCTCATTTTTAAACCGGACCTTCAGCGTGATTTAATGAAAAGCCCAAAACGGTTCCCCAGCATCTAAAATTAATATATTTTACGTTTTTAGTCACTAACTTATTATTCTTTCCCCCACTGGGCTGCAACTCTGTTCAGGAATTTAGGATACGGGCGCCGCCATCTTCACTCAGAAGCATCACACTTACTGAGGAGAGGAGAGTGGGATAAGGTACAGGGGGGCGGGTTATAGCTGTGTTTTGCTCAGACAGAGCAGAGCTGGGGTCAGGTAAAGGTCAGCAATCCCAGAATGCAGAGCAGCACAGTCAGGAGGCACTTCCTGTTTGCAGGCTGCCTGATAAGATGGCGGCTTCCATAAGCCGCCATCTTGGATGTTTAAAGGCTCATAACATGCAGTAAATGCAGGTAGGATGATTTTTAATGTGAGCAATCT
Organism: Gastrophryne carolinensis; assembly: GCA_027917425.1. Classification (NCBI taxonomy): domain Eukaryota; kingdom Metazoa; phylum Chordata; class Amphibia; order Anura; family Microhylidae; genus Gastrophryne; species Gastrophryne carolinensis. The sequence goes on from CM051240.1 coordinate 51,995,822, forward strand.
GTATGTACAGGGTGTGGGAAACATATAAGATAGGCTCTTATTCAGAGTGAAGATCCGCTTTACTAGTTTGATCATTTTTAAATATCAAAATATTTGGGTGGCATTAGATTACTGTGGCGTTTCCCGTTGGAGTCACATCTGTACCTCTATTATGGCGGTCCTTGGGTCCACTGCAATAATTTAAAGTGGACCAAAACCCACATCGATTGACCCGGGAATCGATACCCTCCTCCCGGGGCATCCAAAATTGGTCCAACGGCTCATGCGCGATCCGCGGCCGCATTCCTACCATCTCTTTAGCGCTTGGCACCCAGCTTCCCATCATTTGTTGCCCAGTAAAAAAACAGCATGTTGATGGTATCAGTTTATTACAGGTACATAATAGAAGACAGACTTCTGTTGGTATTTGCAGACACATTCCAGTTTATAGTTATTTACACAGGCAGTGCTAATGTTCCACAAAAGAATGAGGTGTGCTAGACGTACATAGTTACATAGTTAATACAGTTGAAATAAGATACATGTCCATCAAGTTCAACCAAGGGTGTTGGGGCAGGGGAAGTTATTTATTTATTTTTTACTGATAACAGCTAATAGTAATGGTTAATGTTATTTTCTTCTAAATAAGCATCTAATCCTTGTTTGAAGCTGTCAGCGGTTGATGCTGTAACAAGCTTCTGGGGGAGGCTATTCCACAGATTTATAGTTCTTATGGTAAAGAATGATTGTCACCTCGAAGGGAGTGCCCCCTTGTCTTTAGAGAGGATTTTACATGAAATAGTGTTTCCCCATATTTTTTGTATTGGCCATTTATATATTTATACGTAAGTTAATTATGTCCCCCCTCAGCCGTCTCCTCTCAATACTAAACAGATTTAATTCTCATAATCTTTCCTCATAACTAAGATCTTTCATTCCCTTTATTAGTTTGGTGGCTCCTCTGCACCCTTTCCATAGTCAGAGCGTCCTTTCTATGAATGGGTGCCCAGAACTACACGGTATATTCCAGGTGAGGTCGCACCAGTGCCTTGTAAAGAGGCAATATTACATCCCTATCCTGTGATTCCAGGCCTCTATTAATGCATGATAGTATCTTGGTGGCTTTGGAAGCAGCTGCTTGGCATTGCACGCTGTTATTTAGTCTGTGGTCTACCAGTACCCCCAGATCCTTCTCAACAAGTGACTCTCCCAGTTTTACTCCCCCGAGGATATATGTGGCCTTCAGGTTGTTAGACCCCAAGTGCATAACTTTACATTTTTCCACATTAAACTTCATTTGCCAAGTGGATGCCCAGACACTCAAGGTGTCCAAGTCAGCCTGAAGCTTGTGAACATCTTCCATAGATTGCACTGTGCTACATATCTTTGTGTCATCTGCAAAAATAGAGACAGTGCTTTTAATTCCATCTTCTATGTCGTTTATAAACAAGTTGAATAAAAGTGGGTCCAGCACTGAACCCTGGGGTCACCGCTTACAACCAGTAAAAGAGCAGGTATCATTAACCACAACTCTCTGCACATGATCCTTCAGCCAGTTTTCGACCCAGTTACAAACTGTATTTTCTAATCCTGAAGATCTCAATTTCCCCAATAAGCGTCTATAGGGGACAGTGTCAAATGCTTTTGCAAAATCCAGAAAAACTATATCTACAGCCGCCCCTCTGTCCAGGCTTCTACTCACCTCCTCATAGAAGCCAATCAGGTTAGTAATCCTATAAAATCCCCTTCATTGCCCAGACAGTTCCCACAATTTACAAAAAAAGGGACATTGCCTACAAGCAGGGCATACCCGGGCAGGTGCCGGGGCTTTTGCACCTTGGGAGGGCCCACCTCATTCCCTCTACCCTATGCAAGACACAGGGCCATGCAGTAACCAGCACTAAGGGCTGTCAGCCAGGGGCAGATTGGGCATTGGGAGAGACAGTCCCTCTTTTTTTTGTTTCGTTCCTCTCTTTCATCTGTTAATAATGCTATTCTTTTTCTTTCCTTTCTTTTTTCCTTCCTTCTGTTATTCCTGCTAGTCCCTCTCTTCTTTTTCTTTCCTTCTATTCTATCTGTTACTTTCTTTCCATCTAGTCATTGCTTCTTTCTTTTATTTGTTTGTTGTGCCATTCCTTTTCTTTCTTTTTCTGTAATTCCTTTTATGCTTTCTCCGATTCTGTCATTCACTCATTCTCTTCCTGTCATTCATCATATGCATTTGTTCTTTCTTTTTTTATATTTCTTTCTATCTTTTCTTCATTTCTGTCTTCAATTTATTATTTTTAGCATTGTCTTTCTTCTTTCCTTATATTCCTTTTTTTTGGGTAATTTATGCTCTCTCTTTCATTCTTGCTTTCTTTTTTCTGTCATTTCTTCCGTCCTTTCTTTCTTTCTCCTAGTCCTTCTGTTATGTCAGTATTTCTTTCTCTGTCATTCCCTCTATTTCTTGTTTTCATATACTGTACTTTCTTTCTGTAATTGCTTCTATTACTGTTTTTTCTGTTCTTTGGCAATATTCAGCATACATGCAACTTTATCACCGTGTATACCGCAGCACAAGGAAAGCGATGTCACAGAAGCACTCTTACCTCAAGCGATTAAGTTGGGTGCTGTGGCCAGCTGTGGCGCCATGTCAACCAAAAAGATAACAACAGCCCACACTCCAGTTAATCCGTGTATTCAATAATGCAATAAAGTCCAAAAAAAGGCGTACAAACATGTACAATTGTGGTTTATGTCCATACAGTCATTCATCAGGGAAATGCACATCAAACAGAATGACAACCAAGTCAAGTCTGTTTGATGTGCATTTCCCTGATGAAGGGGCGCGGGATGCCCCGATACGTTGGATAAATGACTGTATGGCCATTAACCACAGGAATCCGCCTCCGCTGCCTCTGATGCTGCCTCCACCCCTGCCGCTCTCACACACACGCGCGGGCACTTCCTGGTTGTTGCGCGCGGGCTGGTGGGTGTGCCTCTTAGGTCGGCGTCCAATAAAAACAATGGACGTCACCCATTGACGCCCACCCACTTGTGCGCAACAGCCAGGAGCTGCCTATAAACGTCAGGGTGTGTGTGAGAGCGGTGGCCGTCACTCCTTTATCCGCGGTTGCGGCCTTCGCTTTCGCTAACTGCGGCAGATAGAGAGAGCAAAGGCCGCAATCACGGATGAAGGAGTGGCGGCCAATGATCAGGGAAGGTTGTGGCCTTGCCATGTGCCGGCCTACCGGGATTCTGCCCGGTATGCCCTATGGCCAGCCCGCCCCTGGCCTCAGGGGTGATTCAAAATGGCCGCTACCATGAGAAAATCTGTGAGACTGCATTTCAGTATTGAGTGGGGGCAGGAGCGAATGTAAGTCCTGACAATGATTCACAGGCTGAATTATTACTAACACCAGGTAGCGACAGATGAGCGTCTGTAAAGCGGATTTCAGAGCGACCGCTAGTAGTCGCTGTGCTTGGCCATGGATCGTTGTTTCAGAGAGACTCAGTCGCTGGCCGGCATTGATGATTATGATGTGTAAGTCGCAGTACTACGCTGTATGGGAGCGAATGGTAGCGTCAGCTCAGTGCGACTGACTCACAACACATTCATCAAAAAAACAGCCTCAAACTGTTCCGGCGCTCAAAATGGCCCACAGCGCCAGAGGCTGTTTGATTAAAGTCTGATTTTGAACATGTATCCACTAGTAACAAAGCGAAAACATATGGAATTACATTGTTATTACATTGTCACATGAACACTTTAATACCAGACCTGTAATGACAATTCTGCATAAAAATATTAATAATCCAAAACATTTTCAAAAATGTCATTTTCTTACCCAGGATACATGTCAGAAGGTGTGTGTGTTTTTTAGAGAAAAAAAAATTGGGATCAGGAAAGGGATTTAAGGATCGTCCATCGAAATGTATGGGAGAGCGGCGGGTAGCAAGAGGTAATACATGGCGCTCTGCAAGGCTGAACGCCGGCGCTGTACGTTGAGCCTGGGATAATGATGAATCGGACGCTACATGGCGTTGTTCCAGTTGCCCACCAGATTTAGCTTCATAAATGTGTAATTGCGTGCCGTGTCCGGCGTCCACCTGACGCTACTTGACGCTACCTGCCGCTGTACAGGCACTACCTGTCGCTATCCCTTCATGAATAAGGCCCTTAGTATCATGGTTGCAGATGGGGCAAGGGAGTGCCGGGGAGATTTTATTTTCAACTGCACAAGGCTGTTGGTCCGGTTTAACATCTTTATGACTATCAACAGTTTCTAATCACATTTTACATCTTGTGATCTCTTGTTTTTTCTTCTTGTATCTAATTCCATACCTCTCAACTTTTCAGGGTGCGGAAAAGGGACCGTTTTTAATTTAAGCCACACCCCCTCCTTGAGGGATGGCTAGGAGATAGGGTGTAACAACAATATAAATGCTTTGAATAGGCATATGAATTATTTGTTGATGCAGATCTGCATGTTAAACCTCAAAGAGGGACAAATGAGAACCACGAGGGAGGACATGGACTCAAAATAGGGACAGTCCCTCCCAGTGGTGGACTGGGGCCAAAAATCAGCCCTGGACTTTACCAGCCCCTGGCCAGCCCGAGATGTCCCGCACAGGTCCCCTCAACCAGGATGCCAGGGGCTATAGCATTGGGGAATTTGGGTTCCTTGCCTGGTGGGTACAGGGGAGAGAGAGACTAAGGGGGCAGATATTTAACGTGGGTGATAAAAGCAGCAGCCCAACTGGCACCAAAAGCAGTGCAGCCTACCGGGCATTGTCCCGGGTCTCCCTATGGCCAGTCCGCCCATGGACTCCCTCCAAACCAGGGACACTTGGGAGGTATGTCCAATTCAGTTGAAAATCCTCTCTAATATTCACACCAAGGATCTGCCACATTAAGTTCTGCCTCCGGCTATGACCACCTGAGCTGCCCCGTACCATCACTATAGCTCCAACACAAAAGGTAGGCTGTTAGCCATGGTGCTCTTGTGGTTTTAGAATAGGGGTACACATGAAAACTGAAAAGTGTAAACTCATGTGATTCATGAAGTCCCTACAAAGGAGACTTTTGGGCAAGATCAGGGTTGAAAGAAAAAAAAAAAAAAAATGTCCCCCCCCTTCCCCAAAACTAAGCAGCCCGGGCACCAGGCATAAGGGCTGGTAACCCAGGGCTCAGAGACCAACTGGCCCTGCCAGTATACCAGATCCTATGCACTTTGATATGCCACAGAAGGGGAGGGATTTGGAGGGGCTTTACCCGGTAAAAAAAATTCCTACTCTACCCCTCCAGTGCTGTAGTTGGTCACATGGAGACAGCAATCCTCAGAGGCTCTACCTTCCTCCATCCTTCTCCCTGGCCTAAATGTGACTGGGACCCAGGACTCTCGTCCAATGAGAGACGTCTGCTATGATGTCATTCGTCGGACAACTCTCATTCTAATCAATAGGGAACTGCATTCCTGTTCATGCACACGCTCCTGCCCCATTGTAAACAATGAGAGCCGTCTGTCGAATTTCAATACAGCCGTCTCTCACTGGACGAGATGCGTATGGCCAGTTTTTTGGGGCATCTTGGGGGGTTTCACACAGCGGGGCATCCCAATTCGGGGAAGCCCTGGAGAAAATCCAGTGGCTGGCCCTGGAATCTTTCAGATTCCAGCCCAGACGCTGATGGGTTTTGTTCCTCTTTAAAGCATTATATATACTTTTATGTATATGCAGATGTGAAGGGGGATGAAGTGGGCAGGAATGAGGCAGGAATATGTGAGCAGAGGTGATGCGGGAAAAGGTTAGATAAGCAGAGGTGAGGCAAATCGAGATTATGTGAAAAAAAATTGTAGGAGGTGGGTAGGCAGAGATGAGGTGGGGAGAAATGGGCAGAAGTGAGGAGAGAAAAAATGAGGTAGGAAGGGATGAAGTGGGCAGGGGAGAGGTGGGAAAGAGATGGGATGGACTAAAGTGTGATTGGAAGAGATGAGATGAACAGATGTGGAGTGGAAGGAGGTAGGCAGGGGTAAGTTAGGAATTACTGGGCAGAAGTGAAGTGGGAAGAAGTGGGCAGAGGCAAGGCAGTAATAGGTGAGGTGGGAAGAAGTGGGCAGAGGTGAGGCAGTAATAGGTGAGATGGGAAGAAGTGGGCAGAGGTGAGGCAGTAATAGGTGAGGTGGGAAGAAGTGGGCAGAGGTGAGGCAGTAGTAGGGCATTGGGAAGAAGTGGGCAGAGGTGAGGCAGTAGTAGGGCATTGGAAAGAAGTGGGCAGAGGTGAGGCAGTAATAGGTGAGATGGGAAGAAGTGGGCAGAGGTGAGGCAGTAATAGGTGAGGTGGGAAGAAGTGGGCAGAGGTGAGGCAGTAATAGGTGAGGTGGGAAGAAGTGGGCAGAGTTGAGGCAGTAATAGGTGAGGTGGGAAGAAGTGGGCAGAGTTGAGGCAGTAATAGGTGAGGTGGGCAGAGTTGAGGCAGTAATAGGTGAGGTGGGAAGAAGTGGGCAGAGGTGAGGCAGTAATAGGTGAGGTGGGAAGAAGTGGGCAGGGGTGAGGCAGTAATAGGTGAGATGGGAAGAAGTGGGCAGAGGTGAGGTAGTAATAGGTGAGGTGGGAAGAAGTGGGCAGAGGTGAGGCAGTAATAGGTGAGGTGGGAAGAAGTGGGCAGAGGTGAGGCAGTAATAGGTGAGGTGGGAAGAAGTGGGCAGAGGTGAGGCAGTAATAGGTGAGGTGGGAAGAAGTGGGCAGAGGTGAGGCAGTAATAAGTGAGATGGGAAGAAGTGGGCAGAGGTGAGGCAGTAATAGGTGAGGTGGGAAGAAGTGGGCAGAGGTGAGGATGTAATAGGTGAGATGGGAAGAAGTGGGCAGAGGTGAGGATGTAATAGGTGAGGTGGGAAGAAGTGGGCAGAGGTGAGGCAGTAATAGGTGAGGTGGGAAGAAGTGGGCAGAGGTGAGGCAGTAATAGGTGAGATGGGAAGAAGTGGGCAGAGGTGAGGATGTAATAGGTGAGATGGGAAGAAGTGGGCAGAGGTGAGGCAGTAATAGGCGAGATGGGAAGAAGTGGGCAGAGGTGAGGCAGTAATAGGCGAGGTGGGAAGAAGTGGGCAGAGGTGAGGCAGTAATAGGTGAGGTGGGAAGAAGTGGGCAGAGGTGAGGATGTAATAGGTGAGATGGGAAGAAGTGGGCAGAGGTGAGGCAGTAATAGGTGGGGTGGGAAGAAGTGGGCAGAGGTGAGGCAGTAATAGGTGAGATGGGAAGAAGTGGGCAGAGGTGAGGCAGTAATAGGTGAGATGGGAAGAAGTGGGCAGAGGTGAGGATGTAATAGGTGAGATGGGAAGAAGTGGGCAGAGGTGAGGCAGTAATAGGTGAGGTGGGAAGAAGTGGGCAGAGGTGAGGCAGTAATAGGTGAGATGGGAAGAAGTGGGCAGAGGTGAGGCAGTAATAGGTGAGATGGGAAGAAGTGGGCAGAGGTGAGGATGTAATAGGTGAGATGGGAAGAAGTGGGCAGAGGTGAGGCAGTAATAGGTGAGGTGGGAAGAAGTGGGCAGAGGTGAGGCAGTAATAGGTGAGATGGGAAGAAGTGGGCAGAGGTGAGGATGTAATAGGTGAGATGGGAAGAAGTGGGCAGAGGCGAGGCAGTAATAGGTGAGGTGGGAAGAAGTGGGCAGAGGCGAGGCAGTAATAGATGAGATGGGAAGAAGTGGGCAGAGGCGAGGCAGTAATAGGTGAGATGGGAAGAAGTGGACAGAGGTGAGGCAGTAATAGGTGAGATGGGAAGAAGTGGGCAGAGGTGAGGCAGTAATAGGTGAGATGGGAAGAAGTGGGCAGAGGTGAGGCAGTAATAGGTGAGATGGGAAGAAATGGGCAGAGGTGAGGATGTAATAGGTGAGATGGGAAGAAGTGGGCAGAGGTGAGGATGTAATAGGTGAGATGGGAAGAAGTGGGCAGAGGTGAGGCAGTAATAGGTGAGATGGGAAGAAGTGGGCAGAGGTGAGGCAGTAATAGGTGAGATGGGAAGAAGTGGGCAGAGGTGAGGATGTAATAGGTGAGATGGGAAGAAGTGGGCAGAGGTGAGGCAGTAATAGGTGAGGTGGGAAGAAATGGGCAGAGATGAGGATGTAATAGGTGAGATGGGAAGAAGTGGGCAGAGGTGAGGATGTAATAGGTGAGATGGGAAGAAGTGGGCAGAGGTGAGGCAGTAATAGGTGAGGTGGGAAGAAGTGGGCAGAGGCGAGGCAGTAATAGGTGAGATGGGAAGAAGTGGGCAGAGGTGAGGCAGTAATAGGTGAGATGGGAAGAAGTGGGCAGAGGTGAGGCAGTAATAGGTGAGATGGGAAGAAGTGGGCAGAGGCGAGGCAGTAATAGGTGAGATGGGAAGAAGTGGGCAGAGGTGAGGCAGTAATAGGTGAGATGGCAAGAAGTGGGCAGAGGTGAGGCAGTAATAGGTGAGATGGCAAGAAGTGGGCAGAGGTGAGGCAGTAATAGGTGAGTTGGGAAGAAGTGGGCAGAGGTGAGGCAGTAATAGGGGAGATGGGAAGAAGTGGGCAGAGGTGAGGCAGTAATAGGTGAGATGGGAAGAAGTGGGCAGAGGTGAGGCAGTAATAGGTGAGATGGCAAGAAGTGGGCAGAGGTGAGGCAGTAATAGATGAGATGGGAAGAAGTGGGCAGAGGTGAGGCAGTAATAGGTGAGTTGGGAAGAAGTGGGCAGAGGTGAGGCAGTAATAGGGGAGATGGGAAGAAGTGGGCAGAGGTGAGGCAGTAATAGGTGAGATGGGAAGAAGTGGGCAGAGGTGAGGCAGTAATAGGTGAGATGGGAAGAAATGGGTAGAGGTGGGGCAGTAATAGGTGAGGTGGGAAGAGGTGAGGCAGTAATAGGTGAGTTGGGAAGAAGTGGGCAGAGGTGAGGTAGTAATAGGTGAGGTGGGAAGAAGTGGGCAGAGGTGAGGCAGTAATAGGTGAGGTGGGAAGAAGTGGGCAGAGGTGAGGCAGTAATAGGTGAGATGGGAAGAAGTGGGCAAAGGTGAGGCAGTAGTAGGTGAGATGGGAAGAAGTGGGCAGAGGTGAGGTAGTAATAGGTGAGGTGGGAAGAAGTGGGCAGAGGTGAGGCAGTAATAGGTGAGGTGGAAGTGGGCAGAGGTGAGGCAGTAATAGGTGAGGTGGAAGTGGGCAGAGGTGAGGCAGTAATAGGTGAGGTGGGAAGAAGTGGGCAGAGGTGAGGTAGTAATATGTGAGGTGGGAAGAGGTGAGGCAGTAATAGGTGAGGTGGGAAGAAGTGGGCAGAGGTGAGGCAGTAATAGGTGAGGTGGGAAGAAGTGGGCAGAGGTGAGGCAGTAGTAGGTGAGATGGGAAGAAGTGGGCAGAGGTGAGGCAGTAGTAGGTGAGATGGGAAGAAGTGGGCAGAGGTGAGGCAGTAATCGGTTAGGTGGGAAGAAGTATGCAGAGGTGAGTGTGGAAATTGTGAGGTGGGCCAAGGTGTGGGGGAAGAGATGAGATAGGTAGGTGAGCAGGAGTGGGTAGAGAGAAGCAGAGGTGCGAGGGCCCGCAGATGGCAGCAGTTGAGGTTGAAAGTTTGCTGAGAAGAACTTTGGGGCAGCAGTGGTGCTGGGCCACTGTGTAGCAGACATGCCCACCTGCATCCTTTGGTGGACCCCTGGAGCTGACCTAAGGCCACCATTAGGGCAGTGCAAGAGATCCAATACTGAAACAGTGTTTCTGGAGTGTTCCCTGTTATTTGGTCTGTACACATAAATAAAATGTTAAAATTATTATAAATAAATATATAATTACAATCTAATTTTCTAGTGTTCTAGTCGGGGGATGCCCCCCCAAAGATAATTTCCTCTGATGGGTCCCAAGAATGTTTTCCTCTGGTGGACCCAAAGTGCTCCAGTCCAACCCTGGTAGCAGAGGTCATTCCTGGCCTGCTTTCAGAATGGATGACTGTATTGTCTTGGAGGCAGCCCTATGGGGAATGTAACCAAATAATCGGGTAACTTAGGAGGTATAACGGGTAAGTGACACACCTCAGTTTCCAGCAGCAGGTAGCCAGTCAGTTGTGGCAGTAACCACAAGTCCCAGCAGCAATCAATAGGTAGGTTTTGCCTACCAGTTATTAAAGTAGACCTATTCCCTTTCTGTTTACCTGGGGCATACCAATTAGACATTTATTGCGTGGGCTCTTGTCCAATCAGAGGTTTATGCTCATATTAATGAATTGCAAAAAGCGTTTTGACCTGAGCGCCAGCATAAGGAGCAGGAGTGGCCCCATTCCAGATTTCCCTGCAGTGTGCGGTGCGCTGCCGCCCCCAAGTCTCAGATGGCCAAGTCTCAGTAGCAGGGATGATGGGATTGTGGCCGAGGCCTGGGAGCGCTGAAAAGGTGAGTGATTGTGGGCCTACCTGGTGGTGGGGGGTGTTCACACCAAATCTGGATGTGACAGTTATAGGTTCACCTTAACAAAAAAAAAAGCGGCTAGTGCTCATCCATCCAATGTATAGCAGTCAGGGCAGGTGCAAGGTGGAGGTGACCACTCTCTGGGCACAAATATGCAATTTAACCCTCTGCATACTACTAAATAATATATATAGCTGAATTGTAGCACTCAGTAGACAAGTGAAACATTATTCATTGTTTGTATGGTTAAAAACTGGCAATATCTATATAGTCAAAGCTTTGTGATGTTATGGATGTATCATAATGCTACTTTTAATAAAGGTTAGCTAGCTTTTCAACAGAATGGGTGTTCAATGGGTCAAATAGTTTTTTTGTACATACCAGTTAAAAAATACCCTCTAACTCCCCCCTCTGCCATGTATACACGCCATGTCTCTGGCTTCTTTGGTATTGGAAATGCTATGCTGATATCTATTAATATCTCATTAGGTAAGAGCGACATATAATACCTACTCAGCAAACAACCTGGAAATAATTACACAGAATAATGATACCACTCCCCACAATCATTAGCCCAGCAATGGGCCTTCCATCCTCTCTTAGTTTACTCTGCTTCCATGATGCATTATTTTAGCCATAGTGATGACAGCAAAACCATTTGAAAGAAAATATATATGTAAACATAATTTTTGGTGTCCAGAGCAGGCTTACTCCCTCCCCCCCGGGCATCCCGAACTGGGATTGCCCACTGTGTGAAACCCCCCAGGGAGTCAGACATTCTTACCTTTCCCCCCAAGCCCATGACACGTGCGTGACCGGCACTGGCCTCTCCCCCCTTCTTGGCTGTGCATCTAGGGATTCCATTCAGCTTCTCAAGCTGCATATTAATATGCGCGGGGGGAGGGGCTGACAGGATGAGCGGCTGGGCCTGCACCAGCATCCCAAATCCTTGTTCCCTCTAAGGACTTGGGATTAGGTTTATTTGCAGAGTGATCTCTTCTGTGGTACCTTTGTTGTCCCATTGTAGGTGGCTGCAGTTACCTTGTGCACGTAAACTGACCATTTTTTGGGTCCTCAAAGTGGGGCAGTTTGTGGGTGATGGGCATGGTAGGGGCATGGTTTAACATGTGGCTTAATTACGGGTCACATGCTCTAGGAATATTTGGTCCATAAAAGATGTTGGTGATTAAGCCAATGCTCAGATGTCCATGCATTTCTCTACCACCATTCAACCAAAGAGTCAGAGCAGTAACCCACCCAGACAACCAGGATTTTGCTTTGGGTGGGAAAGTCTTCCAGATTTTAGGAAAGTGGGGACATTTAGGTGTTTCCAGAGTTTTCGGAGGGAAAGTCTGGTCAGTTTATGTGCACGGTAAAACTCTCAGTGGCTACTATAGATAGTACAAGGCAGCTACAAGAAGCTGTGCCAACACTGGGACAAGGGACTAGAGGCAGACTTAGGTCCCTAAGGGACAAATTTACCTGCCTTAGAACATGCACTTCTTTGAAACAACTGGACAGATCAGCCTTAGGGAGCCAACCTAATGCATGCTTAGGGGTCACTGTGCCCCTCCTAGACAACCCCAAACCAAAAATTTAAATCCCTATCGTATTGATATGCAGCTATCTGGGAATAGATGAAAAGCAGCATAAAGATGCTCCGTGAAGTTTGCAGTGAAGGTATATAAATGTCTGATAGGGTCACACAGCTGATAAAACGATAGTTGTCCTGCATTAATATTAATATACACGCCAAGGAGCTTCATGGAAGATCTTGGGGTTACCTCTTCAGTTACATCATTGTGATGGGCAAAGAGACCATTTCGATATTCCAGTCCCCAAGACTTGTTATTGTAGCCAACGTAAGATTCAATCCCGAGAGTCTTTCTCTCCATCGTTCCATTCACTACACCTACTATCCACTCTTTGGCTTTACTGATCTCTACTTCCCAGTAATACTGCCCCGAAGTAAAGCTCTGAGTGCTTAAAACCTGACATGGGGTAAACCGTTGGGGTCCTTCTAGATATCCTTGGTCTATGTGGACATAAGAGGCAGATCTGCAGTTTTCAGAGACAACTATATAGTTGCAAGCTGTGTTAATGTCAAACGATATATTAGATATAATCGGTGCCGAAATATTTTCTTTGAGTTTAACAGAGATATCAACCAAGCTGGACAGACACTTATGTAAGACTAGTTGGATGGGTGTTTCATCCAAATAAACATCAACATCTGTTCCATGGAATTTCTCAGTTCCTTTAGACCTGTCTTCTTTCAAGATGGTTACAGGATCAGACAACTGGAGCAAATGTTCAGTTTCATGAATCCTTTTGGACAGTTCCTCCTTCCTGATTTCCAGCTGTTTCAAGAGTGCGTTGACTTGATAAAACGAGTGACCCCTCTGTCTTGAGATCTCGTCCAAGACTGTCTTCTGGAGAGTTTTAATCTCTTTCATCATCTTCCTAAAAAATGATTTGATTTCTCTTCGCAAAGTTTCAGCTTTTTCTTGAGCCATTCTTTTCTGCCCTTTGAGTCTCTCAACCTTTTCTTCCAGAGTTCCGTTTTCTTCTTTTAGGTTCCTCAGGGAATTTTGTATCTTCTTCTGAGATGCTGCATGCAGAGACTCTACCAGATGACCTCTGTGCATTCCCAGCTCATAACAAGTAGCACACATGCAGGTGGAATCATCAGAACAGTAGTATTTAAAGGGTTCCTTGTGATCTTCACACTGTCTATCCTTCAGAAACTCAACGGGCTCGCACAAGACGTGTTCCACAGACCTGTTGTGTTTCTTTAAATGGTCGGCACAGAGGAAAGTCTCACATCGTAAACAGGATTTAACAGCCAGTATGTCGAATTCACAGTATGTGCACAGTACCTTGGACTCGTCTGGGTGTGCCTGCTGTCTTGGCGTAAGTCGCTCCAGTATGTTACACAGCTTCAGGTTTCTTAGCAATTCTGGACGTTCCAGAAACTCTGCCCTGCATTCTGGACAGGTGTAAGGCGTGAAGACATTATGGCCATCCAGAACTTGCATTATACATTCCCGGCAGAAGTTGTGGCCACAGCGCAGCATTACGGGATCTGTGTAAAGGCTCAGGCAGATGGAGCAGTTCAGCTCATCTCTTAGGAACGCCATTTCTCAGAGGGAAGTGAAAGAATAAAAATATCAGATTGCAAGGCAGAAGGTGTGGCAGCCAAGCAACTACTTCCCTAACAAAGGGGAAACTGCACACAGCACGGCCGCTACAGAAAACACAGCAACTGTGTAACATACCAGCAACCCACACACTCCGTTTATAGATAATCAGCAATCCTGAGCACAAAGGGCCGTCATTCAGCCAGGTAAAGATTCAGGAAGGTAAGTCTTTGAATACCTTCGGTTTCTCCTGCTGCGTATGAAACAGCCCAAACTGTGCTGATTTGCATATATTATGATGTCACTGGATGACCTCATCAGGCTCCTTATTGTTAAAGTCCATCTACCTCAGGTGTAAACATACTAAATACCTAAAATAATCACTGGATCAAGCCTCAATTAGAACTCAGAAAATACTGGAATCAAACATAATAGCTTAAAAACACAAAGCAAATAATATTATTATTGTTTATTTAGCGACATCATCTTCCATAGCTCTGTACAAAGTAGTAATTACAGACAGGGTCGAAACATACAGTACGGGCAGGCTGATTCATTACTAGCGCCAGGTACCAACAGATCAGCGTCTGTAGTGAAGCACTCAGAGCGACCACTAGTCGGCACCAGTACAGCGCTATATGGGAGTGAACAGTAGCGACTGGTCAGTGTGAGCGACTCAAACCATATTCATCAAAAAAAACTGCCTCACACAGCGCAGTTGCTCAAAATTGTGTCGCTGTAGCCCAGAGCGCCAGACACTGTGATTAAAGTCCATGTTTGAACACATATCCACTAGTAACAAAGCGAAAACATATGGAATTACATTGTTATAACATAATGACAATTCTGCATAAAAATATAAAAAAATCAAAAACATTTTAAAAAATGACTTTTAATAGGCCAGGAGAGGTCACACAATGATTTCATCAAAAATAAATAAAGAAATAAATTATTAAAAAGAAAACCCTGTTTAAAGAGAAGAAAAGTAACGTCCATTGAAATGTATGGGAGAGCGTCAGGTAGTGACAGGTGGAAGCCAGAGCGCCGGCGGTATACGCTGAGCCGTCTGTGATGATAAATCGGATGCTACATGGCGCTGTTAAGAGTTGCTCACCGGCGTTCACCGTTCGCTACCTGTCGCTACGAGGCACTACCTGCCGCAATCCCTTGATGAATAAACCCCATAGACTCTTTCAAATGCAGTGTTACAGAGTTGCCCTTGCGAACTTACAGTCTTAAAGTGGACCAACACCCAGGATTTTGACTATCCTAGGTTTTGGTCCACTTTGGCGGGGCACCCCGATCGGGGGTGCCCCGTTGTGTGAAACCTCAAAAAACTTACCTCTCCTCTCTCCCACGTGACCGCGCCGTCCAATCCCCGCCGACGGACAAGCGGTTGACAGCGACGGACAAGAGAGCCGCCTCCCGCGTGTCACTCTTACAGGGCGCGCGCCCGCCATTCACAAACGGCCGGCGCGGGCATGCGCACGTCTAGACTGCCGCCGCCGCCGATGAGGTAAGGAGTTTGGGTTTTGGGGGGGTCCCTCACCGCGGGACATCCCAATCTCGGATGCCCCCGCGGTGAGGGAGGTGATCGGCCCGGGAATCTTATAGATTCCCGGGCCAATCACCGATGGGTGTTGGTCCACTTTAAGGACGAGGGGGAAGGATCACACACAGTCAGTATTGAGCTTTGTGGCATGTGCCCTTTAGAGAATTGCTTACGCCGGATTGTATGCTTGTCTGAATAGGTGAGTTTTAAGGGCGCCTTTGAAGGTTTTGAGGGTTGTGGAGTGGCGGATTGGGTTGTGGAGTGGCGGATTGGGTGCGGGAGGGCATTCCAGAAGATTGAAGTTGCATGTGAGAAGTCCTGGAGGCGGGCGTGAGAGGAGGTGACCAGGGTGGAGGACAGGAGATGGTCAGCAGTGTATGTAATATAATATATATATATGATGTAATAATATAATATTATATAATATACTATAACAATATAATATGTAATAATATAAATATGTAACGTAGGCTAAAACTAGAGATTGCTATTGTTAAAGGGTAAGTCCACTTTCAATTGAATTTTTGAATGTGAATTTTCTTTTTGTGCCAAAATGTTGTGCTCAAGGTGCTGGGCTTATCTAGTATTTTTTATTTTTTTCATATGTTAGAAAACGTGTGTTTCATGGAAGCCGTTATCACTCCCTGCAACCTGTTGCTATTGGCAATGTAAATAAAATCTGTACAACAGTAATAGAGAAGTGATCCCTGTACACACAGCTGCTATGGACGATGCTGAGGTGAGGGAGCTCACTCAACCTTACACATGGCCCAGCAGCAGTGTTCTGTGCAACTATCTGCAATCTGTTGCTATTGGCAACGTACATACATAAAGTCTGCACTTGGTGTATGTTGCCAATAGCAACAGATTGCAGCTAGTGAAAACTGCTTCCATAAATAACACATATTTGTGTAAAAAAAATAAAAAATACTAGGTCAGCTCAGCACCTTTAGGACATAATTTTGCCACACAAACCTTTTTGCCACACTTACCCTTTAAAGCGGACCTTCACCCTGAATAAGAGCCTATCTTATATGTTTCCCCCACCCTGTACATACAGATTACTCACATTAAAAATCATCCTACCTGCACCTACTGCATGTTATGAGCCTTTAAACATCCAAGATGGTGGCTCATGGAGCATCAGGCAGCCTGCATACAGGAAGTGTCTTCTGACTGTGCTGCTCTGCATTCTGGGATTGCTGTCCTTTCCCTGACCCCAGCTCTGTCAAGCACAGCTATAACCCCACCCCCTGTACTTTATCCCGCTCTCCTCTCCTCAGTATGTGCGATGCTTCTGAGTTAAGATGGCGGCATCTGTATCCTAGAGTCCTCAACAGAGTTGCAGCACAGTGGGGGAAAGAATAATAAGTAAATGACTAAAAACTTAAAATATATTAATTTTAGATGCGGGGGAATCGTTAAGAGTTTGGGCTTTTCATTAAACCATGTTGAATGTCCGGTTTAAGTGTACAAAACTTGATTAAATCATATTAAAACATTGTAGGTATACATAGTACATATAGACCGGAACACATAGCAACTCAGCAATATACAGCTGGCAGATGGGGATAATGCTGTCCATTTCCTAGTGGCCACTATGCAAGTGATGATCTGTGCTCCTTTATTCATGAATGCCTGAGTAGCCGAATCCTGGGTGACTGGAGGCCACATCTAATTATGCCTCACATCTAATCAACACTGTGAGGTGCAGTGTAGTCATTCTGCTCAGTAGCTACACCAGACGTTAGCAGGAAATGCACCATTCAGAGGCAGCTACACAAACAGGCAGGATGCAGGGGGTTCCCACCTTACTGAGCAGCAGAACCCCCCCCCCCCCCAATACGCTGAGTGGCAGAACCCCCATAACAAGCTGAGAGGCAGAACCTCCCCATAACACGCTGAGAGGCAGAATCTCCCCATAACACGCTGAGAGGCAGAATCTCCCCATAACACGCTGAGAGGCAGAACCCCCCCATAACACGCTGAGAGGCAGAACCCCCCCATAACACGCTGAGAGGCAGAACCCCCCATAACACGCTGAGAGGCAGAACCCCCCCATAACACGCTGAGAGGCAGAATCTCCCCATAACACGCTGAGAGGCAGAATCTCCCCATAACACGCTGAGAGGCAGAACCCCCCCATAACACGCTGAGAGGCAGAACCCCCCCATAACACGCTGAGAGGCAGAACCCCCCATAACACGCTGAGAGGCAGAACCCCCCATAACACGCTGAGAGGCAGAATCTCCCCATAACACGCTGAGAGGCAGAATCTCCCCATAACACGCTGAGAGGCAGAACCCCCCCATAACACGCTGAGAGGCAGAACCCCCCCATAACACGCTGAGAGGCAGAACCCCCCCATAACACGCTGAGAGGCAGAACCCCCCATAACACGCTGAGAGGCAGAACCCCCCCCATAACACGCTGAGAGGCAGAACCCCCCCATAACACGCTGAGAGGCAGAACCCCCCCATAACACGCTGAGAGGCAGAACCCCCCATAACACGCTGAGAGGCAGAACCCCCCCATAACACGCTGAGAGGCAGAACCCCCCCATAACACGCTGAGAGGCAGAACCCCCCCATAACACGCTGAGAGGCAGAACCCCCCATAACACGCTGAGAGGCAGAACCCCCCCATAACACGCTGAGAGGCAGAATCTCCCCATAACACGCTGAGAGGCAGAATCTCCCCATAACACGCTGAGAGGCAGAACCCCCCCCATAACACGCTGAGAGGCAGAACCCCCCATAACACGCTGAGAGGCAGAACCCCCCATAACACGCTGAGAGGCAGAACCCCCCCCCCCATAACACGCTGAGAGGCAGAACCCCCCCATAACACAACACGCTGAGAGGCAGAACCCCCCCCCATAACACGCTGAGAGGCAGAACCCCCCCATAACACGCTGAGAGGCAGAACCCCCCCATAACACGCTGAGAGGCAGAACCCCCCCATAACACGCTGAGAGGCAGAACCCCCCCATAACACGCTGAGAGGCAGAACCCCCCCATAACACGCTGAGAGGCAGAACCTCCCCATAACACGCTGAGAGGCAGAACCCCCCCATAACACGCTGAGAGGCAGAACCCCCCCATAACACGCTGAGGCAGAACCCCCCCATAACACGCTGAGAGGCAGAACCTCCCCATAACACGCTGAGTGGCACAACCCCCCATAACATGCTGAGAGGCAGAACACCTCCATAACTGAGTGGCAGAGTCCCCCCATAACACACTGAGTGGCAGAACCCCCCAATAACATGTTGAGTGGCAGAACCCCCCCATAACACGCTGAGAGGCAGAACCCCCCCATAACACGCTGAGAGGCAGAACCCCCCCATAACACGCTGAGTGGCAGAACCCCCCAATAACATGTTGAGTGGCAGAACCCCCCCATAACACGCTGAGAGGCAGAACCCCCACTCCCCATAACTCACTGAGTGGAAGAACCCCCTCTACTCCCCCCGCTCACCTCACTTCCTGTTGCCGGGGATGCCGCTGCTGGGAGGGGAGACAGGGTCCCGGATGCCCCCGATGGAAAATGGGTCTGGCTGCTGGGAGACAGGGAAGGCCATCCCAGGCCATGTGCAGCAGTCATTGATGTCCAGACGGCAACACAGCAGCAGCATGAAATTTCCAGCAGCATGTTGTCCTTTATAGTTTAATGCCAGCTCCTAGCCGTGGGCCGGGTGAATGGGAGCCGCCGCCAGAGCTGGCATTTAAAGTGGACCAACAGTCAAAAATGACTTAAACCAGACCAACACAGCAAACAGTGCTCATATGCATCCCTCCCCAGGACAATTTAGATTGCTGCACATAAAAATGTATTTACTATTTTCTAAGTCCTTCTGTGATTAATTTTATAAACATGATGGTGCATGATGTATTTGCAGGCCACCTGCAAACAGGAAGTGCCGCTGGACTTGTCGGTTGGGAGAGGAAGCTCCAAAATGGCCGCTACCTTTCTTTTCCAACTGTACCAGGTTTAACTCGGGAATTGGCAGCCAGCCAGTGCAGGGGAAGCTGGCGACCTACCGGGCATTGTCCCAGTATGCCCTATGGCCAGTCCGCCCCTGACAATACCTACAAATTATGGCAGGTATGGCAGAGCATGTGAGGAACCAAGATCGGATTGTTCCCGGCTTCAGATTCTTACTTTGTCTGGTATCACTACTGCCCACGCACCCTAAATGTAGAGTAGGACGTGGAAGTTTGTGGGTTCAGATTGTTACCAGCTTCTCATACCACCTGTTCTCACCACTGCCCATGTCCCATAGGTATGGCAGGTTGCGGTAGGTCCTGAGCACTGGATGTGGAAGAACGTCTGGTGTAGTGAGGTTGTGGCATCCGTCTGGTGTCACTACTGCACACAAACCTGGAGTGTCATCATATTCATTGGTAAAAGCTCCATCCAGGGTCCAAATGCTTCATTGGTTTCCCACCAGTGGGAAGTGGATCGACATCATTTAGGACATGTTTTGTCCTGCCGTCAGGACTTGTCAAGATACAGCCACATATATTATCCCCATATGTCAGCCGTATGAATGTGATGGAGTAGGGATGGTGTAGCCAGTTTAGAACTAACATTTTAATATTCAGGACAATATAATTATTAGCTATATTCACAATATCCTGGGATGCCTCCATATGGTGATTAATGGGCACAATAGGCCAGTAGGGATTGACGCTGTAAGCTACCCTGGATGCCCCAAAGACCCGCTAGGGAAGTGGGAGTAATTATCCTAGGTCCACTGGTAATTAAACCGGGCCGGGAGAAGCCACTGTATTCGATCGTCTGAAAGACATAATGGGAATAGGGATGTCAGAGCCATGCGCAGCGGACAAAAAAGAAGAAAAAAACTCGCCTGTGAGGGTACTCACCGACCTAGGGAGGAGGAGGGCCGCAACACATGTGCGCGTGACCAGCAACAAAAGGGCGCCAAGAACCTCGAAGGGCGGGCCCGAGTGGCTGTGACGCGGAGCGCGCCAAACCGGACCCCCGCCCCCCCCGAAGAGCGCGAAGCTCTGAAATAGTTTCAAAGATGTCAGAAGAGCGAAGTGTATGGCACACTTAGAAAAGGATTCGCCAATGAAGACATAGCAGCGTCTGAGGCGACGTCACAGCACATTCAGCAACGGAAGGAGTGCGCGTGGCGGCGACAGATGCAATAATAAAAATTTTTAACAGCGCAGCCCTGACACTAGGAATACCAGTCAAAGACAGTACTAAGGCCATAAGCGTGTAAACATACACTGACCACCACACACACCCCCCCCCCCTTTCTTTCCCCCTGGACTACGGGGGGAACGAGGGAGGATGGCGACCCTTTGTACAGGGCCCACCGCTACACGGGGCATGGGGCAATAGCGCGGGAGGGGCATCCTCTAGAGGCTCACCATCAGCCTAAACCGCCTACCCTTTGGTGGAGGACTGCGGTGGAGCGTGGCTCCATAAGCACACAAGGTGCTGCCTACCTTCACCCGACCGACGCAGCCCGAGCTGGGAGGCACATCACAGGGAGGACGGGTGGGAATAGTCCAACAGGGCCGCAGGCTGTAATAGCCCCGCTCACCTGCGAGAGAGTGATACTTCATGTCTTCGCAGTCAGCACTGCAGAGAAATCTGGGGATTTGTGGGAGGTCCCCGGGTATATGAGGGGCCAGGAGGAGCCTGTTATCGCATGCTTCTGCAGTACAGCGCCATCTGGCGGAGGATAACCCAAGTGTAAGTATTATATCTGGAACAGGACGTACTGTATACTAAGAATACACAACTTATAGTGCTTTTGCATGCTAAACTTTATTTCTAAAGGAAATGGGTGGTCTTCACCATTTTGTAAAAAGGAACAAAACATGTGGACCCAGCTGCAGCCCAATAACAGTGGAGACATTTTTGGGGGTCTGGCCCCATGAACTGAAGTTAATTAGCATAGTAGCTGGTTATCCGAATGGTACTGTTTTCATACATATAGAAAGCAGCATGCAATGGCTCGGAAAACGTGGCGTGGTATGTCATCAAATGCTTTTTGTTGTCATCCGTTGCGTCATAAAACGTGAGTATTCCAGCTTCATAATTCAAATAGATACCCACTGACTGCATTTCAAATTCAATTTCTTCATCGTCTATTAAATCTGGTAAATCAAGGTGATAGCATTTAAGATTTTCGGGCCCCTTTAGACCCCAGGATTTAGCATTTAAACCAATGACCGCATTCCTTCCTGTAACGTTTCTCGGAATGCTTTCATAAGCCACTCCTATTATCCAGGCATCGGCTTGCTGAACATCCACCTCCCAGTAGTGTTGTCCAGAAGAGAAACTACAGGTGCTCAAAACCTGGCACGTTTTGAACCTTTCTGGATTGAAGGGCAAGCTTTGCGATCGAGAGGTGTAGGATGCTGATTTCTTGTCATTTGAGACCATTATATGATTATGCGCTGTGTTTACATCCAATAACATTTCACAACTTTCTGGCACGGGAAACTTCACCTTAGCTTTTAGGCCAAGCAACCCATTTGCAAAACGTTTGATGCCTTGATGTAGAAATAGTGAGATTTCGGACTCCGAGAGATAACGATAAACATTTGAGACGTTTTCCTTGAATTTGCCCTCTGTATAAACCACAGTGCTCTCCTGCTGCGGCTTCAGAACAATCAGTGGGTCGGTCATGCTGCACAGCTCTTCAATGTGTTGAATTTTTTCAGACAGCTTCGCTTTCTGGCTTTCTCGCTGTTGGATCAGATCGGAGATAGAAAGCATAAGCTGCTCTTCTTTTATCCAATTTTCAGTCAGGACACTTCTCTCCAGAAAGTCAACCTGTCCGCGGATATCCTTCATTAAGGTGGTGATCCTCTCGGCTATTTTCACCGATTTTTCTTGCACTTCTTTTTTTTGGTTTTGCAAGGTCTCAAGATCATTCTCCACTTGCCCTTTGTCAGCACTCAATTCCATCTGAGCTTTCTGAAGTTCTTGCTTATGTTTCTCAGAGGCTTTGCTTAGAAGTTCCACTTTGTGACCATAGTGCTCTCCAACTAGACAGCAGGACACACAGACACAGACTGCTTCCTTGAAGCAGTAGTATTTAAAGACTTCTTTGTGTACGGAACATTTTCGATCTTCAAGAGATGCAGTGGGATATACCAAGACATGCTCCACTGACTTGCTGTGTTTCTTTAAGTGATTGTTACACAGGGAGGCTTCACAATGTAGGCAGGTTTTGGAAGCAGGTATATCCGACTCACAGTATGTACAGTATATACCGTTATCTCTGAGGTGTTCAGGAACTAAACAGTTCTCAACAATGCTACACAGCTTTAAATTTTTAGGCAATTTAGGGCGCTCATCAAATTCTTCTCTGCATTCGGGGCAGCTATAGACTGCGGATGTGTCTTGGGAATCCAGCACGGTCTTAATACAGCTGAAGCAGAAGTTGTGACCACAAATTAGCATGACAGGGTTTGAATAGACGTTCAGGCAGATGGAGCAGTTTAGCTCATCCCTCAGACTGTTGGATGCCATTGCTGGAGCCTGCAAAGATATGGAAGACAGGAGCCGGCTATACTATTATTCAAAGCTACATATATATGAAGTAATAAATGAAATGAGAATTATAGGTTTGAATTAGGGAGCTGTAGCAGTACATGGTATTGATATAGCCTTATAAGATTGTAGCAGTGACCCGAGTTACGTCCCGCTTGTAATTTATATGAGAAGAGACATTCTCTCACCTGAGTGGAATGATTCCATTGAGGTCATGAATCAAAGTAAATTAACATCATTGGTCCACTTTAAAGCGGACCTTCACCTTGAATAAGAGCATATCTTCTATGTTTCCCACACCCTGTATATACAGATTGCTCACATTAAAAATCATCCTACCTGCATCTACTGCATGTTATGAGCCTTTCAACATCCAAAATGGTGGCTCATGGAGCATCAGGCAGCCTGCAAACAGGATGTGTCTTCCGACTGTGTCGCTCTGCATTGTGGGATTGCTGTTCTTTGCCTGACCCCAGCTCTGCTCTGTCTGTGCAAAGCACAGCTATAACCCCGCCCCAAGTCAAGATGGCGGTGTCCATATCCTAGAGTCTTGACCAGAGTTGTAGCCCAGTGGGGGAAAGAATAATAGTGACTAAAAACTTAAAATATATTTTATATGCTGGGGAATAGTTTTTTTTTTTTTTTTTTTTTTTTTTTTTTTAGGGATTTGGGCTTTTCATTAAATCATTCTGAAGGTCTAGTTTAAACCAGATTATTTGCTTGTCTCAAGAGTTTTGAGAGCACTTTTAAAGGCTTGGAGCATTGGAGAGTGACAGACTGAGCGAGCGAGGGCATTTCAGAGAAGTGGGGAGGCATGGGAGAAGTCTTGAAGACAGGAGTGCCAGTAGATGTGTTTGATGATGAATCATGTTCACAAAAATTAAGCTGAAGGTGGGTTAAAGAAGCGTAAGATTAGGGGGAGGCTACTCTAAAAATCTAAGTTAGTTACCTGGTAACTTGTTTTCTAAACATCCGAAAGGGCAGCATATGCCTGAGAGACCTCCGGGCTCCTCCTACCAATCGAGAACACATGACCACCAGACAGAATAAAATCTTGACTCCTCCTCCCATTCCCCAGTTGTTGTAGAGATCTGAAAGAGAAAAGAAATAGATCCACAACTCCAACATATCAATACTAAATCCAACTCCACCTAAGACAAAAAAGGAGGGAAGTAGGCGTATGCTGCCCTTTCGGATGTTTAGAAAAAAGTTACCAGGTAACTAACTTTTCTCAAAACATCCTTCGGGCAGCATACGCCTGAGAAATAGGCGAGCATTACCTCGTTGGGTGGGAAAGAATGGAAAGGAGGATACTACTGCCACAAGACTGATCCTACTAGGACAGCAGATCTATCAAGAGAGTTCAGCAAAAAAAAAAAATCTCACTGAGGACCAATAGGCTGCAATAGTTCACCTGTTTAACCCAAAAACGTGTATAAAAAGGAAGCTTGCTCAGTACTGGTAGAAGAAAATTCTTAGCATCTGAGAAAAAAATAGCAAGGTTCCATGTACGGGTAAAGGAACTAGCTCAGAGTTAGGGACAACTCCAGACTAGAGATATCTTTTGTGTCTATAAGCAGCCTAGAACTAGACACAGCCCCAGGGTCCAAGACAGCCCCAAGGCAGCCCCAGGGCCCCACTAGGGTTAACGGCCAACTAGGGTTAACGGCCAAAAGTAGGGTTAACGGCCAAAAGTAGGGTTAACGGCCAAAAGTAGGGTTAACGGCCAAAAGTAGGGTTAACGGCCAATTAGGGCTAACTGCCAGCCAGAGTCAAAGGCCAGCTGGGATTAAAGGCTCCCTAGAGTTAAAGGTTCCCTAGGGTTAAGAGGTTCCCTAGGGTTAAAAAGGTTCCCAAGGGTTAAAAAGGTCCCCTAGGGTTAAGGGTCCCCCTAGGGTTAAGGGTCCCCCTAGGGTTAAGGGTCCCTCTACGGTTAAGGGTCCCTCTACGGTTAAGGGTCCCTCTACGGTTAAGGGTCCCTCTAGGGTTAAAGGCCCCTCTAGGGTTAAAGGTCCCTCTAGGGTTAAAGGTCCCTCTAGGGTTAAAGGTCCCTCTAGGGTTAAAAGCAACCTAGGGTATAGGTAATCCCAGGAAAAAAAATCCCAGACAAGAGGTGGCCTAGGGACCAAAATGGATAATCCCTCTAACTATAAGTGCATAGGCTAGAGCAGAATACCATGCAAGGACTAAGGTCTCTTAGAAGACCCTAGATTAGACCTACCAAACTGACTCCCTCAACGGAGTTATACAGAAAAAAATCTGCCACCTGATGTAACCCTCCTAAAAAACAAGCTGAAGGAGGCTCTGGTCCTCATTTTACCCAGAAGGATTCCATCCGATCTCCATGAGGGTCAGTTGTGCTCTCGAGCAAGGCACCTAACCCTGCAGCTGCTCCCTGGATGCCAAAAATTAGGGCAGCCCACCATTCTGGGCACGTGTACACTCACTGCACGGATGGGTTAAAAGCGGAAGACGAATTCCTATGTGTGTGCAAGCATACAATGGTGATTATGCATCATTTATTTTATCTATTATTATTTAGTGATGGAACTCGTTGCCGTTCGCCACTCATACCGGGTGCTGAAGGATTTACTCCGGACCTGCACATCATAGTACTTAAAGCAAGTGATATTACCTCACCCAGAAGAGAGCAATGTCAATCACTCTATTACCCTCCTGGCTATTGACATTGGAGGTGCCGACCCTGCACCCGGAATCACTATTTCCTAAATGGCCGAAATCCTCTAGGAAAGGAGAAGAGTCTGAAGAAGTTGTTGATATCTTGACCATAAATCATAATCCAGAGGGAATTAGACTAACCTCCCAAAAGGGTTAACATCCCACCGAGCTGAACACAGCTCTACACATGAAACTGAAGCTCAAAGGCATTTTTGTCCCTGGTGTGTACACCAAAAAAAAAAAAGATAGCAGATTGCTCAGATCAGCCGCCACCGACCCCTCTCAGTGTCTGATAAGTATGTGGTCTGTGTATTCTCAGACTGAATCCAGCATAAAAGGGAACAATGAGCACCACATCCGGCTTCCATAAGCCGCCATCTTGGATGTTTAAAGGCTCATAACATGCAGTAGATGCAGGTAGGATGATTTTTAATGTGGACAATCTGTATGTACAGGGTGTGGGAAACATATGATAAACACAGAAAACACAAACACAACTGGTTAAAGGTGGGCACTGTCTCAATAGGAACCAAATAAGGAACAGGGGAAAGTACAAAATGCAAAATTAGCTTTATTGAGAAAAGTATTGCACCAACCCATCAGACACACAAAGTACACAAAAGATAAAAAATCACAACGTTGTGACATTAAGACTTGGGGGCCCCCCATGCACATGCATCAACACCTCATAACACAACCACTACCATACACACGTTAATGCCTACACCGTCCCGCTAGCTAGTCTAGCATAAATTCACACAGCTGTAATTGTTGGGCGCCATAATGGTAAATTAATTGATTCAATGATTGGGAATCACATAGCAAAGTTCAGCTCATATGTGCGCACCAGGCAGCATCCACTCGCTCTCCAAGAGCTGTAAATTAATTGATTCAATGATTGGGAATCATAAAGCAAAGTTCAGCTCATATGTGCGCACCAGGCAGCATCCACTCGCTCTCCAGGAGCTGGAATCAACAGATCAGGACTGGACTATACAGATGCAGCTGCTAGGAAATACATCACTCGGCCAGCGGTCTTTTGTATCAGCCAGCACTACTTCATTGTCCCCATAGCATACTGTCTTGACACAGCTGTTGTCTACTGCATTACACCACTTTAAGCCAGTACCGGCATTCCAACCGGGCGCATTAGTTGCAGCGTAGTCTGCTGATCCTTAGTTACTGTTAGTCACAGATAGTTACATATAGGCAGTCACGGCCATTCATTAGTGCCTATAGTACTTAGCTGTATAGCTGCGTAGATGAAGCCGTCTGCCACGCAGGTGCGCATCCGTCCTGTCTGAGTTGGCGGTGCTCCAAAACAACAACAAGCTGGTGAGCCGGTTACTGGCAGCACGTGGTTGAGGGACGTGAGGTGGTGTGGGGCCTGCCCTTCCGACGCGCGTTTTGCCCCGCCCACCGGGGCTTCGTCAGGGTGACGCACAGCCCATTTGAAGGGTTCGACTCCTCCCACTCAGACATCAGAGTCTCATCTCATTGCCGTGGAAGCTCCATCCTCCATTTTTGTAACGGGCGTCTGCGGCTACACACGTCCTGCTGACAAGGCTGCCAGTACTACAGATCATCCAGAGCGGGCGCCGGGACTTTCAAGTCCACTCCATTCAATACACCCGCCCTGTCTCCACAGTATGTCACCTGACCATGTCACGCACATCACCACAGCCGTTCAGCACAAACCCATTCACAATATAATAAGTATTTTTACTTGTCAGCACCTCATATAGGCGGAGCTCATCCACTTACAATTTAACCCTTCACGGCTCATCCCCGCTAACTGACTCAAACGACATGAAAGCATAAATATGCATCAGTATATAGGGCCAGGGGCTAATGGCACACCATAAAGGTCAAAAACCAAATCCAGATAATTCCATCTAGGTAACTTCTGGCTAAGAGTGAAACAGAACAGGGCATGCCATCTAACTATGCCACATCTCTCAACCATAAGCTACCGATGACATGCCTAACCCTGCATATCTTATCCACAGATAACACAAAGGATCGACCGATACACTATCATACAGGAACCTAGAGGAATGCACTCAAACCATTATCAGTGTTCAACCCCCAACGGGGCCATAGTCTTCAATTCATATATAAATCGGGATTCCTGCTGCAAAAGCCGCTGTTCAGCAAATCCTCTCCTCCCCTGTTTCTTAAGGACAAATATTCCACATACCTGCAGGCCTTTCGGGTTCCCTTCATGCCAGACTTTGAAATGCTCCGCCACCGGACTTTTATCATAT
This sequence comes from Gastrophryne carolinensis, assembly GCA_027917425.1. Classification (NCBI taxonomy): domain Eukaryota; kingdom Metazoa; phylum Chordata; class Amphibia; order Anura; family Microhylidae; genus Gastrophryne; species Gastrophryne carolinensis. Next base: position 52,023,358 of record CM051240.1, read on the forward strand.
TTGTTCTTATTTTTAATATCACGCACATGCTCACCCACCCTTGCTCTTAGTTCACGCTTGGTTTTACCAACATATTTTTTCTGGCATGGGCAGGTGAGCATGTACACCACCCACGACGTGGCACAATTGATGAACCCCTTAATACACCTCTGGGGAGATCCATTCATCCCTTCAAAATGGTTAGTCCTTACCATATATTTACAGATATTGCAATGGCCACACTTAAAGGAGCCATTCAGTTTCTCCACTGAGCGGTAGCCTACATTTTCTCTGGGCTGATATTCACTATGCACGAGTGTATCCCGCACATTTTTCGCTCTACGTGCAGTGAGGAGGGGGTTGCGGTCCCACTAATCTTTTCAGATTAGGATCTAACGCCAGCACATGCCAATGGGTCTCCAGGATCCCCCGGAAGCGTTCCCAATGTGCCCCGTACTGAGTGATCAGGCGGATAGGTTGGCCCTCGTTTCTCCCGATGCTCACTGGGGACTTCGTTCTCAATAAATCAGACCGCGTCGACTCAAGGGCCTTCTTAAAACACGTTCTCAACAATCTGTGGGGATACCCCCTAGCCCTGAACCTCTCAGTAAGTTGTCGCGCCTCCCTTTTGAAATCATCAATTGAGCTACAGTTTCTGCGTATCCACAGAAACTGGCCCAACGGAATTCCCCGACGTAATGGCATTGGGTGGTGACTCCCAAAATGTAATGAAGTGTTGCCAGGAGTCGGTTTCCGAAACGTAGTGGTAGTTAATACATTACCTTCGTGCCGAATCAGTAAATCCAGAAATTCTATCTCCCGGGGCCCAATTTTATATGTCAGTCCAATGTTCCTATCATTTTGATTTAAGGAAGCCACAAATGATACGAATTCATCCGTGGTACCCTTCCATACTACAAGTACATCATCAATATACCAAAGCCATGTGCTGAACGGCTGTGGTGATGTGTGTGACATGGTCAGGTGACATACTGTGGAGACAGGGCGGGTGTATTGAATGGAGTGGACTTGAAAGTCCCGGCGCCCGCTCTGGGTGATCTGTAGTACTGGCAGCCTTGTCAGCAGGACGTGTGTAGCCGCAGACGCAGGAGTCGAACCCTTCAAAAGTGACACCCCATTGGCTGTGCGTCACCCTGACGAAGCCCCGGTGGGCGGGGCAAAACGCGTGTCGGAAGGGGAGGCCCCACACCACCTCACGTCCCTCAACCACGTGCTGCCAGTAACCGGCTCACCAGCTTGTTGTTGTTTTGGAGCACCGCCAACTCAGACAGCACGGATGCGCACCTGCATGGCAGACGGCTTCATCTACGCAGCTATACAGCTAAGTACTATAGGCACTAATGAATGGCCGTGACTGCCTATATGTAACTATCTGTGACTAACAGTAACTAAGGATCAGCAGACTACGCTGCAACTAATGCGCCCGGTTGGAATGCCGGTACTGGCTTAAAGTGGTGTAATGCAGTAGACAACAGCTGTGTCAAGACAGTATGCTATGGGGACAATGAAGTAGTGCTGGCTGATACAAAAGACCGCTGTCCGAGTGATGTATTTCCTAGCAGCTGCATCTGTATAGTCCAGTCCCGATCTGTTGATTCCAGCTACTGGAGAGCGAGTGGATGCTGCCTGGTGCGCACATATGAGCTGAAATTTGCTATATGATTCCCAATCATTGAATCAATTAATTTACAGCTCTTGGAGAGCTAGTGGATGCTGCCTGGTGGGCACATATGAGCTGAACTTTGCTATGTGATTCCCAATCATTGAATCAATTAATTTACCATTATGGCGCCCAACAATTACAGCTGTGTGAATTTATGCTAGACTAGCTAGCGGGACGGTGTAGGCATTAACGTGTGTATGGTAGTGGTTGTGTTATGAGGTGTTGGTGCATGTGCATGGGGGGCCCCCAAGTCTTAATGTCACAACGTTGTGATTTTTTATCTTTTGTGTACTTTGTGTGTCTGATGGGTTGGTGCAATACTTTTCTCAATAAAGCTTATTTTGCATTTTATACTTTCCCCTGTTCCTTATTTGGTTCCCATTGAGACAGTGCCCACCTTTAACCAGTTGTGTTTGTGTTTTCTGTGTTGATCCTTATTTAGGTTAGTGGGACGCCTTACAACTTATGGCAGTTCTCATGGTGTTTTAATAATTTTTTGAAACATATATGATAGTCTTATTCAGAGTGAAGGTCCGCTTTAAGGTCTTGAAGAAAAAAAAAAAAAACCTTGTGGAAGCAAGCTTCTTCCTAAAAAATGTCTAAAAAACCCTTCTAAATATCTGATGGAACATGGAGACAGATATTCTATAAGGAGAATAAAAACTCCCTCCAACGCCTCCACCGCCAGAAAGATTTCTACTGGTGAAGGAAACTAGGATATTAACTGCCTGGCATCCAATACTAGCAACTTCAGAATAACTTATCTTTCCTCCAACCTACTTGTATAGGAGAAACCAAGAGTCCGACTGAGGGTACAAGTAAATTCTATGTGAAACCCTCATTCATGCCCCTGGAATGGAGAGGGCAACACAAAGTATCCAGGCACCAACCCAAACATGGCATCAAAGCTCAGTGGGTTTGGGCAAATAGATTCCAGACCGAGAGGACCCCTTTAAAAATCCTTCTTTCCCCCAGATAAGGTAGAGGAGGAAGGTACCCCCCCGGATTCTTAAGCCGCGTCCTCAAATGAAAGAAGCAGCTTAAAGAAGGAGCTCTAATGATCCCTCTCTTCAACAGACGGGCAGATCAGGTGAAAAATACCTATATTTATCAGTGTATTCACAAATCTACCCAACAATAAAAATTACCAAAGGAATATTCCACAAGGCTCACTCTGACCTAGAGACCCTGGTCCAGGTTCTCAGAGAATGCTGTGAACTGAATATGATATAATCATATTTCCTTGCCCAAAATCTCCTGACATTTGTCACTAACCGCCAAAACTGAAGAAAGGATATAACCATGCCCCTTCCTATTGTCTCCTGTGCTCACACACCTGGTTTTAAACTGTAGCATCCAATTTGTATAGTTCTCTGTACTATATGTTATACCTTGTCTGTATTCTTCCTTTGTAAAGCGCTACGGAATTAGATGGCGCTATAAAAATATGCAAAAATAATACCCCTGGACAAGTCCTATTCAACAGATAGTCCTTACATTGTTGAAGCAGAAGGTAAAACTTCCCATCATAGAATGAACAGCCATAGATCTAAACCATTAAAGTGGACCAACACCCAGGATTTTGACTATCTTGGGTTTTGGTCCACTTCGGTGGGGCGCCCCGCTGTCTGAAACCCCCCCAGAAAGCCCCAAAAAACTCACCTCTCCCCGCTCCCACGTGACCGCGCCAGCCAATCACAGCGCTCAGAGCCGCTGTGGTATGCGCGTCCAAGGCCGCCTGGACGCGCATACCAGCTCTGCTGGCTCTGAGCGCTGGAGGCCGCGTCTCGCGCTTCCCTCTAACAGGGAGCGCGCCTGCACCGGCCATTCACAAACGGCCGGCGCGGGTGCGCGCCCTGCTAGAGGGAAGCGCGAGACGCGGCTCGCGCATGCGCCGATGGAACGGGGCTGAGGTAAGGCTTGTGGGCCTCCTGGGGGGTTCCTCCCCGCGGGACATCCCGATTTCGGATGCCCCGCGGGGAGGGATCTGATCGGTCCGGGAATCTTATAGATTTCCGGGCCGATCCCCCCTGGGTGTTGGTCCACTTTAAGATTCCACTTGCTAACCAGTTAAGGCAGTGAATCAAATAAGCTTACTTAGGAGATAGCAAAAAGCTAATCCTACCCTTCAAGGATTTCCAACTTAGGGCAATATCCCTGCCCAGGACCCAAATATTGCTGCTACAATCAGAGTAGATGAGAGCAGCCGCACCTAGGTACATAGGTTAAGAAAATACTTCCGGCATAAAAAGGGAATGAAGGAGAAGAGTCAGATGCCAAATCAGGATAAAGCCCAACCTAATTACCCTTTGGACCTGAATCCTTTATCCCAAGGTTTGAAACAACCTAAGAAAGGAAAGGTAAATGTCCCAGAGGGAATAGTACCTTCCTAAGTTTAAAGCAATTAAACCGGTCTCTTCAACCCCCCTTCCTGGGCAGTGAGTGCAGAGGAGTGCATTAAATCTACAAAAACATTGTCTCAAGAAGAAAATGGTAAAAATGTTCAAGTTTGGGCTCCGGTTACCCCGGTCTCTTCCTATAATTCATCCTCAGCAAGAGGGCAACATATCACTTACCCCCCTTTGATATAATCAAAGAATGGGATCTGGCCAATGACCCCATAGGGTATCCTGGGCCCCAGGCAGAAGGATCGCCTTTGGGACAGAGAAATGGACCCCCTGCTCAGGCCCATAGTACCGGAATATACTTACCTGAACCATCGGTCCAGGAGCTAGTGGTCACATTCCTCTTCCTGGAGGAACACAGAAACAACTGGGGAATGGGAGGAGGAGTCAAGATTTTATTCTGTCTGGTGGTCATGTGTTCCCGATTGGTAGGAGGAGCCCGGAGGTCTCTCAGGCGTATGCTGCCCGAAGGATGTTTTGAGAAAAGATGCGGTTTTAGTGAGCGTCTAAAACTGTCGATGTTGTGGGGTAGTCAGAATAAAAAATGCTATACTCACCTTATGTCCCGCACAAACCATCGCTGCTGCAGCTCTTACATGATCACAGGATCCACATCCCTTGCTCCCGAACACATGGCTCGCCCTGTGTCCTGCGGGAAGACGCTTGCCCCTGTCACTGTGAGCTGGCACGCGCCCCCCCCCCCCCGTTCACTGCAATGGAAAGGGATGTGTTACATACCATACAGCTTTTTAAACAGAGAACCTGGCATAACGTAGTGGCACGTCCCCTGTGGTGTGTGGGAGAATGCCACAGCTATAGAGCAGCGCAGCTGGCGAGCACAGCGTGGGAGCCCCAGAAAAGGTGAATGAATGCAGGGTGATCCAGGTTGGGTGGGGGGACTGAAAAGATTTTTTTTAGACCCCAGGGCTGGCCAGCACAGTGGTTGGTCTACCTTAAAGCAGAACAAAACCCAACATGGCCAGCCCTTCCCATCTCTGAGCTATTTTCTCTCCCAATTGCCGAGCATTATTATGCATGGCGAATTACTCTGATTGGACGAGAGTGGGACATGGAACAAAACCCCGGGATCAAAATCCACATGTCACAAGTACTGACTGCGATCCTTCTCCTTTGTCTTCACCCCTTATCCTTTAGACTGTAATCTCATAAGGGTCTCTCCCCTTTTATCTTGTGTTCAGAATATTCATTGTGAACTGTGTAACACTGCACTTGTAATAGTCTATGTACTGTATGTGCTACCCGCTCTGTAATCACTTTGTACAGTGCTATCTCTGTACAGTGCCTGGCAATGCCCCGCTGTGTGAAACCCCTCAGGTCGCCCTGTCCACTTACCTTGCTTCCCGGTCTAACGGCGCATGCGCAAGCCGCATCCCCCCCAACCATTTGTGAATGTCCGACGTGGGCACGCTCCCTGTTAAAGCGGACCAACACCCTGCCTGTTCGGCCCGGGAAGAGTCCCAGGCCGATCAGATCCCTCCCCGTGGGGCATCCGAAATCGGGATGCCCCGCTGTGTGAAACCCCCCAGGACGCCCCATTCAACTTACTCCCGTTCCAACGGCGCATGCGCGGGCCACATCTCGCGCTTCTCTCTAGCAGGGCATGTGCCCGCGCCGGCCATTTGTGAATGTTAGAGGGAAGCGCGAGATGTGGCTGCCAGCGTGCTCGGAGCCGCTGTGGTTGTCCGTTCCTTGGACGCGCATACCACAGCGGCTCTGAGCGCACTGATTGGACGAGCGGCCACACATGCGCCGTAGGAGCGGGGTGAGGCGAGTTCTTTCTACCATTCTGGGTGCCCCGCGGAAGTGGACCAAAACCCAGGATAGTGAAAAATACAATTCTGCGATTACTCACCTGTAGAATTGGTATTATGAGTAGTACTGCTCCAGATAGATTACTTACACTTGGGTATTACTCCGCCAGATGGCGCTGGACTGCAGAGACATCGAAAATAGGCTCCTTCCGGCCCCTCAAATACCCAGGGACCTCCCACAATCCCCAGCATTGAAAAGCAGTTAAAGAGAAGCCGGGAGAATTAAAACAAAACCAAACTGGCTAACTATAACAATGATAACAATCACCATACAGGGGATCCAAGATAATGCAAAACCAAGGGTGGGGTGGAGCAGGACGTACTGTATACTCATAATACCAATTCTACAGGTGAGTAATCACAGAATTGTATTATTCTTAGTATACAGTACGTCCTGCTCCAGATAGATTACTTACACCTGGGACATCCAATAGCAGTGTCCATAAAGTAGGTTGGGATCCCCAAAGGTAACAGCAGACAGGTCATACCACTGCTGCCTGCAGAACCTTACGGCCAAAAGCAGCATCAGCTGAGGCCCTAACATCAACCTTGTAAAGCTTTGAAAAGGTATGAACAGAAGACCAAGTATCGGCCTTGCAAACTTGTTCAACAGAAGCCTGGTGCTGAAAAGCCCAAGAGGCACCAATAGCACGAGTAGAATGAGCAGTAAGGCGGAAGGGAGGATTCTTCCCCATAGCAGAGTAGGCCTGAATCACAGCCTGACGGATCCATTTGCTGATAGTAGACTTGGCAGGAGCCAAACCCTTCCTAGGACCAGAAGGGACCACAAAAAGAGCATCAGTTTTTCTGAAAGGTGTAGTAGCCACCAGAAAGTACTACATCCAAAGAATGCAAGACCCTCTCCTTAGCATTACTAGGATTAGGGCACAATGACAGAAGAACAATGTCCTGATTCAAATGAAAGGCAGACACAACCTTAGGCAGAAAGTCTGGCTTGAAGCGAAACACCACCTTGTCCTGGTGTCTCTCATAGTAGGGGGGCTGGATGGAGAGCGCCGCCAACTCAGACACACGCCTAACAGAGGTCATAGCCACCAAAAAGACAACTTTGAGAGTAAGAATGGCCAGGGCAGCATCCTGCACAGGTTCAAAGGGAGCACCCTGCAAGGCTGACAAAACCAAGTTCAGATCCCAAACAGGCAACATAGGCTTACGTGGGGGACGCACATGAGTGACCCCCTGGAAAAAAGTCCTGATCAAAGAATGCTGAGCAAAGGACTTCTGGAAGAAAACAGCCATGACCCTTCAGAGTACTGAGTTGCAGCCCAATCTCCAACCCATGCTGCAGGAACTCCAGGATCCTGGGAATAGAGAACACACGACAGGGGAGAGACTTAGACTCACATCAGTCACGCCAAACCCTGTAATAAATGGAAGAAGAAGACTTCTTCCTAGCCCGTATCATGGTATCAACAACACAGGCAGACAGCCCCTTCTCCCTCAAGATGAAGGTTTCAGCAGCCAGGCCGTCAAAGTCAGAGTTTGTAAATTGGGATGGCGTAAGGGACCATGAGTGAGCAGGTCTGGCACCCTGGGCAGAACATACTGATCTACTGCCAGCTGCACCACGTCTGCGAACCACACTCTTCTTGGCCACCAGGGGGCCACCAGAATTGCCGGCACCCCCTCCAGAGCTCCAGAGGATCCTGGGACAGGGAGACAAAGGCTGGGAGCTTGTGATTGTGACGGGACACAAACAGATCCACATCTGGTTGGCCCCAACGGTGACAGAGATTGAAACACCCTGTTGCAGAGGGACCATTCTCCCTGGCTCAGAGAGTCTGCCAGGAGATTTTCCACCCCCGGGATGTACACCGCTGATATGCAGGGGACATTGGCCTCTGCCCAGGTCAGGATCAGAGACACTTCCTGGAGGGCCCTCCTGCTTCGGGTCCCTCCCTGATGATTGATGTAGGCAACTGCCGTCTGGTTGTCCGAGCGCACCTGAACAGGCAGGCCCCCGAAGGTGATGAGTCAACTGAGCCAGAACCAACCTGATCGCCGCAGTTCCAAGACGTTGATAGGTGTGTGGGCCTCCTGAGGGCCCCACCTCCCTTGGAACTGCAGGGACTTCCAGAACCCCCCCAACCTGACAGACTGGCGTCCGTGGTGACCGTCTCCCAGGAGGGGGTCAGAAAGGATCTGCCCCCCAAGTTCCTGGAGTCCAGCCACCACGAGAGGGACCTCCTGACCAGGGGGGAAAGCGCAAAGACCCAGTCCAGGGACGCAGGGTACTTGTCCCAAACTGACAAGAGGGGGAGTTGCAGAGGCCTCAAGTGGAACTGAGAATAAGGGACTGCCTCGAAGTATGCCACCATCAGGCCCACCAGCTGCATTCCCTGCCTGATGGAGGGATGATGACAAGATAGGAGGGACTGAGCCTGTGCAATCAGACTGTCCACCTTCTGCTGAGGAAGAAAAATCCTTGCCTGAACTGTATCCAGATTCATTCCCAGGAATGAAGTCATCAAGGAGGGAGACAGAGAAGACATGTGATGGTTGATCACCCAGCCAAATGACTCCAGGGTGGACACTACCAGCTGAGTATCCGACTCTGCCTGATGTAGAGACTGGGAAGTGATGAGGATGTCGTCCAGATAGGGAAGCACGCGGATGCCCTGAGACCTGAGCAGAGACATCACCCCTGCCAGCACCTTGGTGAACACCCTGGGAGCTGAAGTGAGACCAAAGGGCAATGCCACAAATTGGTAGTGTTGATCCTCCAGAGCGACCCTGAGGAACCTTTGATGACCTGGAAATACAGGAATATGAAGGTAAGCATCTTTGATGTCCACAGACGTCATGGAATCCCCTGGGCGCAGGGAACTGATGGCAGAGCGCAGAGTTTCTATGCAAAAACGCCTGCACCTGACAAATTTGTTGAGGATCTTCAAGTCCAGGATGGGCCTGACTGACCCATCTTTTTTGGGCACGGTGAAGAGGTCGGAATAGAAGCCCTTGCTCCTTTCTCTTAAAGGGACCTTGCAGATGACCCCTAGCTCCAGAAGGCTTTGCACCACCTGCACTAGATTCTGAGCTGACACAGGGTCCTGAGAAATCCGGTATCTGATGAACCATGGGGGGGGGGGGGGGGCAGGCAGCGAACTCTACCTTGTAACCGGAGAACACTACCTCCTGAATCTACCGGTCTGAGACATGAAGCCTCCAGACGTGAGCAAAGTGCTGAAGCCGTCCCCCCACCCAGATGGGTGAGGGCGCCCCTTCATGCCTGAGGGGGCTTGGGAGAGGACTTAAGCTTGGAGCCCCAGGAGGAGCCAGGGCGTCCACGTCCTCTGCCCCTACCCCAGAAGTCTCCTCGGGCCCCAGTAAAGGAAACCCCCCTCCCTTGTCTAGCACCACGGTAGGGGGAGGAAAAGGAGCCCTGACCCCGAAAGGGCCGAGACTGCCGCCTGCGCTGGGGTAACCTGCCTCCCTTAGCAAACAGGTCCAGGTGGTCCCCAAACAGGTGTAGTGCTTTGAAGGGAAAACCAGTGAGGGTTTGCTTGGCAGCGTTGTCAGCAGCCCACTGGCGCAGCCAAACCGAGCGGCGTATAGCCACCACAAGGGCAGAGGTTCTGCCACACATTCTAATGGTGTCATCCAAGGCAGAGAGTACATAGGTCACAAAAACATCACAACTAGAGAGTGCATTAAACTTCTCCCTAGACACATCATCAGGGGCACCATCAAGGATACTTCTGAGCAGGGTCCTAATAGCCACAGCCGTAATGGCAGAGGCACAGACTGGGCGCAACGCCGTCCCCACACATGCAAAGGCATGGGACACCAGCTGATCAATGCGCCGGTCCTCAGCATCCCGCAGGGTAGTAGAGTCAGGGGAGTGCATGACAGAGGTGTTAGATAACCCTAGGACCGGGGCATCCACTTCAGGAGGGGATGACCAACACTTTACCACATCAGCATGAAAGGGATACTTCCTATTCCAACTCTTAGGTACACCGGGAGGCCTGCTGGGGCGCTCCCATTCCTCAAGCACAAGGTTATTAAAAAGGGTTTGTTCAGGAAATTCCAAGCGTGACTTAACAGTATGAAACAGTTCCCCCTGTTGCCTGGGGGCCGCAACAGGGGTAGAAATAGACAGAACCTCAAAAATCGGAGCCAACAGTCTATCAGTATGATCTGGGGCCCAGGGGTCAGAGCCAGATTCATCATGACCCCTGGGCGTCTCATCAGATGACTGAGTCAGAGAATAGCTCCCCTTCCTCCAAAGGGGTATAGCCAGACAGTTCCAAAAACTCATCAGCTTCTATAGGGAAAAGAGTGACATCAGGCGTTAAGTGCCGCTTTTTTGCAGAGGCCTTACGCGCCAAGGTATTAGCAATCAACTTCTCAACACTAGCCAGTCTAGAAGACACATCAGGCTGAGAATTCCCACTTGTATGCAACGCAAGCACCTGCTGGGCACAAGGTACACAGACCCGCACATTGTCAGCGCTAATAGGGGACACCCCACAAGCTACACACAGCCGGGTTTGTCCCGAAGGAACCCCAAGCACATTATCCTGAGACGCCTCCATATGGTGATTATAGCGGAACAATAGGCCGATAGGGATTGACGCTATAAAAGCAACCCGGGATTCCCCAATAACCCGCTAAGGAAGTGGGAGTAATTAACACTAGGCCTCACAAGTTAATTAACTAAATAGAGGGAGTAGGGCCGGGAGAAGCCAATAGGGTTCTGCCCGCCTGAAAGACATAAGCAAGGGAAACCGTAAGTGACAACGGTAAATAAAGCCGCCCGCGAGGGCACTCACGGACCGCGGTAGGTAGATGGCCGTCACGTAGCAGCCGGAACCAAGAAAAAAATGGTGTCGGGTATACCTCGAGGGGTGGGCCGCAGGGACAGTGACGCGGAACGCGCCAAAAGCGGGCCCCGCCCCCCCCGAAGAGCGCAAAGCCGTACACGTGACAAGCAGCCAATAACGGCCCACCAGCGCCTGAGGTGACGCCGCCGCCAAGCGCGCGTGGCGGCAAATTTAAGAAGACAATCAGTGCAACCAAGTCAGTGCGGCGACTGACATTAATCATAATAACATAATACAGTGAAGCACAAAGCCAAAACACATACATACACACACAGACACACACCCCTCCCCCAAGGGCTACAAGGGAGAGTGAGGGAGGACGGCGGCCACTTAACAGGACCCACCGATAGACAGGGGCAATAGTGCGGGAGGGGCATCCCATGAAGGCTCACCATATGCCTATACCGCCTACCCTTTGGTGGGGGATTGCGGTGGAGCAGTGCTCCTAAGCACCTAACAGCGGTGCTGCCTACCTTCACCCGACCAGCGCAGCCAAGGCTGGGAGGCAAATTGCTAATGGAACGGGTGGGAATAGTCCTACAGGGCCGGAGGCTAATAGCCCCGCTCACCTGCGAGTAGAGAGAGCCATCTTCTTGTCCTTCGCAGTCCAGACTGCAGAGAAGATCTGGGGATTTGTGGGAGGTCCCGGGTTTTTGAGGAGCCTATTTTCGATGTCTCTGCAGTCCAACGCCATCGGGCGGAGTAATACCCAAGTGTAAGTAATCTATCTGGAGCAGGACGTACTGTATACTAAGAATATCATGGGTGTTGGGCCACTTTAAATGGAAGCAGGGGATGCGGCCGGCAGCGCGCTCGAAGCTGCTGGCCTTAAACGCCAGATGGAGTGACGTCAGCGCCTCCGAGCACTCTGACTGGACGAACGAACGCGCATGCGCCGTAGGACCGAGGAGAGGTGAGTTCGAGCGATCTGGGCGGCAATTCAGATTGCTGCACATAAAAATGCATTTACCTTTTTCTAACACCTCCCTACAGTCCCTCTCGGGCATCCCAATTCAGGATGTCCATCTGTGTGAGCCCCCTCAATGGCCACTGCAAGTACTCACCTTTCCCAGGGGTCCATTGTTCATGGGCCACATTCACATCAGAGGCACGCTCCTATGCAGTCATTCAGATAAGCTGAGCACAGGAGTGTGGAGCTCACTATGCCAGAGATTTTTGCTGAATATGCACAGCTTGGACAAGGAGCCACACTGGAAAAGTGGGGTTACTCAGTGATCCATAGGGTAAACACAAAGGGGCATCCCGAATCAGTATGCCCTGCCTGAGAGGAACAGCACCAGGGAGAGTGAATATACACTTTAGAGGACCAAAACCTATCGAGAGAGTGAATATCCACTTTATGGTCGTCTATAAAGTGGATATTCACTCTCCCTGGTGCTGTTCCTCTCAGGCTGGATATACTGATTTGGGATGCCCAGGCATACTTCGCTCCCCCGTGGCACACTGATCGGGGGTGCCCCACTGTGTGAACCCCCCCAGTTCACCCAAAAACTCACCTTTGTTCCCAGTCTGGAAGCACATGCGCAAGCAAGCAGCCGCATCCCCACTATCCCTTTGGCAGGGCGCATGCCGCGTCAGGCATTTGTGAATGGCCGGAGTGGGCACACTCCCTGTTAAGAGGGTAGCGGGGGATGCGGCTGCCAGTGCACTTTGATCCACTCTCATTATATGATCTCCTGGACGAAGGAACTTGAGCGGATCCAAGCGTGGCGATTGGACGCATGTGTCGTAGGACCGGGAAGAGGTGAGTTTGTTAGGGCGACATTGGGGATTTCACACAGCGGCCATCCCCGATCGGGGTCAAGAACCAAAACCCAGGATTGTAAAAATCCTGGGTTTTGGTCCACTTTAAAGTGGACCAAAATCCAGGATTTTGACCCACTCCCCCAGGGCACCCTGATCGGGGGTGCCCCACTGTGTGAACCCCCCATCGCTGCAGCCAACTCACCTCACAGCGATCCTACGGCGCATGCGTGGCCGCTCGTCCAATCAGCGCGCTCGGAGCCGATGAGCTATGCACGCCTGAGCGATTTCTTAGCTCAGCGGCTCCGAGCACGCTGGTGGCCGCATCTCGCGCTTCCCTCTAACAGGTAGCGCGCCCGCCATTCACAAATGGCCGTCGCGGGCATGCGCCCTGCTAGGGGGATAGCGGGGATGCAGCCGCAGCCCGTGCCATTGGACCGGGATTAAGGTAAGTGTATGGGCGTCCTGCGGGGTTTCACAATTTTGGAATCTTATAGATTCTCAGGCTGAACCAGTTAGGTTTTGGTCCACTTTAAGAGGTCCTTGACCCCGAGACATCCTGATTGGGGATACCCTGCTGTAGGAAACCCCCCGAATCGCCCACTCAATTCACCTTTTCGCTCTCATCCAACCAGAGCTTTATGCCGTGCATATTAAAGGGCCACTCCAGCCCCTTCCTGAAAATAAACATAACCCCTGCCTTGCTCTAAAAAGCGACCCTGCTAATGTAAAGAAAAAAAAAAAAGACACCTTCCCCCCAAATCCTGCGGCACCACCGACTCCCCAGCTTTACTAGAGCGCGCGCTCCTGCAACATATCTGAATGGCTGGGCGCCACAGTGATGGACTGTTAAAGTGGACCGTCACCCAGGGGCACCTAGTCAGCCGCCCTGAAGTAGCCAACACGACAGGCAAGTCAGTTGTCCCTCTTTTCCCCAGCAAAAAAAGGGTTACAGGGGGGAACCTCACTGGACAATACACATGGAGGCTGTGTGCTCTCCATGTGACTGCTGGCAATATGGAGCCTCCTCTGCACGTGACTGCCGCCAATATGGAGGCTCCGCCAGCACAGCAGGGAGCGGGTGTAGCCATTACCTTGCCCTCTTGGGGAAGAGGAGGACACACAGCCAATCACACAAAGGCCGCTTTCCCGCGCTCTGTCCCGGCCCATCCACCACACGGGGGCACCAGAGAGGCGCTGCTGCACAGCTCCGACTCCTCATAGAAAGGAGCCCGCCGCCGGCACTTGCTTTAGGGGGCGGGGCTTACCGAACCACCAATGAGATATCGTTTTAGAATAAAAAAAACAAAACGTGAGGATGATCCCCACAACGCTAATAATATGTTTATAAAGTGGACCCCAAATTTGCGGACTGCCAGTACAGACCGCAGTAAGCTCACCAAAAAAAGTAGCCGCACAACAGAAATATATTCAACAGGATAACTATAAGTGGTATGGTTTAAAAAAAAAATTAAAACAAAACAAAAATATTTTAATTGTGTCTTTTTAAAACCATGCCACTGTAGAATTAACTTTAAAGTGGACCAACACCCAGGATTTTGACTATCCTGGGTTTTGGTCCACTTCGGCGGGGCACCCCGATCGGGGGTGCCCCGCTGTGTGAAACCCCCCAGAAACCCCAAAAAAACTCACCTCTCAACGCTCCCACGTGAGCGCCGCAGCCAATCCCCGCCAACGTCCAGGCGGGGATCAGGAACGTCCAGGCCGCTTCCGCCGCCGCCGCCTCCCGCGCGTCACTCTCGGCGCGCGCGCGCCCCCGCCGGCCATTCACAGAGGGCCGGCGCGGGCGCGCGCACGTCTGGAGGGGTGCGCGGGAGGCGGCGGCGGAAGCGGCGGCGGATCAGGTAAGGTGTTTTGGGGGTTTCTGGGGGGTTTCACCCCGCGGGACATCCCGATCTCGGATGTCCCGCGGGGTGGGGGGTGATCGGCCCGGGAATCTTATAGATTTCCGGGCCGATCACCCCTGGGTGTTGGTCCACTTTAATAAAGTATAGTTATCCTGTTGAATATATTTCTGTTGTGCGGCTACTTTTTCTGGTGAGCTACTAGCAGTCCGCATATATGGGGTTCATAGTGTGTTGCCCTTTAGGGCCATTAGCTTGCCTAGCCAGCACCAGTGGTGTTAGCACCCAAGCTGTGCGCGATTTTCAATTCACTTGTTTACATGTTTAAAGTGGACCACAATCTGGGATTTTGACTATCCCATACCTACCAACTTTTCATTGTGGGAAAGAAGGACATTTGTTTAAAGTGGAACAAAACCCAGCGCGATTCCCGGACCGATCGATTCCCTCCCCCCGGGGTATCCAAAATCAGGATGCCCCGCTGTGTGAAACCCCCCAGGTTGCCCCATTCACTTACCTTGTTCTCCAGTCCAACGGTGCATGCGCGAGCTGCGGCCTCATCCCCGCTATCCCTCTAGCAGGGCACGTGCCCGCGACAGACATTTGTGAATGGTTGGTGCGGGCACGCTCCCTGTTAGAGGGAAGCAGGGGATGTGGCCGCCAGCGTACTCAGAGCCGCTGGTCTTAGACGACGTGATGTCAGCGGCTCCGAGCGCGCTGATTGGACGAGCACCCGCTCAGGCACCGTAGGACCGGGAAGAGGTGAGTTGCATTCGGCAATCTGGGGGGTTTCACACAGCAAGGCACTGCCGATCGGGCCCTGGGGGAAAGGACCAAAACCCCAAATAGTCAAAATCCTGGGTTTTGGTCCACTTTAATTAAGCCACACACCCTCATTGAGGAATGGCTAGAAGATAAATAGTAACAAAAGAAACACTTTGAATAGAAGAATAAATCATTTATTGATGCAGATCTGCATGTTACACCTCAAAGAGGGACAAATGGAAACAATGAGGGACAGGGGCACACCGACTCAAAAGAGGGACAGTCCCTCCAAATCAGGGACACTTGGGAGGTATGCTATCCCGATCTGGGATGCCCTTCTGCGTGAAACCCCCCAGATCGCGGAGAAAAACTCACCTTTCCTGGTCCAATGGTTCCCATACGGGCTTGCGGCTAATCAGTGCACCCAGCCCCATTCGGCTAAGCAGGGCCGGCTCCAGGTTTGTGGGGGCCCTTGGGCAAGAGAGCCCCAAAGTAGTGAGTCACATGATGTCACCGTTCAGCTCCGCTGCCACAAGTGGGTCTCCTGCTGCTGGTTTCCCTCCAGTCCTTGTGATTTGCCACCTGGTTCTCGCCACCTTCTGCGCTTCCATAAATTGCCCTCCATTCCAGGCCACCTTCTCCATTGTTGCTGATCATCCCCTGTTGCTGATGCCAGCCATGAGCAGGTCTGCACACAGCATCCAGCATTCGGTGGTTCAGGTCCACTGTAAAATAATAACATGGCCAAGTGTGAGCCTGAGTGGGCCCCTGAAGAAGCCAGGGGCCATGGCAATTGCCCAGCTTTACCCTGTACTGGCGCCGGCCCTGCGGCTAAGAATAAGTATAGCATAAGGGCCAAACGGAGCCGAATGAAGCACGATGACGGCCGCATTCTTGCTGACATGCATGTGTGGCCCATTCACAAATTCCTGGTGCCAACACACAGGGCCGGCGTCAGCACCCGGCAAGGTGGCAGCTGCCGGGGGCCCCCATCAACTGGGGGGGCCCACTGACAGGGCTGGCCTTTGGGGTGATTGACGTGCTTGAACGGCGGTGGACTGGGAGGGCACCACCACAGCTGGTGCCCACATCTCCTTGAATGGCGGGATTCCACACAACGGGGCATCTCGATTTATATTCCAGGGAAGGAAGTGCTGGGTTTTGTTCTGCTTTTAAATTGCCCACCCCAACTGATTTCCTATCCCTGGAGCATCCCAATCTGTGATACCCTACTATGTGAAACCCCCTGGGATCACTGGCATACCCACTATGCAAGCAATTCCACTCCTGAGTTTTGGTCCGCTTTACAGGGACATCTCAATTTGGGATGTCCCTGCTTGTGAAAGAACTCCCCTGGTTTGGCCGTTGGCGTCCCTTGGTGATGTGACGCGACTCTTCACCACAAAGGGGCCCACTGAGACCATGCCGCCTAAGGGCCCACATAAACCTGGAGCCGGCCCTGGCAACACGTCTAGCTAATTGTATACCGTAGTGCAGTCCGTGCATGCGCCATTGGATCAGGGATCAGGCAGGAGCCCCCCAAAGGCCCTGCAAACTCATTATTTTTCCACTGGTCCCTCGCTGCGAAATTTGGGCTGTGGCCTCATTCCCGGCATCCCTGCAGCTGAGCGCGCTCCTGTGCCCAGCCATTCATATAGGCCAGGCACATGGGTGAGGGGGGGGCTCACACTGCCATCGCTTAATCAAAACAATGTTATGAACGGAATAAAGATTTGACAAGGGCATGTGCCATGGGAGTTGAGCGGGCGATCTGGGGGGTTACACACAGCAGGGACAAGGATCAATCTCCAGAATAGTAAAAAAATCCTGGTGATTGGTCCATTTTAACACTGGACCTAGAGTCTAAAAGCCACCAGGGCCGGGTGAAAGTGCTTTCCGGGGGCATCACAATTTGGTGTCACCCCCCCCCCCCCCAAGGTTGCCATATACTCACTTTGGTCTGGTGACATAACTCTATTCTTCATTTGGAAGGACTGTCCCTCTTTTGTTTCCCCCTGTTCCTTGTTCTCATTTTCCCTCTTTGGGATAATTGATTCGCCTATTTAGAGTGGCTTTGGAGGTAAGTATCCCGGGATTTTTGCATTGTGGGGCATCCCATTAATTAATTAATATTAAGTTATAGAATAAATAACTCACAGAATAGTACAGGAAAACCAAAGGCAATGTGATGTCTTGGATCACCATAATAGTCCTGCCCCAGAGGAGTAGCTAGGCTTTCTGGCACCCAGGGCAAAAGATCAAAAAGGCACCCCCCCTTGTACTTAGGCCCCATTTTGGCAGCCCCTAACCCACTACACCCGGGGCACGTGCCCCGCCTGCCCCCCCCCCCAGCTATGCCCCTGTCCTGCCCATCTATCTACTCCTCCTTGCTCTAGCCATCCATTCACCCCCCTCTCATTCCATCATCCCTCTCCCCTCAGTTTTGCCAATCTATCCGAATCTCATAGCTCTTGCCATCCATCCATCCATCCCTCCTGCTCCTCCCAACACCTCACATACACTCATCCCTCCCAGCTCATCCATTCATCCCTCCTTTCCATCCATCCATCTCTTTCCCTTAAGTTCCATCCATCTGCTCCTCCTAGTTCTAGCCATCCATCCATCTTGCTACTCTCATCCATCTCTCTCTCTCATCCCAGCTCAACCCATCCTTTTCTTTCATCCCTCCCTCTCCCCTCAGTTCTGCCCTTCCATCAGTGCCTTCTAGCTCTTTCCATACATCCTTTCTTCCCTTATCCCCCCAGCTCATCTCATCCATTCCTCCTATCCATACATCAATCTCTTTTCCTTCAGTTCTGCCTATCCATTTGCTCCTCCTAGTTCTAGCCAGCCATCCATTCTGCTCCTTTCATCCATCCCTCCCCCTCTCCTCCCAGCTCAACCCATCCATTCCTCCCTCACTCCTCCCTCAGTTCTGCCCTTCCATCACCGCCTTCTAGCTATTTCCATACATCCATCCCTCCCTCATCCCCCCATCTCATCCCATCCATTCCTCCTATCCAGCCCCCTCCCCCTCCAGCCCCTCTCTGCTGATCTCATTGCCAATGGACACAGTGTTTTGCATTGGGTTTGGCCTGGTTGTGGCTTAATTTAAAAATTGCTCCCATTTCCCATCCTGAAAAGTTGGAGGTATGTGTTGATCCCATGGCGATTGCTCTGGCCTGCAACAAGCATACTTGTGGCTGGCGGCAGATGCAAAGGACTAAAACCCAGGATAGTCAAAATCCTGGGTTTTGGTCTCGTTTAATTGCTGGCTTGTGGCTGAGCTAGGATGGGTAAATCATGGTGCATCTTTATGAACCTTCAGTATGCGCTGCTGTGTTCAGAGACCACTGTGGCTTGCCATGCTCGCTCATACTTAAAGAGGAACAACAGATCTCCCAATAATTAGGGCTATCTCACTCCTTCCCAGGGCACTGCTTATCTTTTGGATGTTGGCGATCTTTCAGTTTCTAATATCCTGTTGTATTCCCAGGATAAGAAGAAAGATGGCGCTGCCCATCAGAAGACGCCCAGCGACCAAGGGATAGACGGGCTACATGTGCTCAGCAAAGTGAACCGGAGGGGTAGAGGGCAGACAGAGGAAGTCTGCTAAATTATTTTTAACTCCAAAGTCACACCGATGTTGCTCTTTAATTTGAACAGAGTGGTTGTTTGACCACTTTTTATGTGGTCCTGGAGGAATTAAATAAAAAAAAAAAAAAAGGCACAAACCTTGGAGCCATGTTACGGCTTTTACCCAGTGCTGCAGGAAATAGAGACGACACACATGGGACCGGTGTCAGCAGAGCTGCCTTATTATTGCTGCTGCCTGGACTGTCCATTTAAAGTGGACCAAAACCAAGCTATAAGATTCCTGGGCCGATCGATTCCCCCCCCCCCCCCGATTGTGGATGCCTCGCTGGTCGCACGTGGCCGCTTCCCCGCTATCCCTCTAGCAGGGTACGTTCCCGCGCCAACCATTTGTGAATGCCCGGCGCGGTTGCGCTCCTTGTTGGAGGGAAGCGGGGGATGCGGCTGCCAGTGTGCTTGGAGCCGCTGCCCTTAGAAGCCATCTTAGATGGCGTGATGTCAGCTCCTCCGAGCACGCTGATTGGACGAGCGGACGCACATGCGCCATAGGCAGGGCTCCCCTGAGCGGGGTGCTCCAGAGGAAAAGACCAAAACCCAGGATAGTCAAAATCCTGGGTTTTGGTCCGCTTTAACAAAGAAAACTAGAGAAATCAGTTTCAAAGTATCTTTTATTCTGTACAGTTATTCCACATTCTTTTTTTGTTCTTCTATATTTTGCTGCCAGTTGCTCTTCTTTCAGATTCTTCATTTCTTTTAGTTGCTTGATGAAGAAATGAGGAGCAGAGGGTCCCCCCTCCTCCCGGCATCTCAGGAATCCCAGGAATGAAAGGATGTTTTTAAAGGTCCAGGGAACTATGATGTCTTGTCTATGCTGGACACTTCTGCTGGGATCTGTAGTTTCAGATCAGTATTTTTCTGGCAAGGTGGCAACGTAATCCTTAGCTGATTTATTTCATATTAAAGTGGACCAAAACAAAGTCTTTGAGACTCCACAGCAGGCATACTTGCTCCCCTCCGGGGCATCCCAATTCAGGATGCCCCGCTGTGTCAAACCCCCTAGATCGGCTGAAAACTCACCTTCTTTCCCAGTCCAACGGCGCATTTGCAAGCAGCGGCTGCATCCCTGCTATCCCTTTAGCAGGGCACGTGCCCACGCCAGGCACTTGTGAATGGGCAGTGCGGGCACACTTCCTGTTAAAGGGCAGTGGAGGATACGGCCGCCAGCGTGCATGGATCCACTTACTTAGACAAGCTCTGGGGCGGGAGCGGCTCTGAGCGCGCTGATTGCATGAGAGGCTGCGCATGCACCGTAGGACTGAGGAAGGATGAGTGAGATCGGGCAACCTGGGGGGGGTTCACACAGCGGGGGAATCCCCAAACGGGGTGCATGAGGTGCAAAGACCAAAACCCAGGATAGTCAAAATCCTGGGTTTTGGTTCATTTTAAAAGTTATTTGGCTGTTAGGCGGCTCTTACATAGGTCAACCTTGCAGGGACCCGAGATCAGCAGTTGCAATAGCAACACAAAGCTTACCTTGTCTCCCAGCAACTGATACTGGGGCACATATTGCAGCTTTTGTCTTGCCATAAGTGTACAGTGGAGCAAAAAGCCAGACAGGGTTACCCATAGAGAATACATTGGTCTGGTCTTGTACTGCATGGCCTTGCCCAAGACATCAGGACTTTCTGGAGACACCATGGGGACCTCAAGCAAACTATCTTTAACTCTTTAATAGACGGAGATCACACACATAGGAATCAAGATCACTGGGCCTTCGCAACCTGGAACAATCCAACCCTTGTGATGTCTGCAGAATCTGTTTTTACAAAGATGAGTAGGAGATGGCACACAGAGCCTGGCTCTGAATAAATCCATTAATGCTCGGCTCCCAGGTGAGAGAAGTCAGACTCCCCCCAAGAAACAGAGAAAAGAGCGACTGGTTACCGGTGGAGACGTAGGGCAAAAGAGACTTTAGCTAAGCCTAGCTCCTCACTTTACAGTTGACTAGTGAAGTCTTGTTATGTTCATGTTTTCCCCCTATTTTTATAGTTATGGTTTGATGCCTGATATCTTGTTACCACAGGCCTCAGCGAACAGAAGTGGAATTGGTATGCTCCATCCGTGGACACATACGTTCCCCAAATAGGTCCTTGCCCTGGAAGCTCTGACTTTCTCCTGGGAGTATCCTCTTAGAGAATTAGTTTCTGTTAATGTTTATCTTTCTATCAATTCCTTGCTTTCTAATCTTTTTCTCTACCCCCTGCCAACCCTCCCCCCCAACCCCATTGTCTCTGCCCAAGTCAGCATGTCAATCGAACCTTTTAAAGCAGAACAAAACATGGGATTTTGACTATCCCGGGATTTGTTCCTTGCCTCCCAGGCACTCAGATTTGGGAAATCCTACTATGTGAAACCTTCCAGGTAAAATTCACCTCTTTCCAAACCTACAGCATGCGCTGGCTCTCGTCTAATCAGAGCCATTTGCTGTGTACATTAAATGTTCAACATACAGCTCTGCTGACGGCAATTGGGATCTCGAGTGGTCGCATCCCCAGCAGCGGGCCAGGGAGCTGGTGAGTTTGTGGCAACAAAGGGAGTTTCACACACCAGGGCATCCAGATGAGGGAAGGCCAGCGATCGGCCCTCAAATATTTTAGATTCCAGGGCTGGCCGTGCTGGGTTTTTTTCCGCTTTAATATATTTTTGTAACTGCATTTTATTTCCTAATAAATCGTAACCACTTTCTTGTGAAAAGCCAATACATCTGCTATAATATCTGACGTAATTTTCTGTATGAGGACCACTGTTCTGGCGACTTAGAGTCTAAGTGAAAGTCTCGCAGAGCGACGAAACGTGTCAGTCTTTGTTGCAGGTCGAGCCTACTACAGCACCAGTAGGGGGTAGGAAGATCTACACTCCTCGCCACTCCAGTTTGTCCGGCCGTAGATAGGCGAGGAGAATACTCCTGACTGCATGCGGATACTATTGTTATGCGCATTACTTTTCACTCAAGGTGAATAGTATTTTAATTGACCTAACTAGGTTTTTAAACAGTCTTACCCTGGATTCTCCTTCTTTTCATCCTTTAACTACTATTGCTGGATTTCTATTGGGTGCAGTTAATGGACGGAGGATATGTGAAAATATTTTACCCATATTGCTGCTATAACTTACGATATTTTTGTTTGAAGGAGAAATATCCTGTCAGATTGGATTACACATTCTTGGTTGCAGTCACTTGGAGATCTGAAAAGTTTGGATAATTCACATTTGCTCTGTATTTTTGTTTTGGACATCACTTGCTAAGATGAATAACTACAAACACATCACAGAATATATTTTATTTACATTTATGGCCATTCAAAAGACTGGAACCATCTTAGCTTGGATCTTCCAGACCACCAGAGGCTCCCCTGTCCAACGAAGACCTGGCCCAACCAGGGCTGTATTTACCATTAGGCAAACCTAGGCACATGCCTAGGGTGACAACCTGGAAGGGGGTCAGAATGCAGTAAAAGTTGGAACAATCTTGCCTGCTTCTCTGCATTTCCCCCTTTGTGCCCTCTCCCTCCTCTACACACATACACTGCATCTAGCCCATTGCATGCCTCCCAACTTTTCAGGGTGGGAAAGAGGGACAATTTGTAAATTAGACCATGCCCCATCATTGATTGATGGATAGAAGATGTGTGTAACAGTTACAACAATAGAAACACTTTGAATAGGCAAATTAATCAGATCTGCATGTTAGACCTCAAAGAGGGACAAATGAGAACAACGAGGGGCATGGGGACATGGACTCAAAAGAGGGACTGCCCTCTAAATCAGGGAGGTACGCCATTGGGGAGGTACGCCATTGGGGAGGTACGCCATTGCACCCTTTCCCCCCTTTTTTTTTCCTATGGACTGTGACCTAACTTAAAAAAAGGGGACGCAAACACTTAAAGTGCCTAGGGCACCATGAACACCAAATACAGCCCTGGGGCCAACCCCCATCTCACACAGCTAGCGGGATGTTCTCAGGAAATATCGCTATGGGAATCTTGTTATAAATATCTTACATTTTCAGCTTGGAGCTGGCCTAAGGTATTAATATATTTAATGGAAGGAGAGTTCATTCTATGCAGCCTACTGCAACCAATAGGTTGTCAAACTCCGGCCAAAAAAGTTGTAAACTTCTTGGTTCTTTTTGCTATTACCTTTCTTTGGC
This sequence comes from Gastrophryne carolinensis, assembly GCA_027917425.1. Taxonomy (NCBI): domain Eukaryota; kingdom Metazoa; phylum Chordata; class Amphibia; order Anura; family Microhylidae; genus Gastrophryne; species Gastrophryne carolinensis. The sequence goes on from CM051240.1 coordinate 52,046,303, forward strand.
GAGCCAACTGCAAGTTCATCCATGGCTGTCACTGGTACTTAATCACCATATTTTTTTGCTGATGCCACCATTTGGGGCTGATGGCATAAAATGTATTTCCCGCCAACATTATTTCAACAGGAATTAGGGATAGATCTCCCAAATGGGAAAACAGACAGACTGCCCCTCACCTATTAAAATAACCCTGACCTGATGCCTAGTGATGGTCACCTATTCCACTGCTAAAGTTGTAGTATAAACACCGGCTGCTGCCACTTTCTTAAATAGAAGGTGCCAGATGCTGCAGCGTGTGCTTCTATTTCCAGTCCCAATTGTGTGAAGACATGACCGTAGAGTACGTCAGTATGCTTATCTGATGGGCTAGCTAGGTCAGTTATAGTGGAATGGGGGCAAATATATTGGAGTGGGAGGGCAATGGGAGAAGGGAGTCCACATTGCCAAAAAGAAGCCTTTTCCTATGTAGATCTATTTCCTACTAAGTGCTTTTAATTCTTAATCCTTCAAAATTCCTAAAATATAGTTTATTACTTATGCTGGGATACCTTGGATGGCCATCTACCACTCCAGGGCCACTCCAGCCCCTTTCCCAAAAAAATGACATAGCCCCTTGCCCTTCCTCCTCCTATTAGTGATACTGAACAACTAATAAAAGAAGAAAAAACCCTGAATGCAGCCTAATTCCCAAGGAAATAGAGTGAGTGCCGCCAGCCCCATCCCCACTCACCTCTAGCTGTGGGCATGGTGTGTCGGCCATTTAGAAGGGCCCTACGCGTGGCCTGGGTGTGTGTTTAGCTAGGGTATTCTGGGGCCAAGGCAACAGTGCAGGACTGTGGAAGAGGTGAGCAGATTGGGGGATCCAGGGGGTTTCACACAATGAGGCATCCAATCTATGATGACCCATAAAGAGGTAGACCAACACTTACAGACTCGGGGGTGGGGGTGCTCTTTGAGGCTTGGAGACCACTCTCTTTTAAAACCCACTCACCAGTGCTGAGGCAGGACGGGAGGTTGAAAATAACAAAATCTAAAACATTTGTAGAGCGTACAGCATATTTTGCCCAGATAAAAGAAAGCATGCGTGTTATTGCAAAATGAAAAACGAAATACATTTTCTTTGAAAAAGCAAATGGAATCTAGCGTGTAGCTCAGGTGCTCCTGCCCGTGGCTTTACAGAGCGACATACACCTGCGTGTGGCTCTTGGCTCTGTCCTGCCTCAGTGCGGGGGGGGGGGGGCTTCAAAATAGACTATAGGGTCACTTTAACTCTTGCTAGTTTGCTGGGGACAAGAAAGGCACAGGGTCATTTACACCAACAGACTTTACTGGTGCTCCCTGCTAGGACTGCGTCCTGAGGGTCAGGAGGACATCTCTCTAGTTTTGTCTAAAATCTTCTGCGTAATGTTGGTAATGGATGTATAAGTTGCACTCTTTGGGAATTGCTCAAGAAAGTCATTGCCCTGCTCCAGGCTTTGGGTCAGATTTGGATCGAGAGGGACGCAACCTGAAAAGGTAAAGAAGGAGAAATGATTACGGGGGGTGCAGGGGTCCTTGTGAATGGTCTTAAACATACCCAAATCAGCTTTGACTAAAGTGTAAAATGGCCACAGATGTACCATGTACCACCTGATAGGATCAGATGATCAGGGATGCAGGATTTTTAGTAGGCTGACAGCAAATCCTAAAACACCTTCCTTTTCCCCCCACCAAAGCCACGGCCCCCGAAAGTTTTGTGATCACCGAATGGCTGATCTCAAGGTTGCCGGATGACATGCACCAGCCAGTTGGAGGCATCCCCGGTATTCTTAGTATGTCACACACCCCGCTTCAAGAATCCATAACATGTGGGTAATATCGTCCTGAAGAGGGCGTTCCTGCAGAGATGATAGCAAAAGAAAGCCCCTCCCTGATCCATAAATACCTGGGACCTCCCACTCACTACCCAGTTTTCCATCTCTGCAGACGGCGAGCAAGTCAGAAGATGATGGCTCCTCCTTGCACAGGGGGATTTCAGGTAGCCGGGGTAACCCCCGGCCTCTTATTTGGTTTATTTCCGCTCGGACCCCTGTTTGTCCCAAAATTTACCTCAGATTACATGCCTCCACAGTCTTGGCTGCTGGCCCGAGCGAGGGTACATTGGCACCTCTGGTGCTCAGGAGCAGAGCTCCACCGTGAGACCCTAAAAGAGAGGGTAGGCGGTCATACCGGGTAGGTGAACCCGGTTTGGGATGCCCTGTCCCTCAATATTTTTCCCTGGTTGGCCCTTCACTTTTCCCTCCTAACTTAGTGGGGTCTGTGGGTCCTTACTTAGGGTTAGGTTTATTCTACCTTATTTTGACATTGTTTTCACAGGACAGCATACTTTTGTTTCCTTATTAAGGCTGTGGATGTGTAGTGTGTGTTTTTTACATAGCCGGCGCCCCGGCCGCCATTGCAGCCGGGGCACCGGTTTTTACCTCAGATAGTTGTGAGGGGAAGTTCTTTTCCCCTCATACTTGGGGGCGGGGCCGGCCTTCGGCGCGCTGCCGCGGCCGGCCCTCCTTAACTCGTACCCCCCTCAGCGTTCGGGAGTGGGGCTGGTGCTTTGCCGCTTTATGCGGCTTTCACCCGCTCTGTATTACCGGCGCCGCGGGGCTTCAGTGGCGCCGGTCTCTTATCTGACAGGAGGGAGCTCTTTCCCTCCCGCATCTGCGTCGGGGAGGGGGCGGGGCCGGGCTTTCGGCGCGTCGCCTCGGCCCGCCCCCTCTTCACTGGGCGCCGCTGCGGAGCTTGTCGCTCCGTGCTGGATGCTGGAAGGGGGCGGGACGGCGGTCTCGCGCTGTCCGCACTGGCCACGCCCCTTCCTTGCTCTTCCTTTTCACCTCACGATCGTTGTGAGGTAACTTCGTTCCCGCTCCTTAAGGATATGTGAGTGGCCCTGTGGGCCTTTATTCATTTATTTCATTTATTCATCTGTTCTTTCATCATGTTGATTAGGGATTGTTTTCTGTTTTTCAGACTTTGGACTGTCAGTGGATCTGCATTAGTAATTAGAGGGTCTCTCCTAGTCCTGGGTCCCTGGGTCCATTTTTTATTGTCCAAAATCCTCCCACTCGGGACATTAAAGGGGCATCCCGGGTTGTCTAACTGGCGTAATTCCCTGGGTCATAGCGACCACTCAAAATTCACCTTATGGAGGCATCCCCAGATACTGGGACTGGGACCCCTTCGGGGCATCCCAAAAAGTGTATGTTGTGTGGGGTTTCCATTACTGGGGATGATGTTTTACTGTGTATACCATGCGCACAGCAAACTATTACGCGGCAGTCCGAACCCCTCGCGGCGGGGTCAGCACAGCCGGCTACCTCAACTCCCCCTCCCGCCTTGACTCGTGCCCCGTGTGACGTGGTCATGGGCAGGGATCTGCAATCCGAGATGTGTGCCAGATTGGCTAGCCTTGAGAAAATGCTCTCTAGCTCGGTCGCCCGTAAGGCTCCGTCTAAGAGAAAGCATTTGTCGCCGGCTCCGCCGGTGGATGATCTTGATGACAGAGACAATCTGGATTGGTCTGATTGTCCTCAGCTAGAGGACGGGGAAGTTGATGAGGATTCAGAATTTTCGGATGATGAACAGTCTGCTGGCGCTGATGCCGAGCTTTCTGATTTAGGGAGATCCTTGGACTCTCCTCACGCTCTGTCTCTCATGCTGGAGGTTCTGAATATTTCCCCTCCTGAGGAGGCGTCACAGCAGAAAGGTGAATTGTTTGAGGAATCCAGGCCGCGCCTGGTGTTTCCTACGCAACGCCATTTTGATAGAATCATTGACAAGGAATGGGATAGGCCGGCTCGGCTCCCTGGCATCCCTCAGGGGTGGGATAGGAAATATCCCTTTCCTTCTGAGGCAATCAAGCGCTGGGCATCTCCCCCCGAGGTGGATGCACAGGTTTTGGGGTTGTCTAACTCCTCGGTGTTAAACAGACCTGATTGTTCCACTCTCAAAGATGGAGAGGATAAACGTATTGATCAGATGGCTTCTCATGGCTTTACTAGCATTGGGTCGGCCATCCGGCCTGTGTGCGCTTCGGAGCTAATGGTGTTGGCCACCAGGTCTGTGGTCAGGGACCTGTTGACTTCTTCCGGGCTTCGTCCTGGTAGTAACGAGTTCCTTAGCCTGAAACGGTGTGAGTTGTTTCTATCCTTTGTGTTGACCGCTTTGGATGATACTTTGATGATGTGTGGTAGGACTTCGGCTCTGCTTGTGGCTATTCGGCGCTCAGTGTGGCTGCGCCAGTGGGCGGCCGATTTCATGTCCAAAAAATCACTGACGGCCTTACCCTTTGTTGGTCTATGGCTCTTTGGAGAGACATTGGACTCTGTCACCAAGGGTGGTAGGTTACCTCAACGTAAGAAACAACGCCGCCCCTTTCGGGGGGCGCCTGCTTTTAACCCCTCCTTTCGGGGGGCCAGATCTGGCAGGGGTTCTGCATTTCCCTCTTCCAGAGGAGATTTCGGAAACAGGGGCAGAGGACGTGCCCGTTCTGGCTACAGTTGGGGCTCTAAGCCCAAACCGGCTGCTAAGCCGGCCCAGCAATGAGGGGGCGCCCTCACCCATGCGGGTGGGGGGACGGCTGCAGCACTTCTCTCAGATCTGGGATCAAGAGGTCTCGGACAGATGGATCCGGGAAGTGGTGTCCTCCGGCTACAAGCTGGAGTTGGAGCTCCGCCCCCCTTCCAGATTTGTCAGGTCTCGGATGCCGTCGGAGCCTCTAGCGGCGCAGGGGCTCCTGGTGGCAGTGGAGAATCTTCTGGACATGGCTGTCATTTGCCCAGTGCCCCCTTCAGATCGGGGCAGGGGCTTTTATTCCAATCTGTTCACGGTTCCCAAGAAGGACGGGTTCGTCCGACCCATCTTGGATCTGAAGTTTCTCAACCGGTTCATCCGGCCAAGGAAATTCCGCATGGAAACGCTGCGTTCGGCCATTCACTCTCTTCGTCAGGGAGACTTTCTGACGTCCATAGACATCAAGGATGCTTATCTACACGTTCCGGTTTTTCCAGCACACCAGAGGTTTCTCAGGTTCGTGGTGGAGGATCGGCACTTTCAGTTTGTGGCACTTCCTTTCGGTCTCACCTCAGCGCCTCGGGTGTTCACCAAGGTGCTATCTGGGGTGATGGCTCTGCTCAGAGGTCAGGGTATCCGCATCGTGCCCTATTTGGACGATCTACTGATCATGGCCTCTTCCTTCAATCAAGCGGAGTTGGACACCAAAGCGGTGGTGTCCACTCTGGAGAGGTTCGGTTGGGTGATCAATCACCCCAAGTCTTCTCTTTCTCCGTCCAGAATTCTGACCTTTCTGGGAATGTCTCTGGACACTTCACAGGCCAGGGTGTTTCTACCCCAGGCCAAGATTCTTTTGATTCAGGAGTTAGTTCGGCTTCTCTTGTCAACCCCTCATCCGACCATCCGGTTAGGGATGAGGCTGGTGGGGTTAATGGTGGCCTCTTTCGAGGCTGTTCCCTTTGCGCAGTTTCACACAAGGACGCTTCAGCTTCATCTGTTGAAGGTTTGGGACAAGTCTCCTCTATCGTTGGATCAGTCCTTCCTGATGACTCCCCGAGTTCGTCGATCCCTGCAATGGTGGCTGGGGTCGGTCAATCTGTTGAAGGGCAGATCTTTTCTGGCTCCGCGTTGGGAAACAGTCACCACGGATGCCAGTCTGTCAGGTTGGGGGGGTGTTTGGAAGGACCTCCAGTTTCAGGGTCTGTGGGGCCCGCAGGAGGCTCACGAGCCCATCAACGTTCTGGAGTTGAGAGCCATCAGGTTGGTTCTGTTTCGCTTGACTCATCAGTTGAGAGGCCTGCCAGTTCAGGTCCGGTCGGACAACAGAACGGCGGTTGCTTACATCAATCACCAAGGAGGGACTCGCAGCAGGAGTGCCCTCAGGGAAGTGTCTTTGATTCTGGACTGGGCAGAGACCCACGTCCCGTGTATCTCAGCAGTCTACATTCCGGGAGTGGAGAACACGGAGGCGGACTTGCTGAGCAGGGCCTCCTCTCGTCAGGGGGAGTGGTCTCTCAGTCCCAAGGTGTTTCATTCGATATGTCTCAGGTGGGGGGTCCCAGCGGTGGACCTCTTTGCCTCTCGTCACAATCACAAGCTTCCAGTCTTTGTGTCTCTCTCGCAGGATCCTCTGGCTCTGACAGTGGATGCCATGTCTCTAAACTGGAGGGATCTGGGGTTCCTTTACCTGTTTCCTCCGTTCCCAATGCTAGCCAGAGTGCTGCGCAAACTGGCCTTGGATGGTGCGTCGGCGATTCTGGTGGCCCCAAGGTGGCCAAGGCGAGTTTGGTTCGCAGACCTTGTAAGACTGGCAGAGGATCAGTTCGCCCTGCCTCTGCTGCCGGACCTGCTCACACAGGGTCGGCTGCGCTATCCCAATTTACCATCGCTGGCTTTGACGGCATGGCTGCTGAATCCGCCATCTTGAAGGAAGAAGGTCTTTCTGACGCGGTGATTCAGACTCTTATCTGTGCCAGGAAGCGCTCTTCCTCTTCTATTTACTACAGGACTTGGAGGGCCTATATTGATTGGTGTGAAAATAGGTCTTTCTCTTGTCGAGAGTTCTCCATTCCTAGAATTTTAGAGTTTCTCCAGCATGGTCTAGATCTGGGGCTCCAGCTTAGTACATTGAAAGGGCAGGTTTCTGCCCTGGCGGTGTTCTTCCAAAGGTCTTTTGCACTTCATCCCTTAGTCAAGACCTTTTTCCAAGGTGTTACACATGTTCGGCCTCCTAGGAAGCCTTTTGTTCCAGTTTGGGATTTGAACCTGGTTCTTTCTGCTCTCCAGGGCCTTCCGTTTGAGCCCTTGAATGAGATAGCTTTGTCTTCTCTTACGCAAAAGGTGGCCTTTTTGGTGGCTATCACTTCGGTTAGGCGTGTTTCTGAGTTGGCAGCTTTATCCATTACAGCTCCGTACTTCGAGAAACATCAGGACAAGGTTGTCTTTCGTTTCAAGCAGGATTTTCTTCCCAAAGTGGTCTCGGAGTTTCATCTGAATCAGGACATTGTTTTGCCCTCTCTATGCCCTAATCCCAGCAACGACAGGGAGAGGGCATTGCATTCCTTGGATGTAGTTCGTGTTGTGGAACATTATCTGGAGGTTACGTCTTCCTTTCGTAAGACTGATGCTTTCTTTGTGGTGCCCTGTGGGCCTAGGAAAGGTTTGGCTCCTGCCAAATCTTCCATTAGTAAATGGATTCGTCAGGCCATCATTGGGGCCTACTCTGCCAAGGGGAGGAGTCCCCCTTTTCGTGTTACTGCTCATTCTACTGGCGCAGTTGGTGCGTCCTGGGCTTTTCAGCACCAGGCTTCTGTTGAGCAAGTTTGTAAGGCCGCCACCTGGTCTTCTGTTCACACCTTTTCCAAGTTTTACAAGGTTGATGTTCGGGCCTCAGCGGATGCTGTTTTTGGCCGCAAGGTTTTGCAAGCTGTTGTGGTTTAGGGTTGTGCATTGTTGCCTAGTTTTGGATCCCCGCCCTTGTTATGGACACTGCTGTTGGATGTCCCACATGTTATGGATTCTTGAAGCGGGGTGTGTGACATACTAAGAATAATACCATTTTGTGAATACTCACCTTGTAAAATGGGTATTATGAGTATGTCACACACCCCGCTTCAACCCGCCCTTTTGTATTCAGGATCCTCTTTATTGCGAACTTTGCGTGGTTGTTGTTTATATTTGCCTCTTCCTGGTCCCTTACCTTACTGCTTTCTGTATACTGGGTAGTGAGTGGGAGGTCCCAGGTATTTATGGATCAGGGAGGGGCTTTCTTTTGCTATCATCTCTGCAGGAACGCCCTCTTCAGGACGATATTACCCACATGTTATGGATTCTTGAAGCAGGGTGTGTGACATACTCATAATACCCATTTTACAAGGTGAGTATTCACAAAATGGTATTTTCCCTATGGAGTGCGCACTCCTGCATTCCCAGCCTAACTCAATGGCTGGGCGCAGGAGCGCACACAGCTGCAGGAAAGCCAAGGATGCGTCCACCAGAGAACAGTGTCGGTAAAGCCGTGTCTACTGGTGACCCTGGAGGGTCTCACACAGCGTGGCAACCCCGTATAGGTAGCCCCAGGGGCAGGCTAGTGACTGGGCCAGAAATCTTTTAGACTCCAGGGACAGAGGGTTCTAAGCCACTTTAAAGCACATTTAAAAGAGGAACAACAGACATTATCTGTTGTTACTCAGAACATCCTCCCCCCCCCCCCCCCCGCACTGCCTTTTGAATGTCAGAATTATCTAAAACACCAACATCCGGCTGCATCCCTAGACCCTATTCCTCCCCCCCTTCACCTTCGCTAGTGCTGAATGAAGTTTGAATCTCGTGCACATTTGTGCCAAGTGTCATTGCAGCCTAGGTAATGACGCTGCGCATGTGTGGGATTAGGTGGCGGCGCGGTGCCTGTCGGGAAGCCTAAGGCTTCCAAGATGGCGCTGCCCTTCAAAAGACAGCGACTGACAGGAGGAATGGCAAGCCAAGCCAGCGGGGGGCAAGCCAAGCCAGGTTTGGGAATTTTTATCAACTCCTCAGTACCTCCAATGTTCTTTAAAGGGGACATCATTATTACCTGGAGGTCTCTTTGCACTAATAACACGGAGCAACCCGGTTCAGGATGCCCACTGCTTGCAACACTGCAGCCCAGGGTCCCCGCACCCTGATCATTACCTCTAGCACATGTTCCACAGCAACCAAACAAGTTCGTCTGCCGCTGAGTCACGCAACGTCAGGGATTGTGGAATTAGGAGGTGGGAAAATCCAAGCTGCAGCATGATGAGGACCGGCAGGGCATCATGAATGGGGATGCCCCATGATATTAGTGCAAGGGGACCTACAGTCAGTTATGATTGGAGGTCCTCACCTAACCTACCTCCTCCTCCACTGCTCATGAGCCCTGTATTAAAGTGGACTAAATCCCACCAGTGATGCAAAGCCAAATTAGCTAAAAATAAATTGATATTTTTGATTTCTCTGACATAATCAGAGCGCATATAATACATATGAAAATGGACCCAGTGCTGTGAGAAATCCCGATTGCTGGGTCATGATGCAATCCGACAATCGCTGGTCCTGACACGCTAACCCCCACATTCTCACTCACTTTAGGAAAAATGCCCATCTTATGCTGGGAAAGTAGAGAAGACGGATGGGGAACCATCCAAAAGGTACAGTATGTTGCAGGGGATGACTGGCCATAGGGAGACCCAGGAAAATTCCCGGTGCAGCACACTGCTTTGGGGCTGGTTGGACTGCTTGCTTCTAACACCCCCCCCCCCCAACCAATGCCTCTCTCCCTAGTCTCCCGGCAGCTTCCTTCACCTACCCCAATTGTATACCCATAACCAAGAAACCACAGCCCATGTTGTGCCCCTAATGCTATAGCCTCAGCATCTTGGCTGTGGGAAGGCATACCCACCCGTGCCTTTTAGGACAGTTGAGGGGAACATTTCACTGCCAGTCAGCCTGTGTATAAATGTGTATGTGAGCAATACATCTTCTCAGTTGGACAGTATTTAATCAAGTTTAGAAGATTTTCAAGAAGATGGACAATCTCGCTTTACCCCGTGTAGGCGGCCATTTTCTGCACAGCCTTTCTACAGTGATCATATTTGTCCACAATTCATGGAAGCACAGAATTGCATGTCTGCTTATGGCTCAATTTGTTGTCAGGACAGATGTGTTTGTTGACAACACCCTTGTGCATAAATCATCTCAATCTAAAGCAGAAATGTCCCCTCCTCCCCAATAGACAAGGGACTCTTGGATTAATGGGGGACAGAGCATGGGCCAGTGTGTTAGCTGGAATGAATGGATATATTAGATAAGACTCCCCCCCCCCCCCATCTTCCCTGCCTTGCCCCTTAGATAGCGTAGTTTTATGTAGATACCTCCCTTGTAAATGATCAATGTATTCCCATGATCCATGGTTTGCCATCATTCACTGAGCACCCCAAAACCGAGCACTACACCCCTAAATAGTACTATGAGGACTACAAGTCCTTGGAACATTCCTACAGCCCAGTATCAGCAGGCAGTTTACAAACAGGCAAAGTCGCTTCATATTCAGGTTCAAAGCCCAAATAAATGTACAAAAGTATTCTTATCTTACCTAGAAAAGGGACCCCAGCATGCTTTGCCAGTTCCTCACCACCACCCTTGGAGAAAATGTTTGTGCATTCCTAGAAACAATATAGACAAAATGGAGTTGTATTAATTCTTAACATTAAAGTGGATCGAAAACCCACGCCGATGCCCAACGGCTCGAGAATCTACAAGATTCCTGGGCCGATCGATTCCCTCCCCCCGGGGCATCCAAAATCGGGATGCCCCGCTGTGTGAAACCCCCCAGGTCGCCCCATACACTTACCTGGTTTCCTGGTCCAATGGCGCATGCATGAGCCGTGGGCGCTTCCCCGCTATCCCTCTAGCAGGGCGTGTGCCCGTGCCAGGCGTTTGTGAATGGCCGGCACGGGCACGTTCCCTGTTAGAGGGAAGCGGAGAATGCGGCCGCCAGCGTGTTCGGAGCTGCTAGCCTTAGACGAAGTTCCAAGTGCGCTCATTAGACATGCGGCCGCGCATGCGCCGTAGGACCGGGTGAGTTGGCATCAGCGATCTGGGGGAATTCAAATGGGAAAGGACCAAAACCCAGGATAGTCAAAATCCTAGGTTTTGGTCCACTTTAAAGTCCCTGTCCAGGCAGTAAAAAAAAAAATCATGGCACCTACAGGTGCATTGCAAAAAAATTAGGATATCATCAAAAATGTGTATATTTTTAGTAATTCAGTTGAAATACTGGAACTCATATTATATTGAGTCAATACTGAAGGTAAACCTGTATCCTTTTACATTATCTGCAATGCAATTCACAATTTCATGTAGAGCGAGCCCACGATTACAGGGAACAATGAGTTTCGTTACTTGTTAATCATGAGACCACCTGTGGAATGTACTGATAAGATGAAACTAGCTAAAACTGCCTGGCCAAGCTTGCCCAGTAACATCTACGTCACTAGGACGTAGTAGCTTCTAGAAAGTTCTGCATGGTGTGTATAAATACTGAGTTGCCTCAATAAACGGTAGATCACTTTTTGAAACTACTTTGTGTGTGCGCATCATGGCCTTTCAAAGAGTGGCCTCCGACATCGGCAGGGGTCCAAAGGATGCTCCATCAGACCAGACCAGGCTAGTCATACAGAAGTGTACCTACCCTCAACAAATACAAACAGAGTGAACTTTTTCAAGTATTTTTTTAATGTTAATGTTGATGATTATGGCCTACAGCCAAGGAAAACCCAAAATTCATTATCTCAGAAAATTAGATTATATAAGACCAATTGTAAAAACATTATTTAACACAAAAATGTTGGCCTAATCAAAAAGTATGTACAGTAAATTCACTCAATACTTGGTTGGAGCTTCTTTTGCATGAATGACTGCATAAATGCGGCGTGGCATGGAGGCGATCAGCCTGTGGCACTGCAGAGATGTTATAGAAGCCCAGGTTGCTTTGCTAGCAGCCTTCCGCTCGTCTGCATTGTTGGATCTGGTTTCTCTCATCTTCCTCTTGACAATAGATTCTCTATGGGGTTAAGGTCAGGTGAGTTTGCTGGCCAATCAAACACAGCAATACTGTGGTTGTTAAACCAGGTCTCGGTACGTTTGGCAGTGTGGACAGGTGCCAAGTCCTGTTGGAAAATGAAAAATCAATCTCCAAAAAACGGCAGAGGGAAGCATGACGTTCTCTAGAATTTCCTGATAGACGGCTGTGCTGACTTTGGTCTTGATAAAACACAGTGGCCCAACACCAGCAGATGACATGGCTCCCCAAATCATCACCGATAGTGGAAACTTCACACTAGACCGCAAGCAGCTTGGATTGGGCCTCTCCACTCTTCCTCCAGACCTTGATTTTCAAAGGAAATGGAAAATTTACTTAATTTGAAAACAACACCTTTGACCACTGAGCAACAGCCCATTTCTTTCTATCCTTGGCCCGGGTAAGATGCTTCTGGCATTGTCTATTGGTCATGGGTGGCTTGACACAAGGAATGCTATACTTGTATCCCATATCCTGGATACGTCCATGTCTGGTGGCTCTTGAAACACTGACTCCAGCAGCAGTCCACTTCTTGTGAATCTCCCCCATATTTTGGAATGGCCTTTTCTGAACAACCCTATGGTTATCCTGGTTGATTGTGCACCTTTTTATACCACACTTTTTCCTTCCACTCAACTTTACATTAACATGCTTTGATAGAGCAGTCTGAAGAGCCAGCTTCTTTAGCAATGAGCTTTTGTGGCTTATCCTCCTCGTGGAGTGTGTCAATGGCTGCCTTCTGGAAATCTGTCTAGTCAGCAGTCTTCCCCATGATTGTGTCACCTACTGAACCAGACTAAGGGACCTTTTTAAACGCTTAGGAAGCCTTTGCAGCTGTTTTGGGTTAATGATTCTACTTTTCTGAGAAAATGAATTTTGGGTTTTCCTTGGTGTTAAGCCATAATCATCAACATCAACACAAAAAACACTTGAAATTGTTCACTCTGTTTGCATTGACTCAATATAATATATGAGTTTCTATGACAAAAGGTGAGTATTCATGTTTGTTTGTTCTGCCTAGACTGCCCCTTGTCAAAATAAAAAAACATATACAGAAAAACTCTTTAAAAAGGACCAAAACACCGCGGCTGGTGAGGGCCTGGAACACGCTACTAGATAAGGATAACCCGGGAGCATTTTCCAGTAGAGAATTAGAAGCCCATATCACTGTCATACACAAACCGGGGAAGGACCCGTTGTCCTGTAAAAGCTACAGACCCATTTCTCTGCTTAATGCGGATATGAAGTTGTACGCCAAGGTCCTGGCTAATAGGTTGTCACCACTAGTCCCCCGTTTGGTACACCTGGATCAGACTGGGTTCGTGCCTCACAAAGAGGCCAGGGACAATGTCATCCGGGCCATTAATGTCATTCATACGGCCAAGACATCTGGGACCCCTTTGATGCTCCTCTCCACCGATGCCGAAAAGGCCTTTGATAGGGTCAGTTGGCAGTTTCTCAGAGAATCCCTTAGGTACATCGGACTAGGTAATAACATGAGATCGCTTATTGAGGCATTGTACACCACCCCCTCTGCGAGAGTGAGGATTAATGGCCATCTCTCGGACCCGGTGTGGATTAGAAATGGCACCCGACAGGGTTGCCCCCTCTCGCCCCTCCTTTTTGCCCTTTCGCTTGAGCCCTTCTTGTGTAGAATCAGAGACAACGTTGACATCCGGGGACTGGTCACCCGCGAGGGCACCCATAAGGTTGCTGCCTACGCGGATGACCTGCTCTTCTTTGTTACAAACCCCTCCGTGACCCTCCCAGTCCTGATGAAGGAATTTGAGTCATATGGGAGACTCTCATATTTAAAGATCAACTTTGATAAATCAGAGGCCTTGAATGTCTCACTCCAAGGGGACCTCGCCAAGACCCTGCGGCAGTCATTCCCCTTTAAGTGGGCGAGGGCCTCTCTAAAGTACCTGGGAACCCAGCTGCCAAGCTCCCTGTGCAACATTGTGACCCTGAACTTCCTCCCAATGGCTAAAAGAATTAGGAGCGACCTGGTGAGGTGGGATCTCCCCACCTTTTCTTGGATGGGAAGGGTAAATATAATAAAAATGACGATTCTGTCCAGACTGTTATACCTGTTCCAGGCCTTACCGGTTGGGATCCCTGTGAGTTTCTTCACTGACCTTAGTAGGTCCCTTATGAGGTTCGTCTGGAACAATAGGCGGGCTAGGCTGGGGAGGCGCACACTCCATAGACCCAAGAATCAGGGGGGTATGTCTCTGCCTGACATTAAGCTCTACTGGGCGGCCTCACACCTCCAGAGAGCCTGTGAGTGGGCTACATGTTAGGATACCAAGAGATGGGTGCAGCTGGAGCGCACGGTGGACACTACCCCACCGGACGTCTTGATGTGGGGCAGGGGGGGATCTACCCAGGGACATGAAGAGGCACCCGACCGTTGCGGCGTCGTTGAGGGTCTTCGGGATCTACAGATCCTATTCGGCGATCTCCCCATGGCCTTCCCCTATGGTTCCCATAATAACTAACCCACTGTTGGCGCCCGGGTCATCGAAATCAGACCTCAGGGAATGGGGTAAGTTGCGCCAGCTGAGAGCTGGGGACCTATTGTCGGAGGGAGGGTGGGTACCGCTGTCAGACTTGAGATCCAGATGGGGGAACGTAGGCCTTGACCCATGGACACACTTGCAGTCCTTTGTGTCTGGGCAGGGATTGAGGAGGGACAGTTGCAGGACTCACACTGAATTTGAGAACATCTGCCTGGGAATAGCACAGAACGACCACCTGACTTCCAGACTGTACTCGCTAATGGTGAGAGAGGACGACATTTTGGAGGGAATGGGAGGCAGACCTGGGGATGGCATTGGAGGCAGACCAGAGAGAAAAGATTGCATCACTTGCTCATAGATCCTCGATTGCTACCAGGGTGCAGGAATCTAACTACAAGATCCTGACCCGATGGTACTACACGCCTGACAGGCTCAATAGAATTTCCCCCGCGGTGGACCCAGGCTGCTGGAGGTGCGGGACCGAACGGGGTACCCTGCTACACATCCTATGGTCCTGCTCCAAGATAAGGGCATACTGGGGGGGGGAGTGCTGGCCATTGTCGACCCTCACGGACCCCGCTCAGATCTTGCTGCATTCGACCGGTTGGCCTGTAAGCAAATATAAAAAAATCGCTGCAGGTCCATTTGTTGAGTGCGGCTAAGTTAGTGATTCCAAGGTTTTTGAAACAAAAGAGAGCCCCCACCGTGAAGGATTGGGTCGGTGAAGTGTTAAATATCTCGGAGATGGAGGATCTCACACTCGCGATCCATGATAGAGATGAGCAGTACAGGCGCACGTGGATGCCCTGGTTAATATTTCAGGATTCAGGAGTTCAAACAATTGTTTGCAGAGCCAGCTGGTTGATGAACGCAACCTATATATCTGCGGCATCAAACGGTCGAGGACGCTTGCCCTGGCCCCCCCCCCCCCCTCCCCCTGGCAGTGGATTTATCCTTAGCCCCGGATGGTTCCCGTGGGGACTTGCTGTGGGGGGCGAGGACGGACCCTGGGTTGGATGGGGCTATCCGTGACCTTGGCCGGGAACCCTTCCCCGTGGACCCAGTCGCACTGCCATGTTGGTCGTGTACAGGTCAGAGCGCCATTAGATCATCAAGCTGCTATTGCGCCCCTACCCTAGCCCTTTCCCCTACCCCCAGACCCCACCCTTCCCCCTTGGTTCTTTTCCCCTATTGTGAAATGTAATGTTTTGTAATTTGTGATTTTCTTACTATTTTTTTTTGTGTTTATGTTTCTGTACGTTTATATGCAAAACCTATAAATAAAGAATAAAAAAAAAAAAAAAAAAAAAAGAAGGACCAAAACCCTCTCGGACTAGTAAAAAGATTTTGGCTTTGGCTGGCCGATTCCCTGGCCCCAAATCATCCTGTTTTTGGATTCCCGTTACATGCAACTCCACAGGCTGCCTGTAATCTTACCTCTTCTGCGATCCCACTATGCATAACATGGCTGGCTGAGTGCGTGGCTAAGCTCAGCACATATGAGTTTAGCCACATACCTGCAGCATCCCCTTCCTCATCAGCCCCCTGCAAAGTTTATTTCACTTACCGTACAATGTGGACACACAAATCCGCTCATGTTCTCAACAATTCCAATGATTGGAAGACCCATCTTCTTGCAGAATGTGAGCTCCCGTCGCACATCTCCGATGGATACCGCCTGCAAGACCAAGGCCACAGCACTCACTGACAGCTAACAAGGCAAATTACATTCTACTGAAATTATTATTATTCCAGACAAAGAATTTAAGTGAGCCAGCAGCCAAATAAAAAAAAAAAAAAAAAATGAAACTCACCTTTTGTCTCGCACAGCTGATTGGTGCATGTCCGGCAATCAGTATTTCACCTGATCACTGGAGCGGAGGGGCGCAAGGCTCCGCACTCACCTGGCGGAGGGGCGCAAGGCTCCGCACTCACCTGGCGGAGGGGCGCAAGGCTCCGCACTCACCTGGCGGAGGGGCGCAAGGCTCCGCACTCACCTGGCGGAGGGGCGCAAGGCTCCGCACTCACCTGGCGGAGGGGCGCAAGGCTCCGCACTCACCTGGCGGAGGGGCGCAAGGCTCCGCACTCACCTGGCGGAGGGGCGCAAGGCTCCACACTCACCTGGCGGAGGGGCGCAAGGCTCCGCACTCACCTGGCGGAGGGGCGCAAGGCTCCGCACTCACCTGGCGGAGGGGCGCAAGGCTCCGCACTCACCTGGCGGAGGGGCGCAAGGCTCCGCACTCACCTGGCGGAGGGGCGCAAGGCTCCGCACTCACCTGGCGGAGGGGCGCAAGGCTCCGCACTCACCTGGCGGAGGGGCGCAAGGCTCCGCACTCACCTGGCGGAGGGGCGCAAGGCTCCGCACTCACCTGGCGGAGGGGCGCAAGGCTCCGCACTCACCTGGCGGAGGGGCGCAAGGCTCCGCACTCACCTGGCGGAGGGGCGCAAGGCTCCGCACTCACCTGGCGGAGGGGCGCAAGGCTCCGCACTCACCTGGCGGAGGGGCGCAAGGCTCCGCACTCACCTGGCGGAGGGGCGCAAGGCTCCGCACTCACCTGGCGGAGGGGCGCAAGGCTCCGCACTCACCTGGCGGAGGGGCGCAAGGGTTCGCACTCACCTGGCGGAGGGGCGCAAGGGTTCGCACTCACCTGGCGGAGGGGCGCAAGGGTTCGCACTCACCTGGCGGAGGGGCGCAAGGGTTCGCACTCACCTGGCGGAGGGGCGCAAGGGTTCGCACTCACCTGGCGGAGGGGCGCAAGGGTTCGCACTCACCTGGCGGAGGGGCGCAAGGGTTCGCACTCACCTGGCGGAGGGGCGCAAGGGTTCGCACTCACCTGGCGGAGGGGCGCAAGGGTTCGCACTCACCTGGCGGAGGGGCGCAAGGGTTCGCACTCACCTGGCGGAGGGGCGCAAGGGTTCGCACTCACCTGGCGGAGGGGCGCAAGGGTTCGCACTCACCTGGCGGAGGGGCGCAAGGCTCCGCACTCACCTGGCGGAGGGGCGCAAGGGTTCGCACTCACCTGGCGGAGGGGCGCAAGGCTCCGCACTCACCTGGCGGAGGGGCGCAAGGGTTCGCACTCACCTGGCGGAGGGGCGCAAGGGTTCGCACTCACCTGGCGGAGGGGCGCAAGGGTTCGCACTCACTTGGCGGAGGGGCGCAAGGGTTTGCACTCACTTGGCGGAGGGGCGCAAGGGTTCGCACTCACTTGGTGGATGGGCTCTCATTTGCATGGTAGAGAAGGCATAAGGGTTCCACTTGTTTATTTAATTGGGATGTTTATTCACTCAGCAATACTTAGCCTAAATTACCTGGGGAGTAGTGACCAGTACAGCCCCCAATGGATGGAAAGGCCTCAGTGCCTCCACTGTAGAAATATGTTCATCTGAAGTTCCTGGCGGAGTGTCCACAATGAGGAAATCCAGCTCTCCCCAAGCCACATCACTGACAAACTGCTTTATTAAAGCTAGAAAAAAACAAAACCATTAGTCAGTCCAAACAACATGTCAGTATTAACCACTATCAATACACATCATCAAACATGGAAGAATATGCCCACCACTAAAAAGAATGGGAGGTCTGATCTGCATAAGCTACTTTACAGACCAACTACTGTAGGCCTTATAGGAAATAAAGAACCCTGAACCACCATCTGCTCATTTCTCTTTTACATTCTAATATCAGAAAATAAACAGTCATGGCCACCATACCGTTCTTCTTGGGTCCTCTCCACACCACAGCATCATCAGGGCGCTCCAACAGAAAGCCAATAGACATGAGTGAGATGCTCTTTTCTTGGTCTACGTAGACGGGCACCCAGCCATTGTCACATTGGTGGACGTCCTGATTGTGAACGTTTAGCATTCGAGGTATACTGGGCCCACACAGATCTACATCCAGGATCCCAACCTAGAAGGCAGTAACATAAACTTGTTTATTTTTGGCAGGAGACCACAACTGAAAGCCAGGCCACTGGTTGTTAAGGAAAAATAGCAGGTAAATGTTCATAATCTAATCAGCTGCATCAGTGAGAGGTAGTAAACACTGACATTCCACCCAGAGAACATCAGCAAATCACAAAATAAAGTCACAGATGTGCTCTGTCACCATATAATGCCCCCAAAACTATTAAAAAGAAGTCCCAGAAATATAATTTCCAACTACTAGAAGATCTCTTGTTCCAGATGGAATATACAAAGAAAGCACCAGCACCACCAGTATTTATAAGAAGTCCATAAACAGTAAAACAATAGTCCACAGGTATGCAAATGCAAGTCTAGTCTAGCGCACGTTTCATCGCCGGATGTGACATCATCAGAGACCATCCTGTACACAGACTTGGATGCATTGACAGAAGCCGTAGGTGTCCTGGGATGGTGTTGTAGGCATTTAGAGGTTTTACAGTCCCATGACTCCCAGTTTTTGCTGGAGAGTCTGGGATACAGGGAGAGGATTTGATTTGCTGCAGTTTTCAATATGCACAATTTTCTTTTTATATATTCTTTATTTATCATTTTCAAGAAGTTTACAGTCATCACAGAAGGAAAGAAAAACATTCCACATACAATAAGTGCACAGCGCTAAGGCAGGCACGAAAACAGACTATCACGTTAATCAGAGAGGCAATATCACAGTCAGACCGTCCTCACCCAAACATTTGTTACGTTCTGTGTGAGGAGGGGGGTGATCTCCGCGCCCAGCCCATGGTAACCAGGGATCAAAACAGCAATGCAATGGGATAAAGAACCAGAATAGATGACAACAAGGAAACAGGAGAGAGGGGTGGGGAGACAGGGGCAAGTGGGAGCGGGAAAGGGAGATTGCAAAGCCACACCTATTATTGACTGGCCTCCAATAGTGTCCTGAATTCCTGTGAGGACGTAAAGATCACCCAATTGGTCCACTTAAGGCGATGGTCCTCTGAGGTTTCATTTTGTGCTGCGATTAAGCCCTCGAACCTCTCAATCTCTGCCACCTTACTCAGCCACATAGCGAGGGGATGCATGCCTTAGCAGCATTCACCATCTGGCTAAAAACAGATCTCTGATACCTTTTGGTGGGTAGCTCCGAGTGGTGGAGAAGGAGAAGGCCGGGCCCCCGGGACCTCCCAGTCTGTCATGAGCTGCATCGTATCCTTGACCGTGTTCCAGATGTCCGTCAGTTTAGGGCACGTCCAGAAAATGTGTAGGAGATTATCCTCATTACATCACCAGCACATGGGGGAGACAGCAGGGAACCATTTATGTAGTCACTCGGGGACCCTGTACCGCCTTGTCAGTACTTTATAATTACACTCCTTGTACCTGGTACAGGTAGCTATTTTATGTGCCAGGCGAATAATTCGCTTCCTGTGTTCTGGTGCGAGGGTGACCTCCAGTTCTCCTTCCCACTTTGTGATTTACGGCAGAGGGTCTTGGTCCTGGGGATTCACCAAGATTTTATAGGTAAAAGATAGCACGTGTTGGACAGGCCCCCTCTCTTCACACAACCTTTCAAACAGCGTAAGCTCTCTGGCGAGCCTGCTGTGCCATGGTGGACAGGAAATGGCCCAACTGCATTTGTTGCCAGTCGCCCGATCTCGGGAGGCCCCCAGACTCCGCAATTGCGTCTAGGGATTCCCAGCCATCCCGGCTACAGAAATGCCTGATCCTATTAACTCCCTTCTGTAACCAACCCTCCGCTGTTCTCCCCCTCGTTCCCGGGGGGAACGCTGGGTTTCCCAATACCGGAAACAGGGGAGAGAAGGCTGGCGACATCTCATCCCACGAGAAGTATTTGTGACAGATTCTAAGTGAAGCTCCAATTGTATGGTGCTTCAGTTCTTTGGCTAGCGCCTGCCTCGGCAACTGAGGGAGCGACACCAGAGGAAGCAACGAACCCCCCTTCTCTATCTGAACCCATTGCTTATGCTGCGAATGCCTACACCAATCTACTATCCTAGTTAGGTGCGTAGCTGCTCGGGTCCGGGAGGCCCACTCCGCTATTTTCTCTTGCCTTGGTTAGAATCTTCCTGTTTATTCTCTGAGTTTTTCCTAGCCAGATAAATTTAGAAAAGAGGGCCCCTACCTTTTGCAGGAACATGCTGGGGACAACCACCGGTAACGCTTGCATTATGTAAAGAAGACGCGGGAGAATATTAATTTTAGGGGCGTTACACCTCCCAAACCAGGAACGTTTTTTAAGGGACCAGGCCTCTAGGTCCTTCGAGAAGGAGCAGAGCAGAGGGGGGGGGGGGGGGGAAGTTCAAGGAGTATATTTTCTCTAGGGAACTACCTAGCTTCGTACCGAGGAACGTGATGTACTCTTTAGTCCATTTGAAAGGAAACGATTTCCTGAGATTCTCCTCCCTTACTGCTGTTATGTTGATGTTAAGGACTTTTCTGCATATTCACCTTATAGTAGGTATAGTAGTAGTACAAATTCCTATATAGCTCCAGTTCTTTTATAAGGTTTGGGAGTGTCACCTCAGGGCCAGTTAGAAAGAACAGTAGGTCATCAGCGAATGCCGCAGTTTTATAGTGACCTGATGGAAGGGAAATCCCTTGTATATTAGGGTTCTTCCTTACTCTGCAGAGAAATGGTTCAAGGGTCAGTATGAAAATTAAAGGGGAGAGGGGGTAACCCTGCCTTGTCCCGTTTCCAATGCCGAAGGGCTCCGACAGTGTGCCATTAACCCTCACTGAAGCCGTGGGCTGTTGATAAAGACTAGCAATCCAGGACCTCATATTCGGTCCTAGACCAATATGATCCAGGACTCCAAACATGAAGTCCCACCGCACCCTGTCAAACGCCTTCTCGGCATCGGTCGCAAGGAGGATTGAGGGTAGGTTTCCCTTTAGGGCAGAGTAAATGAGGTTTAGCGCCTTCGCGGTGTTGTCCCTTGCCTCTCTATGAGGCATGAATCCCACCTGGTGCAAGTGGATAACCTGGTGCAAGTGGGGGGACAGGCGGTTGGCCAGTACTTTAGCAAAGAGCTTAATATCGGCATTAAGGGGTGAAATTGGCCTGAAACTGGAGCTTAAGGTGGGATCTTTCCCTTCTTTTGGTATCACAGAAATGTGTGCACGCAAACTGTCCACAGGGAGGGCATTGCCTGTTTTCAGGGAGTTAAGGACTTCGAGGAGCCTAGGGGAGAGGGTCACCATAAAAGTTTTATAGTAAAGGAGAGGGAGACCGTCCGGCCCCGGTGCCTTCCCGTTAGCTGATCCCTTAATGGCCAAGGCCAATTCCTCCGGGGTGATTGGGGCCTCCAGATTCTCCAGTAATGTCTGCGGGAGTTTGGGCATACCCGATTGCTGGATATATTCACTAATCCCCATCTGTCCAGGACCTGAGCGGCTAGGGGGGATATTATATAGCGATTTGTAGTAATCCCTAAAGACCCTTGCTATTTCGCTGTCTTTATGCACTATGTCTCCTGTCTGGGTCCTATTCCTGGGGACGTAGGCTTTAGCCCTTTTCCTGACTCATAGAAGACTTTCCTGCCCTTTATAAGCTGGAGCTTATTTCTATCATTGTATATCCCCTTCAGTCGTTCTCTGAGGGAGGTCAGGGCAGCTAGGTGTGTCACTGCTAATGATTGCTTGTGAAGGGTCTCTAATTTTTGGATTTCGCTGAGAAGATCACATACTTGTTTAGATCTCTTTCTTGACTCTGGACCCGTGCTGAATCAGCAGACCACGGTTAACACATTTGTGGGCTTCCCACACTAAGGGCAGGCTCATGTCAGGGGTGGTGTTAGTTGTGAAGTACTCTTGGAGATTTTTCCTCACGTCTTCCTTAATTATTTGGTCTTGTATAAGGGCACTATTTAATTTCCAAGTCCAAGGCTGTGGTGCTTGGTCTTGCGGCGCGAGCTTGAGAGAGACACCAGGGCATGGTCCGATATGGTGATATTACCCATTGTCGCGGCTTCCACACGCGGCAACAGGTAGTGCTGGATTAGAAAGAAATCCAGCCTCGAATACATATTGTGCGGAGCCAAGAAGTAGGAATAATCTCTCGCACTTGGATTGAGGACACGCCACGGATCAATCAGCTGGTGGGAATGGAACAGTTTTTTAATCCTCCTAAGCTTAGGGTATGTTATATACGAGTGGCCCTTTGACATATTAATCAAGGGTTCCAGGGCGAGGTTAAAATCTCCTCCAACTACCAGCTTACCCTTGGCAAATTCAGTCAACCTGTCTAGTACCTCTTCAAGGAACAGGACCTGCCCAGTGTTAGGTGAGTAAATATTTGCAAAGGTGAACATTTCAGGCCCAATCCTCCCCTTAACAAATAACCATCTCCCGTCTCCACCACTCAGAGCCCCCACCTCCTCCCACGGAACCGATCTGGCAAGCAATACACTCACTCCCCTAGATCTGGAGTCCGGGGAGTAGCTATGGTATGAAGTGTGTCACCTGGAGAAAAGCCACCTGAATATGCACAATTTTCATTTATGTGGAGACAGATTTTTACCAAAGACTTGGTTTACAACCACTTTTTAACAATTTCAAGGACATTATATGGCTAAATAGCCTAACATGGTTCTTTCCCTAACCTGGCATATGACAACATTTTATATTTCTTCATTTCTTTTTTTAAAATGTCAGGGTCTACACAGTGTGAACATCTGATAAATCACAGGCAGGTCTGCACAGGTAAATAAAAAAATGTTAAAGCAGACCAAAACATATATTTTGCCACAGCAGCAGCACCGAGGCGCCCGGTGGATGTCCAGGCCGGCTCCCAGCACACAGGAATAATAAGGATCTGGAGAGTCCCAGCTATTTAAGTCTATGGACTCTTATGGCTCGGTATTAATTTTTTTACATTTATTCTTCGAGAATCATATACTTGGAAACTTAAGCTGCTATCCCAATTAGCCCTGAGATTGTTTCTTGCCTGTCTGCCGTTGGTCTTGCCCATTTGATTACATTTTTGGAATTTCAATATCTGATTAAATGAGATGTGGATTTGAAACAGGGCACTGAAGAAGCCGTAGCAAGCGAAACTAGTCCACCCCATAACTCGGAAAACTGATTCACATATCCATCTCAATGCCCAAAATGGGAATCATGTACTACTATTTGAAGTTTTATTCTATGGCTATGCTGCACATAATGTATAGTGCAATGGTTGCTTTTTTAAAAAAATTTGTTGAAATAAATGGTTGTTTTTAGATTTTTGTATAATGTCTATCTATTGTTACCAGCGAGGTCAATAATCCTGAGCTCTCCTTTCATTTTTCTGAGGATTGGTCCGAACTCCACGCTCAAATAGTAATGAAAATAGCCATTTATTTTACAACTCCCAGGCAGGGGAATATCAGCAGGGAGGTTGGCTAATTTGGTTTTGCACCACTGGTGGGTTTTGATCTGCTTTAAAGAGAAGTGAATTCAGTGACCAAGACAAATACAATACTGGTCACCCTAGTAGCCGCCAACAATTAACTTTTTATTTTACCGAAAATAATGCAGGTATTTAGCACAGTTATAATTAATGCAAGAGTTTAGACTTCATTTACAGTCAATAGTTTTTCCCACAGGGTGTGCACGGATGCAATAATATACAGCATATACAAGCTTAAACCAAAGCCTTACTTTTTTACCAGCATGACGCAATGCGAGAGCGATCTCCGTGGAGACGGTACTCTTCCCAACTCCACCTTTCCCCGACAGCACCAGAATGATGTGCTGCACGCTGGCCAGGTTGTTGTTCTCTGGAAAAGCACAAGATATTATGGTTATCGTGTACAATCAAATCTTATAGCCAGCATTGTGTGTACAATCACATTGTATAGTATATAGGCAGCATTGTGTGTGTACAATCACATTGTATAGTATATAGGCAGCATTGTGTGTGTACAATCACAATGTATAGTATATAAGCAGCATTGTGTGTGTACAATCACATTGTATAGTATATAAGCAGCATTGTGTGTGTACAATCACATTGTATAGTATTTAGGCAGCATTGTGTGTGTACAATCACATTGCATACTATATAGGCAGCATTGTGTGCGTACAATCACATTGTATAGTATATAGGCAGCATTGTGTGCGTACAATCACATTGTATAGTATATAGGCAGCATTGTGTGTGTACAATCACATTGTATAGTATATAAGCAGCACTGTGTGTGTACAATCACAATGTATAGTATATAAGCAGCATTGTGTGTGTACAATCACATTGTATAGTATTTAGGCAGCATTGTGTGTGTACAATCACATTGCATACTATATAGGCAGCATTGTGTGTGTACAATCACATTGTATAGTATATAGGCAGCATTGTGTGTGTACAATCACATTGTATAGTATATAGGCAGCATTGTGTGCGTACAATCACATTGTATAGTATATAAGCAGCATTGTGTGTGTACAATCACATTGTATAATATATAGGCAGCATTGTGTGTGTACAATCACATTGTATAATATATAGGCAGCATTGTGTGTGTACAATCACATTGTATAGTATATAGGCAGCATTGCGTGTGTACAATCCCATTGTACAGTATATAAGCAGCATTGTGTGTGTACAATCACATTGTATAATATATAGGCAGCATTGTGTGTGTACAATCACATTGTACAGTATATAAGCAGCATTGTGTGTGTACAATCACATTGTATAATATATAGGCAGCATTGTGTGTGTACAATCACATTGTATAGTAGCCAGAATTTGTAGTGTGTACGATCAGCATTGGGGTGTTATCGGTCCAATCATATTGTGTAGCGAAGAGACAGAACTCACCTCCTTCTGAGTCCATGCTGAACAAGCTACTTCCGCCCATAAACCAAACAGCAACACCCAACCAATCAACTACCTCCAGAAGCAAATCCTGCCCTCCTATTGGCTAACATTCCCAGTTACTGGCGGAAGATCTCTCTCAGGACAGAGAAGCACAGCCCTGGCCAATCACACATTTGCGTTGACCATCACGTGCACGCAATGCACACAATGCAAAGCATTAGGGCGGGGTATAGCTATAAATGGCATTGCAAGGCCCAACCAATCACTGCCGGAAAAGACGCGGGTGGCCCCGCCTCATTTATTTTGAAGAGCAGCTAAAGTAACGAATAGGCCTTGGGCATCAGTGATTGACGCTTTGCGGCAGCCAATGGCGGCTCAGAGGGGGGCTGTCTCGGTTTGTCTGGGTGGGCAGGGGGAGTTCAGGGGTTATTGTTGACGTCTGTGACGGGGAGGTAGGTGGCATCTAGGGGAGAGGGCAGAACAGCTGGGGCTACACAGGGGCCTGGTGGGCGGGTGAAGCGAGCTTTACAGGGTGAGAGAGGCGGGTGTCATGGCTACGCATTGCTGTAGCACCCCCTCATCTCTGTGACGGCTGAGCCTGTTGCCTGTGTTCTCGCCCGGCAATAGAAAAAGGGAGAAGGGTACCCTGTGGTGTGCATGCTGGGAATCAAACCTAGGAACTACAACTCCCAGCATGTCAGCCAACTATATGTCTAAATTCCTGAGTGTCGCAAGGAATGCTGGGAGTTGTAGTTTATCAACAGCAGGAAAGACTCCATTGAGGATTTTCTATATGCTGTGACCAAATAGGAAAAAGCCATGGGTGCCACCGACTCTCTCCTTAGTGACACCCATAGATATGGGGACATGCACTTCCTTTGTCTCCAATGAGGTTGGCTCATGTCGATGGGCTGCACTTGGGCCTTATGCTGATCACACAGCTTTACCATTGATCTGATCTCTATTCTATACAAGCAAGGCCAACTCTGTAATACTCAGACCTGACTATTGTAGAGAAGAACTAAAGCTGACTTCTTTTTCCTTGTATGCAGGGGTGGGCTTAATTTCTGGGGCCCCATGCAAACTTTTGTCTGGGGGCCCTAAACAAAGGCATTTTTTATAACAAAATACAATAATAAAGAGGAACAAATGACGGTGAGAAGCTTCGGCACTGACAGCATCACCATTATTACAGTCCTTGTAGCCACTTCCAGTGTTCATTCAGCAGAGTTCTGGGGACCCCTGAGAGGTTGGGGCCCCATGCAATTGCTTGGTGGCAAAGCACACCACTGCTCGTGTGGCTGTGATGTGCAAGCTGGACTGGCAAACCCTATTGGTCACTGATGGTCATGTGATTGGCAGCCAAACAAGGAAGCTCTTTAAACAACAGGACCTCTAGTCAAAACAGATGGGAGGTCAGCTTGCCCTATAAACATGGGGGCATCCCTATTTGGGATGTAACCCCCCCCCCCCCCCGACAGCCTGGTACTTAACAGTCCCTCATTCCCTACCAGCCCTCATCATTCATATGACCCCCAGCCATGGCCGGCCTTTGAGGTGTGTGCCCGCACAGGGCGCCGTTCCAACCTCTCTGTCAGGGGGCGCCAGGCGCTCTGAACTGGACCAGCAGGCCTCTGTTTTTCAAAATCCCCCCCCCCCCCCATTTATCTTCTTTCTTTTTGCCCATTTCTTTATAATTTTCTTTTTCCTTTTTCTTTCTTATTAGATTTCCTATTCTTCTTCTTTCTCTTTTATTTTCTGATTCCTCAATTTTCTTCTTTCCATACACGCCCCTCCTTTTTCATATTGTTTCTACATGTAGAACACATGTAGAACACATATTTCTCTTGTCATTTTCCTCCCGTCTGCCTCTTTTTTGCTTTTTCACATCTTCCTCCATTTTTTTCATTCTTTCTTTGTTTATTTTTGTCTCTCTTTCTTGTGTTTTCTCTCTCTTGGGTTTTCTCTTTTTTACTATACCTCTTTCATTCCCCTTTCATTCTTTTTTCTCTCTCTTTATTTCATTCTGTTTCTCTTTCTTTCTTTTGTTTTCTCTTTCTGTTTTTTATTACTTTGATTGTATCTTTCTTTTCTTTTTTTCTGTCTCTCCCTCTCTTTCTCTCGCCTTTTGTTTCTTTTCCTCTTTCTTTCTCTCTCTGTATTCATCGCTTTCTCTTTCATGCGTCATAGGAATGAGGAAGAGGTGAGTTGTACTGGGCGTTCTGGGGTATCCTAATTTAGGATGCCCCCGGGGGAACAACACAAAAGCTGGGAAAGTCGATTTCCTGGGTTTTGTTACACTTCAAACTTGAAGCAGGCAGCAGGGAGGCATGCTTGCCATAGCAGCCCAAATCACAGGCCCCGTTCTTAACTTGCTCAGGGTGAGATGGGTTTAGGTACATTGCCAGGCCTCTTTAGCTGTCTGCGACTCACTGTTTCCTATCTATAAATGAAATTCTAATGTAATATCTATCAGTGTCACAAGTATGAGGTTTCTCTTGACACCCCTCGATTTTTCCCGAAATGAACTTGTCGCATTTCCTCAGGAAGGATCTGTGTCACAACAGTAAGTTCAAATTGTGTGTGCTAGGGACATTAGATTGTAAGCTCCTGTGTGAGCCAACAACTGATGATGGTACTATAAACTCCCTGTTGGGGAGCCTCCCCCTACCTGAAATGGAGTTGGGTGTCATGTAGACAAAGGTTGTATCACTTGGATAATGTATGGAGCTCTTGTGTCAGGACCACTTTGGTCCCAGGAGGCTGGGGCCCAAAATTCAGCACGGGAGCTTAATGTCCCCGGCCAGCCCATGGGCTGATCTATATCACTGCAGGGCTCTTTCTTATATTCTATCTTGTATTCGGAAAATTCATTGTAATAGTATATAATATGCACTGTATTACCTACCCTGTTTATAATCATTACTCTGTACTTTCTCAACCCCCCCTGGGAGGTACACATCACGTGTTGGGGGGGTATTCAGCGATGTTCAGGGGGTTTTATTGGTCTAAGATATTATTTTAATAGTAAAACTGTATTCCTTTTGCTTTAAGTGGACCAAAACCCAGTGCGATCAGCCCGGGAATTCCTGGGCCGATCGATTCCCTCCCCCTGGGGTGTCCAAAATCGGGATGCCCCGCTGTGTGAAAGTCCCAGGTCGCCCTGTTCACTTACCTTGCTTCCCGGTCCAGTTTCGCATGCGCAAGCCGTGGCCACATCCCCGCTATCCCTCTAGCAGGGCAAGTGCCCATGCCAGGCATTGGTGAATGGCCGGCGCGGGCATGCTCCCTGTTAGAGGGAAGCGGGGGATGCAGCCGCCAACGTTCGGAGCCGCTGGCTTAGACGGCTTGACATCAATGGCTCTGAGCGTGCTGATCGGCCGCGCATGTGCCGTAGGACCGGGAAGAGCTGAGTTGCGCTCAGCGATCTGGAGGGTTTCACACAGCGGGGCACCCCCAAGGGGTGGGGTGCCTCGGGGAAAAAGACCAAAACCCAGGATAGTCAAAGTCCTGGTTTTGGTCCACTTTAAAAGCCTGTGGCCCTCTTATTTTGGTAACCTTTACTGCTGATCCCATACTCAGTTGTAACTCCCTGATATTAGGGGGGTACTTGGCACAAAAAAAAGTTAAAGCGGACCTTCACTCTGAATAAGAGTCTATCTTATATGTTTCCCACACCCTGTACATACAGATTGCTCACATTAAAAATCATCCTACCTGCATCTACTGCATTTTATAAGCCTTTAAACATCCAAGATGGCGGCTTATGGAAGCTGCCATTTTTGCAGGCAGCCTGCAAACAGGAAGTGCCTGCAAACAGGAAGTGACTGTGCTGCTCTGCATTCTGGGACTGCTGACCTTTCCCTGACCCCAGCTCTGCTCTGTCTGAGCAAAGCACAGCTATAACCCGCCCCCCTGTACCTTATCCCACTCTCCTCTCCTCAGTAAGTGTGATGCTTCTGAGTCAAGATGGCGGCGCCCGTATCCTTAATTCCCGAACAGAGTTGCAGCCCAGTGGGGGAAAGTATAATAAATTAGTGACTAAACATGTAAAATATATTAATTTTAGATGCTGAGGAATTGTTTTTTAAGAGTTTGGGCTTTTCATTAAATCATGGTGAAGGTCCGGTTTAAGGACCACTGATCTAGTGCAGTCCCCCTCTCGGCCACAGGATGGCAGTGTGCCATAGAAATAGTGGACACTGGCTTTTTCTTGGTAGCTGTTGGTATTGCCATAGCAAATGTACACATGAAGTCATTCCCTCTCCTGTTGACATACTGCAGCTTCCATGCTGTTTTATTTTTACTCTAGACCAGTAAGGAAATATGGTTTACTGTTCGGTTATATTTAGATCAGGGTTCTTACATGTCTCCTCTTGTGTGTGGGGGCTGCTTAGGACTAACCCAAGAAAAGTCATGTCCCTAAATGCTCCCTCTGATGTCATAAAGTGGACCTACACTTGGAAGTGGAAGCCTGTCCCTGGGGGACAGCTGCTGCACACACTCCTGGCTATTGTGCAATGTGGAAATTAAAAAGAACTATGGTCCTTTTTTTTTTGTTTTTTCCGATATTGCAAATATATAATTATACAAATATATAAATGTATATACATATTAAAAGAGAGGGAAGATTAAGTGAAAACACTTTATTATTGTCATTCCTAAAACAATGAACACATCTAAGTGAATTGAAAGGCTGTCACAGCCTTCTAACATAACTTTTCTGTTTTTTTGTAGCGTTGCGGAGCAACATGACACGTCGGCCACGCAACAGCCATGCCTGGCGTTTTGTGTTGAGTGGAGTAAGTAGAGATCCGGAGACTCGAACCCTGTCGCTTCCAGCAGGGGATGACACACAAGGTTACGACTCTGATGGACAGGTAATTGCCTCCCTTTGCTTCTTTTTTCCACCCAGATGTGCTGTACCTGCTTAGAAGTTAATTTAAAGGGTCGGGCCATTCAAAAAAACTCTTGTGCCTCATGGGAGCCGCTATGATGGGATTACTGCAGCTGCCACCTCATTGAATTCTATTGAGAGGAGGGAGGGGGTGCTTTGTATCATACATCTTAATAGGGGACAGCCAAAGGTAATTCCATTAAGGCTGCTCCTATGAACCATAAGAGTTATTTAGGCTGGACTGTTCCTTTAAAGAACAAGTATTATCCTGTCACCTGTCTAGCTGAGGTTTTATTTAACGTATGTCAGGAGGCTCTCCTGCTCACAGCATACAATGTAACATTCTCTTTTGAACTGAGTAAACAGCAGCAGCATGGCCATTAAAGTGGACCAATCACCAGGATTTTGACTACCGTGGTGATTGCTCCCTGCCCCAGGGGCATCCCGATGTATGATGCCCTCCTGTGTGAAACCCCCCAGATCGCCCACTTTCACTCACCTTACCGCCGTTTCCAGGGCACCTGCGCAGGTGCTAGTCCAATCAGCGCTTTATGTGGCGCATACTAATGCATGGCATAAAGCCACTGATTTGAACTTTGCACTGGTCGCACCCCAGGCCCCCCTGTGGAGTGCACGTCCGGCCTATCTGAATGGCTGGGCGCGGGGAGCAGGATGATCTGCAGAAGTGGAATAGCCAGCCTTGTCATCTTTTAGAATCTGCCAAGCGCTGCCCTTCATCCACCTCCTGTCCTTCCAGCTCTTCCACCATCCATCCCTGTTAATTCTAGCTCTGTCCCTCATCCAACCCCTGTCCTCCCAGCTCTTCCCCCATCCATCCATGTTAATTCTAGATCTGTCCCTCATCCATTCCCTGTCCTCCCAACTCCTCCCTGATCAATCCCTCTTAATCCCAGCTCTGGCCCTCATCCATCCCCCATTCTCATAGCTTTGCCCCATCCTTCCCTCTCCTTCCAGCTCTGCCTCATCCATCCCTCTTACTTCCAGCTCTGCCCCATCCATTCTTCTTCGCCCAGCTCCTCCCCCATCCATCCCCCTTATCCCCAGCTCTTCCCCCATCCATCCCCCTTATCCCCAGCTCTTCCCCCATCCATCCCCCTTATCCCCAGCTCTTCCCCCATCCATCCCTCTTATCCCCAGCTTTTCCCCCACCCATCCCTCTTATCCCCAGATCTTCCCCCACCCATCCCTCTTATCCCCAGCTCTTCCCCCATCCATCCCCCTTATCCCCAGCTCTTCCCCCATCCATCCCCCTTATCCCCAGCTCTTCCCCCATCCATCCCCCTTATCCCCAGCTCTTCCCCCATCCATCCCCCTTATCCCCAGCTCTTCCCCCATCCATCCCCCTTATCCCCAGCTCTTCCCCCATCCATCCCTCTTATCCCCAGCTTTTCCCCCACCCATCCCTCTTATCCCCAGATCTTCCCCCATCCATCCCTCTTATCCCCAGCTTTTCCCCCACCCATCCCTCTTATCCCCAGATCTTCCCCCACCCATCCCTCTTATCCCCAGCTCTTCCCCCACCCATCCCTCTTATCCCCAGCTCTTCCCCCATCCATCCCTCTTAACCCCAGCTCTTCCCCCATCCATCCCTCTTATCCCCAGCTTTTCCCCCACCCATCCCTCTTATCCCCAGATCTTCCCCCACCCATCCCTCTTATCCCCAGCTCTTCTCCCACCCATCCCTCTTATTCCCAGCTCTGCATTGAGCATCCTGGTATCTCAACATTTTCTCAGCCTGTCACAGACAGGTGTTAGCGTATATTTGTCCTTTAAAGAGGAGCAACCACTTTCTGGCCAACCTGGAGTCTTTTTGATTAAGTACCCCTGGGGTGCCCTGCTGTGTGAATCCCCAGGATCAACCTGCAAACACTCACCTTTCCGGTGCTCCAGTTTTGCTACGCGGAGCTCTGTTCCCAACGGAGCTGTATGGTATGGATGAGAGCCTGTGCATGTGCTTTAGGGCTGGTGGACAGGTACATTTTTATGGCGATCCGGGGGGGGGGGGGGGGTTGGTTCACTTTAAAACAGACCAAAACCCATCTCGACCAGCTAATTCCCGATTTGGGATTCCCTGCTGTGTGAAACCTTGATGATTGCTGTATTAACTCTAGCCGCTAGTCCACCTTGCATTTGGGGAGGATGGCCCCTGCTGTATCTTTAGCTAGGCTCATACCTGCACCAGGCATTTATTAGTAGCTCGGGCATGCCCCCAGCTGGAGGTGAGCGGGGATGCAGCTGGTAACTCTGAATGGAGCCTAGTAGCTGCCCACCCGCACCTAGTGAGTTTTCCGGCAATCCCTCAGGAAAACACAGTGGGGCAACCCAAATCAGGATGCTCCTCTTAAGTGGACCCAAACCCTGGTGAGTGTTGGTCCACTTGAGATTTAGTTATCAGAAGCTTTCCCCTCTCTTGTCAGCATGGAAGTGTTCTGTAAGCAATGTGAAATGAAGCAATAACCACCATCATTCTAATCCCTCCTCGTCCTCTTCCACAGCACAGTAACAGTGACTCTGAGGTTGAGCTGTTGCAGTTGCCGCCCTCCATTCCCAGCGCCGTGCCTGTGACAGGCGAGTCGTACTGTAGCTGTGACAGCCAGACTGACGCCTATTGTTCCAGCCTGTATGCCTTCCACCAGATCAAGAGCTGCCAGTGTGGAGAGGATGACGACTGTAAGACCCCAGCGTTGCCTATCATCACTTTGTCAAGGCTTTGGCTTTCTACTCTTTCTCTCTCTTTTATTTTTCCCTTGCAGACTTTGACTGGGTGTGGGATGATGGGAGCAAATCCACAGCTACGGTGCTTAGCTGCGAGAATCGTAAAGTCAGCTTTCACATGGACTATAGCTGCGGCACGGCTGCCATTCGAGGCAATAAGTTGCTAACTGAGGGCCAGCATTTCTGGGAGATCAAGATGACGTCCCCAGTGTATGGCACGGACATGGTAGGTCCTCCTCATCAAGGTACACGACTACGTGTTCTGCTCTGGTTGATTTCTTAACATTGTTTGTCAGAAAAGAAGGTTGGGGAACAAGCAGCAATGTAACCCTTAGTCTAAAAGACTCCAGTTCTGGGTGAAAGACCTACCTCTACACAATCCCAGGATGCCACTGGCAGCATCCCTTCAGCTGCACAGAAGTATCTAAATAGCTGGCACAGGCCACGCGAACCTCAGGGATACACACAGCAGGGCATCCCGATTGGAATGGGAAGGAACAATCCCCATGAAAGTGAAAATTATTGTCCTTGTTGCTCTTTAAATAGGTAGTGGGAGGTGGTCCAATTGATGGATGCTGCATAGTAGCAGGGGCAGGTTTTTCCCTGGTGCTCTAACTTCCTGGATCCCACAGCACACCGCAACCTCACATGACAGACGGCAGAAAGTGAAGTTCCACAGACGATCTTCATTGCGGTTTGTGCGCCCCGCAGTCCCCACTCAATGCCAGCAACCGCGGACTCGATCCGGTAGGTGGCAGAAGTATTTCTGGAAATAATGAGCAGTGTGGGGCATCCAGCAATCAGATGCCTCCCTGCTTAGGATTAAAGAGAGACAATGCTTTTAAATGTTGTTCCACTTTAAAGAGCAAAAAAAAAAAACCTCATCGCCTGGAGGCTGAATGGTCCCTATTCAAGCGCTTTCAGCTAAGCATGTCTCTCGCTTTCCATTCAGCTTTTTCTTGCTGCTGAGCTCAGAGCAGCAAGAAAAAGCTGAATCTAATAATCTAATCTAATAAGCAGCCAAAGGGTGATCTGGGGGATTTCACACAACTGGGCATCCCAAATCAGAAAGCCATGGACAGTAGGAACAAAACCCGGGATAGTAAAAATCCTGGGCTTTGTTCTTCTGTAAAGCAGAACTTCAGTCAATATTTACCCCCCGCCCTGCCACCCAAAGAAAAAAACCCTAACTTAACCCCCACCCTGCCATCCAAAGAAAAAACTCTTATCCCAGGGGGCCTGTGCCACTCCTCCCAGTGTCCCATGGCCGGCCCAGGTAAAACAAGAAGGCGGCATCGCCCCCGGACCGTGCATGCTCCCACCGCCCATTCAATTCAAAGGTGGCGGCGCCCAGGATCCGGAGCGCCGGAGGAGCAGTGCAGGCCCCTGGGTTAAAGTAAGGGTTTTTTTTTCTTTGTAACCCTCCCCCGTCCTGCGTTAAATAAACCTGGACACAGAAAGTGATCTTAACATTTTCAATGTCTTCTTTGCGGCATTAGATCTTGTATCCATTAATCTAAAACCCCAAGCTGTATCACTTCCCTCCCCTGCTTTAAAACGCCACATTTTTTTTTATTAGACCTGTTCCCAAGCATAAACCTAATAAAAAATACTCGGTGGTAGCTCCCAAGTCTCTCATCCTCAGCTAGTGCTGCTGTTATGATCTGGATCTGATCAATGATCTGCCGAAGAAGCTATGGATATTATTTTCTCATATTAAAGGGTTCAGACTTATAAAATAAAAAAACACCTACTCGCCTTTTGTCCTCCACAGCACATTTTACTAGGGCCTGAAATGGAGTCCTGCTCCCTTCACATGAGGACAAATGGCACATGCATGGGCTTTTGCCCATTGTGAGCTGCCTGCCGTGACTGTCATTCAGCATGCGCATGCTGCCACATCCCCCATATCCCCGGTGGCTTATATAAAAAAAAAAAAAAACGGTGAGCAACAGTTTTACCGAATTGCATACTTCCGGCACACGGTTCTCATTGGTCGAGAGCCCATTTATGCGCTGTTGGACTAGGGAAAGGTAAGTGATTACTGGCACCCTGGGGGTTTCATACAGCGGGGCAACCCCTTTTAGATTTCAGGTTGGCCTGCAGGGGGTTTTGTTCTGCTTTAAGCAGAGTAGGATGGAACTGCTGTGGGTTTTTATTTTATGTATGGACAGACCCTTTACTGTTCTCATAAACGTTGTGTTCCAGATGGTTGGCATTGGAACATCAGATGTGAACCTGGACAAATATCGCCACACATTCTGCAGCCTTCTGGGAAAGGATGCAGAGAGTTGGGGGCTGTCATACACTGGTAAGAACAGTGATCAATGTAGTCCCTCATGACTGCTTGCTGGCTGCATCTGACATCTTAACACTAGGTCTCCCCAGGGCTCTACACCCCCCTGTCACTAGGTCTCCCCAGGGCTCTACACCCCCCTGTCACTAGGTCTCCCCAGGGCTCTACACCCCTCTGTCACTAGGTCTCCCCAGGCCTCTACACCCCTGTGTCACTAGGTCTCCCCAGGGCTTTACACCCCCCTGTCACTAGGTCTCCCCAGGGCTCTACACCCCCCTGTCACTAGGTCTCCCCAGGACTCTACACCCCCCTGTCACTAGGTCTCCCCAGGACTCTACACCCCCCTGTCACTAGGTCTCCCTGGGGCTCTACACCCCCCTGTCACTAGGTCTCCCCGGGGCTCTACACCCCCCTGTCACTAGGTCTCCCCGGGGCTCTACACCCCCCTGTCACTAGGTCTCCCCAGGACTCTACACCCCCCTGTCACTAGGTCTCCCCAGGGCTCTACACCCCCCTGTCACTAGGTCTCCCCAGGGCTCTACACCCCCCTGTCACTAGGTCTCCCCAGGGCTCTACACCCCCCTGTCACTAGGTCTCCCCAGGGCTCTACACCCCCCTTTCACTAGGTCTCCCCAGGGCTCTACACATGGCCTGTCACTAGGTCTCCCCAGGGCTCTACACATGCCCTGTCACTAGGTCTCCCCAGGGCTCTACACCCCCCTGTCACTAGGTCTCCCCAGGGCTCTACACCCCCCTGTCACTAGGTCTCCCCAGGGCTCTACACATGCCCTGACACGAGGTCCCCCCCAGGGCTCTACACAACCTGGCACAAGGTTTCCTCAGGGCTCTACACAACCTGGCACAAGGTTTCCTCAGGGCTCTACACAACCTGGCACAAGGTTTCCTCAGGGCTCTACACAACCTGACATGAGGTCTCCCCAGGGCTCTATACTCTCCTGACATGAGGTCTCCCCAGGGCTCTATACTCCCCTGACATGAGGTCTCCCCAGGGCTCTACAACCCCTGTCACTAGGTCTCCCCAGGAGAGGAAGTATTGAAGACTGTTCTTCATCTTTTAGGATTACTACAGCACAAAGGTGACAAGAGCAGCTTCTCTTCTCGCTTCGGTCAGGGATCCATTATTGGCGTGCATCTGGATACATGGCATGGGAAGCTGACCTTCTACAAAAACCGCAAATGCATTGGTGGGCTGTTTCATCTTTTTTCTTTGTAGTAATGTTCCTAAAACCATTGCTTTTTCAGCTTTTAATTTACTTGTTTCTTTTTAAAAAGGCACTTACCTTCTGTCCCATCCCCCTGTGGCTGCCTGTGCTTTTCTTTGAAACTTACCTTGCACCCCCATATAACCTTATATATATATATGGAGTGACCTGAAGCAGTGCCTTGCACATCCCCCCCCCCCCCATTACACAGCTATGTGCTGCATTCACAGGAACTGGGTGTCATCCACCAGTTTGCTTGCGAACCGTGGAGGAAATCCCATAGAATTTCTGGGCACATGCATGCTTCAGGACCTGATCTCGGGAAACGGGTACATTGGAAAATGCTGGCATAGGAAAAAATGTGGGGGAGAAAATGTTTGTATTGGTATTTTTCACATTTTGGCTACAGTATCCTTTTTAGGTGGTTTGTGTAAAAGTCTAATTCAGGCACAGCTATATCCCTGAGCTGTCTGATGTGTTCCTTGGTTTTCATGATGCTGTTTGTTCACCTATGTTCTCTAACAAGCCTCTGAGGCCTTCACAGAACAGCTGTAGTTATACCTAAAATACATTACATACATGTGGACTCTATTTACTAATTAGGCAACAGTTGGTCACAGTGGATTTTATTTAGGGGTGTCAGAGTACAGTGGGCTGAAAACATGCTACTCTTACAGTTTTTGTTTTTTCTTTACACTTGCTACTTGGTGTTTCTTTATCACATAACATCTTGATCAAATACATTGAAGGGACTATGTAGGCAAAGTGCATAAACTGTCATTCAGCAGCTCACCTCGTCATGGCTGCCCTCTTTCTTCCTCTCAGAACGCAGCTGTTTCTGAAAGTAGAAACTAGGCAAAGAGTAGTGGCACACCCCCTGAATTCCTTTGCCATAGACCACCAATAATAGAGATAAGCTGGAGGTCTAATCATCAGACTGTGGACAGTGGGAGAAAGGGAAAACAGCCAGGGTGATGAGAATGCCTTACAGACCCCACACATTATGCTGACTATATTGTGGCATCACTGAGCCAATGGCCACACCCACATGCTTCAGAAGAGAAACCATAAGGTGAAACTGTAAACATCAATATCTGCCATTTCTTCAGCAATTCAAAAACAGAAAACAGTTTAGGACAGTTTCTCCCCTTTTTTTTCCCCTCACGTGCTTTAGTTGAAAATGGTATGCCATTATATTATAGACCTTTCCCTAATATAATTTTATTTTTAAAAAAATCTTTCCTTCTGTACTTTTTTTCCTTTTGAAAGTCGGAAAGTCAGCAGAAATCAGTATAAATGGATAAATACTTTATCATGGCAATGTACTTCCACTAGTACCTCAAACAATAGCAAGGAAAGTTTGAGGACCCCGGAACAGGTTTGAACAATACTCTAATATCTGACAACACCAAGTAAATGCAAAATAGAGATAATATATGCAGAAAATAGTATATGTATTACACCTGCTGTGGATTAGGAAGTGGGTTCCTTGGTGCTTACCTACTGGCTTGCTTGCTACAAGCTACCTAACGGGTGACCCTATGTCCTGTTGCTGGGCCCTTGCCTTTGACAGCCTGTGGGCACTATAACTGATACTGCATACTCGCTGGGGGATCCATCTTCTGGGTCCTTTGGATTCCGGATGACCTCCCGCCGGGGGGGGGGGGGGGGGGGTGGCCATCAGGCATCCCATCAGGTACTGCATGCAGCCCCCAATCTCACGCCTGCACAGTGCCCATGAATAGGATGCAATGGAGCTGCCTGAAATTGCACAAGAATTTGCGGAGTTGCGAGTTCGTTATGGGACATTGTAACCTGTAAGTTAGCACCGGCAAAGTGGGTGGCGGAGTGAGGATCTGGCCCTGAAGCAGCTGAATGTCGCCACAGCAGTGACATCGCCAGAATATTCCATTCTCCCCCTAGGTCACCCGCTACACTTTAATCCCGGTCCAACGGTGCATGCATGGGCCACGGCTGCATCCCCGCTATCCCTCTAGCAAGGCGCATGCCCGCGCAGGCCATTTGGGAATGGCCGGCGCGGGGGGCAGTCCCTGTTAGAGGGAAGAGCAAGATGCGTCCGCCAGCGCACTCGGAGCCGCTGAGCTAAGATGTCGGGTTAGACGTCCATAGCTCAGCGGCTCCGAGCGTGCTGATTGGATGAGTGGCCGCGCATGCGCCGTAGGACCGCGGTGAGGTGAGTTGAAGCTGGAGATCTAGGGGGTTTCACATAGCGGGGCACCCCTATCTGGGGGAGTGGACCAAAACCCAGCATAGTCAAAATCCTGGGTTTTGGTCCACTTTAAAGACTCCAGGGCCATCCGAGTTCCACCAAATTGGGAAGCCCCATTATGTGAAACACCTTTCATGGCCAGATCTACTCACTTGTTCCCGGAGCCCTCACCGTGTCTCAGTGCTGCGGCCACATCTCTGTCCACCTCTAGCTGTGCGCACACCTGTGCCCAGCATTTCTGGATGGGCCCAGCTAGAAGCTGAGCGGCGGATGCGGCCAGCGGCACACTTAGATCTGCTAGCCGCGTACAATCTGTGGCCCGCTCATCCAGTCGGCGCACTCTGTTTCAGCCCAGCGTGCGCCGTGGGAATGCCAAAAAGGAGTGTAATGGGCGAACTGTGGGGATACACAGTGGGACATCCTAAATTCGGGATGCCCCGTCTTGAGAGGAACAACCCACGGGAAAGTGATATTCCTGTGTGTTGTTCCTCTTTAATTTCATCTGTTAATGGTATTTGCTTTAATTTGTGACCCCCCATAGAAATACCATACTATCCACAACCACTTGAGGATAGAAGGGCATTACAGAAGCAAAGAAAGTCCTTGATGTACAGATCAGTCCCCTGGTGTGGTTTTCAGCACACTTTGTCATCCACCACCGGTTGAATAAAACTCTTACCAGAAGGCTGGTATAAAGGCACCAAATATACAATGTAATGCAGTCTTCAAATGAAACCTAGATCACATATTCCAAAAGGCAGAATCCAGATCCATTCAAATTCCAAGGAGTTCTCCAAGTTATAAACTATGTGAGAAAAATAAAAGAAGGCAACTCTAGTGCAAACCTTCAAGATTTAAAAGCGAATTTAATGTATAAAAATTGCACAACAGAGCATTAAGCAGAGACAATCAGGCTTTAAGTATCAGCTCTCACCGCCAGGCTTCCTGTTATTCCAATTTTATTGCAATGGTGTCCAAAAGACGTATAGCATATTAATAGGGGATACAGCTGATCCCCTATAAATATGCTATGCGTCTTTTGGACATCATCTTCAGCGTGTCAAAGTGGGGTGAAGGACCCCTCTACCTGCACGTTGAGCTATTGGTTCATTTCCCATTTGCGCAGCGCGGTATTATTTACAATTTTGATAGAAGGGCATTGCTGATGATTGATTGTTTGTATAGGTCTATAAATTCGCCCATGCTATTCTTCTGATTGGATCTCCTGCTTTCCAGGTGTAGCAGCCACACAGCTGCGGAACAAGAAACTGTTTCCAATGGTCTGCTCCACAGCCGCCAAGAGCAGCATGAAAGTGATCCGCTCCTCCTGCTGCCGCACCTCCCTGCAGTACCTGTGCTGCGCCCGCATACGCCAGCTGCTGCCCGACAACCTGGACTCTCTGGATGCCCTGCCTCTCCCGCCTGGTCTCAAACAAGTCCTGAGCAACAAACTAGGCTGGGTACTGCATATGGGGCTAAACCCTAGCAGGCAACGCAAAAATGGCTCCTCGGACAGCAGCTGCCCGCCAGAGCAGGACGACTGTCAGCGGAAACGCTGCCGCAGAATTTAACGGTAGATGGAGCGCAGGGTGCCGCCAGGGAACCCTCCTACCCACTGTTTACCATACTATCCACTGTGAAAGGATCCATAAAGGAGAACTCTTCAGGAAAGGAAAAGGAGACCTCACAAGCTGAGGAGCGCAATCGGGAGGTTTATGGTGATCTTAATTTCTTGTGGCATTCACTTAACAAGGATGATGGTGCTAGAGACGGTTGGGGTCTGCTTTGACATACATCGGACCCTCAGCCTTAAGTGGAGCAAAATGGTTTTAACCCTCTGCCTTCAAGTGATAACGCCAGGACATTTTGGGGCTCCTAAAGATCATTCTCCCTCTTTGTAGGCTAGTGTGTCATTTATCAGCACTTTAACAGAACTTGTAGAGCCGCCGTCATGTTGCCGCAGCACCTGCTTCTCCCCGTTTCCCATGGACGGGATGAAAACGGCAACATCTGCCCTGAAGATCCTCTGACCTTCCTGTGGCCTGTGCTGCTTAGGGCTAATAACGGTTACCCAGAATCCCCTATTTTTGCATTGATTGTATGACATCTCTCTGGACTTATTGATTGGTCTGATGAAGGAGGAGCTCTGATGACTCGCTGTATGTTCGTCATTACACAAGGACACATCATAGCCTTTCATTTTGGTCTGCTTCTAAAACGGTCAAGACAAAACCCACATATTGGGGTCAATTCAGAGCCAGGTGAGAATTCTCACTCCTCCTTTCAGAGAGAAAACCACTGACTTTCATTGTCTACCGGGTGTAAATTTTCACCTGGTTCTCAATCGGCCCCAAGGTAGACAATGAAAGTCAATGCAGGGGTGTAGCTAGGGGGGAGCAGTGGGGGGGGGGGGGGGGGGCAAAGGGACCTGAAAACAGGTGGGGGGCGCTATTTTGAATCTTTGCCCCAGGTGCCAGAAAACCCAGCTACTCCTCTGGTCAATGGAAGTTTTCTCTCCAAAAAAGAGAATATTCTTAGTATACAGTACGTCCTGCTCCAGATATAGTACTTACACTTGGGTTATCCTCCGCCAGATGGCGCTGCACTGCAGAGACATGCAAAACAGGCTCCTCCCGGCCCCTCAAATACCCGGGGACCTCCCACAAATCCCCAGATTTCTCTGCAGTGCTGACTGCGAAGACATGAAATATCACTCTCTCGCAGGTGAGCGGGGCTATTAAAGCCTGCGGCCCTGTTGGACTATTCCCACCCGTCCTTCGTGTGATGTGCCTCCCAGCCTGGGCTGCGCTGGTCGGGTGAAGGTAGGCTGCACCGTGTGTGCTTATGGAGCCATGCTCCACCGCAGTCCCCCAAAGGGTAGGCGGTATAGGCTGATAGTGAGCCTTATGGGATGCCCCTCCCGCATTATTGCCCCATGCCCCGTGTAGCGGTGGGTCCTGTACAAAGGGCCGCCATCCTCCCTCATTCTCCCCGTAGCCTTCGGGGGGAAAGAAGGGGGGGGGTGTGGGTCAGTGCGTATAGTGATTACGTGTATGACTAGATATGTGGTGTCAGCCGCCGCGCTGACTTGTCTGTTTTACTATTACATGGCCGCCGGCGCACGCATCTTTTCCCTCATTTGGATGTCCGCGCTGGATGGCGGCGTTGCCTCAGACGCTGCGGCGTTATCATTGGCTGCTGTCTATGGGCTTCTCGCTCTTTGGGGGGGCGGGGGCCTGGCGCGCTCCGCGTCACGGCCCGCTCTGGCCCGCCCTTCGAGGTTCGTTCGGCGCCATTTTGTTGTACTGTTGCGCGCGTGTGTGTAACGGTCCCCCCTTCTGCGGTCTGTAAGTGTCCTCGCGGGCGACCTTTATGCTCATTGCTTACGGTGCATGGTTCTGACGCCCCTTTTTCTCATTGTGTCTTTCAGGCGGGTGAATCCAGTGGCTTCTCCCGGCCCGGTGTAATTGTCAGTTGGGCCTAGTATAATTACTCCCACTTCCCTGCGGGTTATTGGGGCAACCAGGGTAGCTTACAGCGTCAATCCCTACTGGCCTATTGTGCCTATTAAATCACCATATGGAGGCATCTCAGGATAATGTGACCGGGGTTCCTTCAGGACAAGCCCGGCTGTGTGTAGCTTGTGGGGTCTCACCTATCTGCGGTGACAGTGCACGGGTCTGTGTTCCTTGCGCACAGCAGGCGCTAATCTTGGAACCCGCCCCTCCGGTGGCTGGGCCTGCACCTCGTCTCACTTCACCTACTCCCCCAAGCTTGAGTCTCACCCCCAATACAAGCGGGGATTCTCATCCTGATGTGGCTGCTAGACTGGCCAGTGTTGAAAAATTGATTGCTAATACCTTAGCGTGTAAGGCCACTGCTAAAAAGCGTCACTTAACCCCTGATGCCAC
The DNA here is from genome assembly GCA_027917425.1 of Gastrophryne carolinensis. Taxonomy (NCBI): domain Eukaryota; kingdom Metazoa; phylum Chordata; class Amphibia; order Anura; family Microhylidae; genus Gastrophryne; species Gastrophryne carolinensis. The sequence continues at coordinate 52,088,500 of CM051240.1, forward strand.
TCTTTTCCCTACGGAGTCTGACGAGTTGTTGCATCTATATGGCTATACCCCCTCAGACAAAGGGGAACTGTTCTCTGACTCAGGGTCATCTGGCGAGAGACCCAGGGGTCATGACGATTCTGGCCCTGACCCCTGGACCCCGGATGATACTGACAGGCTGCTGGTTCAGATTTTTGAGGTCTTGTCCATCTCTCCCCCTGTTGTGGCTCCCAGGCAAAGGGGTGAGCTATTCCATACTGCTAAGGCTCGTTTGGAATTTCCTGAGCAAACCCATTTCAATAACCTCGTGCTTAAGGAGTAGGAACATCCCAGTAGACTTCCCGGTATACCTAAGAGTTGGGACAGAAAGTATCCCTTTCCTGCTGATATGGTCAAGTGCTGGTCATCGCCCCCCGAGGTCGATGCTCCTATTCTAGGGCTGTCTAACACCTCTATTATGCACTCCCCTGACACTACTACGCTGCGGGATTCTGAGGACCGGCGCATTGACCAATTGGCATGCCATGCCTTTGCATTTGTGGGGGTGGCGCTGCGCCCGGTTTGCGCCTCGGCCATTATGTCTGTGGCGCTCAGGGCCCTGATCAGAAGTGTACTTGAAGGCCCAGATGAATTGCCACCTGATACGTTTAATGCTCTGTCTAACTGTGATGTGTTTGTAAACTTTATCCTTTCTGCCTCGGATGATGCCATTAGGATGTGTGCCAGATCTTCTGCCTTGGCGGTAGCTATACGCCGCGTGGTTTGGCTTCGCCAGTGGGCTGCTGACAATGCTGCAAAGAAGGCCCTTACTGGGCTTCCATTTAAGAGGCTACGGCTGTTTGGGGACCGCCTAGACCTCTTTGCTAAAGGAGGTAAGTTACCCCAGCGCAGGCGGCAGTCTCGGCCCTTTCGGGGCCAGGGCCCCCTTTCACTCCCCTACCGCGGTGCTAAGCAGGGAAAAGGGGTGTCCTTCGCAGGGGCTCGTGCAGATTCCTGGCATAGGAGCAGAGGACGACGTCCGGGCTCCTCCTGGGGGTCCAAACCCAAAGCCCCTCCCAAGACCCCTCAGGCATGATGGGGCGCCCTCGCCCGTCAGGGTGGGGGGACGGCTACAGCACTTCGCGCACGTCTGGATGCGCCACGTCTCAGACCAGTGGATTCAGGAGGTAGTGTCCTCTGGTTACAAGATAGAGTTTGCTGTGCGGGCCCCCACAAGATTCATCAGGTCCCGGGTCCCCCAGGACCCTGTCTCAGCTCAGGTCTTGATGCAGGCCGTGCAAGGCCTTCTGGATCTGGGGGTCATTTGCAGGGTCCCCTTAAGAGAAAGGGGAAAGGGGTTCTATTCCAACCTTTTCACAGTGCCCAAAAAAGATGGGTCAGTCAGGCCCATTCTGGATTTAAAGATCCTCAACAAGTTTGTCAAGAACAGGCGCTTTCGCATGGAAACTCTGCACTCGGCCATTGGCTCTCTGCGCCCAGGGGATTTCATGACGTCTGTGGACATCAAAGATGCTTACTTTCACATCCCTGTGTTCCAGGGACACCAAAGGTTTCTCAGATTCGCGTTGGAAGATCAACACTACCAATTTGTGGCCTTGCCATTTGGCCTCACTTCAGCTCCCAGAGTGTTCACCAAGGTGCTGGCGGGGGTGATGTCTCTGGTAAGGTCAAGGGGCATACGCGTGCTGCCCTACCTGGACGACATACTCATCACCTCTCGGTCTCTACAGCAGGCAGAGTTGGGTGTCAGCTGGGTGGGTGTCGGCTGGGTGATCAATCACCCCAAGTTCTCTCTGTCCCCTTCCTCGGTGACTCCGTTCCTGGGAATGATTCTGGATACGGTTCAGTCAAGGATATTCCTTCCTCAACAGAAGGTGGAAGCTCTAACTGCGCAGGTGAGGTTCCTGCTGTCGTGTCCCCAGCCCTCCCTCAGGCAGGGAATGCAGTTGGTGGGCCTGATGGTGGAGTGCTTCGAGGCGGTGCCCTTTGCTCAGTTCCATTTGAGGCCTCTACAACTTCACCTTCTGTCAGTATGGGACAAGGACCCAACATCCTTGGACGGGGTCTGTGTGCTCCCCCCCCCCCCCTCGGTCAGGCGGTCCCTTGCGTGGTGGCTGGACCCCAGGAACTTGCTGGGGGGCAGGTCCTTTCTGGCCCCCTCCTGGGAGACGGTCACCACGGATGCCAGTCTGTCAGGGTGGGGGGGATTCTGGAAGTCCCTGCGGTTCCAGGGGAGGTGGGGCCCTCAGGAGGCCCACTTACCTATCTACATTCTGGAACTACGGGCGATCAGGTTGGTACTGGAGCAGTTGACTCCTCACCTGAGGGGTCTGGCTGTGCAGGTGCGCTCAGACAACAGGACGGCGGTTGCCGACATCAACCATCAGGGAGGGACCCGGAGCAGGGGGGCCCTCCAGGAGGTGTCGCGGATTCTGACATGGGCGGAGGCCAATGTTCAGTGCATTTCGGCTGTGTACATTCCAGGGGCAGAGAATCTACTGGCGGACTCTCTGAGCAGGGGGACCTCCCGTCAGGGGAAGTGGTCCCTCTGCAACAGGGTATTCCAGTCCCTGTGTCACCGCTGGGGTCTACCGGATGTGGATCTGTTTGCATCCCATCACAATCACAAGCTCCCGGCCTTTGTCTCCCTGTCTCAGGATCCTCTGGCCTTGGCCACAGATGCTCTGTCCATGTCATGGCAGGAATTCCGGCTCCTGTATGTCTTTCCTCCATTCCCCCTGCTGGGCCAGTGATTCTGGTGGCCCCCAGGTGGCCAAGAAGAGTGTGGTTCGCAGACGTGGTGCAGATGGCAGTAGACCAGTACGTTCTGTCAGGAGTGCCAGATCTGCTCACTCAGGGCCCCTTACGCCATCCCAATTTACAAACTCTGGCTTTGACGGCCTGGCTGCTGAAACCTCCATCTTGATGGAGAAAGGCTTGTCTGCTTCGGTGGTTGAGACCATGGTGAAGGCTAGGAAGAAAACTTCTTCTTCCATCTATTATAGGGTGTGGCGTACCTACATTGATTGGTGTGAGTCTAGGTCTCTTCCCTGTAGGGTGTTCTCAATCCCAAGGGTTCTGGAGTTTTTACAACATGGGTTGGAGTCATGTCTAAAACTCAGTACTCTGAAGGGTCAGGTTTCTGCCCTGTCTGTCTTCTTTCAGAAGTCTTTTGCTCAGCATTCCTTGGTTAAGACTTTCTTTCAGGGGGTCACTCATGTGCGTCCCCCACGAAAACCTATGGTCCCTGTTTGGGATTTGAACTTGGTCTTGTCTGCTTTGCAGGGTGCTCCCTTTGAGCCTATTCAGGATGCTGCTCTGGCTGTTCTTACCCTCAAGGTTGTCTTTCTGGTGGCTATTACTTCGGTCAGGCGTGTGTCTGAGCTGGCGGCTCTGTCTATCCAGCCCCCATACTTTGAGAGACACCAGGATAAGGTGGTGTTCCGCTTTAAGCCAGACTTTCTGAGGTGGTGTCTGCTTTTCATTTGAATCAAGATATTGTTCTTCCTTCATTGTGTCCTAATCCTAGAAACGCTAAGGAAAGGGTTCTGCATTCCTTGAATGTGGTCAGGTGTGTGAAGTATTACCTGGTTGTCACTGCGTCCTTCAGGAAAACTGATGCTGTTTTTGTGGTCCCTTCTGGTCCTAGGAAGGGTTTGGCTCCTGCCAAGTCCACTATCAGCAAATGGACCCGTCAGGCTGTGATTCAGGCCTATTCTGCTAAGGGGAAGAAACCTCCCTTGCGCCTTACTGCTCATTCTACTTGTGCTATTGGTGCTTCTTGGGCCTTCCAGCACCAGGCTTCTGTTGAACAAGTTTGCAAGGCCGCTACTTGGTCTTCTGTTCATGCCTTTTCAAAGTTTTACAAGGTTGATGTTTGGGCCTCAGCTGATGCTGTTTTTGGCCGCAAGGTTTTGCAGGCGGCAGTGGTTTAAACTGTCTACTGTTACCTTTTTTGTTGGGGATCCCACCCTACTTTATGGACACTGCTATTGGATGTCCCAAGTGTAAGTACTATATCTGGAGCAGGACGTACTGTATACTAAGAATAATACAATTCTGTGAAATACTCACCTGTAGAATTGGTATTATTTGTATACAGTACGTCCTGCTCCACCCACCCTGTTTTTTTTTTTGCATTATTCTGGATCCCCTGTATGGTGATTGTTATCATTGTTATAGTTACCAGTTTTGGTGGTTAAATTCTCCCGGCTTCTTGTCACTGCTTTTCAATGCTAGGGATTTGTGGGAGGTCCCCGGGTATTTGAGGGGCCGGGAGGAGCCTGTTTTGCATGTCTCTGCAGTGCAGCTCCATCTGGCGGAGGATAACCCAAGTGTAAGTACTATATCTGGAGCAGGACGTACTGTATACTTATAATACCAATTCTACAGGTGAGTATTTCACAGAATTGTATTTTTCACCAGGCTCTGAATTGTGGCCCCATTGCGTCTGTGTAACGTCTTCTGCCAGCTTTCCTCCCTCCATACACCCCCCACATGTACACAAAAGGCCGGGGGCCGGTATATATACACGCACATCGGGCCGAATCTGATGACACAACGGTTCAACTCCCTCAACATTTAATTGCTGATGTATCATGTGCATTTCTATATAATGCCTAAAGACGAGAGGTGCTGAATGAAATATAACTTTTATGGTGTGTATGGTGCACCTTCATGATGAGAATAAAAAATAACGGTTCCCTTTAAACCTCTTTTCAATGCTAGGTACCCTAAAGTCTTGTGTGTGGACAGAAGAAACGCACTGCAGGTAAGAGGTGGCCTTCCATTCCCAGCATCCCCTGGAGTGTCGCTGCCTCACACTGATCTCTATAGATACATTGCAATGTGCCCATTCATACATTTATCCTCTTCTTTTCTCCAGATGATGTATAGACCTTCTCTGCTCCATCTCTGGACTCTCTCTAGACTCATTGACTGGTTGGATGAGGGAGGAGCTCTGATGACTCGCTGTATGTTCCTCATTACACAAGGACACATCATAGCCTTTCATTTTGGTCCTCTTCTCAAACGGTCAAGACAAAACCCACATATTGGGGTCCGTTCAGAGCCAGGTGAGAATTCTCACTCCTTTTTCACTGCCTTTCATTGTCTACCTGGTATAAATTTTCACCTGGTTCTAGACAATGAAAGTCAATGACGGTTTTCTCTCCAAAAAAGAGTGAGAATTCTCACCTGGCTCTGAATTGTGGTCCCATTGTGTCTGTGTAATGACTTCTGCCCGCTTTCCTCCCCCCCATACACCCCCCATATGTACACAAAGGGCCGGGGGCTGGTATATACTCACATCGGGCTGAATCTGATGACGCAATGGTTCAACTCCCTCAACATTTCATTGCTGATGTATCATGTGCATTTCTATATAACGCCTAAAGACGAGAGGTGCTGAATGAAATATAACTTATGGTGTGTATGGTGCACCTTCATGATGAGAATAAAAAAAATAACGGTTCCCTTTAAACCTTTTTTCAATGCTAGGTGTGTGGACAGAAGAAACGCACTGCAGGTAAGGTGGCCTTTCATTCCCAGCATCCCCTGCAGCGATGCTGCCTCCTATTGATCTCTATAGATACATTGCAAGGGGCCCATTCATACATTTATCCTCTTCTCTGCTATATCAGCCAATAGGACAGCAGATTGGTAAAGCCGCTCTCCAATGGGAAACAAAACAGATCTCATTTTACAGTGTCTCAATTGATGTTTTAAAGTGGACCTCCAATCAAAAGAAAGTTTAGTAAATTGTTCCCCTAACCACCTTTCCCTGATTATTAGTGGTGTAAGCCATTTGAGAGTGCTTAAATTGGACCTAAACCAAGGATTTTGACTATCCTGGGTTTTGATCTTTGCCTTTGGGGCACTCTGATTCGGGATGCCCAGCTCTGTACAGCACTGCAGGTCGCCCAGTAAAGCTTCCCCTCCCTCAGTCCTATGGTGCATGCGTGTGCTCTCGTCCAATCAGTGTGTGAATTTCAGCTAAGAACAGAAAACAACCAAGAACTCCAGCCGCCACTTCCCCGCATCACAAACGCCAGGCGTGGGTGCACGTCCCAGTAAAAGGTACCACTTGGGCGGCCGCGGCTCGTGCATTCTCCGTTGGGGAAAAGGTCTTACAGGGGACACTCGAGAGGGGGGGGTGTTATTCCCCTACACCCTCTTCCCTGATGATCAGCGGTGTATGCTGTTTGAGAGGGTTTAAAGTGGACCAAATCCCGGGTTTTGGTCCTCGCCCTGGAGTATCCCAATTTGGGATGCCCTGCTGTATGAAACCCCCATAGGTCACCCATAAACACTGACCTTACCTCAGAATTAGGATGCCCCGTAGATAAGAAATCAGGCGGCCCTGGATGGGTTTTGGTCCACTCTAACTCCTTGCAGATGTTGTGGAATGGCTGTGCATGGGAGCTGCCATTTTGGATCACACCTGAGAGGCCTGCTTACACATTAGCATGAGAGGAATGATGGGGAGAGCCTTTGCTAACACACACACACATTGCAGATGAGCTGGGAGCTTCCTTATGATCAGCACATCCAGTGAGAGAGATATTTGTTTCCACTCAAAATGAGGAGATAAAATCATTTTCTAGCCGGCTGCATTGGTGGTAAGATCAGCATGGCTGCATCGTGCCTGTGTGATGTTGTTTCTCCACACGATGCAAGCTGTCAGCAGTTAGGGATGTTGCTATAAGCAGCTCACACCAAGCTGAGAGAGATATATGCCTCGGAAACATGGAGCATCTTGTCTGTCATGTTACACACACACACACACACTCTCTTTTTTTCCTCAGTACAATGGAGCATCAGTTTTAGCTGTGTACATGTTTTAAATTTTGCACAGCTAGAAATGTTGCTGAATTGCAGTGAGGTAAAACATGAGAGAAAGCATTTTATCTATGAAAAAAATAAATAAAAAAACCTGAGAAAATTCTCATGGTGCTGACTCAGCCCTTATGTATCATGTTTTATTCGTGCAGCAACCCGTGCATTCAGACTGTAGAAGCAATATATCTAGGATATTTCTGCTGTGAGCAGAGCAATGATGATTCAACACAGCTGATGGCTTACTACTTCTGAATGGAAATAAGGGATGACTGGGCCCAAATTTGATGCTAATCTTGACTGTGGCAAGAAGCAGGGCACTCAAATGTAAAGCAAGATGGCTGCTTCCATGCTGTTCAGGAGCACATCATTTGCATGCTATTCCACAATATCCGCATGTTTAGCTCTCTCAAATAGCTTAGATCACCGATTGCCAGAGGGAACCTTCCATAAGTTCTTAAAGGGTTTGTCTTAGATAAGAGACATAAAAAGACCATACTCCCCTTTGTGTCCCCGCACAGCTTCTCAAGATCAAAAAGTCCCAAGATCAAGTCCCATGGTGTGCAGGCCCTATCCATATTCGCAGTCTGTGGCTAGAGCACATCCACTGTATATGCTAAAATGGGGGGGGGGTGGGCTGTCACGGCTTGGCGCCTGATTAAAAAGAATAGAGTAGGGTACTAAAGTCCCTAGGGGCAGCTTTTAACCCTCTGTCAATAGTGAATGGAAATTGGGCTTGCAAGCCGCAGGACTCGATCTTGTGTCCTGGTAAGATTTATACTGCTGGAGTTAAATAGAATAACTTTGGGCTTTCAAAAGCAGGGGCGTACAATACCATAGGGGCAGTGCAGGCACATGCCCAGGCCCATGAAACAAGAGGGCCCATTGCCTCTGCGGTATGTATATGATCCACATATTTATCTAGTCGAAGTAATTTGTCAGACCAGCAGCTGCTGTCCCGCTTCAAATTAAGTTGCGGACCTGGCCGGCTAGTGTCCTGGGAGGGGGGTTGTTGGGTCGGTGTTGCCTATGTGGCCCCATCAGGGCTGTGTAGACCCCTGTTCAAAGGGTATTTTTTTACTTTTTGCCTGGACAGGGCCTTTAAAAGGACAATCTAGGCTGAAAAAAGGCCACTGTTATCTGCCAGATAACACACTCAGATTGTGTAACTGTTACTAGTGGAGTACCACAAGGGTCAGTTCTGGGACCAATTCTCTTCAATAATACAATTCTGTGATTACTCACCTGTAGAATTGTTTTTACAGTGTACAGCACGGCTTGCTTCATTTCAATTCTTTACATGTGGGTAATCCGCCACAGGTGGCGCAATCGACTGCAGGAAGACTTGTGGCCCCTCCCGGCCCATAAAAGGGCCAGAATTACCCAGAAGACCCCAGTGTTTGAAAGCAGTAATGCAAGAAGCCGGGAGGCAAGGACCATGTTAGTAAAACACAGCCCACTAAAAGGAAACTCTCTCAACAAAAATCACCATAACAAGGCAAAAGATAACGAGAACAAGGGTGGGATGAAGCAAGCCGTGCTGTACACCGTAAAAACAATTCTACAGGTGAGTAATCACAGAATTGTATTTTTACAGGTGTACAGCACGGCTTGCTTCATTTCAATTCTTTACATGTGGGACATCCAACAGCAGTATCCAAAAAAGAAGGGTGGGATCCCCAGAGAGCAATGGCAGACAGTTCAAGCCAATACCGCCTGAAGCACCTTGCGGCCAAAAACAGCGTCCGCTGAGGCCTTAACATCAACTTTGTAAAACTTGGAAAAAGTATGAACTGAAGACCAAGTAGCGGCCTGTTCAACTGAAGCCTGGTGCTGGAAGGCCCAAGAGGCACCAATAGCCCTAGTGGAGTGAGCTGTAACACGGAAAGGAGGTTCCTTCCCCTTAGAGTATGCTTGCACCACCGCCTGTCTAATCCACTTACTGATAGTGGATTTGGCTGGAGACAAGCCCTTCCTAGGTCCGGAAGGAAGGACAAAAAGAGAATCAGACTTCCGAAATGACTCAGTGGCGACCAAATAATACTTGAGTGCCCTGACCACATCCAGAGAATGAAGGTTCCATTCCTTGGAATTAGCAGGGGCAGGACAATAGGAAGGTAAGACAATGTCCTCATTGAGATGAAAGGCAGAAACAACCTTGGGCAAGAATTCCGGCCTAAGACGGAACACCACCTTATCCTGATGCCGCTCAAAATAAGGAGGTTTCATGGAAAGATGATGCGACACACCGAAGTGATAGCAACCAAAAAGGCCACCTTAATAGTCAGAATAGAAAGAGCAGCATCGCACAGGGGCTCGAAGGGGGGACCCTGAAGAGCAGAAAGCACCAAGTTCAAATCCCACACCGGTAGCAGAGGCTTATGCTATGGACGTACATGAGTGACTCCCTGGAAAAAGGTTTTGACAAGCCTATGATTAGCGAAAGATCTTTGGAAAAAAATTGCCAAGGCAGAAACTTGTCCCTTGAGGGTACTCAGTTGTAGACCCAATTCTAGACTGTGTTGAAGAAACTCTAGAATCCTGGAAAGGGAGAAGGTGCGGCAAGGGAAGTCCTTAGACTCACACCAGGCAATGTAAGCGTGCCAGACCCTGTAATAAATCATAGAAGAGGATTTTTTCCGAGCCTGAATCATAGTACTGACGACCGAAGCCGGCAAACCCTTATTCATCAGGATGGAGGTTTCAGCAACCAAGCCGTCAAAGCCAGCATTTGTAAATTGGTGTGACGCAGCTGTCCCTGAGTGAGGAGCTCTGGAACGTCAGGCAGGACGTACTGATCCACCACCATCTGGACGACGTCTGCAAACCATACCCTCCTCGGCCAGCGGGGGGCCACTAGGATGGTTGGTACCCCCTCCTGGGCTATCTTGCGCAGCACACGACCCAACAGAGGGAAGGAAAGACATAAAGGAGTCAAAACTCCTTCCAAGGAAATGCCAGCGCGTCCGTGGCGAAGGCCAGAGGATCTCTTGACAGGGATACGAATCTCGGAAGCTTGTGATTGTGACGGGACGCAAACAGGTCCACGTCCGGCTGACCCCAGCGGCGACACAGGGCATGAAAGATCTTGTTGTCGAGAGACCATTCCCCTAGGCGAGACGTCCCTCTGCTCAGGGCATCTGCCTCCTGGTTCTCCACCCCGGGGATGTAAACCGCTGAGATGCAGGGAACCGTCTCCTCCGCCCAAGACAATATCAGGGACACTTCCTTGAGGGCCTCCCTGATGATTGATGTAGGCGACCTCCGTCTGGTTGTCCGAGTGTACCTGGACCGCGCGACCCCGAAGGTGGGGCGTCAACTGGAAGGGAACCAACCTGATTGCGCTCAACTCCAAGAGTTTGATAGGCGCGTGGGCCTCTTGAGGGCCCCACTGGCCTTGGAAATTCAGCATTTGCCAAACCCCTCCCCAACCGGACAATTTCCCACCACGGAGGCAAAAAGGACCTGCCCACTAGAAGATTCCTCGAGTCCAGCCACCACGAGAGGGACTTTCTGGCCAGAGGGGATAGAGCGAATTGCTGCTCCAAGGACTCCTGACTCCGATCCCAGACGGTTAAGAGATTCAACTGAAGGGGTCTCATGTGGAACTGAGCAAAAGGCACAGCATCGAAGCAAGACATCATGAGACCCACCAACTGAATCCCCAGACGGATGGAGGGATGAGGGCAAGCCAACAAGGCCCGCACCTGCATCTGAAGGCCCTCCACCTTCTGCTGAGGAAGAAACACCTTGACCTGAGAAGTATCCAGCGTCATTCCCAGGAAGGATCTTACAGATGAAGGAGAGAGAGAAGACTTGGGATAATTGATCACCCAACCGAAGGACTCGAGGGTGGACACTACCATCCGAGTATCCCTCTCTGCCTGATGCAAAGAGCTGCAATCAAAAGGAGCTGCAATCAAAAGGTCGTCCAAGTAAGGAAGAACGCGAATGCCCTGGCTCCTCAGAAGGGCCATGACACCCGCCAGCACCTTGGTGAACACCCGGGGGGCCGAGGTGATGCCGAACGGCAAGGCCACAAACTGGTAGTGTTGATCCCCCAGAGCGAACCTCAGGAACCTCTGGTGTCCCAGGAAGACAGGAATGTGCAGATAAGCATCCTTGATATCCACAGTGGTCATGAAATCGCCTGGCCGAAGAGAGCATACCGCCGACCGTAAGGTCTCCATGCGGAAGTGTTTGAACCTGATAAATCTGTTGAGACCCTTTAGATCCAGGATGGGTCTCAGGGAACCGTCCTTCTTGGGCACCGTGAACAGGTTGGAGTAGAACCCCCACCTCCGTTCTCGAAGAGGCACATGGCAAACCACTCCTGATGACAGAATATGTTGAACGGCCAGCCTCAGGCCCTGCACCATCACAGGATTTTGGGAGGTCCGGGACCGAATTAATCTTGGGGGCGGCCAAGCTGCCAGCTCTATCTTGTATCCGGAGGACACCACCTCCTGAATCCACTGGTCCTAGATGTGTTACCTCTAGACGTGAGCAAAGAGCCGAAGCCGTCCCCACACCCGGCTGGGTGAGGGCGTCCCCTCCAAAAGCTCCCCATACTCCTCCGCTCGCTTGTGAGATTTGGCAATATCCGCAAGACGCCTTACCTTCTTCTTAATGGCCATGCAAACAATGGCCGCAGCACAGACACAGACACAGGCCGCAGACCAGTTCCCACAGAAGTGAAGGCGTGACAGGCTAGCTGATCCATGCACCTGTCAACTTGATCACTCAAGGAGGAAGTCTCAGGAGACGGCATAACGGAGGTATTGGAGAGCCCCAGAACAGGAGCATCCACTTCTGGAGGATGGGACCAGAGGCGAACCAAATCCTCCGAAAAGGGTTACCGTCTGACCAGACCCCTAGGCACCGACGGCAACCTATTAGGTGTCTCCCATTCCTTAAAAAACATCTTAGAGAAGTGGCCTTGTTCAGGAAGGACAAGGCGCTGTCTCTCTGGCCGAAAAAGGTCCCCCTGTTTCTTCTTGGTCGCCTTAGGAGGAACAATGTGCAGTATCAAATGCCGCAGACAACAGCTGCTCAGTATCATCCTGGGGCCACTCGTCCTCGTCAGATGAAGACCCGTGGCGACTGTCAAGGTCCCCCGACTACCCCCGGAGGAGTCGGACCCCTGGAGCAACTCACCCCCCTCAGCAGAATCTCGGCCACCGAAGGCCTCATAATCTTTATCGTCATCGGCAAAAATGGCACGAGCCGGCTCCAAATGCCGCTTCTTAATTTTGAACTTGCCAGAGGCCGAACACACCAACTGACGCTCAATGCTAGCCAGTCTGAGCTCAAAATTACTACGCAAGTCCCTGCTGGCCTCCCCCTCACTAGGGGCTGGAAAAAGACACGGGGGAGTCGGCGAGGCCGAAGGAGCAATGGGACTGGGGCCGCCCCATCCTGATCCGCAATAACACTCTGGGCGCAGGGCACACAAACCACGTTGCGACCACTCAGCGGACATGTACCACACACAAAACAAAGCTTTGCAAGTCCCGGGGGGTTCCCAAGCCCACTATTCCCAGAAGCCTCCATTATGGTGATTATGATTAGAAAGACGGCCTCAAGGCACTAATATGGGCCAGAACCATACAGAAAAAAAACGTATTTGACTCTCGGCACCCTAACCCACAGGGCAGGAAAGGGTGGAGGGGGGGGCGGGGGCTTTGGTGTATGGACCGGGAGGAACCACAAGAATCTCAGTATGGGACTCTGAAAGACACAAAAGGGAGCAGATAAGCGTCCCACAGAGCATGCACAGCCAATATAAAACACAATAATAAAGGTACCAACAAGAAAAGATCGGACTCACGGACCAAAAGGGAACCAGTTGAGCCTGTCAGCAGACCAAGGAGCGACGGTGTGAGGTAAAAACTTGAACTTTACCTCAGGAAACTCTGTGAGGAGAGTGGCGCCGGCCTGCCCAAGCAGCACCTCAAGCCCCCCCCCCCCCCCCGATGCCATAACGTAGAGGAGGCAAGAGGAGCAGGAGCGGGGAAGGTAAGTATATTGTGAGGTAAAAAACGTGAGAAAAACACACACAGCATAAAATGCACAAGAATAAAGCATGTGGGACACATAATGAAAAGGGAAAAAAAGGGTGGTTCCTCCCCTCCCCCCACCTATAGGCTCACCATAGCCTATGGCCTGCTTACTCTGAGGAAGAGTCTGCGGCCCAGAGCATAGTTCTGCCGAACGCCTGACCCTCGGCGTTCCCCTACCTGCACCTGATCCGCAGCCATGGCTGGGAGGCAAGAAGGGTCCCGGAAGCAGGTGGAAATAGGGCTTGCAGCAGCCGACGGGCTAGTAATGCCCCGCTTATCTGCGAAGTACATGGAGAGAGAGAAAGAGACCATCTTCGCAGTCAGACTGCAGGAGAAGACTGGGGTCTTCTGGGTAATTCTGGCCCTGTTATGGGCCGGGAGGGGCCACAAGTGCAGTCGCCACCTGTGGCGGATTATCCACATGTAAAGAATTGAAATGAAGCAAGCCGTGCTGTACACCTGGAAAATATATATAAATTACATTGGGTACGGATTAAAACAGTAAAGTCTCAATCTTTTTTGATGATACTAAACTGTGTAAAGTAATTAAAACAAAAGAGGACAGCAGGCAGCTACACACAGATTTAGATACATTGGAAGCATGGGCAGTTAAATGGCAAATTAAGTTTAACAAAGATAAATGTAAGGTTATGCACATGGGAAGGGTAAATCTGTGCCATGATTACACACTAAATAAACACTTGGTAAAACAACAATGTAAAAGGACCTAGGGGTTTTAGTTGACAATATGCTCAACTGTAGTAATCAATGCCAGGCAGCTGCTGCCAAAACAAATAGGATCATGTGGTGCATCAGGAGGGGCATAGGTGTTCATGACCAGAGCATCATTTTACCCCTGTACAAGTCACTGGTCAGACCCCATGTGGAATACTGTGTACAGTTCTGGGTACCTGTGCTTAAGAAGGACATATCAGAACTGGAGCACGTTCAAAGGAGGGCAACAAAGTTAATAAAAGGAGTGCGGGGGGTAGAGTACCCTGAAAGATTATATAAGTTTGGTTTATTTCGTTTAGAAAAAAGACGCCAGAGGGGTGATCTAGTAACTATGTATAAATATATTTGGGGTCAATACAAAGATCTGTCCCACAATCTATTTATATCCCGGAGTGTAACCATAACCCGAGGGCATCCACTAAGGTTAAAGGAAAGGTGCTTTCCACACCGACATAGGAGGGGATTCTTCTCTGTAAGAGCAGTGAGACTATGGAACTCACTGCCAGAGGAGGTAGTAATGATGGATACAGTAAAAACTTTCAAAAGTGTCCTGAATGCCTTCCTGGCATATAATAACATTTCCAGCTATGGCTACTGGGGGGAGATCTATAGTGGCCTGAATGCCTTCCTGTCATGCAATAACATTTCCAGCTATGGCTACTAGACCACTGGAAGGAGATCTATAGTGGCCTGGATGCCCTCCTGGCATGTAATAACATTTCCAGCTATGGCTACTAGACCACTGGAAGGAGATCTATAGTGGCCTGGATGCCTTCCTGGCATGTAATAACATTTCCAGCTATGGCTACTAGACCACTGGAAGGAGATCTATAGTGGCCTGGATGCCTTCCTGGCATGTAATAACATTTCCAGCTATGGCTACTAGACCACTGGAAGGAGATCTATAGTGGCCTGAATACCTTCCTTGCATGTAATAACATCTATGGCTACTAGACCACTGGAAGGAGATAAACAGGCTGAACTGGATAGACTAAAGTCTTTGTTCAGCCTTACATACTATGTTACTATGTAGATCTCACGTGGTCCTGGGGTCTTCTGGACTGGGAGAACTGGGAGAGAAGCCCACTACTGTCACCAGAAGACAGGCAGGTAAGTACCTTTTTTTTTTAAGCAGCCTGGACAGGGACTTTGACAGGATTCAGTAATCGGCCACCGGGTGCAGAGAGACTTGGCAAACACAAGAACAGCAAGAGACCGGCTGAATGGAGGAGATTAGATGCAGCACAGGGGGGAAGGGGGGGGGGGGGGGGGTCATTACAGGTCTATGCTGCAGTTGCCACAGCTCCATCGACACACTTTGACCAGGAAATAGGTCTGTTTTATCTTTAGGTCCACCAATCTAAAAATTAAAAAGTGTCAAGCAAAATCAGGCTTACCACTTTTTTATTCTTATTAGCATAAATCTCATAGAAGGCCCAAGATCCTGGTCTTTAGCATGGATCCTCTGGGGTTAAATGGGGTGGTTTAAAGCCAACCTGTCACTGTGTTAAAGCAGCCCCCCTCCCATGCATAGGCCACTGCAAGCCCGAGGACCCAGACCCTAAATACTCACCTTCCTGGACTGGTTCCATCGGCGTCCAGACTCGTGACTACCGGCAGCCAATAGCTATGGCCCGGCCAGGGACCGAGGCGAGTTCCAGGTCCTCCTTTTAGGGCTTGCAGAGGGCATCAGCAATCAGGATCATCCCACTTCAGGTTTGAGCAGTGGTGCAGTGTGAGATCTCTTTAATAAGGAAAATCCACATATGTTTGCTGCAAGGCCACACCCATCTGTATGACATCATCATTTCCCCTCCTCAGGACTGGGGAAAACTAAGGTTTTTTTCTTTGGATTTAATGAGACATGATGAATAGATCATCATGATCATTAAAAGGGCTCATGGCTCTTAAAGCAGACCAAAACCCACATTTTTAACTAGCATCCATGGAATTACCCCCCCCCCCCTCCCCCCATGTGGAGTCTGCTTCACTCTAATCCTAGATAATGGCGCCTGTTTTAGCTGTAAAGCTCCGCCTCCTCCATTCATTGCCACTGTTGTGTGTGGCAATTGTGTCATTGCCACACCTATGCAATGACTGATCGCCTGCCATCTTACATAGAGGGACAGAAAAAAAAAAAGTATTCCAGGACAATTCGAAAAGCAAAATATAATTTCTAGTTCTACATCCTAAGAAGGGAGAATCGTCAGGGGCTTTGGCAAAATTCATTTTACAAGTTCAGTGGGTTTTGGTCCACTTTAACAAGGATATCCACCTACTGGTATTAAATAAGGGGTATCTTGTTAATATAGAGCTGTAACACTTTCTTGTATTCAGTTTGGAAGGGTTTATGTCTCCTTTAGGTTGTGGTCAGGCTCACTTGTGGGGTGGCATCACTCTCCAATCCACTACAGACCAATAGGGGTAGTTTGTGTCCAAATGATAAGACCTTTGTCTGAGACACGCCCCGGTTGGGCTTGATCATGGTCATCCACATGTGTTTTCTTCTGCCTCATCCTATGGGGGTTATTTAAGAAGTGATAGCGGCAGGCAGCGCTTGGGTGCTGTAGGCAAAACCACATTTATAACAGCGAATCTGGTGAGCGACTCTAACAGCGCCATGTAGCATCCGATTATTACAGGCGCCTCAGCGTATAGTACCGGAGCTCTATCTTCCGGAGCGCCAGGTATTACCTTTTGCTCAGTGTCGCTCTCCCATACATTTCAACGTTCATTTGCTTGTGTTTAAACAGCGTATTTGACATTTTTATTTTCTCAAATCATTGTGTGACCTCTCCTGGCTGCAAACAAAATTTTTATACATTTTTTGGACTTTTTATATTTTATATATTTTTATATAATATATATATTTTTATGCAGAATTGTCATTACAGGTCTGGCACTAAAGTGTCATTGTCACAGTGTTAAAACAATGTCATTCCATGTGTTTTCACTTTGTTACAGGCGGATATGTGTTCAAAAACAGACTTTAATCACACAGCGTCTGGCGCTCTATGCTATAGCGACCAGATTTAGAGCACCGATGCTGTGTGTCCTTTTTTTTGTCGGTCACACTGAGCTGGCGCTACCTTTCACTCCCTGCAGCGCTGTACTGGTGTTAGAGCGCCCAACATACATCATATTCATCAATGCCGGCCAGGTTACTACAGTGACTGAGGCGCTCTGTTAAAGCGGCCGATACCCGCTTACAGCGGCTACTAGCGGACGCTCTAAGCGCCTCTGTACAGGCGCTCATCTGCCGATACCTGGCACTAGTAGTGAATCAGTCTCCACGTTTCAGTTGTGTGCCAGGAGCTGACAGGCACCAATATAAAACTTCTGATATGTCAGGCCATTGTGAGCAGAGACCTGCTCAGCCCTGTCACTTTCTGCCGACATGCTGGCCTGGTGCTGTGTAGCATTATGGGAGGGTTTGAACATTTATTCTGGATGTTGTAAAAAAAAAAAAAAAAAAAAAGAAAAGTAAAACACAGATGTAAATACTGTTGCCTTTAATTTAGACACCGATCTTCATAGTATACATAATTTAGCACCAATGTGTAGAATTTTTTTAAATAAATACAAAGCTCTTATTGGCTAGGAGTTCAAGTCCAAAAGCAGCTCTGGATTGGTTGATGTCATGAACAGCCAGATTCGCCTTGATAAATCGGGGCCAATGCGCCTCTCTCTGCTCTGGGTTGGGGCATCAGGTTGTGCAGCATCTGCATTGTCGGCATCCTCCATGGTACCCGGGATGCGCGGCACTTTCAGGTTGCTGAGAAGTGCTAGGCGTTCCTTGTCACTGCTGCATGCTGCGTACGCCTGAAGCGAGAATGACGGGGAGGGGATATACAGATGCACTCAAACATTAAAAGGCCAAAAAACATTATTATTTTAATTCCAGGGAATGGAGCCAGTCACTGTGACTGATGGGCGACACAGGGCTCCACCTGCAGAACCTGACATTATAATTCAAACGAACAAAAGGGGAGTATGTGAACTTTTAAGAGGATCAAAACCTATTTGATCTGGCCCTAAAGTCTTAAAGTGTACCAAAACCCACCATGCCGGGTTTTGGTGCTTACACCCAGATCTGGGATGCCCCTCCATATAAAACCACCCAGGTCGCCCAGTAAACCTCCCTTTCTCCGGTCCTCTGGCACTCTTGTCCAATCGGCGCACTCATCAATTACGGCCAAGAATTGGCTAAGGGACGATTCTAGTCAAGAGCAGCCCCATGTGCACCAGCGGCCACGTCCCCGCTACCCTCTAATAGAATGAGTGCCCACACAGTTTCACACAGTGGAGCATGCAGATTCTTATAGATTCCAGGGCCACAGTGGATTTTGGTTCACTTTAAAGATTCTAGGGCTGGGCCATTCCCCGTTCTATGGCATCCCGAAGTCATGATTTCCCGCTGTGTGAAACCCCTTAGGCGTCCCGTATACTGACTTAAAATTACAATCCCAGGCTTCCAGAGGCATCTTTACTCTGCACACTCACTGAGCCCAGCAGACTTAAAGTGGACCAACACCCAGGATTTTGACTATCCTGGGTTTTGGTCCACTTCAGGGGGGCACCCCGATTAAGGGTGCCCCGCTATGTGAAACCCCCCAGAAAGCCCCCAAAACTCACCTCACCATGCTCCCACGTGGCCGCACTGACCAATCAGTGCCAACGGACAAGCGGGTGACAGCTGCGGACAACACAGCGCGTTCGCCGCCGCCTCCCGCGCGCCCCTCTGACAGTGTGCGCGCCCACGCCGGCCATTCACAAACGGCCGCGCGCACGCCTAGAGGTGCGCGCGGGAGGCGGTGAGTTTTTCGGGGGTTTTGGGGGGGGGGGTCCCTCACCGCGGGACATCCCGATCTCGGATGTCCCGCAGTGAGGGAGGTGATCGGTCCGGGAATCTTATAGATTCCCGGGCCGATCACCACTGGGTGACGGTCCACTTTAAGGTGGACCAAAACACAGGATTTTGACTATCCTGAGTTTTGGACCTCCAGGTCGCCCGAACAAACTCACCTCTTCCTGGTCCTACGACGCAAGCCAGGCCCCTCGCCCAATCAACGCGCTTGGATCGGCTCGAGCCCCTTTGTCCGAGCCCGCTGGTGGCTGCATCCCCCGCTACCTTCGAACAGGGATTCAAAAATGCCCGGCGCAGGGATGCTCATGTACCGTGGGATCCCTGGATAGAGAAGAGCATAGGGCAAACTGGGGTGTTCACGCAGCAGGGCATCCCATTTTGCAACAATGTGAAACCTACAGTAGGGTTAAAATGTTATCCAGTGAGGTGCAGACATTCAGTCAATGCATCTGTGGGGGTCATTAGTCTCATTCAATGAAGTCATTCGCCACACATTCAGTAAATACTACCTACATTCTGACATTCCTAGACATCAGGATGAGGACCTGTTACTTCAGTTACATAATCAAAGATGTGGATCTATAGCAGAAAATATTCGTTTATAGAACCAAACCTGCATGAGAAGCTGAGGGGAAGGGTAAGCCTCTGTTATAGCTGCAGCCATTGCTGGGCTGACCCTGTTGAACTGCTGAATCTGTCGGCGCCAAGCCAGGGGTAAGCCTGTGACTGATCCTCGGGGTCCCCACCCTCGCCAGGTGCCTGCTGAGGTGCAGAAAGAGTAGCTCTGTGCGTCCCAATGCTTCCTGCAGATGGAGAGAGCACCATGAGTATCAGTCGCCTCCAATTCTTGAGGTCACATAGCCAGTGTTAAAAGATATGATTACAGATGTCCCTCCGGTTTAACACTCAAGTTGTATGTGAGTCTGAGATTCTGCCATTTGTCTATGCTCCATGAATACAATAGACTATATTCCGAATCACTCAGCTCACTTATATAGCAAAGGAGGAGCGGACTCCGGCCATGCTCCTGTCCCTTAATATTAGGAAGGCACATGACTGTATCATGGGAATACCTTTTCTTTATGCTTGAATGATGGAGATTTGGGCCAATTTTTATTAATGTTTTGAAAACCTTATACAGGTCTCCACTGGCATATGTAAAATACAATGGATTCAAATCTGAATCTTTTAGCTTGGAAAGAGTAACCAGACAAGGCTGCACGTTGTCTCCCCTCCTGTTTGCCATGGTAATGGAACCACTGGCTCATATGATTGGGGCTCCCCCAGAGTATCAGGACTAGAGGTTCAGGGTAAAAGTCATAAGCTATGTTTGTTTGCTGATGACATGTTATTATTTCTCACCAACCCATTAGTATCTCTCCCCAATCTACTGCAGATCTTGAATAGGTTTGCAAATGTATCCGGATTGAAAGTTAATACTGCTAAGTCCAAAGCCCTTAACGTAACAATTACTAGGGACAATTGGAAAGCCCTCAAGTCAGCTTATGATTTCTGCTGGGAAGAGAAGACACTTAAGTACCTAGGGGTAAACTTAACCAGCTCTTACGACTCTTTATCCGTTGCAAATTATACACCTTTATTTCGCAAGCTATATGCACTACTGATGCATACGTGAGTGTGATCCTTTGTCATCTGTAAGGGTTCACAACCCAAAACGCGTTGACAGCAGGATCCGCTCCTGCTATGCTTTTTACCGTTCATACCGCTGTGATGGCCTTTTAAATGTGATGAAAAATACAATTCTGTGATTACTCACCTGTAGAATTGGTATTATACGTATACAGCACGTCCTGTTCCAGAATATTCCTTACACATGGGGTAATACATCCACAAGATGGCGCTGGACTGTAGAAAACAGCTTGTGGCTCCTCCCAGCCCTATATAAGTCAGGGACCTCCCACAAATTCCCCAGTATTGACAAGCAGTTAACAAGAAGCCCGGTAGAACAATAATAACCAGAATTCAAAAATGAACATATGATCACCATACAGAGGTAACTAGGAATAATGATAACAAGGGTGGGATGGAACAGGACGTGCTGTATACGTATAATACCAATTCTACAGGTGAGTAATCACAGAATTGTATTATTCTAAGTATACAGCACGTCCTGTTCCAGAATATTCCTTACACATGGGACATCCAATAGCAGTGTCCGTAAGGTAGGGTGGGATCCCCAAAAGTAACAGCAGACAGTTTAAACTACTGCCGCCTGCAGAACTTTGCAACCAAAAGCAGCATCAGCTGAGGCCCTAACATCAACCTTGTAAAACTTTGAAAAGGTATGAACAGAAGACCAAGTAGCAACCTTGCACACTTGTTCAACAGAAGCCTGGTGCTGAAAGGCCCAAGAGGCACCAATAGCACAAGTAGAATGAGCAGTAAGGTGGAAGGGAGGCTCCTTCCCCTTAGCAGAATAGGCCTGTACCACGGCCTGACGGATCCACTTGCTGATAGTGGACTTGGAGCCAGACCCTTCTTAGGTCCAGGCGGGAGCACAAAAAGAGCATCAGCCTTCCCGAAGGATTCGGTAGCCACCAAATAGAACTTCAGAGTCCTGACCACAACCAGAGAGTGTAACACCCACTCCTTAGGATTACTAGGATTAGGGCACAGAGAAGGCAAAACAATGTCTTGATTGAGATGAAAAGCAGACACAACCTTAGGCAGAAAAAAACGAAACGAAACCACCTTGTCCTGGTGTCTCTCAAAGTAAGGGGGTTTGATGGAAAGCACCGCCAATTCAGAAACACACCTAACAGAAGTGATAGCCACCAAAAAGACTACCTTAAGAGTCAAAATGGACAAAGGGGCCTCACACAAAGGCTCAAAGGGAGACCCCTGCAAGGCAGATAAAACCAAGTTCAAATCCCAGACTGGTAACACAGGCTTACGTGGAGGACGCAGGTGAGTAACCCCCTGGAAGAAAGTCCTAACCAGACGATGGTGAGCAAAGGATCTTTGGAAGAAAATGGCCAAAGCAGAAACATGACCTTTGAGGGTACTAAGTTGAAGACCCAAATCCAAACCATGTTGCAGGAATTCCAGAATCCTAGGGATAGAAAACACCCTACAGGGAAGCGACTTAGACTCACACCAGTCAATGTAAGCGTGCCAGACCCTATAGTAGATGGATGACGAGGACTTCTTCCTAGCCCGAATCATGGTATTAACAACAGAGGCAGGCAGCCCCTTTTCCATCAAGATGGAGGTTTCAGCAGCCAGGCTGTCAAAGCCAGCGTTTGTAAATTGGGATGGCGTAGCTGTCCCTGAGTGAGCAGGTCTGGATCCTTGGGCAGAGCATACTGATCTACTGCCAACAGCACATCTGCGAACCACACCCTTCTTCGCCAACAGGGGGCCACCAGAATGGTTGGCACCCCTTCCTGAGCAATCTTGCGGAGCACCTTGCCCAGCAGAGGGAACACATAGAGAAGCTAAAAGCTCTTCCAAGGCATTGCTAGTGCATCCATGGCCAAGGCCAGAGGGTCCTGGGACAGAGAGACAAAGACTGGAAGCTTGTGATTGTGACGGGACACAAACAGATCCACATCTGGCTGACCCCAGCAGTGGCACAGGGAGCGAAACACCCTGCTGCTGAGGGACCATTCTCCCAGGCGAGAGATCCCCTGCTGAGGGAGTCTGCCTCCAGATTCTCCACCCCCGGGATGTACACAGCTGATATGCAGGGAACATTCTCCTCTGCCCAAGACAGTATCAGGGACTGAACCGCTCGACCACAAAGGTGTGGAGAACCAACCTTATCGCCCTCAATTCCAGAATGTTGATAGGGGTGTGGGCCTCCTGAGGGCCCCACTGACCCTGGAATTTCAGGGATTTCCAGAAGCCCGCTCAACCTGTCAGACTGGCATCTGTGGTGACTGTCTCCCAGCACGGGGTCAGAAAGGATCTGCCCACCAACAGGTTACTTGAATCCAGCCACCACGAAAGAGACCGTCTGGCCAGAGGGGACAGAACTAACACCTGATCCAGTGACCGAAGGTCCCGATCCCAAACTGACAAGAGGTGAAGTTGAAGAGGTCTCATGTGAAACTGAGCATATGGAACTGCCTCGAAGCAAGACACCATCAGGCCCACCAGCTGCATCCCCTGCCGGATGGAGGGATGAGGGCAAGATATAAGGAACCTGGCCTGGGCCTGAAGACTCTCCACCTTCTGCTGAGGGAAAAAATCTCTGAGATGTATCCAAAGTCATGCCCAGAAAGGACCTCACCATTGACAGTGTCAGGAAAGACTTGGGGTGGTTGATCACCCAGCCGAAGGACTCCAGTGTGGACACCACCAGCTGAATATCCAGCTCGGCCTGCTGGAGGGACTGAGACGTGATGAGAATATCATCCAAGTAAGGAAGGATGCGAATGCCCTGAGATCTCAGCAGAGCCAGTACGCCTGCCAGCACCTTGGTGAATACCCTGGGAGCCGAGGTGATACCAAAAGGCAAGGCCACAAATTGATAGTGCTGATCCTCCAGAGCGAACCTGAGGAATCTCTGATGACCTGGAAAGATTGGTACATGAAGGTAAGCATCCTTGATGTCTACAGAGGTCATGAAGTCCCCTGGGCGTAGTGAATTGACAGCTGAGCACAGAGTCTCCATGCGAAAATGTTTGAATCTGACAAATTTGTTGAGGCACTTTAAATCCAGGATAGGTCTGATGGACCCGTCTTTTTTGGGAACAGTGAAAAGATTGGAATAGTAGCCTCTGCCCCTTTCCCTCAAAGGCACCTGGCAGATGACCCCCAACTCCAGAAGGTTTTGGACAGCAAGGCACAGACCCTGAGTTGACAGGGGGTTTTGAGCCATCCGGGATTTGATGAATCTTGGGGGCGGCCAGGCTGCAAACTCTATCTTGTAACTGGAGGACACTACCTCCTGAATCCACCGGTCTGAGACGTGAAGCCTCCAGACGTGAGCAAAGAGCCGAAGCCGTCCCCCCACCCGGATGGGTGAGGGCGCCCCTTCATGCCTGAGGGGGCTTGGGTGAGGATTTTTTCTTGGGAGCCCAGGAGAGGCCAGGACGACCACGTCCTCTGCCCCTTCCCCAGTGATCTCCGCAGGCCCCAGTAAAGGAAACTCCTCGGCCAGTTCTGGAACCACGGATGGATGGGAGAAGGGCACCCATCCCCCGAAAGGACCGGGACGGCCTCCTACGTTGAGGTAACCTACCGCCCCTGGCAAACAAATCCAAGCGTTCACCAAAGAGGCGCAGGCCCTTGAAAGGGAAACCAGTGAGAGCCTTCTTAGCAGCATTATCAGCTACCCACTGACGTAGCCAGACAGAGCGGCGTATAGCCACCAACAGGGCAGAAGTTTTACCACACATTCTAATGGCATCATCCATAGCAGACAGGACATATGCAACAAATTCATAGCAAAGCAGGAGAGATCTATACTCTTCTCCTCCTGCGTCATCAGAGACCCCCTATAAGAGACTCTTAAGCAAACCCTTAATAGCAATAGCTGTAATGGCAGAGGCACAAACCGGGTGTAGCGCGGTCCCCACACAGGCAAAAGCATGGCAAGCCAGCTGGTCCATGCGCAGGTCCTCACCATCCCTCAGGGTAGCAGTGTCAGGAGAATGCATGACAGACGTATTGGACAGCCCCAGAACGGGCGCGTCCACCTCGGGAGGACATGACCAACACTTAATCACATCAGCAGGAAAGGGATACCTCTTGTCCCAACTCTTGGGCACCCCTGGCAGCTTGCTAGGCTGCTCCCATTCTTTGAGCACCAGATTATTAAATTGCGACTGCTCCGGGAATTCCCAAACGTGGTTTAACCGTATGAAAAAGCGCACCCTGCTGCTGCAGAGTCACGGCAGGAGGGGAGATACAGAGCACTTTAAAAATATGAGCCAAAAGTCTGACAGTGTCATCTGAGGACCATGGATCTTCCCCAAAGGGAGACCCTGTACCACCATAACCCCTAGGCTGCTCCTCAGATGATTCTGAATCAGAGAACAAATTCCCCCTCCTCCAGGGGGGAATAACCAGTAGTGTCAAAAATTCCCTCAGCTTCCACAGGAAAGAGGGAAACGGCGGGAGATAAATGCCACTTCTTAGCAGAAGCCTTACGCGAGGCAGACCCAGCAATATGTTTCTCAATGCTGGCCACCCGTGCAGACAAATGACGCTGAGACTCCCCCGCTGGTATGCTCCTCGCAGGGGGTCAGATGTAAGCGTGGGGGGTAGGCGAAGCCAGAGGAGGCGCAGACCCAGCAACAGGTAACCCAGACTGCAGTGCAAGTACCTGCTGGGTGCAGGATACACATATCCTGACATCATCACCGATCGGGGATACCCCACACGCAACACATGGCCGGGCTTGCCGCGAAGGAACCCCAGGCCCATTATCCCCAGTAGCCTCCATATGGTGATTTGAATGGCACAGTAGGCCAGTAAGGGTTAACGCTAAAGAGCTACCCGGGATGCCCCAATGAACTGCTAGGGAAGTGGGAGATAATGAGGGGAGAGGGCCGGGAGAAACCACAGGACCGAAGCTTTAACCCGCCTGAAAGACATAATCAAACATTCCCATGAGAATAAGGCATAAGAAAAAAACTGAAAAAAATCACCCCACCGGGGTTACTCAAGGACCGCAGAGAGCCAGCAGCATGCAGCAGGAGACAAAATGGCGTCCGCAGACCTTGAGCATGCCATGGAGATATGAGGTAAAATGCATCATCTACAGAGCCCCCCCAACCCCCCCCCCCCCCCCCCCCCCCGCAGAGCGTGAAGCCCACATGATCCGGCCAGCCAGTAGCGGCCTGGCATCTCTGAGGTGAATGGGGCTGTCATCCGCGGAGCGCAGTACAAAAGCGCATCAGCGTGTTTTACTAAAAGTGACAAAGCACAACATATGTATACAGTCTTAAACCACTAGACAACCCCCCCCCCCCCCCCAGAGATCTCCCAAGGGGAGAGTGAGGGAGTATAACGGCAAAATTACCAGGGAGAAACGGCGCCCAGGGACTAAGATGAGGAGTGAAGGTGGAGGGGGAATGGGAATAGGGTTTAACTGCACAAGATAACCTGGCAAAACCCATGAGGCAGTGGGGGCATCCAAAAAGGCTTACCATTAGCCTAAACCGCCTACCCTGTTAGAGCAGGGACTGCGGTAGGAGCCTAGCTCCTCAGCACCATAGTGCTTCAATAGCCTACCTTCACCCGAACCTTATCATCCGAGGCTGGGAGGCAGTCAATGGGACGAACGGGTGGGAATAGTCCTGCAGGGCCGCAGGCAATAAGCCCCGCTCACCTGCGCCACAAGAGAGCTGTCTTCTATCTTCTGAGCGCAGACTGCAGAAAAGAACTGGGGAATTTGTGGGAGGTCCCCGACTTATATAAGGCCGGGAGGAGCCACAAGTTGTTTTCTGCAGTCCAGCGCCATCTTGTGGATGTATTACCCCATGTGTAAGGAATATTCTGGAACAGGACGTATACTTAGAATATAAAGATTGGATTTTTTGCTCATAAATACTGGCTGGCTCTACGACTTTCTTGCTCCTATTGCAATGTTTGTGCTCCTGACAGGTCCCACAGTTCCTTGGTATCCAGGATATATTTGGGCTACAAGACCAGTTCCTGTACATTGCCATACACAATCGGCAACACTGAAATGATGGGCCCTCGGGCGCACGATAGAAACCATGGAAGCGGATGCAGGTAAGCAGAAGAGCCTTGTGCCTTGGCAGTCTTATGGAAGGGGACTAAGCACTCCCTGGTACAGAGTTACATGAAAGGGTTTAGGCCTGCTTTAAAACAGGACAAAACCCAGGGCTTTGACTATCCAGGGTTTTGTTCCTTGCCCCCCCCCCAGGCATCCCGATTTGGGATGCCCTGCTGCGTCAAACCCTTTAGGTTGTCCTATAAAACTTATCTCTTCCTGGTCCTAGAGCACATGTGCGGGCTCTGGCCCAATAAGAGCCGCTTGCCATACATATTACAGCAATAGGGAATTGCGAGCGGCCGCATCCCCAGCAGCGGACATGCTTCTGTCCCCAGCATATCTGAATGGCTGGAGCAAGAGCGTGCTCACAGCCCAAATATTGTATTCAATTGAGGTAATCCAACAGCTCAGCGTTACACTGATCTGGTTGTGGAACCAGCAGAAGAGCCATTTTCCTGAAGTGTCTCAGGGGCCATGTCTATCCTGTGATTTTATATAAAAGTAAATGATTTTATTGAAGTTGATATGCAGCTAGAACTTACAACATACAGGGCAAGATTAAAAAACATGTACACAAAAAGGAGGAGGAATCCTCAAATATGGCTCTAATGTATAAACACATTTATGGGCAAGAATTCATTAAGAAAATAAATAGGTCAGTACACTTATATATGGAAATTAGAAATTAGTAAATTAGTAATTAGGAAATTAGTAAATTCATTATGATTACAGATGTCCCTCCGGTTTAACACTCAAGTTGTATGTGAGTCTGAGATTCTGCCATTTGTATATGCTCCATGAATACAATAGACTTAGAGACCGATTCATTAATAGCGCCAGGTAGCGACAGATGAGCGCCAGTAGCGCGATTTTCACAGCGCCAGCTAGTATTCGCTGTGCTTGGCCGGGGTTCGCTTGTTGACAGCGACTCAGTCGGTGTGCGGTAATGTTGAATACGGGGTTAGGGGTCGATGTTTCACAGGTTCTGCGTTGTATGGGTGCGCCTGACAGCGAATGGCCAGAGCGAACGGCTTGCTGCAGATTCATTAACAAATCACGCTCAAAAATTTATCACGCAGTGAATTCCTTGTTTAAACCCCAGAGCGCTGGCGGCGATGGTGTGTAAAGTAGTTTTTAACCCCCAAACAACCATTTTTTTTTAATGTAAAAATTATACAAGTTTTTCTAAACATTTTGTAATATGAATACATTAATATCACACCTGTAATATCAATTCTGCACATATTTTTTTTTATTTTTTTTTACCTTAAAAAAAATATCTAACATTGCCGTAGTGGTCACAGAATTTTTGACAGCTAAAACAAAAAAAAAAAAAAAAAATCTATTAATTATGAATAATTAAAGATTGCTCCATTGAAATGCATTGGAGAGCGCCAGGGAGCGACAGGTCATACCTGGCGTTGTGATGGGATTAGTAGCGGCGCTGTTCGTTGCAGTCGGCTACATGATGAATCCCGCGCTAGCTGACGCTCTCGCCGGCGCTAGCCTCATTTAGCGTGATAAATGCGTCATTGTGACCGCCGCCGGGCGTACTTGAGTCGGTAGCCGCCGTTAGCTGGCGGTACCTGGCGCTCGTCAGACACTACCTGGCGCTAGCCCTTGATAAATAAGGCCCTATATTTCGAATCACTCAGCTCACTTATATAGCAAAGGAGGCGCGGACTGCGGCCATGCTCCTGTCCCTTGATATTAGGAAGGCATGCGACTCTGTATCATGGGAATACCTTTTCTTTATGCTTGAAAGATGGAGATTTGGGCCAATTTTTATTAATGTTTTAAAACCTTATACAGGTCTCCACTGGCATATGTAAAATACAATGGATTAAAATAAGGTCAGTA
The DNA here is from genome assembly GCA_027917425.1 of Gastrophryne carolinensis. Classification (NCBI taxonomy): domain Eukaryota; kingdom Metazoa; phylum Chordata; class Amphibia; order Anura; family Microhylidae; genus Gastrophryne; species Gastrophryne carolinensis. The sequence continues at coordinate 52,116,554 of CM051240.1, forward strand.
CACTTATATATGGAAATTAGTAAAGTGTAAAGTAGTGATTATATGTATTTTTGTATTATATACACCTATATAAAAATACAAACATTTTTTTTTTACACTTATGGTTTTATGCATAGAATACATATAATCACTGCTTTGCACTTTACTAATTTCCATATATAAAGTGTACTGACCTATTTTCTTAATGAATTCTTGCCCATAAATGTGTTTATACATTAGAGCCATATTTGAGGATTCCTCCTTTTTGTGTACATGTTTTTTAATCTTGTCCTGTGTGTTGTAAGTTCTAGCTGCATATCAACTTCAATAAAATCATTTACTTTGATATATTTTTTACATATTTTTGAGTGCGGCTCCATTTATGGGGTTAATTGGGGGCTTATCTAGAGCTCCTGTCTTGTAATAGCCTAGTTATTTATTCATCCCCTCTAGCCAGCACCATCTCTCTTGGCTGTGCATATCCATATCCTCTTTTTTTTTTATCCACTGATTTTCACACTTTAGGACCCCTTTTACACAGTGCGTTTCCACCGCACAGGCGCAGCACAGAATACACTACATGATGCCCTGCACCACCCTGTTATTTCCTGTCCCCGGATGCGGCACAGGCACCTGGAGGAGCAGCAACGGCAGTGGAATGAGCTCCAGCTCCCGGTAGAACCTGCCATCCGCCTCTAGTCCAGCAGTTCTGCAGCCACCTTCCACTGGGTCCTTGCTGGACCAGAGGACTGAAGGACCCCAAGAAGCTGGCTGCAGCAGTACTGGACTGGAGGATGGAGGCCAAGACAGTGACAGGGGACCTGAGGGGATGGACCAGGATGTGGTGGTGGGTATGGACCTGCAACGCAGTTAATGCACTTTACATGCGCTGCCCATAGACTTCTGTGGGTCGTGCTGCTGGCAAAATGCCGCAGGCAGCGTTTTGCAGACCGCAGGGCACTGATAGGGCAGGATGCAAACGGCTGGGTGTTAAACAGGCCTAAGGCTTTTCCTTCTTGGAGTTGCAATTTCATTGTTGAGGAGGTCAGGACCATAACATACCGGAATGGCCGCTGAGCTATACTCTTGGTCATGGCGCAGATGTGTTGTCCCAGATCTCTCCACGTATCCAGAAATAATACTTCTGTCTCCCGGTAAAGCTGTAAAAAGACAAGGGCCTGGCCTCCCGGAGAAAGGCATCAGATGATGAGACGCCACAAGTAACACTCACAATATATCAAAAGATTTATATATTAACTTCAACTAGAAATATACTCATGTATGACCAGATTTTATTTGCCTTATGCCCGCTTTCTCCAGCACTCTGGTGCTCTTTTCTCTGCCCATCCCGGTCCAGGTGATGTTGTGCAAATGACAATGACAAAAGCCAATCAGTGCTTTCATCAGCGAGATCACCAGAGAGTTGGGGTAATAGGGTCTGGGGCAAATAAAATCTGGTCATACATTTTACATAAAATAGGTGATGGTCCACCCCGGGGGGGGGGGGGGGGGGCATCCTGATTGCTAGGGTTTCCCCACACATTAAAGTGGAACAACACCCACCACCGGACTAAAGATTCCAGGGCCAGCCAATGACTTTTCCCCGGGGCATCCAGAATCAGGATGCCCTGCTGTGTGAAACACCCTAGGCGCTGGTAAAACCCACCTTTCCTTGTTCCAATGGGGAAAGCTTTAACCTCCTGTAGCCCGAGAAAACGCACCTTTATTCCAAGTTCCTTGTGTGAAATTGGCACCTGTGATTGGCTGGCGAGGTCAGGTGCCATTGCCAGCCAGTCGTAGGTGACGATTTTTCGCCACATGTTTGGAATAAACTTCATCCCAAATTAGGATGCCCCCGAGGGTGAGGGAAAGAAGGTATTAAAGAGGATCTAACACCAAGATTTTCACTTGGGGTACCATACTGTATCCCCCAGGATTGTCCGAGAACTCACCTTTTTTTTCCATCCCACAGCACATGCACAGGCTGCTCAATCATCATTGGTTGAGCGTACCAGGCGATCCTCGGGAATACACAGAGCGGCCATTTTATGCTCCATAAAAGGAGAGACCACCAGTGGTTGCACCTTTTAAATGCATAGGTTTTAATTACATTAAAGTCATTCTGCAGGCGTGAACGTAAGCGCTATACTCACCTTTTATCCCCTACAGACGATTACTGCTACTGCTGACACGCCCCCTCTACTGCAGTGAATGAAGCAAGGCGTGCCATCGTTCCTGTGATGAATGGCAGGGTGGACCATTGTCAGCTGCAGTTTGTGGAGTCGGTTTTTACTATATTGTTTGCCTAAATTCAATGACATTTATTCTTAGTATGTCACACACCCCGCTTCAAGAATCCATAACATGTGGGTAATATCGTCCTGAAGAGGGCGTTCCTGCAGAGATGATAGCAAAAGAAAGCCCCTCCCTGATCCATAAATACCTGGGACCTCCCACTCACTACCCAGTTTTCCATCTCTGCAGACGGCGAGCAAGTCAGAAGATGATGGCTCCTCCTTGCACAGGGGGATTTCAGGTAGCCGGGGTAACTCCCGGCCTCTTATTTTGTCTATTTCCGCTCGGACCCCTGTTTGTCCCAAAATTTACCTCATATTACATGCCTCCACAGTCTTGGCTGCTGGCCCGAGCGAGGGTACATTGGCACCTCTGGTGCTGAGGAGCAGAGCTCCACCGTGAGACCCTAAAAGAGAGGGTAGGCGGTCATACCGGGTAGGTGATCCCGGTTTGGGATGCCCCGTCCCTTGACTTTTCCCCTGGGGGGGGGCCCTTCCCTTTTACCAACTATGGGGGCTGGGGGTTCCTCTCATAGGGGTTAGCTTTATTCGAGTTGTTTCTATCCTTTGTGTTGACTGCCTTGGATGATACTTTGATGATGTGTGGTAGGACTTCGGCTCTGCTTGTGGCTATTCGGCGGTCGGTGTGGCTGCGCCAGTGGGCGGCCGATTTTATGTCCAAAAAATCACTGACGGCTTTACCCTTTGTTGGTCTACGGCTCTTTGGAGAGACATTGGACTCTGTCACCAAGGGTGGTAGGTTACCTCAACGTAAGAAACAACGCCGCTCCTTTCGGGGGGCGCCTGCCTTTACCCCCTCCTTTCGGGGGGCCAGATCTGGCAGGGGTTCTGCATTTCCCTCTTCCAGAGGAGATTCCGGAAACAGGGGCAGAGGACGTGCCCGTTCTGGATACAGTTGGGGCTCTAAGCCCAAACCGGCTGCTAAGCCGGCTCAGCAATGAGGGGGCGCCCTCACCCATGCGGGTGGGGGGACGGCTGCAGCACTTCTCTCAGATCTGGGATCAAGAGGTCTCGGACAGATGGATCCGGGAAGTGGTGTCTTCCGGCTACAAGCTGGAGTTCGAGCTCCGCCCCCCTTCCAGATTTGTCAGGTCGTCGGAGCCTCTAGCGGCGCAGGGGCTCCTGGTGGCAGTGGAGAATCTTCTGGACATGGCTGTCATTTGCCCAGTGCCCCCCTTCAGATCGGGGCAGGGGCTTTTATTCCAATCTGTTCACGGTACCCAAGAAGGACGGGTTGGTCCGACCCATCTTGGATCTGAAGTTTCTCAACAGGTTCATCCGGCCGAGGAAATTCCGCATGGAAACGCTGCGTTCAGCCATTCACTCTCTTCGTCAGGGAGACTTTCTGACGTCCATAGACATCAAGGATGCTTATCTACACGTTCCGGTTTTTCCAGCACACCAGAGGTTTCTCAGGTTCGTGGTGGAGGATCGGCACTTTCAGTTTGTGGCACTTCCTTTCGGTCTCACCTCAGCTCCTCGGGTGTTCACCAAGGTGCTAGCGGGGGTGATGGCTCTGCTCAGAGGTCAGGGTATCCGCATCGTGCCCTATTTGGACGATCTACTGATCATGGCCTCTTCCTTCAACCAAGCGGAGTTGGACACCAGAGCGGTGGTGTCCACTCTGGAGAGGTTCGGTTGGGTGATCAACCACCCCAAGTCTTCTCTTTCTCCGTCCAGAATTCTGACCTTTCTGGGAATGTCTCTGGACACTTCACAGGCCAGGGTGTTTCTACCCCAGGCCAAGATTCTTTTGATTCAGGAGTTAGTTCGGCTTCTCTTGTCAACCCCTCATCCGACCATCCGGTTAGGGATGAGGCTGGTGGGGTTAATGGTGGCCTCATTCGAGGCAGTTCCCTTTGCGCAGTTTCACACAAGGACGCTTCAGCTTCATCTGTTGAAGGTTTGGGACAAGTCTCCTTTATCGTTGGATCAGTCCTTCCTGATGACTCCCCGAGTTCGTCGATCCCTGCAATGGTGGCTGGGGTCGGTCAATCTGTTGAAGGGCAGATCTTTTCTGGCTCCGTGTTGGGAAACAGTCACCACGGATGCCAGTCTGTCAGGTTGGGGGGGTGTTTGGAAGGACCTCCAGTTTCAGGGTCTGTGGGGCCCGCGGGAGGCTCACGAGCCCATCAATGTTCTGGAGTTGAGAGCCATCAGGTTGGTTCTGTTTCGCTTGACTCATCAGCTGAGAGGCCTGCCAGTTCAGGTCCGGTCGGACAACAGAACGGCGGTTGCTTACATCAATCACCAAGGAGGGACTCGCAGCAGGAGTGCCCTCAGGGAAGTGTCTTTGATTCTGGACTGGGCGGAGACCCACGTCCCGTGTATCTCAGCAGTCTACATTCCGGGGGTGGAGAACACGGAGGCGGACTTGCTGAGCAGGGCCTCCTCTCGTCAGGGGGAGTGGTCTCTCAGTCCCAAGGTGTTTCGTTCGATATGTCTCAGGTGGGGGGTCCCAGCGGTGGACCTCTTTGCTTCTCGTCACAATCACAAGCTTCCAGTCTTTGTGTCTCTTTCGCAGGATCCTCTGGCTCTGACAGTGGATGCCATGTCTCTAAACTGGAGGGATCTGGGGTTCCTTTACCTGTTTCCTCCGTTCCCAATGCTAGCCAGAGTGCTGCGCAAACTGGCCTTGGATGGTGCGTCGGCAATTCTGGTGGCCCCAAGGTGGCCAAGGCGAGTTTGGTTCGCAGACCTTGTAAGACTGGCAGAGGATCAGTTCGCCCTGCCTCTGCTGCCGGACCTGCTCACCCAGGGTCGGCTACGCTATCCCAATTTACCATCGCTGGCTTTGACGGCATGGCTGCTGAAACCGCCATCTTGAAGGAAGAAGGTCTTTCTGACGCGGTGATTCAGACTCTTATCTGTGCCAGGAAGCGCTCTTCCTCTTCTATTTACTACAGGACTTGGAGGGCCTATATTGATTGGTGTGAAAGTAGGTCTTTCTCTTGTCGAGAGTTCTCCATTCCTAGAATTTTAGAGTTTCTCCAACATGGTCTAGATCTGGGGCTCCAGCTTAGTACATTGAAAGGGCAGGTTTCTGCCCTGGCGGTGTTCTTCCAAAGGTCTTTTGCACTTCATCCCTTAGTCAAGACCTTTTTCCAAGGTGTTACACATGTTCGGCCTCCTAGGAAGCCTTTTGTTCCAGTTTGGGATTTGAACCTGGTTCTTTCTGCTCTCCAGGGCCCTCCGTTTGAGCCCTTGAATGAGATAGCTTTGTCTTCTCTTACACAAAAGGTGGCCTTTTTGGTGGCTATCACTTCGGTTAGGCGTGTTTCTGAGTTGGCAGCTTTATCCATTAAAGCTCCGTACTTCGAGAAACATCAGGACAAGGTTGTCTTTCGTTTCAAGCAGGATTTTCTTCCTAAAGTGGTCTCGGAGTTTCATCTGAATCAGGACATTGTTTTGCCCTCTCTATGCCCAAATCCCAGCGACGACAAGGAAAGGGCATTGCATTCCTTGGATGTAGTTCGTGTTGTGGAACATTATCTGGAGGTTACGTCTTCCTTTCGTAAGACTGATGCTTTCTTTGTGGTGCCCTGCGGGCCTAGGAAAGGTTTGGCTCCTGCCAAATCTTCCATTAGTAAATGGATTCGTCAGGCCATCATTGGGGCCTATTCTGCCAAAGGGAGGAGTCCCCCTTTTCGTGTTACTGCTCATTCTACTCGTGCAGTTGGTGCGTCCTGGGCTTTTCAGCACCAGGCTTCTGTTGAGCAAGTTTGTAAGGCCGCTACCTGGTCTTCTGTTCACACCTTTTCCAAGTTTTACAAGGTTGATGTTCGGGCATCAGCGGATGCTGTTTTTGGCCGCAAAGTTTTGCAAGCTGTTGTGGTTTAAGGTTGTGCATTGTTGCCTAGTTTTGGATCCCCGCCCTTGTTATGGACACTGCTGTTGGATGTCCCACATGTTATGGATTCTTGAAGCGGGGTGTGTGATATACTAAGAATAATACCATTTTGTGAATACTCACCTTGTAAAATGGGTGTTATGAGTATGTCACACACCCCGCTTCAACCCGCCCTTTTGTATTCAGGATCCTCTTTATTGCGAACTTTGCGTGGTTGTTGTTTATATTTGCCTCTTCCTGGTCCCTTACCTTACTGCTTCTGTATACTGGGTAGTGAGTGGGAGGTCCCAGGTATTTATGGATCAGGGAGGGGCTTTCTTTTGCTATCATCTCTGCAGGAACGCCCTCTTCAGGACGATATTACCCACATGTTATGGATTCTTGAAGCGGGGTGTGTGACATACTCATAACACCCATTTTACAAGGTGAGTATTCACAAAATGGTATTTTTACATTTACTAAGCAATGTTTATATAATGAATTATGCCTCTTAAATCGTTAATATATTTATTTGCTCCGCTCATCATGGCTTTTATTGCGCATGCTGTTTATGTGTTTCTTTATTGTGCCCATAATATTGAATTATGCTTGTTAAATTACCTATGTACTTATTTGATTCTTTCATCATGGCATTTATTGAGCAGATTGTTCATGTTTTTCTTTAATGTGCCCACACTACACATTGTCCGTTATTCGTTTTTTTCCTCCCTTCCCCTTTTGGGTGGCTGTGCCTAAAGCATTTTTTTTTCCAAGTAGGGACCATGCAGTCCCTCTCATGATGACTACATGGTCCCTATTTGGAAGAGGGGCGGATTCTGAATCCGGACTTTGTGCGAGGGTGAGTTTTGATTTGACTGGTACTGTGATTCACTCAAGTGTGTTAATGAATTCTACCTGCCCGTGGGCAGGGGTTTAGTTTCCGGTTTGCAAAGCTTTTTTGTAATAGATGTTAACTGTCATGATTAAGGACCCTTTGTGGCCCGAAACGCGTAGACATGTTTTTCATATTTTTATTGAGTATTGCCTGTCTATTTTTATGGCAACAAGAGAATAACGTTTTGTATTGATTTTGAATGTAAATGTTTGGCTGGCTATCCTTTGGCTGCAAGGACAAGAGTGGTGTGACGATTGTGCACAGGACATGTTAACAACTGCACGCACAACCAAAGATTATATAAATGCGGTGCCAGCGCGTGGGGTGTACACCTCAAACAACACTCTATCCACCTGGGCCCCCGGGCTGGCCTAGAAAGCACCCCACCACTTAATGCTTCACACACAATAAAAATTCAAGTTAATCTTTAATGCTCCAATAAATAACAAAACAAATGTACGCACAATTGAAAAACATACAAAGACAACCCACAAAATAGCTCTATTACTAACAGTAACAGTTTTTTTATTGTGTGTACATTTGTTTTGTTACTTGGAGCATTAAAGATTAACTTGGATTGGGCAATCTGGTAAATGTCAGAGTGCCACACTAGCAGCAATCGTCTGCGCAGGGGATAAAAGGTGAGTATACCATTCTTTATGTTCATGTCTACAGAATGACTTTAATTATTACTGTGTACAGTATTTATCAAGTGCGAGGTGTGTTTAACTGGACCCTGAATATAAATGATTCACCAACCTCATCTATCTGGTGCCTAGTCACATGACTTTCTGACTTTTCATTATAGTGGTCTCTTGTCTCCAGGGAGTGTCTCTCCATCTTGTGCGACAGACGTTGCCACCTGATAGAGGAGGAGACATTAGATGTCTGTTAAACTGTACCTACACTATGTTCAAATGCCTAAAGCTAAATTGTAGACATACAATAAATTGCACTGACTGAGGGGTAGTGCATGAGCTGCCCTCCGGTGCTACGTGAGATTAGTCGCCTTCTTTGCAGATTGCCTGTCCCCTGGCTTTCCAATTACAAGTACCGCAGTGCCAGCTTACAATATAAACATGTTTTTCGTCCTCATGTCATGATTAAGGACCTGAAACGCGTAGACTGGAGGACCTTATTTTTGCCTGATCTAATGGGATTGTCTGTTTTTGATATCCATTTTTAATCTCAAAAATAAAATTGGAGTTTTATCGCACGTTCGGCTGCCACTTTTGGGATTTTTTGTGTACTGCAAGTAGAGCGCTCGCTGCCGATGCCACTCTGCGAATGAAGGCTTGGACTTTTGCCCTGGAGATTTTAAAGTAGAGCTGACATTTTTTGGTGTTATTAGCAGCTTACAATATGGCCGTGCAGATTATTTTCCCCACTGATACAGCGCTAAGCAGAGCTTTAGAGACTGGAAAAGAAGCGCCTTTTAGTTTGGACTTTAGTGTGGAGAAACAAGCTTCACTGCCATAACGTAATTCGACAGAGCAGCGACGTTACTTGTAATTTGGGAGAGGTTAGTCTACAGAGTGGTGCCCCACTGCAGACGTTAAAAAGAGGAGAAGTTATGGCTGCGCCACCTAATAGGATGTGATAGGAAGGAGGGGGGTATGCACCAACTAATCTACTCGCTCTCTGTATATAATATTCTTGGGTCTGGGGGGAGGAATTGGCCTGCCCTCTAAATAATGTTGATTTCTTGCTGGGTATTTCCAGGCATTTCAAAATGGCTGCTGCAAGGGGGGTGGGCTTGGGGTTTACTAGCTGATCTGATGCAAGATTGGTTTAGTAGAAAAAGAGAATGGAGTGCAAGTTGCTGATGGGATCCCCAAGGAGATGAGATTTTCCCTGGAGTAACACACAGCAGGCTACCCCAAATCGTGATACCCTGTTGGAGAGGAACAATACTCGGTAGCTGTTCCTCTTCAATTTTTTGGGCCAGCCAGGGGACCCTCATAATAATTTATTGGGTTGGGGGGGCTGTTTACCCTATCTATGTTATTTTAAGTGCCTCTGGGTGGTGGGGCGACCCCTCATCCCCTTGGGTGTGAAGGTCCTGCCTGCCCTCTGCAAATGTTATTTTCGTGCAGGGGGAGATTCACCCATCCTCTGCATATGAATTTCTTGGGTCTGGAGTGTGGGGGGCACACTCCCCGTCTCTAAATTCATTTTTTGGGTTGGGGGGGCATCTGTTCATACTCATACATTTTTTGTCGGGGGGGTTCTGCTTGTTTCTACACATTCATTCATAGATTTCTTGGGTCTGGGGGGTGGGGTACTGTTCTCCCTCTGTATGTTAATTTCTTGGGTCAGGGGGGCTTGACTTTCCATGGCATATTAATATCTTGCATGGGGGGAATCCACTTGCCTTTTACTAATAGTATAGCCTTACAATACAGCCGGGCATGATGCGGTACATTACTTTTTAAAGCAGACCTATACCCTTCCGGGTAGTACTGGGTGGTATTAAAAGGTTAGAAGCCCTCACTATTTGCCTGCTAAAATCTTTGAAGGGATTTAGCATTGCCAGTAAGATAATGCACTTCTCTCTCCAATCAGTTGGCCAGCCTGCTCCCCATGATTAAGGAGCAATTCAGGCCCAATTCTGTGCAGTTTTCAGCCAGGTTCTTTCCTTACCTTCGATAGTCATGAAGCCCCAGAACAGCCAAAGTGATCCTCTTTTCAGGGTGTTTTTGTGCAATTCCAAAAGTAGAGTCTGACACCTCAGCGCTCCTGGAGCTTGCAGGAGCCTAAAATAAACAGAAATAAAAAAAAAAAAAAAAAAAAAATACAATTTTGTGATTACTCACCTGTAAAATGGGTATTGTAAGTATGTCACACACCCCACTTCATTTACTAATTATTATTACACTTGGGTAATCTCACCGCTAGGTGGCGCAGTTGCAGAGTTCTCCAAAAATGCAGCAAGCCCCTCCCGGTCTATACATACCTGGTACCTCCCATCAATTCCCCAGTGTTAAAACAGCAGTAAGACAAGGTACCAGGAAAAAACAAATATAACCCTCAACTGTAAATAACAAAACTTCACCATATAAGGAACCAGGATACCAAAAGAGGGCGGGTGAAGTGGGGTGTGTGACATACTTACAATACCCATTTTACAGGTGAGTAATCACAAAATGGTATTATTCTAAGTATGTCACACACCCCACTTCATTTACTAATTATTATTACACTTGGGACATCCAACAGCAGTGTCCAAAAAGGGCGGGTATCCAAACCAGGCAATAACGCAGATAAAACTCAAACCACTGCAGCCTGCAGAACCTTACGGCCAAACACAGCATCCGCTGAGGCCCGCACATCAACCTTATAAAACTGGGAAAAAGTGTGAACCGAAGACCAGGTAGCGGCCTTAAAAACTTGTTCAGCCGAAGCCTGGTGCTGAAAAGACCAGGACGCACCAACCGCACAAGTAGAATGAGCGGTAACGTGAAAAGGGGGATCCTGCCCTTGGCAGAATAGGCCCCAACAGCCGCCGGACGAATCCATTCGCTAATGGAAGACCTAGCCAGAGCCAAACCCTTCCTGGGCCCACAGGGCACTACGAAAAGGGCATCAGTCTTACGAAAGGAGGACGTAGCACGCAAAAAGTACCGAACACAACGCACAACCTCCAAGCAGTGCAACGCACTCTCCTCGTCATTCCTAGGCTGAGGACACAAGGAAGGAAGAACAATGTCCTGATTAAGATGAAAAGCAGAAACCACCTTAGGGAGAAAATCTGACTTGAAACGAAAGACCACTTTGTCCTGATGCTTCTCAAAATAAAGAGCCTGAATCGACAAGGCTGCCAACTCCGAAACACGCCGAACCGAAGTGATGGCCACCGAAAAGACAACCTTCTGAGTAAGAGTGGACAGAGCAATATCCTGCAAAGGCTCAAAGGGAGGAGCCTGTAACGCAGAGAGCACCAAATTCAAATCCCAAACTGGGAGCAAAGGCTTCCTAGGGGGCCGCAGATGCGAAACCCCCTGGAAGAAAGTCTTGACCAAAGAATGGCTAGCAAAAGACCTCTGGAAAAAAATAGACAAGGCAGACACCTGCCCCTTCAAGGTACTCATCTGAAGACCAGAATCCAGCCCTGACTGAAGAAAATCCGAGAAATAGAAAAGACCCGGCAGGTCAAAGATCTAGCCTCACACCAATCAATATAAGATCACCAGACCCTATAATAGATGGAAGAGGAAAACCTCCTCCTAGCACTAACGAAAGTCTGAAAGACCGAATCCGAAAGACCCTTCTCCCTCAAGATGGAGGTTTCAGCAGCCAAGCCGTCAAAGCCAGCGTTGGTAAACTGAGGTAACACAGTTGACCCCGGGAGAGCAGATCTGGCCGAAGAGGCAGATCGAACTGATCCACTGCCAGACGAACGATGTCTGCGAACCACACCCGCCTTGGCCACCTTGGAGCCACGAGAATGGCGGGAACTCCTTCCTGAACTAGCTTTCGCAGCACCCTGCCTAGCATGGGAATCGGAGGGAACAGATACAGAAAACCCAGAACCCTCCAGCTCAAGGCCATGGCATCCACCGCCAGAGCCAGAGGGCCCCGAGACAGCGACACGAATGTCGGAAGCTTGTGATTGTGACGAGAGGCAAACACATCCACCTCCGGCGTCCCCCACCGAAGACACATCGACCGAAACACTTGGGGATGAAGGGACCATTCCCCCTGGCGGGACGAGCACCGGCTCAGAAAATCCGCCTCCGTGTTCTCCACTCCTGGAATGTACACTGCCGAAATGCAAGGGACGCAAGTCTCCGCCCAAACCAGAATCAGAAACACTTCTCTGAGGGCACCCAGACTGCGAGTCCCTCCTTGGTGATTGATGTAAGCAACCGCCGTCTGATTGTCCGATCGAACCTGAACCGGCAGACCCTGTAAATGATGTGTCAAGTGGGACAGAACCAACCTGATGGCTCGCAACTCCAGAACATTGATGGGCAAGTGGGCCTCCTGAGGATCCCACTGCCCCTGAAACTGAAGATCCTTCCAGAAACCTCCCCATCCTGACAAGCTGGCATCCGTGGTGACAGTGTCCCAAAGCGGCGTCATAAACGACCTGCCCTTTGCCGATTGTCCGAGACCGACCACCACCGAAGAGACTGCCAAACCCGAGGGGACATCCGGAAGGACCGATCCAATGACCGCGGGCGCCTGTCCCAAGACACCAAAAGATGCAGCTGCAGCGTCCACGTGTGAAACTGTGCGAAGGGAACCGCCTCGAACGAGGCCACCATCAACCCCACCAGTCTCGTCCCTAGCCGAATGGACGGGTGAGGATTGGAAAGAAGAAGCTGAGTCAATTCCTGAATCAAAAGAACCTTGGCCTGAGGGAGAAACACTCTGTGCTGGCAAGAGTCCAAGGACATCCCCAGAAAGTCACCACCCTGGCCGGAACCAGAGAGGACTTGGGGTAATTGATCACCCGGCCGAACCTCTCTAACATAGACACCACCATGCTGGTGTCCCCTTCCGCCTGACTGAAGGAAGGGGCCATGATGAGAAGATCGTCCAGATAAGGCACAATGCGAACCCCCTGAGCTCTGAGCAGGGCCATCACCCCTGCCAACACCTTGGTGAACACCTTTGGAGCCGAGGTGAGGCCAAATGGAAGAGCTACAAACTGAAAATGCCGATCCTCCACCACAAAGCGAAGAAACCTCTGAGGAGCCGGAAAAACGGAATGTGAAGGTACACATCCTTGATGTCTATGGACGTCATAAAGTCCCCCTGCCGAAGCGAGCCGATCGCAGACCGCAAGGTCTCCCTGCGAAACTTCCGGGGACGACGAATAAACCGGTTGGGAAAACTTCAAATCCAGGATCGGACGGAACGACCCGTCCTTCTTAGGTACAGTGAACAGATTGGAGTAATACCCCCGCCCCACCTCTGAAGGAGGGACCGGGCAAATGACCGCCAATTCCACGAGATTCTGAACCGCCGCCAGGAGCCCCTGCGCAGCCACCGGGTCTGAAGGAACCCGAGACCTGAAAAAACCTTGGAGGAGGACGGGACTCGAACTCCAGCTTGTAACCGGCCGACACCACCTCCCGAATCCACCTGTCCGAGACCTCCTGGTCCCATACCCGGGAGAAGCGTCGCAACCGTCCCCCCACCCGCACGGGTGAGGGCGCCCCTTCAATGCTGAGCGGGCTTGGCGGCTGACTTGGGCTTGGTGCCCCAGGCGTGAACGGGGCGGCCACGGCCTTTACCCCTATTCCAACCCGCACCCCTGGAAGCCGAGAAGCCCGCACTCCTGCCGGCTCTGGCTCCCCGAAAGGACGGATTGAAGGAGGCCGCCCCCCGAAAGGAACAGCGAAACTTCTTGCGCTGAGGCAGCCTACCTCCCTTGGCCACAGAATCCAGCTTTTCAACCAACAGGGCAGACGCCCTGCCACACATCAACATGGCATCATCCTGAGCGGCCAGGATAAATGACAAGAAGGAGTCACAACGCTTAAGCGCAAGAAACTCATCACCCGAGGGATCAAGATCCACACATAAATCCCTGACCATAGACCTAACCGCCAAGGCCAAAGAAGCCGAAGCACAAACAGGCCTCAAAACCGAACCCGCACAGACGAAACCATGGCGGGCCAGCTGATCAATCCGGCGATCCTCGCCATCCTTAAGATAAGTAGTGTCAGGAAAATGAACAGCCGCCGTATTAGACAGCCCCAAAACCGGAGCATCCACCTCGGGAGGGACAGACCAACGTGTCAGCAAGTCCGCCGGAAAGGGATATTTCTAATCCCAGCTAGGCGGTACCCCGACGAGCCGTGTAGGAAGCTCCCACTGCCTAAGGACAACGTCCTCGAAATGCTGTTGACTGGGGAACCCCAGAATCTGCTTAGAGCCCCCCAAAAAGCTGACCCCTAGGCCGAGGAGCAACCTTGGGAGGGTCCAAATCCAAAACCTCAAACATTTGGGCCAAAATAGAAGGCGTAACAGGAGCGGGACCATCCACCTGGTCCCCCTCAGTGCCCAGCACCTGCTGGCCCTCTGAATCATCCAAATCCTCCACAAGCTCACCCTCTTCGAGGGGACGATCTGACCAATCCAGGTCCTCAATCACCTCCTCACCAGAGACCGGCGTAGGCGGAGATAGGTGTTTACGCTTAGCCGTAGCCTTCTGAGCGGACATAGCGGAAAACATTTTCTCGAGGTTGGCCAAGCGGGCGCACACCTCAGATTGCGAATCCCCACCCGTGACCACATCACACGGGGTCCGGAACAGGCGAGGAGGAGAGGGAGATGGCGCGGACGATGAAGTACCAGGCACAGGGGTGCTGGACTGGCACTCAATGCTCCGCTGCGCACATGGAATGCATACAATGACATCATCCCCCGGGAGCGGAGTCCCACAACCCCCACACAGCCTGGATTGTCCCGAAGGATCAGTTCCGGTATCCTTGGCAGCCTCCCTATGGTGAAATTATGGTATTCGCAGACCCCAGGGATTTACGCAGTAAGCAACCCGGGATGCCCCTTTAATACTGGCTAGCTAAAATGTTATGCTACCCTGACCATGGGGATTAAACAGACAAATATCCCAATTTTTTCCCCAAAACCAGCCAGGTATGGAAGACCGGGAGAGGGGGTCCCAGGATCTGAGAAACACAATACAACAACAATCATTCCGGGCACATGCTACACATATGTAAAAAGTAACATCCGAAGATATATGAATATATATATAAATATATACATGTATAATATATGAATACTATATGCTGAAAAGGTCTCCCCCCTTCCACCTAAAAACAGGATCAAGAACCTGCCCTCACCTCCAAGGATGGGAGCGAGAGAGGGGAGGAAAAAGGGGGGACATCACAGCGGGGGAAAACTAGCAACAACCCTGCCACACATCAACACGCAGGCCACCCCCATCAGTGACAAGGAAAAAAGGGACCTACCTCAGCGCGTAAGATGGCGGCCGGACACAAGCGCCGCTCAGGAGGAGAGAAGATAGGCGTGCCTGATTGGAAACGCGGGAGCCGCCGAGGCCCCGCCCCCCCTGAAGCGCCAACCACCGCGCGGACCACGCAGCACAGCGGTCCCGCCCCTATCCAGCGCGCCGAGCGTCTGACCCTGCGAGGGCAGCGCCGGCATCACAGGCCGGACCGGCGGAGTATCAAGACACGCACTCCACACACACACACAGTAATGCACCCCCCGGCCCGCAGCAAACCTCTCTCTCCCCGCGGAAATATACAGAGCCACAAGCGCCGAGCAAGGCGCGTCCATCCCCGCGTGACCCCGCCTCTCGGCTCCCTGAGGGGGATAATGAAAACCGGCGCCAAACATGCATCTCCCCCCAACGTAAAACAGTCACCCACAACGACCAGAGCGAAGCCGGAAAACGTCGCTAAAGCAGGGTTCAGGGTTCCATGATGGTGTGGGGGGGGGGGGAACACAAACCGCCAATCATGCCACACACGGACAACCATGACGCCCGTCCAGAGAGTAAACCACTGTAAGGCACTATCTAACCGCTAGGTAAATGGGGCATCCCACATCCGGATCACCACTCCGGGAACCCCGCTATGCCCCGCAATGAAGGGTCGAGCGGAGGAGCTAATCTCCTGGGCACCTAGTGTGCCAGCTACCTTTGCCCGACCTACAGCCAAGGCTGGGAGGCTGCCGGTTAACAGGGGAACACACAAACCAGGATCGGGCAGCAATAGACCATGGGGGGGGGGGGCCGGGTACCTGCAAGCAGGAGACTTCTTTCTTCTGTCTTGTCGCCATCTTGCAGACACCAACACTGGGGAATTGATGGGAGGTACCAGGTATGTATAGACCGGGAGGGGCTTGCTGCTTTTTTGGAGATCTCTGCAACTGCGCCACCTAGCAGTGAGATTACCCAAGTGTAATAATAATTAGTAAATGAAGTGGGGTGTGTGACATACTTAGAATAAAAAAAAAAGAAGATTGATTCACCAAGCCTGCCTTTTAAAAAGGATCTAAACTCTTCGTGCTAGGGGGAGACCAGCTCTGTGGCAAACAGACCAACACCCCTTTTACTGTGCATAAGCCCCATAAAAATAAGGAAATACTTTGTTTTGCAGCTCTCATGACAGTGGACAACCCAGAGCTCTCCCCCAGGGCTTGTAATAAGCACGCTTGCCCAATGGAAATTGGCAGAAAAAGCTCAAATTGGGCAATATGCTCTTTTATGGTTTATTGGTGGACACTGCGCTACCGCCCCCTTCAGGTGTTGGACACTAGGACTAAACCTCTCCCCCATAAGTTATACTTAGCCAGCCGCAGCTCCACATGTTGTCCTTCCGGAGATCCCATGGCAAATGCGCAGACCGCCAGCCAAACAGGTAAGAACGGCATAGCAAAGACAAATGGAATCATGACCCACTGGCCACTCCACTCCATACCCACACCAGCCATTCAGAAATGCCCGGTGGGGTACATGCCTCAACTAAAGGTGAGTGGATATGCGGCTGTGGCCCGTGGATGCACCACTAAGCGATTTTGGGGGAACTCACACAGTATTTGGGATGCTCCACAACGAGAACACACTAAAATCATATACACTCTAGGCTGGTGGTTGTTTCTCTTAAAGTTAATAAAATCCTTTCTCGCCTGGCCTAGAGTCTAAAAACACTATCCCCAGGATCTTCTCATTTTTGGGATGCCCCTATGTGTGAAAGCCCCTGGTTCACTGTTGACTCCCCTTGATTTAACTTATTGGTGCAGGCGCATGTGCTGTGGGAGCAGGGATTGAGATGAGTTACTGAGCAAACTGTGGGCTTTCACACACAGGGGCATCCCAAAAGCATTTAGCTTTGTATATATCTAAACCCCCTACGTGTATCACCTGCAGCCAAACTCATACATGCCCCCAGCTCTGCCACAGTGTGGATATCTTTATTAACTCCTTCAGCGGGGAACTACCAAGTGCGCAGGGAGTACTCCAAAAATCCCATCATGCACAGCAGCGTACCTGCATGTAACTGGAAACGCTACTAACAAAGTCTTTGGGCTGCACCATTATCACCATTTGGTCCTCTTCACCTTTACAGAGCTCCAGACCCTCCTGCAACAGAACACAGATAAGTAATCGTTCAGAGTATGGTACATTTGCAGCAATAAAGAAAACAACTTACTAATAAAATATTGTCAAGAATACGCAAGTTCAGTTGCCTTGACTTATTTCTACAGACATAAGACAAGCACCAGCTCCCTGTACACAGAGACATACAAAAAGGGCAAAACGTATTTTAAATTTAAAAATTTGCAACTTTCATTGCACCTACCCAGACCACAAGCATTTATCAATGTAGTAGTTCTATGAATACGGATTTTAATATCACTAACATATGCCATGGTACTATGCAATATAGAAAGTGGAACAAAACCCAGGATTATGACTATCCAAGACCATCCATAAAAACTCACCTTTTCCTGTTCTTGCAGTGCATGCGCCGGCTCTCATCCAATCAGGGCCATATGCCGTGCATATTAATGATCGGAATACTGCTCTGTTTAGACGCAGAGCAGCCATATGCCAAGTTCCCTTTAGATTAGCACGTGCTCCTGCTTTTGTTGGGCAAGGAGCCTCAGCCCAGAGATGCACCTGTCTTGTTTACATCGTCAAGGGAGCCACCAGAAAAGGGGAGTTTTCCCCAAATAGGGCATCCCAATTCGGAATGCCCCAGGGGAAGGCCAGCAGCCGGCCCTGGGGTCTTTTAGACTCCAGGACCGTCTGCTTCGGGTTTTATTGCGCTTTAAAGAAGCTCTATTGCAAATATTAAAAATCTGTAGAAATAAGCTAGATGTCATGAGATGGGGGTCTCTGATAAAAGGTCTACTTGGAAAGGCCTGATAAAACAATAACGTTTCTTGCTGCACATTTGATAGATTAGCAATCAAATATAAAGATGCAGAGGCTGAACTGAGGATCATCAGAGCAAGCCGCCCATAGGAGATTAGGAATGTGTGACTGCTCTCTCTACCAAGTCTCAATTCCAGGTTGGTGGTGTCACAATTGCTTCTAGCACAAGGTTAGACAAGCCAAGACTCCGGTATGGCCCCCAAGGCTGCCCCCTGTAACCTATATGTGATCTGGGCCTCAAGCTGGCTTGCCTTGGATCCCAATTCTAACTAGGGGCTCAGTCATTACATATAGATTATGGGGGGGGGGCAGACTCTCTACAACCAATATTGTCTAGGCCAAAAAATATATCCAGCTCAACCAATCCACCAGAAAAGCCAGGATAAGTTTACATTGGCAGTCCTCATCCTGAGATCAGTGGCAGTGGGTTTTCCGGCTTGTCCCTTTAAAAATTAACTTTTAATGATGATGGTTAAAAAAATAGCCCCAAACAAAAAGATTCATAGATAAATCATTGGTGAGAGATCCAGAGCCACCCTTGTCCCACTGCTCGGACCATGTGACGCGTTTCAGACCTGGAGTGGCCCTTGATCATACTACATTGTCTGGCACCCCCAAAGCTATAATGTTTTGGCTGGGCCCCTCGTTTTATTTAGTCAGAATACTGAGGCAAGCCTTGGGGTCCAGTTTGAACTGGGGGGGGGGGGGGGGGGGTTGTGATTACATGATGCCCAAAAATTCCTGATAGCTGCCCTGACATTACAGTTACATTCCATTAAAGGAGTCAAGAGTAGCCTTTCAACTTGGCTTCCCAAACACCCAACACAAATCTACAGATGGGAGGACATGCTGGTGCTTGCAATTCTCTGACAATCGCCATCTCTCCAGCTGTCATGGATCAGGCCTGTCAGAGATTATTTTAATTTTGAGTTCCTGATGCCTGTCCAGCTGAAGATTAAGTACCAGAACCGAATCTAGGGCAAGCTGTTCTTCTTTCTGGGGGTCACCTAGACGTGTCTGGAGTAGTTCAGAATCCAAGCAATCTGCTTTGGGTCCCGAAGGCCACCTTTCCAGCATTTCATCTGCAAGTATCAAGGTAATCTATGTTGTATCTATGCTCGTAATTCACTTACCTGTATCCTGTAACCTATTTCTCAGACTGGTATTGTAAATTCAATTACCTGTAACAACTTTCTAGTTAAAATATTTATTTAACTTGAGCTATCTTTCTGCCTTAACCAAAAATCTGTATGTGTCCATAGCCTCGCTGGGCTTTGTAGTCTGCTGGCCCGGAGAAACGGACGGTAATTTAGGAAAGCGTGCTGCATGACCATAGGTGCTATGTGATCACGTGATACGTGTTTCCCTAACAGGGATAATGGTGTGGAATGAAATAAAAACTTACAAAACACGTCCAATCGTCCGGCATTTCCCGCCTCCAGGTGATGCTCCATGGCACAGCATGTGGCTCTATAGAGTGGTTGTACCCTGCTGACGTTAAGGCTTGAAGGAGATCTTCTGAGCCAGCGTCTTGGAGGAGGCCTGCACCATGAACCAAATTTATGAAGACACTGTGATTGGTCAATAAAAGCTGATCGTAATACTAACACTAATTCAATACTTCAATACTGTTTTTCTGATTTACAGTTTGGCGGCTACTCCAAGCAGGGCCAGCTGCAGGTTTATGTGGGCCCTCGGGCAGCATGTCAGGTCGCGTGTCAGGGGTCTATAAATTCCATGGCCAAAACTAGGAAGGGCTGCTTGCCCTCCAACCCCCTATTGGAGCTGTTTTTTAGTGAGACTCACAAATCTGGAACTAGAAGGGTTAACCACATTGTGCCAGCTGTCAGTGGGCCCCCCCTGGGGGGTGGGGGCCCTCAGCAGCTGACCGGACTTGCCGGGTGCTGACGCCGGCCCTGACTCCAGGCGTATTGCAGAATGGCTGCCTCCTCAAGTGTCTCCCTAAGCAATATCCATCATACAAGTGAGCAGCTAAGCTGTGGTCATCATCCGTACTTAAATTGGATCAAAACTCGAGATAGTGAAACCCTCTGGAATTGCTGTGGTACTCACATTCCATTAATTCCTTGCTTAGCTGACCGGACATCACCATGTGCTTCTGACCGTAACCCTGTGTTACCCGTGCCAGCCATTTAGAAATTAGACATAGAGGTGAGCCCACGGTCCACACATGCTCAGTGGGATAACCCCAGTTTCCTTTTATTAAAAGAAAAAAAAAAACAGGCTGGGCTGAAACATTTTGACACAGGTGTAAAAGTAATCAGTCCTCTTTCAATTTAGCATATTTATAAGGATTTTTATTACTGGATCAATTTTTGGTGCACTAATTATAAGGAACAAAACGGCAGTGATTCCTTGTCCTATTTATCTGATTTAGGATGCCCCGCAATGTGAAACCCCAGTGATTTCCTTATAGTGGACCAAAACCCATGGTGATCTGCCTGGGAATCTATAAGAGTCCCAAGCTGATCAATTCCCTCCCCCCGGGGCATCCAAAATCGCTGTGTGAAACCCACCAGGTCACCCCAACCACTTACCTTCTTTCCCGCTCCAACGGCACCGAGCCGTTGCTGCATCCCTCTAGCAGGGCGCATGCCCGTGGCAGGCATTTGTGAATGGCCGACGTGACCACGCTCCATGTTAGAGGGTAGCGGGGCATGCGGCCATCAGTGAGTGCGCTGATTGGACGAGCGGCCGAGCATGCACTGTAGGACCGGGAAGAGGTGAGTTGCTTTCAGCGATCTGGGGGGTTTCACACAGAGGCGCACCCCCGATCGACCAAAACCTAGGATAGTCAAAATCCTGGGTTTTGGTCCACTTTATACACTCATCACAATCCTATAGCACAAATGTGGGTCTCAGGCAGCTGCGTGTGGCTAAGCTTAGCTGCAACTATGAGATTGAGGAAAATTTACAGGGAAACCAGGGGCTTCACACTGTGGGGCATTCCGGGATTCATTTTGGTGTTTTATGGTAATTATCTGGTAATATTTCTTTAAACTGTAAGCTCACAAGGGCAGGGCTCTTTCCTATTGTCTCCAGTTCTCACAATATTTTGCTTGAACCTCATAGCATCTACATTATGTCCTGTACAGCGCTGCGGAATAAGTTGGCACTTTATAAATAAATAATAATAATAACCTGATGGTGCCGGTGCTAGGGGGGAGAGATGAAAAACCCAAAATGCATGTACTGATAAGATAACGGGTGCCCCAGTGAGAGCTCAGAGTGCCGCCTCTGGAACTGGTGCCATAGGTTCCCCACCACTGCCCTAGGGCCAACTCACAAGAGCTTTGATCCACTTTAAAACTTAGCAATACAGTCTGGAAGGGAAGCCTCTTACTATAAGAGGTGCTGGCCAAAGTGTCCAGCTTCCAATACCTGATCTTGTGGTGAGCTGGACTAAACCAGGTTTGCATAGCCAACTATGGGGCTGACGAGCAGTAGGAAGGTGACCTGTATGCTTAAATTGGGCCTACACCTCCCCCCCAGACCTCTATTTGAGTGGCTTATAAACACTGTATATACCTCTCTACAGGTTGTTCTATGCAAAACACTTTTGGTACCCACCAGCATCCACCTGGACAGTCATGTATTTTCCACATTGATCTGGTCTCAGGAGCTTAAGGGCTTGTGCAGATTCCTTCCGCCTTTCCCTTTCCTCCTTTTCAAGATCTTTCATCCTTTGTTTCTCCTGTCGCTGGAGTTCCCTCAGCCTCTTCCTCTCCTCAGCCTGTGCTCGTTCAGCCTCCAGCTCCTCGGGACTCTTCTTCTTCCTCGTCCTCTTGTAGGGGCTGGGGGATTTGGAAAGCGGCACTAACAAACCTGAGGGATCTTCAACACAGAGTTGTCCACTGTCCCCTTTGCTGTTCCCAGAAGGTTCTCGAGTTCCACAGTCTGGCTCCGGAGCACAGGGGACATCTTTGGAACTTTTTTCAGCAGGATCTTCTTCCACATGACTCTTCTCTTGCTCAGCAACCTTGGGCTCATCTTTCACTGTTTCTTCCTCTTCAGAGTCTGATATCTCCCAGGTTTTGGCCCTCTTTCTGAGAAAACTGGTGGCTTTAGCAGGCGCTTGCTCCATACTTTACTCTCTGCCAGTTCCCATGATCAATGCCAGATGCCCAATCGTGGGCAACACTAAAATCATAAAAAGTCACCAGATTTCATTTCACTTTTCTTCTGATGCTCAATCAACATCTGGGAGCATCTTGTTCGCGCTATATCAGAGTGGAGGGAACTATTAAAATAACATAATAACTGTTAGTGAAACATAAGTGACTATATGGGTGCTGTCATTTTTGCCAACAACCCTCCTGTCTGACCATAAACTTTATATCTAGCACTCTCTCAGAAGGGGCTGTAGGTCTGCTGTGACAATAATTGGGCTTGGACTGGAGTACCTTGGGCCCCACCAGAGGGAACCATTCTTGGCACCCACCAAAGGGAATCATTCTTGGCGCGCCCCCAAAGGGAATCATTCTTGGCGCCCACCAGAGGGAACCATTCTTGGCGCCCACCAGAGGGAACCATTCTTGGCGCCCACCAGAGGGAACCATTCTTGGCGCCCACCAGAGGGAACCATTCTTGGCGCCCACCAGAGGGAACCATTCTTGGCGCCCACCAGAGGGAACCATTCTTGGCGCCCACCAGAGGGAACCATTCTTGGCGCCCACCAGAGGGAACCATTCTTGGCGCCCACCAGAGGGAACCATTCTTGGCGCCCACCAGAGGGAACCATTCTTGGCACCCACCAGAGGGAATCATTCTTGGTGCCCACCAGAGGGAATCATTCTTGGCGCCCACCAGAGGGAACCATTCTTGGCGCCCACCAGAGGGAATCATTCTTAGCGCTCCTTCAGCTAATGCACAATTAGAACATAATAATATAAAATATGATATTTGCTGACATAAAACACATAGCGTGTAGATTTCTGAAGAAATAACCAACTCACAAAATAATCCAGAAAAAACAAAAATACTGTTGTAATTTGGATTTCTTGTGCTGCCCTAATTCCCAGGGGCATCCCGATGTAGAATGCCCCACGTGTGACACCCCCAGAATGCCCATTCTCACTTACCTTACCAGTTTTCCTACGGTGCATGCGCTCTTCCAATCAGTTCTTTATGCAGCGCATAAAAAATGCTGATTTGAAATTCGTGCTGGCATAGGTGCGCCGGTGGCTGCATTCCCACAAAGACAGACTTGCCTGTCTATATATTGATTGAAATATATCTCAATATTGAAGTATCCGTACTACTGATTTAAAAAATTGGCCTAAATGACCTACAGGACCGCATTGCACTACTTGTGATGGGGGGGCATCCAAATTTATTGACCCCCCACGCACAGACCCATGCAAACCCTACTTCCACTGCAATCTGGCCCTCTGATTGGTCACATGGTTTATGTTTTAGCCAGAACGCGGAAAAGTGGAAATTTGGACCACGTGACTGCAGTCAGCCAATCACAGGACCAGATTTGAGGTGGAGGCAAGTAAAAGTGGGGTATGTGAGGATCTATGCGCGGGGGGGGGGGGGGGGGGGGGCTAAAGCAATATGGATGCCTCCTGCCACCATCATAATGTGGTCCAGAACTAATTTAGGATTTTGGAGAGACATGTTCACCCCTGCAAATGATCTGCCTTGACGTGCACTCATTAACCAGTTTAGAGGGGATGTCAATGGCTGGTCTGAGGCTGGCTTGGGGCCAGTAAAATCCTGGGCTGATGTTTGGCCCAAGCCCGCCACGGTTCTCTTCTCCTCCCGTGAGCCCGAACTGACGATTTAAAATAAAAATCCTCACTTGCAGGTGATCAACACTGTACAGCTCTGTTGTAGCTGGTGAAGCTTCTGCACTGAGTGTAACATGCAGGCTGATTCATTACTAACGCCAGTTAGCGGCAGATGAGCGTCTGTAGCACGGCGCTCAGAGCGACTGCTAGTGGTCGCTATTACAGAGTGCCTCAGTCGCTGTAGTAACCTGGCCGGCATTGATGAATGAGATGTATGTTGGGCGTTCGAACACCAGTACGGCGTTGTGAGAGCGAACGGCAGCGACTGCTCAGTGTGACAGACTTTCAGCGACTCACACCATATTCATCAAAAAATCACTTACAGAGCATCGGCGCTCAAATTTGGTTCGCTATAGCATCGAGCGCCAGGCGCTGTGTGATTAAATCGATTTTTTGAACACATATCCACCAGTAACAAAGCGAAAACACATGTTATGACATTGTTGTAACATTGTGACATTAACACTTTAGTGCCAGACTTGTAACAACAATTCTGCCTAAAAAATAAAAAAAACTTTTCAAAAATGACTTTTTCGAGGCCAGGAGATGTAACACAATTATTTGAGAATAAAAAAAAATGGAATCAGGAAAGGGAATTGAAGGAACGTCCATTGAAATGTATGGGAGAGCGAACGGTAGCGACAGGTCTTACATGGCGCTGTTAGAGTCGCTCTGCAGATTCGCTTTGATAAATGTGGTATAGCGTACAGCGCCCAGCGTACACAAGACGCTGCCTGCCGCTAGGAGTCACCTTGATGAATAAACCCCTAAGTCGGACAATCAGGCAGCAGCGCAGTGATTGGATGACTACAGTCACCCAAGATATATGTGCCAGCCTTACCCTCTGCATACGCTGCAAATTCAAGGACAGGCAGGTGCCCCACATTCACCGTGTGATCGGGCAGCTGACACACAGCAGGTGGGTCATTTTCTAGCCCCCCCCCATCCGTCTCACATTTAGGCAGGAGGTCTGCTCCATAGGTGTCACTGAGACTTTGGGGTTCTTGTGTCTGTGACACCCATATTGTTTTGTTAGGATTTTCCATATGCTCCAAGCAAGGCCATGTTTCTTTCTAAGTGCTTCAGATTCTGCCAAATAAACACTGTAATGATTCAAACCAGGGGCGTAAATATAAGGAGTGCAACCACACCGGGGCCCAGAAAGTCAGGAGGCACCATCCTTGTTGCTCCTGCACCTTATTTATCATATTTGTGCTCACTTGGCATCATTTAGAGAAAGGAAGTAGCATTTATCTCGGCTGTCTCAGTCATTAGTTGTCTAGCTGCATCCAACTGAGTTAAAAGACAGAAAGAGGTTATTGAGTGAGCTGTGAAAGGGACCCATTAGCATCAAGACCCCTCACATTTATACCACTGGTTCTAAGCCTGGAACCCCCTTTACCAAGCTATAAAGAGTTATAAGTCATCCACCACCCACCTGACCCCCTAAACAGCTGTAAATACATAACCTGAATCTGATTGGTTGGCATGGGCGCTTTCTTTTATCAAGTAAATATTTAGAAAGAGTCAGAGCAGCGTGTTATATATAATAATAACAACCCACCTGGAGAAACCTTCACAGAAATCTGTAAATAAGGTTGACTTTAATTGTTAGCGCTGCTTGATGACATCACGAACGCGTGGAGCCATCTTTGTATCTGGCACGTACAGAATGTAAGTTTGCTCATTGTTTTGTCAATAAAGATTCTTGAAAAGATAAGTGCCGCAGAAGACCTGGTGCGCGCCGCCGTTGCTAGGCAATACACTCACGTGACTCGGTTGACAGCTTGGTGACGTCTGTCTGGTGCTCATTGTTTTGTCAATAAAGATACTTGAAAAAAGTGCCGCAGAAGACCTGGTGCGCTCCGCCGCTGCTAGGCAATACAGTCACGTGACACGGTTGACAGCTTGGTGACGTCTGTCTGGCGCGACATCTGTGCAGAGAGAAGCGGGGTCACCCTCACGTGTGTGTGTTGTGTTCTCCGGTGACCGGGAGAATGGGGCGCAAGAAGCTGCGAAACATCGCCGAAATGGCGCGAAAGATCCGGGAATACCGAGCGCTGAAGAATCGCCCGAGGGACTGCCAACGCTTCGCCCTGGACTATGAGGTGACTTAAAGGGGAACTTCACCTGTAATGAAAAAGCTATTTCCAATAGTTGTTATCTTACTATGAGATTCTGTTAGTCAGAGGCGCCCTTCATTAACTTGTCTTTACATAGACAGACAGGTTCATGTACTTAAACCGGACCTTCACCATGATTTAATGAAAAGCCCAAACCCTTAAAGTGGACCAACACCCAGGATTTTGACTATCCTGGGTTTTGGTCCACTTCGGTGGGGCACCCCCGATCGGGGTGCCCCGCTGTGTGAAACCCCTCAGCCCCGAAAACTCACCTCACCCCGCTCCCACGTGACTCGCTCGTCCAATCACCAGCGACGGACAAGCGAGAGGCAGCGACGGACAAGCAGAGTGCATCCGCCGCCTCTCACGCGTCCCTCTTACAGGGAGTGCACCCGCGCCGGCCATTCACAAACGGCCAGCGCGGGAGCGCGCCCTGCTAGAGTAACGCGCGGGAGGCGGCGGACGCTCATGCGCCACTGGAATGTGGAAAAGGTAGGATTTGTGGTCTTCCTGGGGGGTTTCACCCCGCGGGGCATCCGAAATCGGGAGGGATCTGATCGGCCCGGGAATCTGTATCCCCCCTGGGTGTTGGTCCGCTTTAAAAACTATTCCCCAGCATCTAACATTAATTTTTTAAGTTTTTAGTCACTTATTATTCTTTCCCCCACTGGGCTGCAACTCTGTTCAGGACTCTAGGATACGGGCGCCACCATCTTGACTCAGAAGCATCACATACTGAAGAGAGGGGCATAAAGTATAGGGGTGAGGTTATAGCTGTGCTTTGCACAGACAAAGCAGAGCTGGGGTCAGGGAAAGGACAGCAATGCCAGAATGCAGAGCAGCACAGTCAGAAGATAGTTCCTGTTTGCAGGCGGCCTGTTGCTCCATGAGCCGCCATTTTGGATGTTTAAAGGCTCAGAAAATGCAGTAGATGCAGGTAGGATGATTTTTAATGTGAGCAATCTGTATGTACAGGGTGTGGGAAACATATAAGACAGGCTCTTATTCAGGGTAAAAGTCCGCTTTAAAGTGGACGAATCACCAGGTGATTGGTCCTTCTCTATCCTGATTTGGGATGCCCCGCTGTGTGAACCCCCCCCCCCCCCAGATCACCCAGTCAACTCACTTTCCCGCCATACCTATGGCACATGCGTGGTCTCTCATCCAATCATTGTTTTATGCTATCCATACTAATGCTACATAGGGAGTGGTCTGTGATTGGTCCACTTTAAAGCAGACCTCCAATCAGAACTGATTGCAGGTCTCCCATCTCTAGGGCATGCTGATTGGATTCTCAAATGTAAAAGCAAGCTCCAAACTGGGCAGAAAG
The DNA here is from genome assembly GCA_027917425.1 of Gastrophryne carolinensis. Classification (NCBI taxonomy): domain Eukaryota; kingdom Metazoa; phylum Chordata; class Amphibia; order Anura; family Microhylidae; genus Gastrophryne; species Gastrophryne carolinensis. The sequence goes on from CM051240.1 coordinate 52,143,726, forward strand.
TCTCACCCTCCCACTCCTGCGCCTCATGTGACCGCCTGAGGCCAATGGGGTCTTCCCAGTAATCAATAGGGCTATGTGAAATCCCCTGCCACATTACTCACCTTCCAGTTCTTTAACTGCTGTAAATAGCAGTTGCATCCCCAGCATCTCTGTGCTGTCACACGCTCCTGTCCCCAGCCATTCAGATAGTCTGAGTTATGTGAGCGCCCGCTGTTGGGAATGCGATGGCCCTCATTCCCGATTGCTGTGCACAGACATGTTTTCCTTGCTTATTAATGCTTGGCAAATGGCTCTTTGCATGGCACGAGAGCCATAGCTCTGGGGAAAGGTGAGCTTTTACTGGGCGATCTGGGGGGGGGTTTCACACAGTGGGTCATACCGGGGGAAGGGAACAAAACCCGTCAATTCCAGTGGAAATTGACTGGAGGTCCTCTCACCCTGGCAGCCTAGGGGTCTCCTGATTTGCATTCCCTACTGTAAATCCCCCCCCCCCCCCCCAAAAAAAAAGGCAATCGTTACTCACCTCTTCCACAATCTGTGCCACGGCTGCCTGCCAGTCAGGTTTACCAGGCTTGCACATAACTGCTAATAACTATCAGTCATGAGCAAAATGAACCACATTGGAAGCCGGAAGAGGTGAGTAGCAGTTGCCCATTATTTCTGGGGGGGGGCATGCTCACAGATGGATCCAAACTGGGATGTCCTGATGCTATGGTGGAGAGAGTACTTTTTAACTTTGGACCATCTCTAGGGAACAATCAATAGATTTTTTTAATATGAAGGCCTCGATTCACCAAGAGTTGAAAAAAAATTCTCATGGTGGTAAAAAATTCAATTAATGAGAAAAAAGATAGGAAAACAATGAAAGTCAAAAGCACTTTTTTACTCCTGAAAAAAGTATTGAGCTTTTTACCTGTTGTAAAAAGTGCCATTGACTTTCATTGTCTTTTGTCTTTTACTACCATGACAATTATTTTCAACTCTTAGTGAATCAAGGCCCATGTCTGTCAGTCAGAGGCTTCTTTCATCCACTGAAGACTGATAAGTCCATGACTAATCCTCTTCCCTGCACAGGCTTCCCTATAGAACAGGGGTACTCAACCACTTCTCATAAAGGTCCTTTTAAATACATTTGAGAGGTGAAGGTCCGGGCAGAGGGCTGTTGTGGTGGGTGGAAATCAGCACACTGGGGGAGAGGCTATAGATTCCCCAGGCAAAACTAAAAAAGGCTGCTTTATGTATACCTTGCAATGCCACTTCTCACCCCTGCAGTGCTTCGTATTGCAGTGCTAGGTGCCAGGGAGTTCTGAGCACGGCAACACAGAAGCAACATTGCAGAGCTGTCAGGGCAGGGGTCCGCATTCGGACCTTGGTCCGCCAGTTGAGTATCGCTCCTATAGAACAACCACTGCACCATGTACCTAAAAATGACAATGTCGCAACAAAATAAGTAACAAGCTAATCAATTGAGTCTAACACTGAAGGTGTAACATGTTGTAAAACTGCAATTTCCAAGCTGCCTCCTGCTTGATCATCACCGACAGGAAGTAAAGCTGTATCTTCCCATTTCAAGTTTCCACCTTTCTTAAAGCGGTCCTTCACTCTGAATAAGAGCCTATCTTATATGTTTCCCCCACCCTGTACATACAGATTGCTCACATTAAAAATCATCCTACCTGCATCTACTGCATGGTATAAGCCTTTAAACATCCAAGATGGCGGCTCATGGAAGCCGCCATCTTATCAGGCAGCCTGCAAACAGGAAGTGCCTCCTGACTGTGCTGCTCTGCATTCTGGGACTGCTGACCTTTACCTGACCCCAGCTCTGCTCTGTCTGAGCAAAGCACAGCTATAACCCGCCCCCCTGTACCTTATCCCACTCTCCTCTCCTCAGTAAGTGTGATGCTTCTGAGTCAAGATGGCGGCGCCTGTATCCTAAATGCCTGAACAGAGTTGCAGCCCAGTGGGGGAAAGAATAATAAGCTGGTGACTAAAAACGTAAAATATATTAATATTCTAAGTATGTCACACACCCCACTTCATTTACTCATTATTATTACACTTGGGTTAACTCACGGCTAGGTGGCGCAGTTGCAGAGATCTCCAAAAAAGCAGCAAGCCCCTCCCGGTCTATACATACCTGGTACCTCCCATCAATTCCCCAGTGTTGGTCTCTGCAAGATGGCGACAAGACAGAAGAAAGAAGTCTCCTGCTTGCAGGTAGCCGGGGTATCACCCCGCCCCCCCCCCCCCCCCCCCCCCCATGGTCTATTGCTGCCCGATCCTGTTTTGTGTGTTCCCCTGTTAACAGGCAGCCTCCCAGCCTTGGCTGTAGGTCGGGCAAAGGTAGCTGGCACCCTAGGTGCCCAGGAGATTAGCTCCTCCGCTCGACCCTTCATTGCGGGGCATAGCGGGATTCCCGGAGTGGTGATCCGGATGTGGATCTCTCCTTGTGCGCACATTGTCATTTCCCGCCGGCCGTTCGCAGGGCCTGATGCGCGATTGGCAGCACGTCAGGGAGGGGGCGGGGCCCCTGCGGCTCCCGCGGTTCTTGTTGCACACGGCCTTCTTCCTCCTCCTCTCCCTTGTGTTGCGCTGTGCGGCCGCCATTGTCAGTCATTTCCACTTGAGGTAGGTCTCCCCACTTCTTTGACTTCATTTGGGAGTTGTGTGTGTGGGGTTTGGTTGCGTGGGGCGGGAGTGTTGTTAGCCCCACGCTGTGATGATCCCCTTGGTCTCTTCCTCTCTCACTCCAGTTTTGGGAGTGATGGCAGGCTCTGGAGCCCGGGGTGTCTTTTGATTGTGCTTGCTTATATATTTATATATATATACATGGCTGTACATATGTTTGCTCACATATTTTCGCCTGTTGTTTTCTACATATGTTAGCATGTGCCTGGAATGATTGTTGTCTTTCTTTGTGTCTTCCAGATCCCGGGATCCCTTCCTGTTGGGCTCTCCCGGTCTTACATACCTGGCCTGTTGGGGGGAATAAAATTTGGGTTATAGAGATATATATATATATATATTTAGCTTTCCCCGTGGTCAGGGTAGTGAAAGTTCTTAGCTAGACCTTATTGAAGGGGGCACCCCGGGTTGCTTACTGCGTAAATCCCTAGGTTTGCGAATACCATAATTTCACCATATGGAGGCTGCCAGGGATTCCGGATCTGATCCTTCGGGACAATCTAGGCTGTGTGGGGGTTGTGGGACTCCGCTCCCGGGGGATGATGTCATTGTATGCATCCCATGTGCGCAGCGGAGCATTGAGCGCCAGTCCAGCACTCCGGTGCCTGGTACGTCATCGTCCACGACATCTCCCTCTCCTCCTCGCCTGTTCCGGACCCCGTGTGACGTGGTCACGGGTGGGGATTCGCAATCGGAGGTGTGCGCCCGGTTGGCCAACCTCGAGAAAATGTTTTCCACCATGTCCGCTCAGAAGGCTACGGCCAAGCGTAAACGCCTATCTCCGCCTCCGTCGGCCTCGGAGGAGGAAGTGATTGAGGACCTGGATTGGTCGGACCGTCCCCTCGAAGAGGGTGAGCTTGTGGAAGAATTGGATGATTCAGAGGGCCAGCAGGTGCTGGGTGCTGAGGGGGACCAGGTGGATGGTCCTGCCCCTGATACGCCTTCTATTTTGACCCAAATGTTTGAGGTTTTGGATTTGGATCCTCCCGAGGTTGCTCCTCGGCCTAAGGGCCAGCTCTTTGGGGGCTCCAAGCAGAGTCTGGAGTTCCCCAGTCAACAGCATTTCGAGGACGTTGTCTTTAAGCAGTGGGAGCATCCTACACGGCTCGTCGGGGTACCGCCTAGCTGGGATAAGAAATATCCTTTTCCGGCGGACTTGCTGAAACGTTGGTCTGTCCCTCCCGAGGTGGATGCTCCGGTTTTGGGGCTGTCTAATTCGGCGGCTGTTCATTTTCCTGACACTACTTATCTTAAGGATGGCGAGGATCGCCGGATTGATCAGCTGGCCCGCCATGGTTTCGTCTGTGCTGGTTCGGTTTTGAGGCCTGTTTGTGCTTCGGCTCTTTTGGCCTTGGCGGTTAGGTCCATGGTCAGGGATTTATGTGTGGATCTTGATCCCTCGGGTGATGAGTTTCTTGCGCTTAAGCGTTGTGACTCCTTCTTGTCATTTATCCTGGCCGCTCAGGATGATGCTATGTTGATGTGTGGCAGGGCTTCTGCCCTGTTGGTGGCTATTCGCTGATCCGTGCGGTTGAGACAGTGGACGGCTGACTTTAATTCTAAAAGATCTCTCACGGCTCTTCCTTTTCTGGGTTTGAGGCTTTTTGGTGAATAGCTGGATTCTGTGGCCAAGGGAGGTAGGCTGCCTCAGCGCAAGAAGTTTCGCCGTTCCTTTCGGGGGGGGGGCCCCCTTCAATCCGTCCTTTCGGGGAGCCAGAGCCGGCAGGAGTGCGGGCTTCTCGGCTTCCAGGGGTGCGGGTTGGAATAGGGGTAAAGGCCGTGGCCCAAGTCTGCTGCCAAGCCCGCTCAGCAATGATGGGGCGCCCTCACCCGTGCGGGTGGGGGGACGGTTGCGACTCTTCTCCCGGGTATGGGACCAGGAGGTCCCGGACAGGTGGATTCGGGAGGTGGTGTCGGCCGGTTACAAGTTGGAGTTCGAGTCCCGCCCTCCTCCAAGGTTTTTCTGGTCTCGGGTTCCTTTGGACACGGTGGCTGCGCAGGGGCTCCTGGCGGCGGTTCAGAATCTCGTGGATTTGGCGGTCATTTGCCCGGTCCCTCCTTCAGAGGTGGGGCGGGGATATTACTCCGATCTGTTCACCGTACTCAAGAAGGACGGGTCGTTCCGTCCGATTCTGGATTTGAAGTTTCTCAACAGGTTTATTCGTCCCCGGAAGTTTCGCATGGAGACCTTGCGGTCGGCGATCGGCTCGCTTCGGCAGGGGGACTTTATGACGTCCATATACATCAAGGACGCGTACCTTCACATTCCGATCTTTCCGGCTCATCAGCGGTTTCTTCGCTTTGTGGTGGAGGATCGGCACTTTCAGTTTGTGGCTCTTCCATTCGGTCTCACCTCGGCTCCGAGAGTGTTCACCAAGGTGTTGGCAGGGGTGATGGCCCTGCTCAGAGCTCAGGGGATTCGCATTGTTCCTTACCTGGACGATCTTCTCATCATGGCTCCTTCCTTCAGTCAGGCGGAAGGGGACACCAGCACGGTGGTGTCTATGTTAGAGAGGTTCGGCTGGGTGATCAATTACCCCAAGTCCTCTTTGGTCCCGGCCAGGGTGGTGACCTTTCTGGGGATGTCCTTGGACTCTTGCCAGCACAGAGTGTTTCTCCCTCAGGCCAAGGTTCTTTTGATTCAGGAATTGGCTCAGCTTCTTCTCTCCAATCCTCACCCGTCTATTCGGCTAGGGATGAGACTGGTGGGGTTGATGGTGGCCTCGTTCGAGGCAGTTCCCTTCGCACAGTTTCACACGAGGACGCTGCAGCTTCATCTTTTGGCGTCTTGGGACAGGCGCCCGCGGTCGTTGGATCGGTCCTTCCGGATGTCCCCTCGAGTTCGGCAGTCTCTTCGGTGGTGGTTGGTCCCGGTCAATCTTTTGAAGGGCAGGTCGTTTCTGACTCCGCTTTGGGAAACTGTCACCACGGATGCCAGCTTGTCAGGATGGGGAGGTTTCTGGAAGGATCTTCAGTTTCAGGGGCAGTGGGACCCTCAGGAGGCCCACTTGCCCATCAATGTTCTGGAGTTCAGAGCCATCAGATTGGTTCTGTCTCACTTGACGCATCATTTACGAGGTCTGCCGGTTCAGGTTCGATCGGTCATTCAGACGGCGGTTGCTTACATCAATCACCAAGGAGGGACTCGCAGTCTGGGTGCCCTCAGAGAAGTGTCTCTGATTCTGGTTTGGGCGGAGACGTATGTCCTTTGCATTTCGGCAGTGTACATTCCAGGAGTGGAGAACACGGAGGCGGACTTCCTGAGCCGGTGCTCGTCCCGCCGGGGGGAATGGTCTCTCCATCCCCATGTGTTTCGGTCCATGTGTCTTCGGTGGGGGACGCCGGAGGTGGATCTGTTTGCCTCTCGTCACAATCACAAGCTTCCGACATTCGTGTCGCTGTCTCGGGACCCTCTGGCTCTGGCGGCGGATGCCATGGCCTTGAGCTGGAAGGATCTGGGGTTCCTGTATCTGTTCCCTCCGATTCCCATGCCAGGCAGGGTGCTGCGAAAGCTAGTTCAGGAAGGAGTTCCCGCCATTCTCGTGGCCCCAAGGTGGCCAAGGCGGGTGTGGTTCGCAGACATCGTTCGTCTGGCAGTGGATCAGTTCGATCTGCCTCTTCGGCCAGATCTGCTCACTCAGGGTCAACTGTGTTACCCCAGTTTACCAACGCTGGCTTTAGCGGCTTGGCTGCTGAAACCTCCATCTTGAAGGAGGAGGGTCTTTCGGATTCGGTCATTCAGACTCTTGTTAGTGCTAGGAAGAGGTCTTCCCCTTCCATCTATTATAGGGTCTGGAGATCTTATATTGATTGGTGTGAGGCTAGATCTTTGCCATGCCGGGTTTTTTCTATTTCTCGGATTTTGGATTTCCTTCAGGGCTGGATTCTGGTCTCCAGCTGAGTACGTTGAAGGGGCAGGTGTCTGCCTTGTCTGTTTTTTTTTCCAGAGGTCTTTTGCTAGCCATTCTTTGGTCAAGACTTTCTTCCAGGGGGTTTCGCATCTGCGGCCTCCTAGGAAGCCTTTGCTCCCAGTTTGGGATTTGAATTTGGTGCTCTCTGCGTTACAGGCTCCTCCTTTTGAGCCTTTGCAGGATGTTGCTTTGTCCACTTTGACTCAGAAGGTTGTCTTTTTGGTGGCCATCACTTCGGTTCGGCGTGTTTCGGAGTTGGCAGCTTTGTCGATTCAGGCTCCCTACTTTGAGAAGCATCAGGACAAAGTGGTCTTTCGTTTCAAGTCAGATTTTCTTCCTAAGGTGGTATCTGCTTTTCATCTTAATCAGGACATTGTTCTTCCTTCTTTGTGTCCTAAGCCTAGGAATGATAAGGAGAGTGCGTTGCACTGTTTGGACGTGGTGCGTTGTGTTAGGTACTACTTGCGTGCTACGTCTTCCTTTCGTAAGACTGATGCCCTTTTCGTGGTGCCTTGTGGGCCTAGGAAGGGCTTGGCTCCGGCTAAGTCTTCTATTAGCAAATGGATTCGTCAGGCGATTGTTGGAGCCTATTCTGCCAAGGGGAAGGATCCCCCTTTTCGTGTTACTGCGCATTCTACTCGCGCGGTTGGTGCGTCCTGGGCTTTTCAGCACCAGGCTTCAGTTGAGCAAGTTTGTTGGGCTGCTACCTGGTCTTCGGTTCACACCTTTTCCAAGTTTCACAAGGTTGATGTACGGGCCTCGGCGGATGCTGTGTTTGGCCGTAAGGTTCTGCAGGCTGCTGTGGTTTGAGTTTTATCTGCGTTATTGCCTGGTTTGGATACCCGCCCTCTTTTGGACACTGCTGTTGGATGTCCCAAGTGTAATAATAATGAGTAAATGAAGTGGGGTGTGTGACATACTTAGAATAATACCATTTTGTGATTACTCACCTGTAAAATGGGTATTATAAGTATGTCACACACCCCACTTCACCCGCCCTCTTTTGGTATCCTGGTTCCTTATATGGTGAAGTTTTGTTATTTACAGTTGAGGGTTACATTTGTTTATTCCTGGTACCTTGTCTTACTGCTGTTTTAACACTGGGGAATTGATAGGAGGTACCAGGTATGTATAGACCGGGGAGGGGCTTGCTGCTTTTTTGGAGATCTCTGCAACTGCGCCACCTAGCGGTGAGTTAACCCAAGTGTAATAATAATGAGTAAATGAAGCGGGGTGTGTGACATACTTATAATACCCATTTTACAGGTGAGTAATCACAAAATGGTATTTTTAGATGCTGGGGAACCGTTTTTTTAAGAGTTTGGGCTTTTCATTAAATCACGCTGAAGGTCCGGTTTAACTTTTTTTGTTTTTAATGTCTTGGATGGAATTTGGATAAAGAGCACCTGTCGCTTAGAGGTAAACTGGGTCCTGTAGTATAGACTTTCCATTCTGCTAACAAAACTTCCCTCCCGCTCCTCTATGGCATGCAATATATTCCCCAAACACAGTGGTGTGAGCTGAGGCAAGGCCATGCCCGCATCCTGAGATGCTACATACCAAGAATAAGACATGTCGAGATTTGGAGGAGCACCATCATGTTTCATCTTTGGGACCCTGATAGTTGCCATAAAAGCTTAAAACGAAAAAAAAAACAGAGCACAACTTCTTTTACAGGTGCGTTGTGGGAAGCAGGAAGTGAGTCAAAAAATGCTATACTTACCCTACTACCGGCAGGGTGTGTCGGCCCCATTCTTGTGCCCTAAACTTTGATGCTGACATAGTGCTCCTCAAACTCAACAGAAGTGGATGGTCACATGGTGTGCCTGCTGCTTAGAGTAAATGGGGAGCCTGCTCCCTTATTGTGTCTTATTATGTGAAGCAGAGGTGCGCACAGGGAGTGCTTTGACAGCGCAAGCACAGGACTGTTTTAGCCAACCGAAGCTTGTGGGTGGTAAGGTGAGTAAAGCTTTTTTTTTTTTTTTTTATTTAATTTTAAAAGCCCTAGAAGTTTGAAAGAGTAAGTCAGAAACAAGGACCACCAAAATTTGGATTTTCACCACTGCCCTAGTTGCATATTATGCTACAGAAAGAACGTCTTATCCTGCACCATAGCAATGGTTTAATAAGTGATCACCATAATGTTTAATGCTCATCTCTATCTCCCCCCCCCTAGAGTATGACCCGGCCTTTCAGTGGTAAGCGTTTACCTGTCCTGGCCTGGGAAGACATCAAGCACGAGAAGCGTCTCTTTACCCTGCTCGCTGGCCTGAAATCATTCGGAATCGGCAGAATGGTGACCAAGAAGTCTTGGCTGGAGCAGTTTGATGAGCCCTGTTACTGGACCATCACTAAAGTTAAGGTGGACTACACAGCCGAGGTGAGGAGAGTTGGGAAGGTTGCTGCCTTCCAACTTTCACACTGGAATGCATGGACCCCCCCCCCTTGCTGCTGGGAAGACTGCAGACCTGGAAACATAAGATTACCTTCCTTGGTTAAAGTGCTACTGAAGGCAAAGCTAAGGCAAAGATTGTTACACCATGTCGTTGGGCTACAATTGGCGCTGTCATAAACTGTTTTTAAATTGAAGAAGAAATGGCAGAGATATTAAGGTTTACAGTTTCACCCCATGATGTCTCCTCTGAAAAAAGTGGCCGTGGCACTTGGATTTGTATTGCTGCATAATAATCAACTCTCTGTTGTGCTGACAGCAGTGTGATGAATCTGGAAATGGCGGGGGGACGAGGGACCAGCAATCCTGTCCCGCTCTGCTGAGCTGATTGAGGGGACTGGATGAAAAAGAGAATGTCATTGGCTGAACCTGTAAACCTCAATATCTCGGCCATTTCTGCTTCAATTTAAAAACAGAAAACCGCTTACGCCAAATGTAGCCCAACACAATAGTGTAACAATTACCTTTGCCTTCTGTAGCACTTTAAAGTGGCCCAAAATTACAAGTCTAATAAATCCTGTTCCAGAAGAAACCCTTTCTTTAGTTTGATTCTCGATTATCTATGGGATCCCACGGCAGCAATAGGCAATGTGCTGTAGCATCTCTGCTTGCTCGGCCCACCCTGCAGACCTGGCTGGTGCATGCAGAGCAGTTGCCGAGAGAATATAGAGTGCTCTGCTTGCTACTGCATTTGCATGGGTTTCACCATGTGAGCATCCCGATTTGGGACAAAGTCATCCTGCATGTCCAGTTGCCTTGACCTATTACTAAATACATATCTAGAATTACATGAATGAATGTGATCCTTCATAAGAAAAAAGACTAGTTGAACAAGTGCATTAAAAAGCAATTGTCACAAATTCATATTACATGGGGAGTCTCCTGATCATTTAGCTGTGTGAAATATAGTTTGCAAATAAAAGTTGTATTAAAGATAGATATATACACGAGTACTGGTAAATTGCTAATGTACAACACGTTCAAAAAGGATACAATGAGATTGCTCTGTGTGAGCAAAGGTCAAGCTGTCATCAGGAACGTTTAAAGTGGACCAACACCCAGGGGGGATCGGCCCGGGAATCTATAAGATTCCCAGACCGATCAGATCCCTCCCCGCGGGGCATCCGAAATCGGGATGTCCCGCGCGGAGGAACCCCCCAGGAGGCCCACAATCCTTACCTTACCGGCGATCCAACGGCGCATGCGTGAGACGCGCCCTCTAGCAGGGCGCGCTCCCGAGCCGGCCGTTTTGTGAATGGCCGGCGCAGGCGCGCTCCCTGTTAGAGGGAAGCAAGAGACGCAGCCAATGACAGCGCTCTGGTATGCGCGTCCAAGCGGCTTTGGACGCGCATACCAGAGCGGCTCTGAGCGCTGTTATTGGCCGGACGAGGTCACGTGGGAGCGGGGAGAGGTGAGTTTTTGCGGCGATCGGGGGGGTTTCACACAGCGGGGCACCCCCGATCGGGGTGCCCCACCTAAGTGGACCAACACCCAGGATAGTCAAAATCCTGGGTGTTGGTCCACTTTAAACACCTCATGCAAAGAAAGCATAATTAGCATGAGCACTAACATGTACTATATCTTCTGGCAGCTATAGCTATGAAGTGGGTAAACAAGAATTACCATGCGACTATGAGGTGCTTCTATCACGAACCTGATGAATGGTATATAAGATGCAGGCTGAATACAGTCAGTCAAGGAAAATAATAAGTGGCATACATAGGATACATGCTGCAATGTTATTCTGGTCAGTACATACACTCCATGCCCTGCATCATACCAGAATGATACCTTCCATATGTACACATAGTTAAATCATGACGTCAACAATATGATCATAATGTATAATACACGAATGAGTATATTACCAAGTGGCAGTACAAAAGAGCAATGATCGCGAAACCACGCGCCCACGTTCCGGAGCTCACGGCTCCTTTCTCAAGGCAAGCTCAAGGCAGGCGATCGCTTACCTTGAGAAAGGAGCCGTGAGCTCCGGAACGTGGGCGCGTGGTTTCGCTCTTTTGTACTGCCACTTGTATGCCACTTATTATTTTCCTTGACTGACTGTATTCAGCCTGCATCTTATATACCATTCATCAGGTTCGTGATAGAAGCACCTCATAGTCGCATGGTAATTCTTGTTTACCACTTCATAGCTATAGCTGCCAGAAGATATAGAAACATAGAAACATAGAAGGTTGATGGCAGAAGGAGACCATACGGTCCATCTAGTCTGCCCTTATGTGTATACTGTATGTTCTCTTTATCTTAGGATAGATGTGTGCTTATCCCAGGCAGGTTTAAATTCAGTGACTGTTGATTTTTCAACTACCTCTGCTGGAAGTTTGTTACAAGCATCTACTACTCTTTCTGTAATATAATATTTTCTAACATTGCTCCTGATCTTCCCCCCGACTAGCTTCAGGTTGTGCCCCCTTGTTCTATCATTAAGCTTCCTCTTAAAAACACTTCCCTCCTGAACCTTATTCAATCCTTTCACATATATAAAGGTCTCAATCATGTCCCCCCTCTCCCTTCTTTCCTCCAGACTGTACAAATTAAGTTCTTTAAGTCTCTCCTGATAAGTTTTAAGTTTAAGTCCTTCCACCATTTTCGTTGCCGGCCTTTGGACACGTTCTATTTGAATAATGTCTTTTTGCAGGTAAGGTCTCCAGAACTGCACACAGTATTCTAGCTGTGGCCTCACCAGGGCTCTATACAGCGGCATCACAACCTCCCTCTTCCTACTGGTGATGCCTCGAGCTATGCAGCCGAGCATCCTGCTTGCTTTTCCCACTGCCTGGCTACACTGTCCACTATAGTACATGTTAGTGCTCATGCTAATTATGCTTTCTTTGCATGAGGTGTTTAAACGTTCCTGATGACAGCCTGACCTTCGCTCACACAGAGCAATCTCATTGATAAACGTGTTGTACATTAGCAATTTACCAGTACTCGTGTATATATCTATCTTTAATACAACTTTTATTTGCAAACTAAACTTTGTGTATTGGTGTGCCTTTGATCCAAAAAACATATTGCTGAGTCTATTTGGTTGGGGGCAGGTGTGGCGATGCCCCCAGGATCTTATGAGCACCCCCACTAATTGTCTATATTTTTCTCACTTTGTATGGTGTGCCAACTACCAACCATTAACCTTGCTGTGTGAAATATAGAAAACAAATGCACTATTTTGGGGTAAAGACTTCTCAGCACCAGAGACACTTTCAGAGATTTCCGATTTTCAGTTGGAAAATTTGACTTTGACTTACTAAAGCAATTTTCATATGGAAACGTACATTTTTCTCCCGCATTTTCGACTGGATGAATTTAGTCAGCTTTGTTCAGTCACACAAAGTTACTTTAGTTTTTCACATGCGATTCAATTTTCCAACTAAAACAATTTTTTTTCTATGTTGTATCAAACCCTATATGTAGGGCTATGTATGCATTAATCAATCTTTGAATCCAATGCGTTAAGTACTTACCCTTTAATGTTCCTGGCTGTTTTGCCATCACACAGCACTCCCATTACTGCAGGCCACTGTGTGTATCACCAGGCAAACCATATTGGCCACTCATGGCAACTGTGGCAAGCATTGAGCCATATAAATATGGGCATCCCAAATTAGAATGCCCAGGGAGTGGGGACATAGTGACCCCAAGGGCAGCTGTGAGACGTGAAAGTGGAGGTCTGCTTTTAATGTACATTTATTCTATTAATTTACATACAGAATATTTAAACCGGACCTTCCGTGTGATTTAATGAAAAGCCCAAACTCTTAAAAAACGGTTCCCCAGCATCTAAAATTAATATATTTTAAGTTTTTAGTCACTAACTTATTATTCTTTCCCCCACTGGGCTGCAACTCTGTTCAGGAATTTAGGATACGGGCGCTGCCATTTTGACTCAGAAGCATCACACTTACTGAGGAGAGGAGAGTGGGATAAGGTACAGGGGGTGGGTTATAGCTGTGCTTTGCTCAGACAGAGCAGAGCTGGGGTTAGGTAAAGGTCAGCAGTCCCAGAGTCAGGAGACACTTCCTGTTTGCAGGCTGCCTGATAAAATGGCGGCTTCCATAAGCCGCCATCTTTGATGTTTAAAGGCTCATAACATGCAGTAGATGCAGGTAGGATGACTTTTAATGTGGCCAATCTGTATGTACAGGGTGTGGGAAACATATAAGATAGACTGACTCTTATTCAGAGTGAAGGTCCGCTTTAACTTAGAGCATTGTTGATTGTCTTTACAGAACTTGGATCATGGGCAAGCATGGGGTTATTTAACATTTCGAGGTGAGTACTATTAATAGTATAAATTATTCTGTCTTGTGATTTCTGGATTAATCTAGCACCAGCTGCAGGGACTCATTGTAAACTAAACCTAGGTTCAAAGCAACCAGTTGGGTTTAATTTCTTTACTTGTTTTATTTTCACAAAGAAGATAATAATAAGGGTTGCTCTAGATCCGTGTTCCTCAACCCTCTCCTCGAGGGCCACCAACAGGTCATGTTTTGTGGATCTTCACATAGCTGGCTCTATATCCATGTCTGAGCTCTATTTACTTCATCTGTATATCAATGTGGAGATCCACAAAGCCTGACCTGTTGATGGCTCTTGAGGAGAGGGTTGGGGAACACTGCTCTAGATGAAGCTTCAGCATTCACTATTTACTATTTCTGTACATTCTATAAATGGATTCCCTTACAGTGGACTTGCACCTAGATATCCCTGGGGATGATACCCAACTCCTAAAAAAAATACTTTCCTGGCATCAAGTACCAGACTTATTTTACATACCCCTCTGCACCATGAGCTGTGGTCACATGATCGTGCTCATCCTGCCAGCATACCTAACTGGTCCCCAGCTGATTGCATTGCTGGACAAGGGAGAAAATATCCCTGTTTTTGACATTTTCAGGAGCAATTCAGTAAACTGGATAAAAACACACAGAAGCTCAAGCAGTCTAAAAAGTTTGCATTTTTTTCAAACCTTTAAATGCCAAGCACGTGAAATGTACGTGGCTGCATGTCGTGCATTGACTGCCAGCTACATAAATTTCTTCTCTTTCCCCGGGGGGGCCTTTGATCCTCGGTCTGGGGTCCTTAGTAGAGCAGAGAGCCCCTATTCCCTGGCGCACGCGATGGCTTCTGACAGCTCCCTCCCTGCCACTGGGAGGGGCCTGTTATACCAGCGAGTGAGATGACGTTGCGTGCTTGCCACTATAAAAGGCCCCTCCCTGCAGCAGGAGTGAGAGCCAGAGTAGTTGGCGAAAGCCAGGTGCGGGGCAGGGGTCCCCGATCCTCTGCTCCTCTCCTGGGTTTTGCTGATCACCTCCGGCAGCCCGTGCAGCGATGGACAGTGCGTGAGACAGCAGTTATAGGCAATGGAAGGAGGTAGATGGTAAGGTAAATAAATTAATAAATAATGAAGGAATTTTACAATTGTGTGTTTTATTACATGTAACCCTTTGTGAACTGGTAAGATGTCCTTGAGACCCATATACCAGTTCTCAGGACAGGAAGCGCTGGCAAGTTGCCTCCAGGCAAGTGAGTGACTTGCCATAACTCCCTGCTCTATTACCTGCATCCCCCAAAGACCAGGGGGGTGCAGAAGAGCCTGGTGCCCACGTGGACTATGCGGGCTGGTAGCTTCAGGGTCACTCGAGGCAAACTATGTCTGGATGCGCCTGGGGCAGGCTAGTGGCCCTCCCTGCAGTCCAAAAGGCTGCGGCAGCTTTTGTGCCACTTTAAGGAGGAACAACCGCCAGTTTGGCCGGCCCTGGAATCTAAAAGACTCAGGGCATTCCCATCCCCAGCCTATATGAATAGGGGATGCTGCCTCTCCTGTTTTTCTATGCCAGTGTTCTGTTCCAAACAGAGCTGTATTACGTGCTTTAACATGCATGGCATACATCGCTGATTGGATGAGAGCCTGTATATGTGGAAAGGTATGTATCTAGGGCAATCTGGGGGATTTCACACAGTGGGCTATCCCAAATCGGACAGTGGGCTATCCCAAATGACAAGAAATAAAACCAGAGTATCAAGGATGGCTATCAGTCAGGCGGACCCCCTCCATCGTGCCCGTTTAACGGGGGTTCTGGGTGTCATTCAGTCTTTCAAAACAGCCTACGAGATACACGAGAAATACACGAGGCAGAAAAACACAATTATTTGACTATCTCACGGAGATGCATCTGGTGCTCCTCCCTTTGACGTTTTTATTTATAGTAAAATAGAAAACTTACATACGCCATCTAAAGGGGCATATCATCATATTAGAAAAAAACAGAATATCTAGCTCAGTAATTGGTCTGTTCTACCTAACGAGCACATTGGAAGGTTAGCTACGCCTGAAGGGAGGCCACTCAAAGGCGTTGTCCAGCTTCCCGATGCCATCTTTATCACAGTAATACATTAGTAGCAGCATATTCTATTATCTTCATAATCCTAAGCATTATTGTCAAGCAAAACAGAAATAGCGCAGAGTGAAGTGGCTGCCTGAGGGTTTATTTCACCTTTTATTAGCCTCTTAACGTACAATGCAGAGAGAAAGCTAAAATAGATTGGACAAATAGAGGGAGGGGATGTTCACCTTCATATGTTCTATTTTATCATTTATGAGCTCCATCCATCACAAGAGATAGAGAAAATCCTGGGTTTTGGTCCACTTTTATTTATGCTCCTTCTCCATTGTTACTGTGAACAGAAATGTTCAGAAGCTATTTTTATTTTTGATTTTGTCTGAGCTTCCAGTTTTAAGTGTTGCACATCTTGTTCTTTCCTTCAGGTAAGACAGAGCCAGAGGAGCAGGAGATTGGCAAGGTTATGTATCATGACTGGCGCCTCATCCCGCGCCATGAGGAAGAGGACTTAAAAAAATTCATACCTGTACCCGAGCCTGAACCCGTCCGATTTGTGCCGTACCCACCACTCCTCAGAGCGGTTCTTCTCAGCCAGTTGCAGAAAGAGGGCAAACCTTTAACAGAACCTATGCTGGACATTGGAGCATTGCGTCCAATCATTAATGAGTCTGCTGTGAAGAAGAGAGTCCGTGTGGGGACCCCTGTGTGACGGCGACCTCTGCTGGTGTCTAGAAACATTGCTTTATGCATGTGACATACAGTACATGCCATAGGGTTTATGGTCTTATAGCGAATACTTTCCAGGGATACTAGAACTGACCGAGAGGACCACAACCTGATGTAGGAGGAAACCTCCACTGTTGTCAGGTGTCCAGTTATATGGGACTATCCTGAGCTGTAATAAACGTTTATTATAAAATCACAAACTGTAATGTGTACCTGAAATATATTTGTAAAATTGTAATGGTTAGCATGCTGCTTACTTAGGACCACCTAGAAAAATGTGAAAGAATAGTTTTTTTCTCTGTAGTTTATTTTTATTTGCTTCTACATATAGACCTTTAAACCGGACCTTCAGCATGATTTAATAAAAAGCCCAAACCCTTAAAGTATTCCAGCAGCTGTGCTTTGCACAGACAGAGCAGAGTTGGGGTCAGGGAAAGGACACTAATCCCAGAATGCAGAGAGATACAGTCAGAAGACACTTCCTGTTTGCTGGCTGCCTGATGCTCCATGAGCCGCCATCTTGGATGTTTAAAGGCTCATAACATGCAGTAGATGCAGGTAGAAAGATTTTTAATGTGAGCAATCTGGTACCTTACCGTTTGGATGTTTTCTGCCCTCAATGCTGCTTGGTATTCCTGTTATAGTGGTTTTAATTTTCGTTTTCCCCAGGTATGCCATTTGTATGCATTGGTTTTTGATAGGACGCCATTGCTCTAAACTAGCAGTTTAAATTGCTACTGCAGACCAAGGTAATTGTTACACCATTGCGCAGAGCACTCTGTATTGTCTCGGCATCCCTGCTCCAACTGCTCTGCATGTACCAGCCAGGTCTGCAGGGTGGGCCGAGCGAGCAGAGATGCTACAGCACATTGCCTATTGCTGCCGTGGGACCCCAGAAATAATCGAGAATCAAACTAAAGGAAGGGTTTCTTCTGGACCAGGATTTTTTTAGACTTCGATATTTGGGCCACTTTAGAAGTACTACAGCAGGCAAAGGTAATCGTTACACCATTGTGTTGGGCTACATTTAGCACAGTCCTAAACTGTTTTCTGTTTTTAAATTGAAGCAGAAATGGCCGAGATATTTCGCTTCTGAAAAAGTGGCCGTGGCCCTAGGATCTGTGATTCTGCGTAATGGGCGGGGAACTTTCATAAGACCCTGGCTGTGCTTCTCGCCCTGTTGCTAGGCGACCAGCAATCTCGGACATTGAATATAGGTGAGAAGAATTCCCACCAAAGAAGCCGCGCTGGATTATAATCCACACAAATGAATATACAATTAAAAAAAACTATTAAAATTCCGACATTAGCTGCCCAGCGCAGGGAATCAGTGAAACTATGTCAGTCCAGTTACAGCGACATACAATAAAAAGTCTATGCTAAAATACATAGATCGATTCCGCTGGGTTGAAATGGTTCGTTTGCACTATCCTTAAAACTCATGCATGAATTACACCACCAGTGCTCTTGAAATCTTCTGTGTTGCACCAATCGCCAAAGAACAAGATTGCACGTACCAGACAATTTCTTTGAACTCCCTTATCAATTTAGTTCCTCATTAGAACTTCAATTAACTATTTCCCACTTGTTTGCTCTCAGAGTAATCATTAGAATTCGTGAATTTTAAGTTTTAAGGATAGTGCAAATTAACTATTTCAACCCCATGGAATCGATCTCTGTATTTTAGCATAGCAATCTCGGACACACTCCCAAAAGCCCATGCGCACACCCCCAATGTTCCAGAGGGAGAGAGAGGAGGAGGTGGCCTGCTTTCTTCCGGCATCAGCTGGGGGGGAGAGGAGGAAGTGGGCCTCCGTGCTGCTCTCTGTCGGCATTGGCTGGGGGAGAGAGGAGGATGGTGGGTCAGCAAGTGTCCTTTCCTCCCCCCCTCACGCAACAGAGGGAGGAACAGGCCATGAACAGTGTATCTCTCCCCGCTTCTGGTCAGCAGGCAGGGTAGCTGTGTGTCCCTGCTGAGTGGGGATGTCGGCGTCCGCCGGGTGCACGATTATTCCCCCCCCCCTCCCCGCTGCACAAGAGGCCTGAACCCCAGCCCCAATATCTATTTACTTCCACCACACCTTGTGCTGGTCGCCAGGTGACCAGCAGGTTTTGGCTTGTGGGCATACACTCAAACATTGGCTGTCGGCAGTCACTTGAGAGGTAAGTCCCGGGAACGGGTGTGCGGCGGAGACATCCAACAAGCTGATGCCTCCCCCTGCATAATGAGAAGACCAAGCAGAAAACTACCATCTGAAAAATCTTGCATCCAAAAACAGCCTCCAGAGATGCGCTGGAGATCAGGTGGACGACTTTGCCGACTACAAAGGCTTGGTGCAGGAAAAAAAGTGTAAGGGTCTGAGAGTCCTCATTGTAAAAATACCATTTTGTGAATACTCACCTGTAAAATGGGTATTGAAAGTATGTCACACACCTCGCTTCAAGAAATTCATAACGTGTGGGTAATACTGACCTGTAGAGGGCGATATGCAGAGATGCCAGGAAAAAGAGAGCCCCTCCCGGTCCATAAATACCTGGGACCTCCCACTCATTACCCAGTATAAGAACAGCAGTAAGGTAAGGGACCAGGAAGAGCCCAACACAAAGCATAACAACGCAAAGTTCACCATATAAAGGATCCAGAATACAAAAGGGCAGGGTGAAGCGGGGTGTGTGACATACTTACAATACCCATTTTACAGGTGAGTATTCACAAAATGGTATTATTCTAAGTATGTCACACACCCCGCTTCAAGAAATTCATAACGTGTGGGACATCCAACAGCAGTGTCCATAAAGGGCGGGGATCCAAAACAAGGCAATAAGGCACAACTTAAACCACTGCAGCTTGCAGAACTTTGCGGCCAAACACAGCATCCGCTGAGGCCCGAACATCAACCTTGTAAAACTTGGAAAAAGTGTGAACAGAAGACCAAGTAGCAGCCTTACAAACTTGCTCAACAGAGGCCTGGTGCTGAAAAGCCCAGGATGCCCCAACCGCACGAGTAGAATGAGCAGTAACACGAAAAGGGAGTACCTTCCCTTTGGCAGAATAGGCCCCAACTATGGTCTGACTGATCCATTTACTAATGGAAGACTTGGCAGGCGCCAAGCCTTTTCGGGGCCCGGAGGGCACCACAAAAAAGGCATCCGTCTTACGAAAGGAAGACGTTACCTCCATATACTACTTCACAACACGAACCACATCCAAAGAATGCAGGGCCCTCTCCTTGTCATTGCTGGGATTAGGACACAGAGAGGGCAGAACAATGTCTTGGTTTAGGTGAAAGGCAGAAACAACCGTAGGAAGGAAATCGGACTTGAAACGAAAAACCACCTTGTCCTGATGCCCCTCAAAGTACGGGGCTTGAATGGACAAAGCCGCCAACTCAGAGACACGCCTAACCGAAGTGATGGCTACCAAAAAGACCACCTTCTGCGCAAGTGAAGACAAGACAATATCATTCAACGGCTCAAAAGGAGAATCCTGAAGAGCAGAAAGAACCAAATTCAAATCCCAAACAGGGAACAAAGGTTTTCTAGGAGGCCGCACGTGCGTGACTCCCTGGAAAAAAGTTTTAACCAAAGGATGTAGGGCAAATGACCTTTGAAAGAACACCGCCAGGGCAGAAACCTGCCCCTTCAGAGTACTAAGCTGGAGCCCCAGGTCCAGACCATGTTGAAGAAACTCCAGGATTCTGGAGATGGAAAATTCCCTACAAGGCAACGCCCTGATCTCACACCAATCAATATAAGACCTCCAAGTCCTATAGTAGATATTAGAGGAAGACCGCTTCCTAGCACTAATGAGAGTTCGAATCACAGCATCGGAAAGACCTTCCTCCTTCAAGATGGAGGTTTCAGCAGCCACGCCGTCAAAGCCAGCGTTGGTAAATTGGGATAACGTCGTTGACCCTGGGTGAGCAGATCCGGCAGCAGGGGCAGAACGAACTGATCCTCTGCTAACCTTACCACATCTGCGAACCAAACCTGTCTTGGCCACCTTGGAGCCACCAGAATTGCTGACGCACCCTCCAGGGCCAGCTTGCGCACCACTCTGGCCACCAAGGGAAACGGAGGGAACAGATACAGAAACCCCAGATCCCTCCAGTTCAGAGACATGGCATCCACTGCCAGAGCCAGTGGATCCCGTGAGAGAGACACAAATGTCGGAAGTTTGTGATTGTGACGAGAGGCAAAGAGATCCACCACCGGGGACCCCCACCTGAGACAAATCAAGCGAAACACTTTGGGGCTGAGAGACCATTCCCCCCAGCGAGCTGAGAACCTGCTCAGAGAGTCCGCCTCCGTGTTCTCCGCTCCCGGAATGTAAACTGCTGAAATGCACGGGACGTGGGTCTCCGCCCAGGCCAGAATCAAAGACACTTCCTTGAGGGCACTCCTGCTGCGAGTCCCTCTCTGGTGATTGATGTAGGCGACCGCCATCCGATTGTCCGACCGGACTTGAACCGGCAATCCTTGCAACTGATGAGTCAAGCGAAACAGAACCATCCTGATGGCCCTCAATTCCAGAACATTGATGGACTCGTGAGCCTCCTGAGGCCCCCACAGTCCCTGAAACTGACGATCCTTCCAAACCCCCCCCCATCCTGATAGACTGGCATCCGTGGTGACCGTCTCCCAACAAGGGGCCAGAAAGGATCTGCCCCTCGACAGATTGATTGGATCCAGCCACCACTGAAGGGAGCACCGAACTCGGGGGGTCATCAGGAAGGACTGATCCAACGACAGTGGCGACCCGTCCCAGGCTGCCAACAGATGGAGCTGGAGTGTCCTTGTGTGGAACTGAGCAAAGTGAACCGCTTCGAAGGAGGCTACCATCAATCCCACCAGCCTCATCCCCAGTCTGATGGCCGGACGAGGGATAGACAGGAGTCGAACCAACTCCTGAATCAAGAGAACCTTGGACTGAGGAAGAAACACCCTGGCCTGGGAAGTATCCAGGGACATTCCCAGAAAAGACACTAACCTGGACGGAGAAAGGGAGGACTTGGGGTAGTTGATCACCCACCCGAATCTCTCCAGAGTGGACACCACAGTTCTGGTGTCCAATACCGCTTGGCTGAAGGAAGATGCCATAATGAGAAGGTCGTCCAGATAAGGGACAATGCGAATACCCTGGACTCTGAGGAGAGCCATCACCCCACCCTTGGAGCCGAGGTAAGACCGAAAGGAAGTGCCACAAACTGAAAATGCCGATCCTCCACCACGAACCCGAGAAATCTCTGGTGCGCTGGAAATATCAGCACATGCAGATAGGCGTCCTTGATGTCTACGGACATCAAAAAGTCCCCCTGCCGAAGACAATGGATAGCTAAACGCAACGTTTCCAATGCGAAATTTCCGCGGACGGACGAACCTGTTGAGTATCTTTAGATCCAGAATGGGTGGAACCGAGCCGTCCTTCTTGGGCACCGTGAACAGATTGGAATAAAAGCCCCGACCCCTGTCTGAGGGGGGCACTGGGCAAATAACTGCCATATCCAACAGACTCTTTACTGCTGCCTGGAGCTCCTGCGTGGCCAGAAGGTCCGAAGGCACCCGAGACCTGAGGAATCTGGGAGGGGGCCGGAACTCGAACTCCAGCTTGTAGCCGGAAGTCACCACTTCCCGGATCCATCTGTCCAAGACCTCCCGATCCCAGACCTGGGAGAAGTGTTGCAGCCGTCCCCCCACCCACATGGGTGAGGGCGCCCCCTCATTGCTGAGCTGGCTTGGCAGCGGGTTTGGGCTTAGAGCCCCAGCTGTATCCTGGGCGGGCACGTCCTCTGCCCCTGTTCCAGGAATCTCCTCTGGCTGCGGGGAAAACAATTCCTCTGCCAGCTCTAGCCCCACGAAAGGAAGGAGCAAAGGAACCCGCCCCCCGAAAGGGACGACGCTGTTTTTTGCGTTGAGGTAACTTACCACCCTTGGCAACTGAATCCAACTTCTCACCAAAGAGCCGTAATCCCACAAAGGGAAGAGCGGTCAGCGACTTTTTAGACACAAAATCAGCCTCCCACTGGCGCAACCAAACCGAACGCCGAATAGTCACCAATAGAGCCGACATTCTGCTACACATCATCAGTGTGTCATCCAAGGCGGCTAGTACAAATGACAAAAACAATTCACACCTTTTAAGGCCAAGGAACTCGTCACTATCCAGATCTAACCCGGAAGAAGTCAACAGGTCCCTGACCACCGGCCTGGTAGCCACCACCAGCAGCGCTGAAGCACAAACCGGCCTCATGGTTGACCCAACACTGGCAAAACCATGACAAGCCATTTGGTCAATGCGTTTATCCTCACCATCTTTAAGCGTGGAGCAATCAGGAGAATTTAAAACAGTAGTGTTGGATAAACCCAGAATCTGTGCATCCACCTCGGGAGGGGACGCCCAACGCTTAACCGTATCCAAGGGAAAGGGATATTTTTTGTCCCAACCCTGAGGGACACCTGGGAGCCGGGCAGGCCTCTCCCATTCCTTAGCAATAATCCCATCAAAATGCTTTTGGTTAGGAAATTCCAAGCGCGGCCTGGATTCTTCGAAAAATTCCCCCTTTTGCTGTGGAACCACCTCAGGAGGAGAAATAGCCAAAACCTCAAACATCTGAGCCAGAACATTAGGAGTATCCGAAGACCTCCCCAAGCCCCGCTCGGTATCAGCACTCACAAACTGCTGATCGTCTGAATTATCTGATTCTTCATATACCTTCCCTTCCTCAAGTTGGGAGTAATCAGACCAGTCCAGATTATCAAGATCATCCAAGTCGGCCGCCGGTGAAGACAGCGACAAGTGCTTTCTCTTAGCCGGAGCCTTTCTGGTGACCGTGCTGGAGAATAATTTTTCAAGATTGGCCAATCGGGCACACATCTCCGATTGCAACTGCCCGCCCATGACAACGTCAGACTGGGCACGGATCAAACTGGGAGGGGGGGAGGAGAGACCGGCGGCGCTGAACCAGACGCCTGGGGTCCGGACTGCCACGTAATAGTCTGCTGTGCGCATGGTATACACAGATATACATCATCGCCAGTAAGGGATGCCCCACACCCCATACACTTCCGGGATTGCCCCGAGGGGAGCCCGAGCCCAGTATCCGGGGATGCCTCCATAAGGTGAACTTATAGTTGGTTGCAATGACGGAGGGAATTACGCATATAAGCAACCCGGGATGCCCCTTTAATGTCCCAAGTGGGAGGATTTTCAATAAGCCAATTAAGAACCCAGGGACCCTAGGACCGGGAGAAACCCCCTAACATCACTGTAGGTTATATCTGAAAGACATAATAAAAAAGGCTAATAAGAAAAGCGGAGTATAAAATATATATATATATATATATGACATAAAAATATATAATTATAGGTGATGGGACAGAAGGGGGCCCACCGGGCCACTCACTGTGGTCCTGAAGACAGCTTCCTCTCTCCGTGAGGTAAAGAGCAGCTCTGAGGAGAGAAGGGGGGCGTGGCCAGCTCCTTCTGAGGAAACAGGAACAGAGAAAAGCACCTCAGCGGTGCCTGTGACACAGGGGCGGGCCGCAGCGCTGGAAAGCCCGGCCGCGCCCCCAAGAGTGAAAGCGTGAGGGGAGAAGCTCCCCTCCGCCATGACAATGCAAAAAGGCCGGCACCATGTGCGGCCGCGGCGCCGGTCTCAGAAGAGACAGAAGGAGGGGAGCGGCCGTGGCTTTGACCCTGACGCCCGGCCCCGCCCCTTTTACCTTAGGGAGAAAGCCTGCATAAAAATGGCGGCCACAGCGCCGTTTTGACAGAGAAATACACGCTGTTATGAAGTAATAAATAAGTTAAAAACTATTGGGAGGATAATTTAATAAATTTATACATTAAAACATTATTAAGAATTAATGATTACAATATTTGGACCTAACACCGAATAAGGGGCCCTGCTCCTACCCTCCGCTATCCCGCTAGAGAGAGGGGCATTACCCAAAGGGGGGGACCACCCAAAGTGTAAGGCCAAGGGACGGGGCATCCCAAACCGGGGTCACCGTCCCGGATGACCGCCTACCCTCTTATATAGGGTCTCACGGGAGAGCATTTGCGCTTAAGCACCAAGGGTGCTTTTCTACCCTCACCCGGACCGTCAGCCTAGGCTGGGAGGCATGAGGTAATAGAAAAAAAAGATCCAGGCGGAAATAGATAACTAAAGGGCCGGGAGTCATCCCGGCTACCTGAAATCCCCCTGTGCAAGGAGGAGACCACATCTTCTGACTTGCTCGCCGACTGCAGAGATGAAGACTGGGTAATGAGTGGGAGGTCCCAGGTATTTATGGACCGGGAGGGGCTCTCTTTTTTCCTGGCATCTCTGCATATCGCCCTCTACAGGTCAGTATTACCCACAGGTTATGAATTTCTTGAAGCGGGGTGTGTGACATACTTAGAATAACAGCAGTGATCCTTTCTCACCCAAAGTCTTTCTTTCATGGTGCAATTTGGCCCTGGCATCCCTGCTGTGTGCCCTTGCCATGCCGGACATACTCTGCTGCCCTATCAGCCCATGGTGGTCACAAGAGTGCAGGGTGTGGTAAGCATGCACAACAGGGATGCCAGGTGTCAAAGATGGGGCAAATATATTTTAATTCCTGATGCTGCTTATCCTAAAACTTATTCTAACCAAATGTCTCCTTCATGTGCCAGCATAGGTGACAGTTCAAGCCTCCCACCTCAAGGGGCCCAGCTCCAAAAGACCATCTTTGTTGCTTTGATTCTTCTAGCGGCCTGAGCTGCAGCCACATGGTCTGGTCAACAAATTACCCCATGCAGAGAGTGCTTTTTCTTCAAATGCCCTGCCCCCAGACAGCAGGACCAACACAAAACTGGCAATAACGGGGCTGTCCCATCACCAAGCCAGGAACAAAACTGGAACCGCCCCCGGAAAGCCGCATCTGTGCACCATATCCATACCTAACGTGCAAGCCGAGAAAATGGAGAACTTGGGTTCTGACCTAAGAACTCCATCTTTAGACTGTCTAGGTGCCCTACGATTATCCCATTAAATTGACACCAGAAACTGGTGGTACCAAAATATTGTTTGAAGTTCGTAAGTTGGCCAAGTAGAGGAGCTAGATACTCCATCCACAGGGGTGTTAGGAGTGTCCAGCTGGGGGTTAAACACCAGATCCCAATCTAGGGCAAGCTGTTCCTTTTTCCTGGGGGTTACCAGCACATGTAAGGAGTGGTTCCAGGGTCCAGCAGGCTGCATGTGTAATATTTTTACAACAGTCATATGGCTGTAGGAACTGTCTAGTGCGCCTATGGCATTAAAATATATATTTAACGTGAGCTGTCTATTTACCTTAACTGAAAATCAGTCTCCATGCCCTGGCTGGATGTTTTACAGGGCTGGTGAAACGGGCCAGGGTTAGGAAAGCGTGTTGGGTGATCCTATAGGGTGTGCCCTCTGCAGGCTCACATGATTCGCAGTTCCTCACACCAGACAAGGGCTGAACATGGATTGTAGGATCCTGGATTGATGTATCTGGCAAATTGTGCGGTCACACACTTGGGCATCCCAAACCGAGATGCAATGGGGGGATTATGGTTTTGGTACTCATCAATCCCCCCCACCCTAGGGCATCCTAATTTGGGATGTCCCTCTAGGTAAGCATTAAAGAGAAACATTAAAGTGGACCAACACCCTCCCAAGATCGGCCCGGGAATCTATAAGGGATCCATCTTCTAGGTCCCTTGGTTTCCGGGTGACTTCTTGTCATCCCATAAGGTACTGCGCTCGGCCCCCAATCTCGCGCCTGCGCAGTGCCCATGGATAGGATGCAATGGGGCCGCTTGAAATCCCGCAAAAGACTTTGCTGAGCTGTGAGATCACCGTGGGACATTGACGAGCAGCGCTAAGGCCATGCTTGTCATACGCGGACAGCAGGCTGAGTATCGGACTCTGAAGCAGCTGGATTTTGCCACAGCAGGCAGCGGCGACATCAAAAGGTAAGTAGGGTCTGATGGGGGGGGAATTGTCCTCTTTTTATTTTTGCTCCAATGTTCCTCTTTAGACACCCTGTTCCTGGGTTGGGGGGCAAACACATTCTGAGTACACAGCAGGCATTGCGTATACCATACTTGTCCCTCTTTTGAGTCTGTGTCCCTCATTTGAAGTGTAACATGCAGATCTGCATCAATAAATGATTCATTTGTCCATGTAAAGTGTTTATATTGTTTTAACTATTACAACCTATCTCCTATCCATCCCTCAATGAGGGGGTGTGGCTTAATTTAACAAATGTCCCTCTTTCCCCAGTGAGTACATAGATTAAATACAGACTCCTGGTGGAGTGAAATAACAATATTGCAGTATATAACTGGCTTAAATTGTCCCCTGCCCAGCTACCTTCAATTTTACATTCTAAACCTTTCAGAGAGATCGATATATTTCATATCCACCATTTTTTCACGGTGGGAAAGAGGGACATTTGTTAAATTAGGCCACATCCCCTCATTGAGGGATGGATAGGTTATAACATTTAAAACAATATAAACACTTTAAATAGGCAAATGAATCATTTATTGATGCACTTCTGCATGTTAAACCTCAACGAGGAGCAAAGGAGAACAACGAGGGACAGGGGAACATGAACTTAAAAGAGGGACAGTCCCTCCAAATCAGGGACACTTGGGAGCTACGTACATTTTATTCAGCACCTGCAGCTACAGCTGGAAGGATCCCAGTTCCCAGGCGCATGCGCAGAGTCACCGCTACCAGCACGTGTTCCTCCTATTGGCTGGGGGCGGTGTTTGCACATTTGCGTTTCACAATGTCGTGCGCGCTCCCGGTGTAGCCTGCCTGGATGACGTGCGCGCTCTCGCCAAGTCCTCGCAGCTCTCGCCATGATCTGTTTGATGCTCACACTTTTCGCGCACATTTTCCCCACGGGTGAGTCCGGGCTGTGGGGTGTTTGGAGCGAATAGTGGCGGGTTTCTGTAGGAGGAATTGCGTGTTGCGCTGCCGCCTCCCCCCGGTTGGGCTGGTGGGCTCGCCTGCCTTCCATTCATTTTAGGGGGACAATAAGGAAAGTCCATTGGAGGGAGGGGGCAGTAGTCTGCAGGGGGCTACACTGGCATCTCCTATGGTTTGGGGGCTGGTTGTGATTTTAAGGGACAGACCAGGCTAAAAGGAAAGGAAAGGAATAGGTAATACTCTCCCTGCCTCCCCTACAGGTGCTGCGCCTAGGTCTGTCTGTTTAAAAACGTATTGTGTCCTGAGATTGAGTCCCACATCATGCATGCACTTTGGGACTCTATGGGCAATCATTTATCTACACTCAAGGGTGACATGAGAAATGTTGCCCTGCCACTTGCAGCCATTGGTGCACACCCACTCCATCATCTTTGGGCCTTAATTATGAAGGTATAGCGCCAGGTAAATGCCTGTACGCCGGCCACGGCACGTAATGACACATTTATGAAGGCGATTCTGGTGAGCGACTATTACAGCATCACGTAGCGACCGATTCATCATCACAGACGGCTCAGCGGATTCCATCGGCGCTCTGGCCTTCATAGCGCCTGGTATTGCCTGTCGCTCTCCTATACATTTCAATAGAAGTTCCTTTTCTTTTGGGGGGTTCAGGGTTTTCTTTTAATATTTTTTTTTGTTTTGTATCAAATCATTGTGTGAACTCTCCTGGCCTATTTAAATACTTTTCTTGATTGTTTATTTTTTTATGCAGAATTGTCATTACAGGTCTGGTATTAAAGTGGACCAACACCCAGGGGTGATCGGCCCGGGAATTTATAAGATTCCCGGGCTGATCACCTCCCTCACCACGGGACACCCGAGATCGGGATGTCCCGCGGTGAGGGACCCCCCCCCAAAGGCCCCAAAAAACTGACCTGATCGGTGGCAGCAGCGGCCGCCGCCACCGCCTCCCGCGCGCCCCCGCGCTGGCCGTTCTTGAATGGCCTGCACGGGCGCGCGCACTGTCAAAGGGGCCCGCGGGAGGCGGTCTTGTCTGCGCTTGTCCGTGGCTACGTGGGAGCGTGGTGAGGTGAGTTTTGGGGGATTTGTGGGGGGTTTTACATAGCGGGGCACCCCTAATCGGGGTGCCCCCCTGAAGTGGACCAAAACCCAGGATAGTCAAAATCCTGGGTGTTGGTCCACTTTAAAGTGCTAATGTCACAATGTTACAACAATGTAATTCCATATATTTTCGCTTTGTTACTGGTGGATATGTGCTTCTGGCGCTCTGGGCTACAGCGACAGCACCGGCTGTTTTTTTTTTTTTTTTTTTTTTTATGAATATGGTTTGAGTCGCTCACACTGACCAGTCACTACCGTTCGCTCCCATATAGCTCTGTACTGGAGTTAGAGCGACTCACACATCAAATTCATCAATGCTGGCAATGTTACTACAGCGACTGAGGCACTCTGTAGTAGCAACTCACAGCCGATCAGAGCGACCACTAGCAGACGCTCATCTGAATCAGCCTGTCAGTGTGACCCTACATAGGAGCACTTACTCCCCTCAGTTTGTCTGTTCTTCCTAATTCTAGCCGTTTTGCATTGTTAAAGTAGACCAAAACCCACACCGATCGGCCTGGGAATGTCGATAGATTTCCTCCCCTGGAGCATCCAAAATTGTGATTCCCTGCTGTGTGAAACCCCCCAGGTCGCCCCTTACACTTACCTTGTATCCCGGTCCAACGACGCATG
Source organism: Gastrophryne carolinensis (assembly GCA_027917425.1). Taxonomy (NCBI): domain Eukaryota; kingdom Metazoa; phylum Chordata; class Amphibia; order Anura; family Microhylidae; genus Gastrophryne; species Gastrophryne carolinensis. Next base: position 52,172,557 of record CM051240.1, read on the forward strand.
CGCGAGCCATGGCCGCATCCCCGTTATCCCTCTATCAGGATGCATGCCCGCTCCAGGCATTTGCGCAGGCATGCTCCCTGTTGAAGGGAAGCGGAGGATTGGGCCTCAGACGAAGGCTTAGACGACGTGACATCAGCGGCTCCAAGTGCACTCATTGGGTGAGCAGCCGTGCATGCGCCGTAGGACTGGGAAGAGGTGAGTTGCGTTCGGCGATCTGGGGAGTTTCACTCAGTGAGGCATCCAGATCGGGGTGCCCTGGGGGAAAGAACCAAAACCCAGGATACCCCTGTGTATGAACATCTCGTGATGCCCGCGGGTCAGGGGATAACATGTCTCTATGGCCATCTGCATGTTCGCTCCCCGACATTTCTTGGACACCTGACCTTCACTCACCAGCAACGGAGACTCAAACACAAGTAAGTTTCCGAGCACGGCCCTGGAAAGAAGCTGCTGGGGGGGGGGAGGAGAGATGAGTATTATTTTTTTCAGTATGTTTTACTATCCTGAGTTTTCGTCCTTGCCCTCAGGGCACCCTGATTTGGGGGTCGGGGGTGCCCCGCTGTGTAAAAGCCCTCAGGTTGGCCAGTAAACTCAACTTTCCCCTGTCATATGGTGCATGCGCGGCCTCTCATCCAATCAGCACGCTCAGCTGCACTCATCAAAATCTACTAAGGGCCAAGTGCACTGGCAGCCACATTACCGCTATGCTGGCCGCTACCCTCGGAACATGGTGCGTGCCCGCGTCCGCCACTCACAAATGTCTGGCTCAAGCCCTGCTAATGGTTTAGCAGACAATGGCCAAGGCTTGCACATGGGCTCTTGGATCGGGGAGATGGTAAGATTTACAGGGGACTTGGGGGTTCTACATGAAGGGGGAATCACAAATCTGGATGCCCCGGAGGGTGGGGGGATCAGATGGCCCTGGAGTCTTATAGACAGCTTTAAAGTGGACCAAAACCCAGGATTTTGACTAGGGCTCCAGGGCAAAGGGTTGCCCCACTGTGTGCAACCCCCCAGATCGCCAAAGCCAACTCACCTCTTCCTGGTCCTACGGCGCATGCCCAGTAGCTTGTCCAATCTGCGCGCTCTGAGCCGCTGGTGTCACATCGTCTAAGGCCAACGTGTTCCGAGCACGCTGGCGGCCGCCCGATCATGGTCCACTTTAAAGAGGATAAAAACTCAAGATTTTCACTATCCTGGGTTTTGTTTCTCCTGCTGGGAGCATCCTGATTTGGGATTGCCCTGCTGTGAATATCCCCCCAAGATCACCCAAACACTCACCTTTTTTTTATGATTGTGGCTCAAGTTCCATTCAGATTTTCTTTGCCGCTCTGAGCGGTAAAATTGAATGGAGCGCACTTTACTGGTCACATCCCTGTTTACCTCAAGCTGTGGGCAAAACCCATGCCAGCCATTCAGAATGGCCTGGCATGTGTACACGCCTCCATCTAGAGGTGGGAGAAGCTGGGGGTGGTGCTCCTGGGTTCCAGCAGGTGGGTGTGGCTTGTGTATGCTTGGCACCCATTGAAAGCAATGGGCACCTCTGTACTCTAGGAACTTCCATGTACGGAGGTACCCATTGTTTCCAAAAGGCCACGCCCACCTGCCAGCCGCTGGATCCTAGAAGTGTAGCTCGTGGCTTCACAAACTAGGCTGCAGGAGATCGATCAGTGGTAAGGTGAGCAGATTGTCTATGCACCCTTGTCGCTCGCTGTCGTTTTCTGAATAGCTCACAGAAGTGGACTTTTTCAAACTTACAGTACGTCTGTTGGTTACAGCAGCCTACGTTGCTCTATAGGGGTCAGCTGGACATCTTGTCTGGCAGGACAGAAACATTCAGCCACCACGGGACTACATAGTAACAAAGATTAGGCCACATGGTAATATGGAGGTTAGTAGCGTAGTTAGTGCAGTCAAACAAAACTTTATGGGGTTAGATCCAGCGCTGTGGAGTCGGTAAGCCAATGTTCCGTCTAACATGGGTCTTAGATTGATAGAATATAAAATATATCTATAAATAACATTTTACGCTTCTTATGAAAGTTTCATTAATTATACAATACTATTTAGAGATTGTCTTTCTTATGCTGGAGTTGACACATTTCTACCGACTCCACAGCCCTGGTTAGATCCTCTTCAGAGTCTCTGTGAGCCCAGATGATGATTTTCCCTATCTGAAATATGGATATATATTCATCTGATATTCTTCTTGCAGCATGGACGGGGATCTATGAGCGCACGTTTCTGGCCATAAAGCCAGATGGCTACCAGCGGCGCCTGGTCGGCGAGATCATCCGGCGTTTTGAGAGGAAGGGCTTCCAGCTGGTGGCCATGAAGATGATGCACGTGAGTCACAGATGACTTATCTTACCTGTCAAAGTCACATTGAACAACTGTCATTCCTGACCAACTGGTTCACTCGCAACTGCTAGTCTCTCAGTGCTACGTTTGCGAGTAATACAAAATCTGACATCTTTTTCAGTAATCGGTGCCAGTAATTTTATTTTTACTAGTAAATGTAATTGCGAGTATACTTTTCCTTTCCTCAATTACCAGTAAAAAAAAAACAAATACAGGCACTGTCAGGCTAGTAAAAATAAATAAAACAATACTGGCCAAGTGGCAACCCTACCCAGGACGGCAGTCACTTACCCTCATCCTACACTGAATCGTGGCTCCATGTGACCACCAGATCCCATTAAAGTTTGCAGGGCTGGTTGAATGCTGCTGGTCATCTGGGGACTCAATTCGATGGTCCCTGTGAGTGATCTTGGAAGAGGTGAGTATCAGGGGGGGTTTCGGGCATCTCTGGGCAATATGCAGCATGGGGCGTCCAGCAGATGGATGCCTACTCCCACTATTGGTTTAAGAGGGACAACCCTAATTTTTGGGTGTTCTGCATTAAGATTGATTTATGCATATCGGATGCCTCCTTAAACTGTGTAATTTTTTGCCCATTTTTGTACTACATTATAAAATATCTGGTGGAGAATATTGGAGCAGACACATCCAGCATAACAGGAATATTTAAATTTTGCTTTTGTTTCCATGCAAAATCACAGGCCACCATAGAAGAGTTGTAAGGAAAAAGTAACCTTCAACTCCTTCCCGCCGTCGCCAGCTTTGGTGTTTTTGCAAATCTAACAGGTCTCTTTATGTGATAACTTTTGAATGGCACCACATATCCAGATAATTCTGAGATTGTTTTTTTAGTAACACATTGTACTTCGTGTTGTTTTAGTAACACGTACTTTGTGTTGGTGGTAAACTTAGATTGATATAATTTCCTTTTTTTTTTTTTTTTTTTTTTTTTTTTTTTAAATGTTTAGAATTAGAACAATTTCAAAGTTTTAAATGTTGATGTACCAAAAAAAAAAATCACAAACAAAAAAGGTAATCAATTACATTTACCGTGTGTCTACTTTAAGTCTGCATTATTTTTGAAAACTCCTTTTTATTTTTTTTAGGATGTTAGAAAGCCTAAACAATATTGACAAAATCCATGTTTTGCAACCACTTCACTTCTGAAGTTACTTTAAGGGGCATATATATCAGAAAACCCACAAACACCCCCTTTAAATTTTCAAAACCGCTATCAGAAAGTTTTTAACTCTTTAGGTGCTTCACAGAAATGAAGGCAGTGTGGCATCAAACAATACAAAAATTCCACTAAAATGTTTATTTAGCCTTAACATTAGACGTTTGACATGTGATACTAGGAAGAAGTGGATCGCAGAATGTTATGCAATTTCTCCTGAACATGGTAATACCATGGTGATATGTAGTGGCAAACTAGAGTTTGGAAGCATGGGTGGGCTGGGAAGGGAAGGAGCGCTATGAGGCTTTTGGAGCATAGATTCTTCTGGAATTCAGTGCAGACGACATGTCACATTTGCAGAGCCCCAGAGGTACCAAAATGGCAGGAACCTCCTACAAGTGACCCCATTTTGGAAACAACAACCATCAGGGAATGTATAGGTCGTAGTGAGTATATTGAACCTACAAGTGGTTCACAGAGCCGTATAACATTGGCCATGAACATAAAAAATACTTTTTTTTTATATGCATTGCAAAATGGGGTCACTTGTAGGAGGTTCCTGGGGAAGGGGAGAGGCCATGTCCTTCCTGTGGTCGGCTGTGAACTCCCAACTCCTAAATAGCTTGGTGCAGGAACACGCCTCTCCTGCAGGGAGGCCAGGGGATGCGGTTTCTCCTGCAGCTTGAGAACGCGATGTGGGAGCGCTGTGTGGGGTTGGGCTATTGGGTTCACACATCCTAAATCAGGATGCCCCAGGCTCACTTTTTTAGACTCTGGGCATGCATTTGGGGTTCAGACAATGGGGCATTACCAATCAGGATGCCCCAGGGTCACTCTTTTAGACCCTGGGCCATTCGTTTAGGGTTCACACAGTGGGGCAACCTGAATCTGGATGCCTCAGGGTCACTCTTTTGGCCCGTCAGTTGAGGCCCTAGGCTGGAGATCACCTTGATCAGGATCTGTGCCTGAAAGAAGCCGCAACCTGGCAGTTCTAGGTTTGTAGCAGAGAACTTTTTGTATTTATCATGGGAGTGGGGGAAGTGGGGGTCACCTGGGATTTGGGGGTGAGAGCCCTATCCCCCCCCCTGCATGTTTCTGCTACCTTTGGAATATGCCTATGTGCTGCTCCTCACGGACACAGTCCAGGATCAGCCAGACTGTGACCTCTCTGTCCCACGATTCTCTGCCTCAAGTTACCTGCTCTTCTGCTCAGCTGGTGACCAGGTTGCTGGTGCCGCCATTTTGCTCTCCTGAGCCGCCGATCATCTCTCCGCTGCCGCCATTGACTAGCTACTAGTGCCGCTGATCGGCACCCCACCTGTCCTCTAGTCGGCCAGGCAAGTGACTCCCCCTGGGTGATTAGGGACGATGGTCTGTTGTCAGGGACTCACGGCTATGAATGAAGTAACTACACTACACTATGCGTCGGGAAGGGGGTTAGGTTTTTTTTTATGGCTACACTTATCCTTAACCCTCATAGACTTGATCCTTTTCATGTCTCCACATTTCTTCTGCTGCCGGTGTTTTTGAGCATCGCTGCCTATATGTAACCTGTATATTTGTGTTTTGTAATGTCACACAGGCATCTGAGGCACTGTTGAAGGAGCATTACATTGCTTTGCGGGACCGTCCATTCTACGAGCGCCTTGTGAAGTACATGAGTTCTGGCCCCGTCATTGCCATGGTAAGGACATAGGTTCACGTTTTTTTTCTTCACAAACAATTTGACGCCTTTGGCACTTGTTGTATCAGTCCTTTCTTTTCAGCAATCTAACTCCAAGGGAAAGTGTTTAGTATTGGGGGGGTGGGGTGTTAAGACTCATTTGTCTGAGCTAACCATTGGAGAATTCCCTTTGGTCAATGTTATCTGAAAAGCTAACGGTATCACCAGGACCATAAAGAACCCCATATTTTGTGCTGGTCACAAGTATCATTTGTCTGCGGCGTTGGCTCTCCTGTCCAAGCCTATCTGAAAGGCTGGGGCAGGAGCACGTGGCCACTCCCTATTCACAACAATGAGAGATGTATAATAATCTATATAAAACACAGAGCAAAAGTTCTTTTTTTTCAGAAACAGTCCTTTCAGCTGTATCAATAAAAAGGAAATCCCACGGTGTGTGCATCAAACATAAGGAAAACGTGATCCAAATCCTCCACCATCCAAAATGGGTGCTTACCAGATGTGACTAGGAAACAGGCGTTTAGGGCAATTTGTAGCCTCCAGCTCTCCAGTTAATTTGCTGGTCACGGTCCCTCTGTTTTTTTGTTGTATAAATCCTTTTAAATATGGGCAACAGGGATACCGTATCCCTCAGAGAATAAGTAACCATAAAGGGGAGGAAGCAGAAAGAGGAATCTAGTGCAACTCTGTATAAACTATTAGATATTTTAATAAAAAAATGCACTCACAAAACAGACTTCAATAAAGAGCGTGATTCAAACTCCAAGGTGCAAACTGCGCAGAAGATTTGCTTTTCTCAGAGTCCGGTACATATAAAAGCCGATAGCTATCCTCTATTTCAAAACTGCTAAAAAATTGTCTTAAAATAAAACCATATCCCTGCCTGACGCGTTTCGTTGCCACTGCAACTTTAACGAAGGCCACCAAAGCTGGCCCCCTGCACCCTGTTCTACAAGCCCTGCATAGCTGGGCCGGGCTGCTTATGCTGCGTAGGGGGGACCCTATGTCATTTTTGGGGGGATTTTTAAGGATTTTTAACCCTTAAAAATCCAATAATAAAAATATTCAATAAAAAAAAAAAATCGCAATATATCGTCTTTGAGACAGAATCGGGATATATCGTATCGTCATACGTGTATCGCGATACGTATCGCATCGCCAGATTCTTGCCAATCCACACCCCTACAAAATAGAATCCTGGGCCCCTGAGAAACGTATTCAGTGGCACGCATCCGCTTTAAAATCGCCATACAATGTGTGAGCAGAGCAAAAGGAAGGATCGCTGTCAACAGGGGCCGTTTTTGGCAGTGCATCACCTGTATGGTAATGTCTGGAATAGTTGTCTCATTGGATGAATGTCTGCCTCCTTGGGGAAAAAAAAAAAAAACTTTCTTTGCCATGATACTATTTTACTTTTTTATGCACCACGGGCTGGGTGTATGATGCATATCCCTCAGGGTGATGCTGGATACCCCCCCCCCCCCTTCCCCCGCGCTTTCATCCTGCTCATGTGTGATCAGGGCTGATTCTAGGGGAGGGCGATCGTTCTGGACGCCTTTATCCGAGCCATCTAATTATTCTAAGTATGTCTCACACCCCACTTCAAACATTAATAATTACAATAGGGTTAACGCACCGCTAGGTGGCAGCATTGCAGAGAATCTCCAAAAAACTTCAACAGGCCCCTCCCGGTCTATACATACCTGGTACCTCCCAAGAACCTCCCAGTGTTGTTCTCTGCAAGGTGGCGACAAGACAGAAGAAAGAAGTCTCCTGCTTGCAGGTAGCCGGGGTATCCCCCCGGCCCCCCCCCCCCCCGTGGTCTATTTCTGCCCGGCTTTTGTTTGGTAGTATATCTGTTTACTGGCAGCCTCCCAGCTTCGGCTGTAGGCCGGGCAAAAGGTAGCCGGCACCCTTGGTGCCTAGGAGATTAGCTCCTCCGCTCGACCCTTCATTGCGGGGCATAGCGGGATTCCCGGAGTGGTGATCCGGATGTGGGATGCCCCCATTTAATAGTAGGTTAGCGGTCAGGATGTGCCTAGCCCTGGGACTTTAGTTATTCCACATTCCGGGGTGTGGGGCGCGCTTTGGGACCGGTGACATGTTTGTGTGAGTGTGGCTGCTGCGCTGCTGTATTGTGAGGGCTTATGCGCTGTTTACTGTGGCGATTTTTTTAGTGAGGATCTGCCTTGTGTGTCTTTTTTGTCACTGCTGTTTGCGTGAATGGCGTCTCTCCCCTCAGGAGCCGGGGGGGCGGGGCCTCGCTCGGCGCTTGCAGCCTGGCGTGTCTGGTCTGCACAGGGGGGAACAGAGGAGATGAGTGTGTGGGTCTGTTTTGTGTGCGCACTTGGGACCGGCAGGTTGCTCCGCCGGTCCCGTCTTGGAGGCTGAGCGCGGTCTCTACCTGCTGACGCTGCAAGGGGGCGGGGCCGCGCGCGGGCCGCGCGCTGATTGGCTATTCCGGAGGGGCGGGGCCTTCTCGGCTCCCGCGCTCCCGGGGCTCGTCTTCCCCTCCCTCACTTCTCGGAGCGGTGTGCGGGCCGCCATCTTCTGCGGTGCCTATCTGCGCTGTGCTCTCTCTCAGGTAGGCGTTTTCTTATATCTTGCGGGGGGTGTTTTTCATTACAATATATATATATATATATATATATATATATATATATATATATATATATATATATATATATATATATATATATATATATATATATATATAGGTTTTTATGCTATTCCCCTGGGTCAGGATCTTGTGACAATCTTTAGACAATTGTTAGGTTATTAAGGGGCATCCCGGGTCGCGTACCGCATAAATCCCTGGGTTCTGCGAATACCATAAAATTCACCACATGGAGGCTGCCACAGATACCGGGAATGGTTCTTCGGGACAATCCAAGGTGTGCGGGGGTTGTGGGACTCCGCTCCAGGGAGATGATGTCATTTTGTGTATCCCTTGTGCACAGCAGAACATTGCACGGCAGTCCAGTACTCCGGTGCCTAGCACTTCGTCAGCCGCGCCATCTCCCTCTCCCCCTCGCTTATTCCGGACCCCGTGTGACGTTGTCCTGGGCGGGGATTCGCAGTCTGAGGTATGTGCCCGTTTGACCAGCCTTGAGAAGCGGTTTTCTGCTATGGCCGCTCAGAAGGCTCCAGCTAAGCGGAAGCATCTGTCTCTGCCTCCGCCGGATTCAGATGAGGAAGTTGTGGGAGATCTGGATTGGTCGGATCGTCCCCTTGAAGATGGTGAGCTCATTGAGGAAGAAGATTCTGATGTTCAGCAGTTGCTGGGTTCTGAGGGGGATCAGGCTGATGGCCTTCCTCTCGATTCTTCTACCATTCTGACCCAGATGTTTGAGGTTTTGGATTTGGATCCTCCGGTGGTTGCTCCTAGGCCTAAGGGTCAGCTTTTTGGGGTGTCCAAGCAGCGTTTGGAGTTTCCCAGCCAACAGCATTTTGAGGAAATTGTTTTCAAGCAATGGGAGCAACCTACACGTCTTGTTGGTGTGCCGTCTAGCTGGGATAGGAAGTATCCCTTCCCGGCGGAATTGATGAAGCGTTGGTCTGTCCCCCCTGAGGTAGATACTCCGGTCTTGGGACTGTCCAACACGGCGGTCGTGCATTCCCCTGACACGACTTCGCTCAGGGACGGCGAGGATCGCCGGGTTGATCAGCTTGCCCGTCATGGTTTTGTATGTGCGGGTTCGGTGTTAAGGCCTGTCTGTGCTTCGGCTCTTTTAACTTTTGTTGTCAGGTCTATTGTCAAGGACTTGGGTGTGGATCTCGAGCCCACCAGTGATGAGTCCCTTGCGCTTAAGCGCTGCGATTCTTTCTTGTCTTTTATCCTGGCTGCTCAAGAGGATGCCATGTTGATGTGTGGCAGGGCTACTGCCTTGCTGGTGGCTATCCGGCGCTGTGTGTGGTTGAGACAGTGGACGGCTGATTTTAATTCTAAAAGATCGCTCACGGCTTTGCCCTTTTTGGGTTTGAGGCTTTTTGGTGAGAGGCTGGATTCTGTTGCCAAGGGAGGTAAGTTACCTCAGCGCAAGAAATTTTGCCGTTCCTTTCGGGGGACGGTCTCGTTCAATCCGTCCTTTCGGGGAGTCTGAGCCGGTAGGGGTGCGGGCTCCTCGGCCCCCAGGGGCGCCAGTTGGAATAGGGGTAGAGGCCGTGGCCGTCCCGCTCGCGTCTGGGGTGCCAAGCCCAAGCCGGTTGCCAAGCCCACCCAGCAATGAGGGGGCGCCCTCACCCGTTCGGGTGGGGGGACGGTTGCAACTTTTCTCCCGGTTGTGGGACCAGGAGGTCCCGGACAGATGGATCCGGGAGGTGGTTTCGGCCGGTTACAAGTTGGAGTTCGAGTCCCGTCCTCCTCCAAGGTTCTTCAGGTCTCGGGTGTCTTTGGATCCTTTGGCCGCGCAGGGGCTCCTGGCGGCAGTAAGGAATCTTCTAGACTTAGCTGTCGTTTGCCCGGTTCCTTCTTCAGAGGTAGGGCGCGGGTTTTACTCCAATCTCTTCACGGTTCCCAAAAAGGACGGGTCCTTCCGTCCTATTCTGGATTTGAAGTTTCTCAACAGGTTTATTCGTCCCCGGAAGTTCCGCATGGAAACCCTGCGGTCTGCGATCGGTTCGCTTCGGCAGGGGGACTTTATGACGTCCATAGACATCAAGGATGCGTACCTGCACGTTCCGATCTTTCCTGCTCATCAGCGGTTCCTTCGTTTCGTGGTGGAGGATCGGCACTTTCAGTTTGTGGCTCTTCCATTCGGCCTCACCTCTGCTCCGTGAGTGTTCACCAAGGTGTTGGCGGGGGTGATGGCCCTGCTCAGAGCTCAGGGGATTCGCATTGTGCCTTACCTGGACGATCTTCTCATCATGGCACCTTCCTTCAGTCAAGCAGAGGGGGACACCAGCACGGTGGTGTCTATGTTGGAGAGGTTCGGCTGGGTGATCAATTGCCCCAAGTCCTCGCTGGTTCCGGCCAGGGTGGTGACCTTTCTGGGGATGTCGTTGGACTCCTGCCAGCACAGAGTGTTTCTCCCTCAGGCCAAGGTTCTGATGATTCAGGAATTGGTCCAGCTGCTCCTCTCCCATCCTCATCCGTCCATTCGTCTGGGGATGAGACTGGTGGGGTTGATGGTGGCCTCGTTCGAGGCAGTTCCCTTTGCTCAGTTTCATACGAGGACTCTTCAACTTCATCTTTTGGCGTCTTGGAACCGGTGTCCGGGGTCGTTGGATCGGTCCTTCCGGTTGTTCCCTCGGGTTCGGCAGTCCCTTCTGTGGTGGTTGGTCTCGGACAACCTTCTGAAGGGCAGGTCGTTTCTGACCCCGCTTTGGGAAACTGTCACCACGGATGCCAGTTTGTCAGGCTGGGGAGGTTTTTGGAAGGATCTTCGGTTTCAGGGGCAGTGGGACCCTCAGGAGGCCCACTTGCCCATCAATGTTCTGGAGTTGCGAGCCATCAGGTTGGTTCTGTCTCGCTTGACGCATCATTTAAAAGGTCTGCCGGTTCAGGTTCGCTCAGACAATCAGACGGCGGTTGCTTACATCAATCACCAAGGAGGGACTCGCAGTCTGGGTGCCCACAGGGAGGTGTCTCTGATTTTGGTCTGGGCGGAGACTCATGTCCCTTGCATCTCGGCAGTTTACATTCCGGGAGTGGAAAACACAGAGGCGGATTTTCTGAGCCGGTGTGCGTCCCGTCGGGGGGAGTGGTCTCTCCATCCCCAGGTGTTTCGGTCACTTTGTCTCCGGTGGGGGACGCCGGAGGTGGATCTGTTTGCCTCTCGTCAGAATCACAAGCTTCCGTCCTTTGTGTCCCTGTCCCGGGACCCTCTAGCTCTGGCGGTGGATGCCATGACCCTGAGCTGGAGGGACCTGGGGTTTCTTTATCTGTTTCCTCCGATTCCCATGCTAGGCAGGGTTCTGCGAAAGTTGGTTCTGGAGGGAGTTCCCGCCATTCTCGTGGCTCCAAGGTGGCCAAGGCGGGTGTGGTTCGCGGACATCGTTCGTCTGGCCGTGGATCAGTTCGATCTGCCTCTTCGGCCAGATCTTCTCACTCAGGGTCAACTATGTTACCCCAGTTTACAAACGCTGGCTTTGACGGCTTGGCTGCTGAAACCTCCATCTTAAAGGAGGAGGGTCTTTCGGATGTGGTCATTCGGACTCTTATTAGTGCCAGGAAGAGATCATCTTCTTCCATCTATTACAGGTATTGGAGATCTTATATTGATTGGTGTGAGGCTAGGTCTTTGCCTTGCCGGGTCTTTTCTGTGTCTAGGATTTTGGAGTTTCTTCAGTCGGGCCTGGACTCCGGTCTTCAGCTGAGTACCTTGAAGGGGCAGGTTTCTGCTTTGTCTTTTTTTTTTCAGAAGTCTTTTGCTAGTCATTCCTTGGTCAAGACCTTTTTCCAGGGGGTTTCGCATGTGCGGCCTCCTAGGAAGCCTTTGCTCCCAGTGTGGGATTTGAATTTGGTTCTTTCTGCTCTTAAGGCTCCTCCTTTTGAGCCTTTGCGGGATGTCGCTTTGTCCATTCTTACTCAGAAGGTTGCCTTTCTGGTGGCCATCACTTCGGTTCGGCGTGTTTCAGAGTTGGCAGCCTTGTCTATTCAGGCTCCTTATTTTGAGGATCATCAGGACAAAGTGGTTTTTCGATACAAGTCAGACTTTCTCCCTAAAGTGGTCTCTGCTTTTCATCTTAACCAGGACATTGTTCTTCCTTCCTTGTGTCCTAAGCCTAAGAATGTCAAGGAGAGTGCTTTGCACTGCTTGGATGTGGTACGTTGTGTCAGGTACTATCTACGTGCTACGTCTTCTTTTCGTAAGACTGATGCCTTTTTCGTTGTGCCATGTGGGCCTAGGAAGGGTTTGGCTCCGGCCAAATCTTCCATTAGTAAATGGATTCGTCAGGCCATTGTTGGTGCTTATTCGGCTAAAGGGAAGGATCCGCCTTTCCGCGTTACTGCTCACTCTACTCGTGCGGTTGGTGCGTCCTGGGCCTTTCAGCACCAGGCTTCGGTTGAACAAGTGTGTAAGGCTGCAACTTGGTCTTCTGTTCATACTTTTTCTAAGTTCTATAAGGTTGATGTGCGGGCCTCAGCGGATGCTGTTTTTGGCCGCAAGGTTTTGCAGGCTGCAGTGGTTTGAGTTTTTTCTGCGTTATTGCCTGATTCGGATACCCACCCTTTTCTGGACACTGCTGTTGGATGTCCCTATTGTAATTATTAATGTTTGAAGTGGGGTGTGTGACATACTTAGAATAATACCATTTTGTGAATACTCACCTGTAAAATGGGTATTATAAGTATGTCACACACCCCACTTCACCCGCCCTTTTCGGTATCCTGGCTCTTTATATGGTGAAGCTTAGTTCTTTACGTTGAGGGTTACATTGTTTGTTTCTGGTACCTTGTCTTACTGCTGTTCTAATACTGGGAGGTTCTTGGGAGGTACCAGGTATGTATAGACCGGGAGGGGCCTGTTGAAGTTTTTTGGAGATTCTCTGCAATGCTGCCACCTAGCGGTGCGTTAACCCTATTGTAATTATTAATGTCCTCATCACCCCCCCCGCCCCCCCCATATTGGGCTCATTCATGGGTGGAGACACAGCATGGCCCATACCTGTATGGGACAGCAGCAGTACCATAGGATGGATGAGAAGAGGGCAGGATTTTATTCTTCCCTTGCTGATCGCTATTTTGCCTGGAAACTGCCCTGGGTGTGATAAAAGGTACAGGGTGCCGAAATTGTGCCCCATGGTGAACAGGACGTCATTCACTGCAATAAAGTACTTGAGTCTGACAGGTGAGGGGAGTGACCCCCCCTGCAGGGGGTGAATGGAGGCTGGCCTTGCTTGCCATGGGACCCCCCCCCCAAGGATGCCGAGACTAGCTCACCTCCCGGTCCCACGGCGCATCTAAGAGCAGTGGTTCTGACGGCTGCATCCTCTGCCTCCCTCTAAGAGCAGTGTGCCCGCGCCGGCCATGCTGGAGGTATAGCGGGATGCGGACACTGCTCTTAGACGTGCTGTGGGACCGGGAAACGAGGTAAGTGAATGGGGCGACCTGGGGGGTTTCACACAGCGGGGCACTTTAACTTCAAGCCAATACTGGGCAACCCCATACTTACTCCAGCGATGGCAGCAAGTGGCTGCCAATTGGATCAGTCAGGTGGTGATTGGTTTTCAGCTGTCATGTTACATGGGAAACTGACGATCGCTTTGTTGGAACACGGAAGTGGCAAATACGGAGCTGCCTGATCATGGGCTTGTAGTGAGGGGTTTCAAATCGGGATGTTGCCACGCTACAGGAGTGAGGGAGACTAACACCCTTTTGACTTCTCTTTAGGGCCGGGTTTCCTGCTTGTATTTTATTATAGACCTTTCAGAATCCTCTGCGGGTACTTGGTTTACTATTTGTACTTACTGTAGATTTGTACTTGGCAGATTTGATGGCAAAATAAAGGAGAACCCAGTATTTCATCTGTAAACTTTACCCTGCTTGCACATGTATTGATGTCCCTGTGTTTCCTCTGTTTCCTGCTTGCACATGTATTGATGTCCCCGTGTTTCTTCTGTTTCCTGCTTGCACATGTATTGATGTCCCTGTGTTTCCTGCTTGCACATGTATTGATGTCCCTGTGTTTCCTGCTTGCACATGCATGGATGTCCCCGTGTTTCTTCTGTTTCCTGCTTGCACATGTATTGATGTCCCTGTGTTTCCTGCTTGCACATGTATTGATGTCCCCGTGTTTCTTCTGTTTCCTGCTTGCACATGTATTGATGTCCCTGTGTTTCCTGCTTGCACATGTATTGATGTCCCTGTGTTTCCTCAGGTTTGGCAGGGCCTGGATGTAGTAAAGACGGCTCGTGTCATGATGGGGGAGACCAACCCAGCAGACTCTTTGCCCGGAACAATCCGAGGGGATTTCTGTGTGGATGTGAGCAGGTAAGGAGCGTTAGAAATGTAAGGAAACATTGTTTCTGCTCTCTCACAGTTTCTGGGATTTACTCGGGCAGTCTGCTGCAGTTGCAGAATTCTGAATAAATCTAAAGCTGGCCATTTAAAATATCTTGGCATGTTTTCAGATCGCTCTTATCCTCACTGCAAACCATTGTCATCTAAGGGTGGGTGTGCAACCGTGACTTAAACCGGACCTTCACCAGGATTTATTGAAAAGCCCAAACCCTTATACAACGGTTCCCCAGCATCTAAAATTAATATATTTTAGGTTTTTGGTCACTTACTCATTATTCTTTCCCCCACTGGGCTGCAACTCTGTTCAGGAATTTAGGATACGGGCGCAGCCATCTTGACTCAGAAGCATCACACTTACTGAGGAGAGGAGAGAGGGATAAGGTACAGGGGGGCGGGTTATAGCTGTGCTTTGCTCAGACAGAGCAGAGCTGGGGTCAGGAAAAGGTCAGCAGTCCCAGAATGCAGAGCAGCACAGTCAGAAGGCACTTCCTGTTTGCAGGCTGCCTGATGTTCCATAAGCCGCCATCTTGGATGTTTAAAGGCTCATAACATGCAGTAGATACAATCTGTATGTACAGGGTGTGGGAAACATATGATAGGCTCTTATTCAGAGTGAAGGTCCGCTTTAAGTAGCAGCCGGCCTCTGACCCAGTCCAGTTACCAGTTCCTATACCCAGACACAGGTCCAGTGCTATTTCAGGATTGCCTCTTCTTGGCTAATCTGGTGATGGTATCTGGCAGGAGGCTTGCTGGCCCCTCCCCACACTTTGTAGAGGATCAATGGGACCCCTTACCAATTCACTAAGAGTTGAAGTGTAAAACACACACACACACTCTGGGGGAAAATACTTTAAAGTAAAGTAAATAGGCAAAATCCTGGGTTTTGGTCCTTGCCCCTGGGGTGCGCCGCTGTGTGAAACCCCCAGGTCGACGAAATAAACTTCACCCTTTCCGGTCCTATGGCACATGAGCAGCCACTCGTCCAATGAGAGCGCTCGGATACGCTCAGGTAAGCTCGTCTAATCGTGCTGGCAG
Source organism: Gastrophryne carolinensis (assembly GCA_027917425.1). Lineage (NCBI taxonomy): Eukaryota > Metazoa > Chordata > Amphibia > Anura > Microhylidae > Gastrophryne > Gastrophryne carolinensis. Next base: position 52,187,776 of record CM051240.1, read on the forward strand.
CTGCATCCCCGCTACCCTCTAACAGGCACAAATGCCTGGCCTTGTTAGAGGGATAGCAGGGATACGGCCATGCGCTGTTGGACTGAAAAAGGTGAGTTTTTGGCGACTCATCGGGGGGGGGGGGGGGGTTGGGTTCACACAGCGATCGATGGGGGGGGGGGAGAGACATGCGTTCTTCTCTCTGTCCCCTGCTTGGCGTCTCCCTCTTTGCGGCACCGCCTGTGGGTCCAGGGCTCCCTCTAGGTCTGTTTGCAGCTTCTGTTTTGTCAGCCATCCTATGGACCCCTTTACCAGTTTAAAGGGTAGAGGGACTGCAAACCACCCCCCTGACACAACAGTGATTGGCTTACTGATGCCTGCAGCCCCATCAGCCAGGGCATTGTGGAAGAGCCCAGTGCCCATAGGCCCCACAATGGTGGCTAGTAGCCCAGGGGAAGGGAGGAGCATTATTTATTTTCTTTGAATCAAAAGTCTTTTAAGTTCAGAATATTTTTACACAATTATTGCTATTTGGGTCTGTCCGAACCAGATCAGAAAATTATGTTTAAGTATTAATTTAATTATTTAGTACCGGTATCGGCTATTAAAGTGGACCATCACCCTCCGGTGATCGGCCCGAGAATCTATAAGATTCCCGGGCCGATCACCTCCCTCCCCGCGGGACATCCGAGATCGGGATGTCCCGCGGGGTGAAACCCCCCCAAACACCCCAAATCCCCTTACCTTGCCTTTCTAGACGTGCGCGTGCCCGCACCGGTTGTCTGTGAATGGCCGGCGCGGGCGCGTCAAGAGTGACGCGCGGGAGGCGGCGGCGGAGGAGCCGCTTGTCCGCGACTGTCAAAATGCTTGTCCGTCGGCGCGGGGAGAGGTGAGTTTTCCGGGTGATCGGTGGGGGTTTCACACAGCGGGGAAGTGGACCAAGACCTAGGATAGTCAAAATCCTGGGTGTTGGTCCACTTTAAGTCAAACACTTACAGGCATGCAGTTTGTGCATCTCGTACCTTGACCACATTGTGTGTGTTTTTCTATATAGGAAGTAATTGTTTCCTCGACCATTTTTGTCCTTTTTTTCTAGGAATGCCATTCATGGAAGTGACTCCATAGACAGTGCCCAACGAGAGATCGCACTTTGGTTCAAAGACGACGAGCTTATCTGTTGGCAGAACAATGCTGAGAGCTGGATCTATGAGTAATTTCTCATGTTAGGAGCTGCTTTCATTGAGCACCGCTGATGTAGAAAGCAGGTTTAAAAACTTGAATGTAGGGGGATCAAAGGGGAGCAACATTTGTAAAACTGAGAGGGGTCTCTTTAAGCACTTAGTTAGTCCGTCCAGCCAAAATGTGTTGATATTAGACTTTTGCTGACACTTGAAACTTTTTTTTTTACTTATGTGCTACCTGTTGGCATACTCGTTGCTTATTCTGTCGCGTAATTATGGACTAGGAAACTGTCGCATGTCACTGCAAACTTTGGTGAGTCAATTGACTGTAAGGGCAGAATTAACTGCTGTCCAGCTGATCACTATTTTTCTATAAAAAAAGAGTAACTGGCATCAATGGGTACAATCTGCATAGTTTGACACTACATAGATATAAGGATGACCCAAAGTTGTCAGCTAAGGTGAACTCTTGTTTGTATTGTAGTTGTGGCTAATTGTTACCTTTAAGACGGACCCTCCCCATACCTAAAAATAAAAGAAGGGTTACTGAACCTCTGGCTTTCAGTTGTGCAGGGCCTCTGGGTTATTACAAGAAACATTTTGGTCCCTCAATCACATCAGCAGCCCTACTGTCATTTGTTCATCGCCGATAAGGTAAGGTTTTTTGGGGCTATTGGGGGGGGTTTCACCCCGCGGGACATCCCGATCTCGGATGCCCCGCGGTGAGGGAGGTGATCGGCCGATCACCCCTGGGTGTTGGTCCACTTTAAAAGGAACGTCTCCTTTCTATTGCTTTAATTGAACCCACACCTTATCCTAGGAAGTCTGTTATGGAGGTGGTCTGCTAAGAACCCAAAGATCATATTCCTACTTCCCTCTCTTCTATGCAGTAGGCCATGCTCATCTCCTTTTCTACCTGGGTAATGCGTGGGGTAGGTCCACCGAAGTTATGTTTAAAATCTAAAATCTGATTCCAACCACTCCCTCTTTGTTTGATACAGCAGTTCTTGCTTCCCAAGGGGCAGAACTGCAGACAAATAACTTCAGACTTCCTCTTGTTTTTCCTACATGTCCACTGTAGTCATTGCACTTCCAGGGACCCTTGGGGTTTTACCAATTAGCTAAAACACTTACTGGTGCTCTTCCAACAGCAGGGTGTGCTGCCATGAACTGTTCACCTAGAGGCCAAGGGTAAGAGGGTGGGAGGCTGAATAAAAGAATGTAGCGGCCATATTAATGTTCAACACAGTAGACTAACCCCTTGTGATTCAGTTAATCTATTGTTTAGATGACACAAAACAATTAGAACGTGTATAAGAATCTCCAAACTTCTCCTGTTTGGCCAAGCCTAATGCTCTCCAGCCAGGTGAGACTTTGTAGGTCCACGTATTTGCCAGCTCCGCACAACATAATTAAAGTGGACCAACACCCTCCCAAGATCGGCCCGGGAATCTATAAGATTCCCGGACCGATCAGACCCCTGACTGCGGGGCACCCTGATCGCTGTGTGAAACCCCCCCGAACCCCCACAAATCCTACCTTCACCTCGTTCCAGCGGCGCCCGCCGCCGCCTCCCGCGCGTCCCTCTAGCAGGACGCGCACCCGTGCCGGCTGTTTGTTAATGGCCGGCGCGGGCGTGTGCCCTGTAAGAGTGACGTGCGGGAGGCGGTGGCGGGCGCGCTCTCTTGTCCGACTTGTCCGTCGGCGGGGTTTGGCAGCGGCGGTCACGTGGAAGCGAGGAGAGGTGAGTTTTTCAGGGTTTCTGGGGGTGCCCCGCCGAAGTGGGATAGTCAAAATCCTGGGTGTTGGTCCACTTTAAGCTTATATCCAGACAATAAAAGCCCACGAACATAAAATGAATCTTATTGTTCTTTCTTTAGAACATCTGCCTACTTACTGCTCTTATATGTCTGTCTGTTAGGACATCATGAGGGTTTCTCTTGCTGCAGACAGTGATAATCGGGTTTATGTATCTAATCCTAGCCCTGGAGGAGGGTTATCACAGCTTCTTGTGTTACCTGGGAATTGGATTAGGGGATGAGGAAGCATTATTAAGTGGAACTAACTGCTCTTCATCACAGTTACATGTTGGCTAGATTAGCTGCAGTAAATTCCTATCCCTGACCAGCAAGTCTTATTTGAAAGAGTTACCTATATAAAGCATTCCTTTATCTATATGATGCTAATGATGACCTCTACAGACTAGACAGGATTAAAGGAAAACTCCCTTTTGGCAGTTTTTTGTTTTCTGACATATTGGCCTCGATTCACAAAGCGTTGGAATGACACTTTTTACTACAGGTAATACTTTTTTCAGGAGTAAAAAAGTGCCATTGACTTTCATTGTTTTCTTAGCTGGTGATTCACTAACAGTGACATTCTCAGGCTTTTTTTCCCATGAATTGAATTTTTTACTACCATGACATTTTTTTTCAACTCTTGGTAATCAAGGCCTTTGTTTTCCTCTTAGGATTGTGCCCCAGACCTGTGATTTTCTTAGCAGAATGCTGCTTCTTATAGTCCTGAGACCCGGTTTTCACGGCCTTCCGTAAAACAATGCATTACAAGTCCCACATTGTTTCCAATGTAACAGGTGAACTCTTTAGAAGCTTTGGCTAAGTCTAAGCAGCCTGATGATTTGTCCAGCTGAGAACCTGGCCATTAACCCCATTGCTGCTAGAACACAAGACTGAGATCCTTCCAAATTGAAGAAGTTGAGTTTCAGCAGAATGGGTTAAACATGTCACCCATGCCTTAGCCACCTCAGATGATTAGCAAGCTAGAGTGAGGATGTCTATGATATATGGGAATCGGCACTTTGGTGTACACACCTAAGCTAAACAGATTGTTGCTATGAAAAACTGTTTTCTTTTATAACAGAGTTGCAAACAAATAGAAAAAAAATTTGCCACACAATAATGGAAACTTTTAAAAATGTAATTGAAAGTGGAATTACTCTTAAATGTGGACCAAAACCCACCCTGGCGTCTGAGACTCCAGGGCAGGCTTACCCCCTTCCCCGGGGCATCCCTGCTGTGAACCCCCCCCCCCCCTCCCCTCCCAGGGCGCATGGTAAACCTTACTCCCAAGCCCAAGGTGCCCCCGTGATTGGCGCGGCTTCACTCGCTTCCCTCCTTGGCTGTGCGTGGCCCCATCCGGCACAACTGAATGGCGAGACGGTGTCGCGCACATCCGAAGGGAGCCGAGTGATGCCGGCACCGCTCGCAAGTGTGGCTAGGATTCGAGCAGGCTGCTCTAGGCGCAGCATGGACTCGGCGACCTGGGGGGTTTCACACAGCGGGGCGGCGCAGGGGGACAGACCAAAACCCAGGATAGTGAAAATCTTTAACAACCTAAAATGTTGTGTTTTTGACTTTGTTTTAGGTAGACTGGCACTCTGGGTTCTTAAAAAAAAAAAAATAATATATATACATACATAAATACATACATACACATATCTCATATATATATATATATATATATATATATATATATAATATCTCCTTCAGGCTAGCTGATCCAGCAGTAAACCAACAGCAGCTGAGCTTTTCCTATGTTTGGCAGCTCAGATGCGTTCCATACTGGCATTGCTGAGATATTGGCACGGCCTGGATATTATGACATTACTTCCATATTACCCAGGAAGCCTACTTTCTAGTGACAGGGAAAGCGAGAGCGTCATGGCCAATGTCACTGTTGATAACAGAAGAGGACCTCGGGATCCGCTAGCCCTGAATTGAAGGATAAGTGTACTTAGTGGGCTTTCCTACAGACTCTGGACAGGGGGTTGCCAGAGATCACCAGGCTCCCTACTTTACCTTTCACTCATTCTTGTGGCCATGGCCGCTCTCCGGCAGCCCCTGTATCTGACACCAGGTGCCACCATTCTGGTTCTAGCCTGCAGGCGGGTGTGCTTGCTGCATAATCCCAGACAAGTGGCCATTGCTCCCATTAGTAAATAAGTGGCCATTGCCCTCGGTGGCCTTAGCTGAGCTACAACAGGCTCGAACCTGGAAATGCAAAACCTAGCTTCATATACTAGGGCTGTGGGTGATCGATCGCTGCTACTGGAACAGGTGAAAGGTAAGCCTTATAGCTTTCCTCTTCAGGGATGTAAAATTATTATTTATTTATATAGAGCCGCCTTCTTCCGTGTCCCCAGTACCTGTGATTTATTTATCAGCATGCAGTCAGCATACATCAGCATGTTTCCAAGTTTCTTTTATTCCTGTGGCTCGGTCTTGGTAAAGTAGGAGTAGCTTTCCTGGCCATTAGTTCTTAGTAAATTTTCTGACTACAAATCCCAGAATCCTTCAATGCATATGGAGTTAAGCATCTGATTTGCTGAGGCAAAGGCGACAGGTTTATCAAGCCAGATTAAGGACATTTCTGAAATGTACATCAGAACACCACTTTGATGTGTTTTCTTTTATAACAGAGTTGCAAACGCATAGAAAAGAAAAAATAGCAGATGTAGCACTTCATCTTGGCACATAAACTTAAAAATGCCATTAAAAGTGGAATTATGCTTTAAGAGGAGTATAGGCTGTTATATTTTAAAGTAGACCTATGCCCTAAAGTAAACCCTGTGATGCCCCTCTGTACCCAGGCGTGGGGGGGGGGGGGGGGGGGGGGGGCATTTCAGGTTTCCCTCGGGCTTCATGTAGGTCCACAGTGGTGGCTTTACAAAAGGTATATACTTCGATTACTAATGGGTTGCATGGATATTCTGTTTACATGATGGGCTCTTGGAAATATTTTGTATTTGTTTTTTCAATAAAATAGCATCAAATAAACGTATCTGTGTGATCTTTATAGGCCAAAGTAAAAAAAAATTACACAAGGGAGACCCATGAACCATAATGCACGTATGGAACATTTTATAATACATTTATTATTACATACATAACAATTACATGATGATGATGATGATGTCACAAGGGGGAGAGCGAGGAAGCAGAGAGCACTATTCATACAGCTGTCACCAATAAGACCAGCGGACAGACAGACGCCACACTGCGGAGTTTACAAGCCTGACATGTTGAGGAACCCCCCCTTGTGACACTCTCTTTACATACATTGCCGCTGTAGGTAAAAGGAGCTGTTAGAGCCAAGCGTGGTATACATCTGCGGCTGGTCAGAATGTGCTTTTTGTAGAACTCTCGAAGGCCTGCAGCGTCGGGCATTGCAAGCGCTCTGGCAGCACCGGAGTTACAGGAACACATGCAGGAAGTCGTCAAGGGAAAGAGCACCGGTGGAGTCGTTTGTTCTGGCCTGGCGTATGATCCAAAGGAGGATTTTTTTTTTTTCTTTCTTGAATCTGATAGATGAAATTCAGGCTGCGTCCAAGCTATGAGCCAGTAAGTCACTAAAGGTGAACTGTAGCCAATAAATTAATAGTTATAGCGGACCTTCACCCTGAATAAGAGCCTATCTTATATATTGTCCACACTCTGTACATACAGATTGCTCACATTAAAGATCATTCTACTTGTATCTACTGCATGTTATGAGCCTTTAAACATCCAAGATGGCGACTCATGGAACATCAGGCAGCCTGCAAACAGGAAGTGTCTTTTGACTGTGTCACTCTGCATTCTGGGATTGCGGTCCTTTCCCTGACAGCTATAACCCCACCCCCTGTACTTTATCCCGCTCCCCTCAGTATGTGATGCTTCTGAGTCAAGATGGTTGGGCCTGTATCTTAGAGTCCTGAACAGAGTTGAAGCCCAGTGTTGGAAGGATTGCTATTGAGTATAAACTTTTTTTTTTTATATTCATTTTAGATGTTAGGGAATAGTTTTTTTAAGGGTTTGGGCTTTTCATTAAATCATGCTGAAGGTCCAGTTTAAAGGTTTTTTAGGTGTCCTGTTTAGAATTTACAGCTTAGGTAGGTGAAGTTCCCCTCTAATGAAATTCTAATTAAAATGCATCAGAAATAAATAACCCTCCATCCTTTGTTGTGGGCATGGTGTATCCGCTCTGCCTACTCATGAACAGAGTTGCTGCTCTTCTAGGAGCCTTTGCTTAGTGTAGGTGGGCGGATGCTTTGTATGACATTTTATGGTCCTATTTTTAAGCTTGGCTTACATTTTCTCCCCACCTAATTTGGTGTTGCTCTAGGGCAGGGGCCTCCAACCTGTAGCTTGGAAACCACATGTGGCTTGTGGACCCCTTTTGTGCCATTAACCGGCTAGATCAGAACAGTAGCAGAGGTCTAGCACACTGCTTAGACTAGGGGATTCCATAGCACCCAGGGCTGGCCACTGTTGGCACTATGTATGGAGCGAATGCAGAGTCAAGCAGGGGGAGACGCGCTGGTTTTGGCCGTTTCTGGTGCCGCACTCAGTTCACCAGCCTCTGGGTTTTGATTCTGCCATTCACTACTTTGGGGGCTGGAGGATCCACTCCTCTGTGGCTGAGGGATTGTCATGCACACTAAGCTGTCCACCCGTGGTAAAATCTGGAGGAGACATGGAGCTCCAATAGGATTCACTGTGAAGTCAACAAGCTGAAGACGTATAACATCTTGGGATGGTCATATTAGGGTTGATTCAACACCAGGTTCAAAAACTTTATGGAAGAGAAAACTGCCGTTCATTTTCTTTGTCTACCTTGGGGCAGCATCAGGTAAAAATGTACACTCGGTTACTGAATCACTCCCAAGGCAGACAATGAAAGTGAATGGTAGTTTTCTGTCCAGAAAATTAGAGCTTTTTTTTTGCCCTTATTGCTGACAAAGGAACTTGTGTCAGTAACCTGTGTGGAGCACATACAGTAAAGTCCCTTTTAAAAGGTGGACTGCCATCCTCCCAGCAAGTGGTATTGGTAGGGTGGAGATTATTTAGAATGGGAAGTGGTACTCCATGGGAAACCCTGCCCTAGTGTATTGTCCCATTTAAGTAGTAGACCAAAATCCACACCGATAGGCCCAGGGATCTTATAGATTCCCAGGCCAATTGCCCCCCCCCCCCCAGGGCATCCAAAATCGGGATGTCCCGCTGTGTGAAACCCCCCAGGTTGTGCCAGGCATTTGTGAATGGCCGGTGCGGACACACCCCCTGTTAGAGGGAAGCAGAGGATACGGCCGTCCGTGCGCTAGGAGCCCCTGCTCTTAGACGGAGCCTTAGACCAGTGGTCCCCAACCCTGTCCTCAAGGCCTACCAACAGGCCAGGTTTTGCAGATCTCCACAAAGATGCACAGGTGGAGTAATTAGTGCAGCTGCAGAGCAATAGAGCTGGCTATTTGGAGATCCAAAAAAAACATGACATGTTGGTGGGCCTTGAGGACAGGGTTGAGGACCACTGCCTTAGACGATGTGACGTCAGCGCCGCCGAGTACACTGATTGGATGAGCGGCCGCGCATGCACCGTAGCACTGAGAAGAGATGAGTTGCCTTAGGCGATCTGGGGGGGTTTCACGCAGGAAAGGACCAAAACCCAGGATAGTCAAAAGTCTTGGTTTTGGTCCACTTTAAGTCATGCTGTTGCCAGTAATGAATAATGTAAAAAAAAAAGGGTATTTGTAAATGTTTTAAACATTTCTATTTGCTCAGACAGAGCCCTTTGTAATAGGAGGGTCAGACCTGGGCTGGAAGATAATGCAAAGCTTCAATCTCTCCATTGTTGGGAAGCTCCATCCCCTCCCCAGTCTTTATTCCAGTCTAGAAGCGAAGTTGGCTGTAAGAATTTATATTTATTTTGCACTATTTCAAATTATTATTCAGGAATTTTCCAATAAGGCAACCTAACGTGGACCAATAATGTGTGCCGAGTACAGTCATTACATTGTGGTTGCCTCTCGTAGGGGATGAGTACTTGAAATCTTCTTGGAGTTATTGAGTGCCTAAACTTTTCAGATCTTATATACAGGACTGAGGAATACATCTAATTTTTCAATTGATTTGATAGTTCCTTGCTGTCATTAAAATGAGTTAAGTTGTCCATATAGAGAAGTAGTTGTATAGATCAGCCATGAAAAGTGCTTCTATTCCCCCCCCCCCGCACTCCTGTATCTCCTCAGCCAGCATATTACATAGAGTTACAGGGTGCACGGACAACTCTTTGCCATCCAGATCAGGGATGACCAGGGGGTGGGGGGAAGCATCAGCAGACCTAAAGGGAAAGTCATTTGTGAAGCATGTAGAAGTATTTGTGGACCATGAGCCCAGACTGATGGAATCCTAACTGACATTCATATGTGACTGCTTATGGGGCTTTGCCATTTGTTCTTGGAGAAAATTGGGCCCCTTTCCCAATTTACATTTTTGCGGTTTGACTTTATGGTAATCTTATAAAATAATACTCCGCCCATTAATCTCCTAAAACAGAACTTGAGTCAAAAGTTGACCCCCGCCACCCTACCCTGGCGCTGAGGCAGGATGAGGGGGTTACAAAGAAAAAATACCATTTTGTGAATACTCACCTTGTAAAATGGGTATTATAAGTATGTCACACACCCCACTTCAAGATATTCATTACCTGTGGGTAGTATGGTCCTGTAGAGGGCGATCTGCAGAGATGATTGGAGGAAAGAAAGCCCCTCCCAGTCCATAAGTACCTGGGACCTCCCACTTATTACCCAGTATAAAGAAAGCAGTAAGGTAAGGGACCAGGAAGAGCCAAATATCAGTCATAACAACGCAAAGTTCACCATATGAAGGATGCAGAATCCAAAGGGCGGGTTGAAGCGGGGTGTGTGACATACTTATAATACCCATTTTACAAGGTGAGTATTCACAAAATGGTATTATTCTAAGTATGTTACACACCCCGCCTCAAGATATTCATTACCTGTGGGACATCCAATAGCAGTGTCCATAAAGGGTGGGGATCCAAAAACAAGGTATAAAGCACAACTCAAACTACTGCAGCCTGCAGAACTTTGCGGCCAAAAACAGCATCCGCTGAGGCCCGCACATCAACCTTGTAAAACTTTGAAAAAGTGTGAACAGAAGACCAGGTAGTGGCCTTGCAAACTTGCTCAACAGAGGCCAGGTGCTGAAAAGCCCAGGAGGCCCCAACCGCACGAGTAGAATGAGCAGTAACACGAAAGGGAGGATCTCTCCCCTTAGCAGAATAGGCTCCTACAATGGCCTGACGGATCCATCTGCTGATGGTAGACTTTGTGGGTGCTAGACCCTTTTTGGGCCCAAAAGGCACCACGAAGAATGCATCAGTCTTGCGAAAGGCAGATGTTACCACCAAATAATACTTCACAACACGAACCACATCCAAAGAATGCAGGACCCTCTCCTTGTCATTGCTGGGGTTAGGACAGAGAGAGGGCAGAACAATATCCTGATTTAAATGAAAGGACGAAACCACCTTAGGACAAAAGTCCGTCTTAAAACGGAAAACCACTTTATCCTGATGTCTTTCAAAATATGGAGCTTGAATAGACAGAGCCGCCTACTCAGAAACACGTCTAACTGAAGTGATAGCTACCAAAAATGCCACCTTCTGCGTAAGGGAAGACAAAGGACTATCATGCAAGGGCTCAAAGGGGGGACCCTGTAGCGCAGAAAGAACCAAATTCAAATCCCAAACCGGAATCAAAGGCTTCCTAGGAGGCCGCACATGCGTAACCCCCTGGAAAAAGGTCTTAACCAAAGGATGTAGTGCAAAAGACTTTTGGAAAAATACCGCCAGGGCAGACACCTGCCCCTTCAGAGTACTGAATATAAGACCTCCAAGTCCTATATACACGGATGAAGAAGACTTCTTTCTAGCACGAATGAGAGTCTGAATAACAGCGTCAGAAAGACCTTCCTCCTTCAAGATGGAGGTTTCAGCAGCCACGCCGTCAAAGCCAGCGTTGGTAAATTGGGGTAACGAAGATGACCCTGTGTGAGCAGATCTGGCAGCAGGGGCAGAACGAACTGATCTTCTGCCAACCTTACCACGTCTGCGAACCAGACCTGTCTTGGCCACCTTGGAGCTACCGGAATTGCTGTTGCTCTCTCCAGAGCAAGCTTGCGCACTACTCTGGCCACCATGGGAAACGGAGGGAACAGGTACAGAAACCCCAGATCCCTCCAGTTCAGGGACATGGCGTCCATCGCGAGAGCCAGTGGGTCCTTCGCCAGAGACACAAAAGCCGGAAGTTTGTGATTGTGACGGGAGGCAAATAGGTCCACCGCCGGTGACCCCCACCTGAGACAAATTGAGTGAAAGACCCTGGGATTGAGAGACCATTCCCCCTTGAGGGCTGACATCCTGCTCAGAGAGTCCGCCTCCGTGTTCTCCACACCTGGGATGTAAACTGCTGAGATACACGGGACATTTCTCTCTGCCCAGTCCAGGATCAGAGACACTTCCTTGAGGGCATTCCTGCTGCGGGTTCCTCCCTGGTGATTGATGTAGGCCACCGCCGTCCGATTGTCCGACCTGACCTGGACCGGCAAGTCTCGCAGTTGATGAGTCAAATGACAAAGAACCAACCTGATGGCCCTCAATTCCAGAACATTGATAGACTCGTGAGCTTCCAGGGGACCTTACAAACCCTGAACTTGCAGATCCTTCCAAAAGCCCCCCCATCCTGAGAGGCTGGCATCCGTAGTGACTATCTCCCACTGAGGAGTCCGAAAGGATCTGCCCCTCAGTAGGTTGGTTGAGTTCAGCCACCACCGAAGCGAGCGGCGAACCCGGGGAGACATATGAAAAAGATGATCCAGCGACTGAGGAGACCTGTTCCAGACCGATAACAGATGGAGCTGAAGTGTCCTTGTGTGAAACTGAGCAAAGGAAACCGCCTCGAATGAGGCCACCATCAAACCCACCAGTCTCATCCCTAGACGGATGGACGGTCGAGGCATGGACATGAGCGACCGAACCAACTCCTGAATCAGAAGAACCTTGGACTGAGGAAGGAAAACTCTGGCCAGATCTGTATCCAGAGACATTCCCAGAAAGGATACTGTCCTGGACGGGTGTAGGGAGGACTTGGGGTAGTTGATCACCCAGCCGAACCTCTCCAGAGTGGATATTACCGCCATGGTGTCCAATTCTGCCTGGCTGAATGACGGTGCCATGATGAGGAGATCGTCCAGATATGGCACAATGCGAATCCCCTGCGCTCTGAGGAGAGCCATCACCCCAGCAAGCACCTTGGTGAAAACTCTTGGAGCTGTGGTGAGACCGAAGGGAAGAGCTACAAACTGAAAGTGCCGATCCTCCACGCGAACCTCAGAAACCTCTGGTGTGCGGGAAAAATGGGAACATGGAGGTAAGCGTCCTGAATGTCTATGGACGTCATGAAGTCCCCCTGACGAAGAGAATGAATAGCCGAGCGCAACGTTTCCATGCGAAACCTTCGCAGTCTGACGAACTTGTTGAGAATCTTTAGGTCCAGTATGGGCCGGACGGAGCCATCCTTTTTGGGGACCGTGAACAGATTTGAGTAAAAACCCCGACCCCGGTCTAATGAGGGAACTGGGCAAATGACTGCCATTTCCAGAAGACTCGATACTGCCGCCCGGAGCTGCTGCGCAGCCAGTGCCTCCGGGGACACCCGAGACCTGAGGAAACGCGGGGGAGGGTAGGACTCGAACTCCAGCTTGTAGCCGGAAGACACCACTTCCCTGATCCACCTGTCCGAGACCTCTCGGTTCCAGACCTGGGAGAAGTGCTGTAGCCGTCCCCCCACCCGCACGGGTGAGGGCGCCCCCTCATTGTTGAGCGGGCTTGGCCACGGGTTTGGGTTTTGAGCCCCAACTGTATCCTGAACGGGCACGTCCTCTGCCCCTACTCCAGGAATTTCCCCTTGTAGAAGGGAAGGCGAAACCTCTTCCTGCTCTAGATCCCCGAAAGGAAGGAGTGAAGGAAGACGCTCCTCGAAAGGGGCGACGTTGCTTCTTGCGTTGAGGTAGTTTGCCCCCCTTGGCCACGGCATCCAGCTTGTCTCCATAGAGCCGTAACCCAACGAAGGGAAGAGCTGTTAGTGACTTTTTTGACCCAAAGTCAGCCGCCCACTGGCGTAACCAAATTGAACGCCTGATAGTAACCATTAGAGCAGAGGCTCTACTACTCATCATCAAGGAATCATCCAAAGCGGCCACCATGAAGGACAAAAACCCCTCACATTGTTTTAGTTCACGAAATTCCTCACTGTCCGGATTCAAACCGGAGGAGGATAACAAGTGCCTGACCACCTTTCTCGTAGCCACCGCCAACAGCGATGAGGCACAAACAGGCCTTATTGCTGCCCCAATACTGGCAAAATCATGACAAGCCATCTGGTCAATGCGTTTATCCTCACCATCCTTAAGAGAGGAACAATCAGGGTTGTTCAATACGGCTGAGTTGGATAACCCCAAAATAGGGGCGTCCACCTCGGGGGGAGACGCCCAGCGCTTAACCGTATCCACTGGAAAAGGATACCTCTTATCTCAACTTTGGGGAATGCCTGGGAGCCGGGCAGGCCTTTCCCATTCCTTAGAAATAATATTATCAAAATGCTTTTGATTAGGCAATTCCAACCGCGGCTTGGATTCGTCATAAAACTCCCCTTGCTGTTGAGGAACCTCCGCCGGAGGCGAGATAGCAAGCACCTCAAACATCTGAGTCAGAACATTAGGAGTATCCAAGGAAGTCCCTGAGCTCCGATCGGAATCAGCACCAACAAATTGCTGATCATCAGAAATATCTGAATCCTCAAATAATTCCCCTTCTTCTAGAGGGGAATAATCTGACCAATCCAGGCCGTCCTCGTCATCATCATATTCAAAATGATTAACCGGTGATAAATGCTTCCTCTTAGCCAGTGCTTTCTTGGCAACCGTGGAGGAAATGAATTTTTCAATACTGGCCAACCTGGCACACACATCAGATTGCGACTGCCCCCCCGTGGCAATCTCACACGGGGCACGGGTCAAAGTGGGAGGGGGAGAGGGTGAAGCCGGCTGCGCTGACCCAGATGCCTGGGGACCGGACTGCCGTGTAATAGTCTGCTGTGCACATGATATACATAGGAAAAAATCATCCCCTGTTAGGGACACCCCACAACCCATACACTTCCGGGATTGTCCCGAGGGGAGCCTGGAATCTTGGGATGCCTCCATAAGGTGAACTTGAATAGTCGCTATGAGTGAGGGAATTACGCTATTAAGCAACCCGGGATGCCCTTATATTGCCCAAGTGGGAGGTTTTGTAATAAATAGCAAAAGTACCCAGGTACTCTAGGACCAGGAGAAACCTAAAAAAATTCCTGGCAGTTCAGCCTGAAAAACATAGAAAAAGACAGTAAGAGGTTCTCCCTATATAAACCTATATCTATTATACCTATATATATACATATATATATGCAAATATGTACAGATAAGCAACGGCCGCAGGGCCACTCACTGAGTCTTTGGGCGCCAATACACTGTGTCCTCTGCCTGAGGTAACACAGATCAGAGCGGGAGACGCAGCAGGGGGGCGTGGCCAGCGTGGATCGCGCGCTGCAAGGCTCCGCCCAGCAGCTCCAAACTCCTAAAGGGCGCGGGCTGCGGCCTCATACCGAAGGCCCAGCCCTGCCCCCTCACTGAAGAGCGTGAGGGGAGAAATCCTCCCCTCAGCTCTGAGGTAAAATCCAGTGTCTGTCAGCAAAAAAGATTGCAACAAGTTTACATTATAACTATTCATACCAGAAAAGTAAACATTTTAAACATTTCAAATAAATCTATTTTCCAGGCGCCCCCATAGAAAAACACCAGAAGCTGAATAAGCTGAAGGTAAAATCCAGCACCTGTCTCAGCTCTGAGGAAAAACACCCAGCACAGTGTCTGTCAGACGTGAGGGGAAGCTCCCCTCCATTAACACTCGCGCACCGGTGCCGCAGGCAGCCGCGGCACCGGACGCATAATAGAGCCTGTAGCAGCCCGCATAACAAGCGGAGCTGCTCCCCGCTCGGTCACGCTACCAGCTCCAAACTCCTAAAGGGCGCGGGCTGCGGCCTCATACCGAAGGCCCGGCCCCGCCCCCTCACTGAAGAGCGTGAGGGGAGAAATCCTGAGGTAAAAATCCAGTGTCTGTCAGCAAAAAAGATTGCAACAAGTTTACATTATAACTATTCATACCAGAAAAGTAAACATTTTAAACAAACATTTCAAATAAATCTATTTTCCAGGCGCCCCCATAGAAAAACACCAGAAGCTGAATAAGAGGCCTCCACACAACTAAAAAAGGGGAATAGGCCATTTAAGGGGAAAATTAAACTCTTGGACAGGGCATCCCAAACCGGAGTCATCAACCCGGTATAACCGCCTACCCTCTTTATAGGTTCTCGCGGTGGAGCATAGCTCCTGAGCACCTGAGGTGCTGTTATACCCTCGCTCGGACAGCAGTCAAGACTGGGAGGCATTTAAATAGCTATATATTAATAAAGGGAATAAAGAGTCCGAACGGAAATAAAAATATATATAGGCCGGGAGTAGACCCGGCTACCTTAAAGTCCCCCTGTGCAAGGAGGAGATATCATCTGCTGCTTGCTCGCCGTCTGCAGAGATGAAGACTGGGTAATGAGTGGGAGGTCCCAGGTACTTATGGACTGGGAGGGGCTTTCTTTCCTCCAATCATCTCTGCAGAAGCCCTCTACAGGACCATACTACCCACAGGTAATGAATATCTTGAAGCGGGGTGTGTGACATACTTAGAATAAACCCTAACCCTATCCTTGGGCCTGCAGCGCTGCTGATAATGACCGAGCCGCATCCCCCAGGTCAGGGCGCACTCCCGGCGCTTATTCACTTGAATGGGTGGGCAGGAGTGCGCACAGAGCTGGGGGATGCGGCTCTGTGTCATGGCAAGATGGTGGCCGCCAGAATCCAGGGTTCCGGAAGAGCAGTGCTGAGTTCCTTTGCAACCCCTCTCATCCTGCCTCAGCGCCAGGGTAGTGTGGCAGGGTGGGGGGGGGGCTTTTGACTGCAGTTCCATGCTAATTGTAGGTTAAAAAAAGACCTGTACAAATATAAATGGGACAGTGTGTGGCAAAACCTTCCCTTCTGAATCTCATCAGTTCACATGGAAGCATCCTTACCAGTTTGGGGTGAATGCCTGGTTCCCGAGTCTCCCCTCACTGCATGCTGTCTGCTTGAAATAAAGCTCATCTTTAATGTCTCTAGAGGATTGTAACAACTTTCTCTGCAGGTTTATTTGAATGCGTTTGATTGACTGCTTTTAATTAGTGTAGATCAGAATAAATAAAAACGGGTAAACATCTGGAGAATGGTACGTGGAAGTAACTTGGGATCTGACCTATATACAACCTACAGAAGAAAGTCCCAAACTGGATCACTTAAACAATAGGGTATATGTTGATGAAGATTTTACTTTTTGGCCATACAAAGATATTGAAATGATTGGTGGGACTTGTTCAACCAGTCTGCCGCAAAGGTTCCTTAGCTCAGGCACTTGCTTATTGGTGCCTGCGGGTTTGTTGCAAGAAGTTTTAAGGAAACCGCTGTGGCTCCACCAGGCTCTGATGTAGAAGGAGATGCTAGGGACATCCAGGGGTAATAAAAGAAGGTAATCCAGAGGAGCTGGGTCCAGATTTTAGGTTGTATCTTTTGTTCCATTAGATGCAGAGAAGCAGGAAGCGTCTTGGCATTCTGGGAAAAAGGCGAGTGGTGCATTTATTCTGGGACATACGACACCTGCCACACGATGATGTGGCTTCTTTCTGCCTTGGAAAGCACTGGCTTGCTCTGGCTGGTGCCATCTCCGGAGTGATCTTCTGTCTCATCGTCCTCCCCATCACCTAAGGAAAAGAGTAGCCAAGCTTCTTAAAACAATAGATTACTGGGCAACCAGGGAGGGAAGGGTGTTCACTTCCTACTTCCCTCAAGGCTGTCTGGAGGACATAGTGAATAGACAATTCAGTAGACTGAAAAATATAACTAAATAGCTTTATTTCGTAGGTGCCCATATAACAATGAAGAATCCCAACTTATCATTGTAGTTAAAGGACTGCATTCATTTTGTGAGCAAACAGAAGAGGCTCCTGGTGCTGAACCTCGTTGGCATAATTATAAACATAGCAATGGAGGAAGTAAAAAAAGGCAGTGGGTTACTGAAACTATTATCAAAAAAGGTGTGATTATCCATCTCACATCGAGTCAAAGAAATACTTGTCTAATGAAATATTTGTTAGACAGAAAATCTCCTGTAAAGGGAATTCTTGGTTGATGGACCTGCAGTTTAAAGAGGAGCAAACACCTCCCTAGAGTACTTAAAGTTGACCAACACCCAGGATTTTCACTATCCTGGGTGTTGGTCCACTTCAGCGGGGCATCCGAGATCAGGATGCCCCGCCGTGTGAAACCCCCCCAAAAGCCCCAAAAAACGTACCTTTTCGGTGACGGACAAGCCGTCGGCGCCGCCTCCCACTCATCCCTCTTACAGGGCACGTGCGGCGGCGGCTGATCCGTCGCCGATAAGGTAAGGTTTTTTGGGGCTTTTGGGGGGGGGTTTCACCCCGCAGGACATCCCGATCTCGGATGCCCTGCGGTGAGGGAGGTGATCGGCCCGGGAACCTTATAGATTCCCGGGCCGATAACCCCTGGTTGTTGGTCCACTTTAAGACTTTCGGGCCAGTAGGTGAAACTCACCTTGTCGACCATCCCATGCTGCATCTCTGGGCTCATGGGCGCATCCTAGCTATATCTTTCTGGAGTGTGTACCCAAGCCAGACATTTCTGAATGACTGGGTCAGACAAACCCACAACTAGTGAGTTAAGCAGAGATGTGGCTGGCGGCACTTACTTCGTGAGCTCAGAGCGGCAAGGAAAATCTGAATGAAACGTGAGCCATGGATTGGCTGAGTGGCCTGCACATGCGCCTTTAGAATAAGAAAAAGAGTTTTCGGCGATTTGGGGGGTACACACAGTGGGGCATCCCAAATCAGGATGTCCTCAGCAGAAGGAATGAAAAACAGTATAGTGAACATTTTGGGCTTTGTTCCTCTTTAAAATGGACCAAAAACCAAGATTTTCACTAACCCAGGTTTGGCTCCTGGGCCTGGGGGCAGGCTCTCAACCAATCATGTCCAATCAGGGCCCTGTTTAGATACAAAGCCCGGGCATAAGGGAGCGTCCGCGTCTCCCTATCTGAATGGCTGGGCACGTGAGTGCTCCTTGGCTACAAGGAGGCAGGGATGCAGCCGTAGCCGGTGAGGTGAGTAATATGTGGGGTGATCAGAGGGTTGGTCACATAGCAGGGAATGTGGAATCAGGATGCCCCAAGGTATTTGATCGGCTGGAGTCTCCAGGCTCGACAATGTGGCTGGTTTGTCCACTATAAATCTACTAATGGTTGTCAACAGAACTGCCTGGACTTTGTGCTGCACCCAACTGCTGGATTCTAAATGTACCCTTAGATGTCTCTCTGAAGTTCTAACCCACCGTGACCCAGCCAGGCACTGCCACAGGAACATTCGGGGCCAATGCATCTTGATGTGCGATGCTTCTCTGATCTAAAATCTGGCAGAACTGCTCACTGAAACTCCAGTCTGCTTTAATATATCAGTGCAGACATGTAAACAGCTAAATGCCACACAACCCTGAACAACAGTTCTGTAAAGCAATGCAATTATGTGCAATGTTCCTAGCAATCAGATTTACATCCACAGCAGATGATTTGCTGACAAAGGGCCTATTCATGAAGGGATGATGATGATGATGAAGGGATAGCGCCAGGTAGCGCCTGTACAGTGGCAGGTAGCGGCAGGTGAACGCCGGCCACGGCACGTAATTCCACATTTATGAAGGCGATTCTGGTGAGCGCCTCTTACAGCGACACGTAGCGACCGATTCATCATCACAGACATCTCAGCGGATCAGAGTGCCTGCTAATACCTGTCGCTATCTGTCGCTCTCCCATACATTTCAATAACCAATACTTTTCTTATGTTTAAACGGTTTGCTTTTAATAATTTTTGGGGATTTTGTATCAAATCATTGTGTGACCTCTCCTGGTCTATTTAAATACATTTTTGAAAACTTTTTTGTTTTTTTTCATTTTTAGGCAGAATTGTCATTACAGGTCTGGTATTAAAGTGTTAATGTCACAATGTAAAAACAATGTCATTCCATATGTTTTCACTTTGTTACTAGTGGATATGTGTTCAAAAACGGACTTTGATTTAATTGAAGAGCCACTCACAGGATTAATGTCTCCAGGTGTTTTACATGTCTATATGTTTTTTAACTGAGTCTGTTATGTTGTTTGTCATTTTCTAAAATGATTTAATAAATTTAATCTTGTATTCACATACATGATCATAGTGTGCAGCAGTTTATATGCAGGACTTTTGGACCACATCTAGGGTCCTAACATACAACACAAAAACGGACTTTAATCACACAGCTTCTGGCGCTGATGAATATGGTTTGAGTCGCTCACAGTCGCTACCGTTCGCTCCCATATATCTCTGTACTGGTGTTATATAGTGAATCACTCATCAAATTCATCAATGCCGGCAATGTTACTACAGCGACTGAGGCGCTCTGTAATTGCGTCTCACGGCCGATCAGAGCGACCACTAGCGGTCGCTCTTAGCGCCGCTGTACAGACGCTCATCTGCCGGTACCTGGCACTAGTAACGAATCAGCCTGATAGTATAACATATAAGTGCGGGGCCATAATGAACTTACCGATACGGAAGTCAATGTAGCCCTCTCCTCCGCTCAGCACTAACACGTTCTTTAGCTTCTGCTCTTCAGTCTCGGCAGATGGCGTTCCAGGGTTTTCCGATGGACTGTCCAAAACGCTGCCATTTAGTGTGGCCAGTACATTTCCTGCAAAATGAATATGGCAACTTATCATTACAAACCTTATTTGACAAACAAGAAGAGGTAAGAGGCATAGAAGGTGATTTAGCTCATGCATTTGTCCCTTTGGTTTATTTTGCCACTGGGTTAAAGATTCTGTAATGTGACATGTGAAACATATTGTCCCATGGCAACGATGCTATCTCACACCAAATTCAAGAAACCGTTCGCTAAAGAGGACCAAAAACCACCCTGGAGTCTATGAGACTTCAGGGCAGCCATTCACATACATTTGTGAATGGCAGGTGCGGGCACGTTCCCTGTTAAAAGGTAGCGGGGGATTCGGCCGCCAGCGCTCGCATCCGCTTGCGTTAGATGAGCTGCTGGACGAAGGGGCTTGAGCGGATCCGAGCGCACTGATTGGAAAAGCGGCCGCGCATGCGCCCTAGGACCAGGAAGAGGTGAGTTCGTTCAGGCGACCTGGGGGGGTTTCACACAGCGGGGCACCCCCGATCGGGGTGCCACGGGGGCAAGGACCGACACCCAGGATAGTCAAAATCCTGGGTTTTGGTCCACTTTAAAGGGGAGCAACACCCAATAAAATGCCTTGTTTGGGTGTTGTTCCTCCCAGGCGGGGCATTCTGATTTGAGGTGTGTACCCCCACAGATTGCCCAAAAACTCATCTCTTCCTGGTTCCCATGTGGGCCACTCAGCCAATCAGTGGCACTCATCCCATTCATATTTGCTATGCCACACCAAACAGTGCACCAAGAGAAAACTGAATTGAGTGAACACGGCTAGCCGCATCTCTGCCTATGCCTCCAGCTGTGTACGTGCCTTTAGAAAGGCCGGGCCTGGGCGTACCCACAGCTAGAGAAATGCCAGGAATGTGGTGCGGGCACTGGTGAGTAGATTGAGCAATCTGGGGGTTCCACACAGCAGGACATGCCAATTTGGGATGTCCCATAAAGAGGTATAGCAACCACCCTAGGAGTTTTATAGACTTCTCGCGTAGGACGGGGGAGGGGTGTTGCAGGCACAGCTCACATGTAAGACCATTGTTTGGTTATTTGGTCCCTCTTGTCATCCCCTTTTATGTAGTTTATTGCTGTTTTTTCACTTTGGGTATATTGCTGCTATTCCACTTTGATTTATTTTGCACTTAGTCACTTTGTATACTTTGCACACTTCAAAAAAATGTTTTGGATTCATTGTATTCTCTTATATATATTGCACTTAGCACTTTCTGGGAGAAATAGGACTCAGCCATGTATATATAGGGACACACACTCGAGATGTCACCATTTTATTCTTATTGTGCCACCAGCGCCCTCTAGTGTAATGTTCATGAGATTTTAATCCATTGTATATATGTATTAATAAAAGATTATTTTTGCATGTCATTTGGAGTAGTGCAGCTTGTTACTTAAGTCTTGGGGGCTTTGTGGAAGCCTCCTTGTGGGTTTGTGTCTAGTTCAAATTGCTCAAGTCTGCACCCCCCCCTTTGATCTTAGTTGATGCGGCCATTTTTCTAATGTTCAAATTGGGGAAAACTGTCATAAAGGATCCCCCCCCCCGTGTGGTATGTTCTTTTCATGGGCACGCTGTCATCAGGGAATGCAGGGGGTCAGGCCCGTAGATTGCACAGGATGGAACAATAATGGCAGCACATTGTTTCCCCCCAGCACCCTGTGTATGGACCATACTAGGCCCCACAGCAGTCTGCAGTATAGGAAGTATATTATTATATCTGCTCTTTTTTTTTTGGGGGGGGGGCACTATGAGTTTTGCTATGGGGCCCTGTGAAACCTGTTTGCGCCCACAACACACAACAGTGATTACATTGATTTGCTTCCGGATGCAGTGCAAATGCAAGTTGCAACCAGGGACAGAAGATTTTTATGAAAGTCTCATTGGCATGTGTGGCTTATCTTTTTCTGATTTACACAACCATGCCCCATATCTCATTTACAGGGACTTACCTGGTACGGACACAAAGAACTTGACAGCGTCTCGGTGTCCATGGAAGCACAGTTGTGCCTGGGCCATAGAGCAATATGGAATAAAGCTCCCTGCAGTCTTGTCGCTGTTATCATCACTGTACACGTGGATTACTCCGCCTGGCCGCGCCCCCTCTCCAGAGGATGTGGGAGATGTCTTGTTGGCTGAGAATGTAAAAAAATAGTTGCACAAAATATGTTTCCTACATACAAAGCCAATCCTAGATTGGACTAATGTGTGCAAATTCTGCTGGACTCCTATACAGATTACTGATAGATTACTGTCAGGAAACCGGGGCGTCACGTGGTCCCACTACTAACCAGAGACCGCCACACACGCCCACCGGGTTCCCCAAAACCTTGTCCGACCCTCTTATTATTAGGGTAACCAGGCAAACCGCCTTTGGACACACAAATTCCAGGTTTAAGGCAAGAAGACAGCTCAATTAAATATACGTTTTAATGGCTATAAGCACGCTAGGCAGAGTTACGAGCATTTAACTATAAAGAAGTATGGAATATTACAAATTAAATAGCTATGCGGTTCTGAGGTGGGTTACAACAGATATGCAATACACAGAGACAATAACAAGCAAAGTTTACCTTAAGCATGCAGCGTGGTGTGGAGCTCTTACAAGGGGGTGTGTCAAGAGCTTCTGGTTATGGTGATGGACACCCCTGGATATGCCGGCGAGCATAACCCCCTTCCGATGAGTGACGCCAGCCTGGTTTTTGACCATCCAATTTATGCTGCCAGGCTATCCATCTCCCCTCCCCACTGTGGGAGGGGATGTTACCTCCCATTTTTTAGAGGGGGATTTTGCCCTAAAACCCTTTTAGGAGCTATAACTTGGAGCAGGGGGGTCACACTGCCTTGTGAGTGGTACCAACATATCGGGCCAGGCGCACTGAACGCGTTAAGTCCAGGAACCGGGTCTTTATTCGGTCCAGAACCTTAGTTCCCCGTTTACCAGTCTCTGTCTGGTTTCCAGACCTGTTTTATACTATGCTCCGGTCCGGCTTTGGGAGCTGGTTCTGGTTCTGTGACCGGTTTGGCCGTTGGACGCAAGGCGTCCGCGTTACGGCCCATAGACTATCGGTGCCGTGCGTCTGCCCTGTTACATGTTACATGTGACACAATCCCAGCAGGGGAATACCTGAACGTAGCCGCACTGGCAACTTCCCAGCTGGGGGTGTTATACAACAGCAGGAGGCATGCTGGCTGCAGCCTAGCTTGTGACCAAAAGGCAGGAATCAAGTACCCCAGGGGGTTTGATCAGAGCTTTCACACATCCCTGCCAAACATCTCTTCCGCATCTCGTTAAAATACCTGGGCCATTTGTAATCAGGGGGCTGGAAGGGGGGATTCTAGACTTGACATAAAAACATAAATAATAAAGAAGATATGTGGAGTTTCCTAATCATTCCTTCACATTTGCGCTATAATATTTGGCCTATTCTCCACATCTCCCCCTTCAAAAGGGCGCTAAGGGGCAGCGCATCTTGATGCTGGCCCGTGCGCCCATGCATCCGCTAATCCTGTCTGGCAGTACCACGGCGGTAGTGCTGTTTTGGGTTGAGGGTTCTGGGCCAGGTCCACTCCCGGAAGGGGTGTAAGGTGGCCCATAGCTGGGACCGCGGGTCCAGTTGCTGATGGCAACTCATCCCTTTCTGCTTTACCCGAGCCAGGGGCCTCGGTGCATGTTGCCAACACTGGCCAAGGAGGCAGCCCCGAGTGGGTGCCTGCCTGACCTCCAGCACCATGAACTGGGTCCCCTGGATGGGGTGTCTGCCCTGGGGGGGACCTTCTGTGGGAAGGATCTCACACCGGGCAGTACCCACCCCGTCAAGCCAGGTGGGTGACAAGGCCATTGAACTTGGAACCGGCGTGGCATAGACCACTGCCATTGGCACAGACCTCTTTCCTTGCGGCCGAGCTATCGGTGGGATGCTGGGACTTGACCCTGCCACCCCCACCCTCTGGCCGGTATAGTACAAATGGCAGCGGACAGCCAGGCCCGGCTCCACTGGCTTGTGGGCGATTCCTATGTGCCCAATCGTCCGGCTCTCTAAGGCATAGCACTCCTTAGCCCTGGGCAGATAGGGGACCACCAACTGCTGGTCCTCAGGCCACCCCCCTGGTGACCCTGACCTGACCATCATTGGGTACAGCCGCACTTGTCCCCCGACCACCCATCTGGGGTCTGGGCCCAAGTGAGGCTGCATGTCTTGCTTGGGGAGAACTCTCTGGGGGTCATCAGTGCCTGATGCTCCCCCACATCTCTGCCTGGACATGGTCGGGACCACCATGTCCTCAGTCGGTTTCACGGGACCCACCTCTGGGTTTCCGCCTGCCTCAGCAGCCTCCTGGGAGGAAGGGAAGGATCGGTCGGTCCCCTGAGGGGACTCTGGGACCTGCTCCTCCACCACTTCCACCCGAGCTGCCGGTTCAGGCAGAACACCCTGGTCCCTTAACACCCCGGGCGTGCTGAAACCCTGCAGTGGGGAGTTACCTAGGGGTCCCACCTCTCCATGGGCACCCCTCATCCCACCTGCAGGTTCCACCACCCCTGTTTCTGGGCATGGACTGGTCCTCTCGGGTCGAGGTGCCGGGAACCCTGGACGGGGGGTGGTCGGAATAGACGAGACCATCCCATCCCCCGTCCGTCTCCCGGGACCTCCCTCCGGACTTCTGTCGGCCCTGGCAGCCACTTGGTTTGGGGGAAGGGGGCAATTAGACCCCCGAGGGGCCCCTGAGCCGCCAGCGCTCCCACTATGCTTGATAGTGGCCAGAGCCGCTGTGGCCTCAGGTAATGCCTGCCCCCCTTCCCTTCCCCTCCAAGCCGCCAGTCCAGACAGACCAGCCGGGCCCTCTGATACCCCAGTGGCGTAGAAACCCTGCAGTGGGGACTTACCTAGGGGTCCCATCTCTCCACGGGCACCCCTCACCCCACCTGCAGGTTCCACAGCCCCTGCCTTTTGGCCTGGACTGGTCCTCTCGGGTCGAGGTGCTGGGAACCCTGGACGGGGGGTGGTTGGATTAGACCAGACCATCCCATCCGCCGTCCGTCTCCCAGGACCTCCCCCCGGACTTCCGTCGGCCCTGGCAGCCGCTTGGTCTGGAGGAAGGGGGCAAATAGACCGCCGAGGGGCCCCTGAGCCACCAGCGCTCCCACTATTCTCGATAGTGGCCAGAGCCGCTGCGGCCTCAGGTAATGCCTGTCCCCCTTCCATTCCCCTCCAAGCCGCCAGTCCAGACAGACCAGTCTGGCCCTCTACTACCCCAGTGGTGGAGAAACCCGGCGATGTGGACTTACCTGGGGGTCCCACGTCTCCTGGAACAGCCCTCATCTCAGTCGCAGTTTCCTCCCCAGCTTCGGGGTAACCCTCCTTCCTCCGGGAGGAAGAAGCACACTTTACACCCCCTACCCCCACATTCCCTGTAGCAGGTAGGTTACTTACATTATTTGCACATCTTGAAATATACACGCTATTACATTCTGGGGGACCAGACCTCGGGGGTTCAGTGGCCACATACTGAGACACTAGCCGCCCCAAGTCTGTCCCTAGCAAAACACCGGCAGGGATATTCGGCGATACCCCCACCTCCCGCACACCCCGCCCAGCACCCCAGTCCAAATAAACTTTTGCCATGGGTAGTGCCGATGCACCTCCCTCAATTCCAGAGACTGAGACAGTCTTTCCAGGGATGAAGTCCGGTGGGGACACCATCTCAGGGCGCACAAGAGTTGTCTCTGCGCCGGTGTCCCTAAGTCCCACGGCCACAGCTTGGCCCACAGTGACGAATTGCAAATTGTCCCGGGAACTCCCAGCACCCCTACCCACATACAGCACCGTGGAGGGGTTCTGGGAGGGACCCTGCTGGCGCTGGGGACATGCGGCCTTGAAGTGTCCTGGTTGGTTGCAGTGGTGACAGAGTTGGGGCCCCCCTTGTCTGGAGAAGGGGGTAGGGGCAGGGGTCTTGGGCTGAGGGGCATGTACAACAGACGCCAGCGGCGGCTTACCCACTTTCCAGCTGGCAGGTTTCCGGGGCTCCTGGGCTCTGTTGTGACTGTACTCATCTGCAAGGGCGGCCGTTGCTGAGGCCCCCTCTGGCTTCCGGTCGCGCAGAAACTGCTGCAGCTCGTCAGAGCAATTCCAGAGGAACTGCTCTATGGCAATCAGCTCCTTCAGCTGCTGGATGGAGGTGATTCCTAAGCCGGTGGTCCACTGCTCAATTGCTCTCTGTAGCGCTCTCATGTGATCAGCCCAGCTATCGCTGGGGCCCCGTCGCAAACCCCGCAGCTTCTTGCGATAAAATTCCGGAGTAAGGTTATATTGTCGGATCAGGGCTTGCTTTACCCCCTCGTAGCTCAGGGTGGTTTCGCTGGGCAGGTACCCAAAGATTTCCAGGGCTTTACCCCTAAGGCGGGGGGTTAGGTACCTGACCCACTGATCCTCCGGCACATTGTATTGACGGCAAACAGTTTCAAAAGCCAGCAGAAATGTGTCCAGATCTGTGTCTTTGTCCAGGATGGGGAAATCCTCTGCACGCAACTTTGGGGCCTGGTTCTCGGGGGGCCCGCTGGTAGATGTGCTGGGTTGAGGGTGTTGAAGCTGTAGCCGCAAAACTTGGAGCTGGTGGTTGCGTTCAGCTTGCGCCCGGCGTTCCTCCCGTTCAGCCCGGCGTTCCTCGCGCTCACGTTCACGGCGTTCCTCGATCTCAGCCTGCACCTGGCGTTCCTCCATGAGGAGCTGATAGGAGCCGCGGTCTCCCGCCCGGAGACTTGCCATAGCAGCATGCAGGAGAGCAGCTGAGCTTGCTTGGCTGGGGGGGCCGGCAGGCAGGGCTCGGTCCTCTGGGATGCTGAGGGCTGGTGACTGGCTTCTGGGAGAGCCCTGGCTGGGCCCCTCTGCACCCAGTATATCATCGGCAGCCACATCCCTGCTTCTGGCCCTGGTGCCACTTGCCATGCCTGCAACTGCTCTATTGCACACTGTAATCACACAACTACTGTAACCACTCTCAGAATACTCCTAGCGTTGAGCTGATCTTAAGATCCCAGCAACAGAAAAGCCGCTGCTAGTAATCTTTAGTGTATGAGAGTATGGGGCCCAATCTCACTTACACTATTTGCCTTATCCCAAACCGCTGCCACCAAATTGTCAGGAAACCGGGGCGTCACGTGGTCCCACTACTAACCAGAGACCGCCACACACGCCCACCGGGTTCCCCAAAACCTTGTCCGACCCTCTTATTATTAGGGTAACCAGGCAAACCGCCTTTGGACACACAAATTCCAGGTTTAAGGCAAGAAGACAGCTCAATTAAATATACGTTTTAATGGCTATAAGCACGCTAGGCAGAGTTACGAGCATTTAACTATAAAGAAGTATGGAATATTACAAATTAAATAGCTATGCGGTTCTGAGGTGGGTTACAACAGATATGCAATACACAGAGACAATAACAAGCAAAGTTTACCTTAAGCATGCAGCGTGGTGTGGAGCTCTTACAAGGGGGTGTGTCAAGAGCTTCTGGTTATGGTGATGGACACCCCTGGATATGCCGGCGAGCATAACCCCCTTCCGATGAGTGACGCCAGCCTGGTTTTTGACCATCCAATTTATGCTGCCAGGCTATCCATCTCCCCTCCCCACTGTGGGAGGGGATGTTACCTCCCATTTTTTAGAGGGGGATTTTGCCCTAAAACCCTTTTAGGAGCTATAACTTGGAGCAGGGGGGTCACACTGCCTTGTGAGTGGTACCAACATATCGGGCCAGGCGCACTGAACGCGTTAAGTCCAGGAACCGGGTCTTTATTCGGTCCAGAACCTTAGTTCCCCGTTTACCAGTCTCTGTCTGGTTTCCAGACCTGTTTTATACTATGCTCCGGTCCGGCTTTGGGAGCTGGTTCTGGTTCTGTGACCGGTTTGGCCGTTGGACGCAAGGCGTCCGCGTTACGGCCCATAGACTATCGGTGCCGTGCGTCTGCCCTGTTACATGTTACATGTGACACAATCCCAGCAGGGGAATACCTGAACGTAGCCGCACTGGCAACTTCCCAGCTGGGGGTGTTATACAACAGCAGGAGGCATGCTGGCTGCAGCCTAGCTTGTGACCAAAAGGCAGGAATCAAGTACCCCAGGGGGTTTGATCAGAGCTTTCACACATCCCTGCCAAACATCTCTTCCGCATCTCGTTAAAATACCTGGGCCATTTGTAATCAGGGGGCTGGAAGGGGGGATTCTAGACTTGACATAAAAACATAAATAATAAAGAAGATATGTGGAGTTTCCTAATCATTCCTTCACATTTGCGCTATAATATTTGGCCTATTCTCCACAATTACTTAAACCTGAATTGAGTTTCAGGCCACTGCTGTTTATTCAGGGAGACCCTGTTACGCTGACTTCCTCTATCTCTTGGGTACTTTTCTTATTCGTCCTCTGATGCGATTGGGCTCCCTTCCCTCTTGGTTGCTGTATAAAGTCTGATCCTCTTTCTGGTTCACAATAGAGCCTCCTGATGCACCTTGCTAAGACTCTCAGACATCTATCTGCTTCTTCTCTCTTTACCTAGCAAATGCTGGATCGGTGCGTCTATTAATATATCCTGTCTCTCCCCAGCTTCCTGTTTCCAAATTTGTGGCCTGCTCCTCCATTTTCATCCAGCTTGCTCAACAAAGCTGCTCCTTGGTCATCTATCATGAACCCAAATCAATCATGCCAGTTTCTTACCATGTCCACCTGTCATCAGGCATCACCTGGAAGCAAATCTAAAGGACCATTTAGGGAGAGTCCATTACCACCACTAGGGACTATATTCCTTGGCGACCTCTTCTCAGCCCTGCTAGCCCTGACCATGCCAGTTTCTTACCATGCCCACCTGGCTGTCAGCAGTTGACTGGGAAGAAATACTGGATCGTAATCCAGTTTTGAAAGAAAACCCAGCAAAGACTTTTGACTTTGTCAGCTTGGAAATTTGTTGTGTCTACTAATCATGGCCAGCCTTTGGGGTGCGTGAGGTGTGCTGTTGCACTGGGTGGCATCCCAACCCCTCTGGAAGGGGGGGGGGGCAGGAGCTATAAGCTGGGCCAGCAGACCCCTCATTTCCCATTTCTCTCCTTTCCCTAGTGCACATATCTTTAGAATTCTTTTTAACCTTTTTCCTTCTTCTTGAATTTCCCTTTTCCCTTCTTTCACTTTTTTCTCTCTTTTCCCTCTTTTTCATGTCATTTCCACATTCCTTCCTTCTTTCTCTTGTCACCATCCTCAGCTACTTCACATCTTTCTCCTTTTTTATGTTCCCCCGTCTCTTTTCCTGTTTCTTTATTTTTTTCTTTTTATCTCGCTCTTGCTTTCTTTTTATTTCCTCTCTCTTTCTCTGAGTTCCTAATGTCTCCCTCTCTTTTTCTAGCCCCAGTCAACCCTTTAACTTTCTCTCTCTTCTTTACCGTGTTTTATCTGTTGCTTTCTTTCCATTTTTCTGTGTGTCTGCGGGGTCCCATCCTGAAATCTAGGATAGGGCGACAATTACCCTAATTGCTCCTAATATATTGGTAGCATTCTATAGGGTGGCCATGGGGTCTGTCCTGAACTCATCCTTCACTTTTTGGTACAACTAAAGACATAAACAGAAACTACAGAGACTACAGAGAAAAGAAAAATCAGCTTCTCTCACCCATGGAGGAGCATTTTGACTCATGCATGTGCAGGGGTGAGTATTTTGGTCTCTTTTTACTGTCTACTATCTGTGTGAATTATTTAATAATGTGCACAGATAAAAATGTTGCTAATTTGCAGGAAGGAAAAAAAATTATTATATTTTTTTTCTCCCCCCAAAAATGTTCGTGGAGCTGAATCAGCCCTTTTATCTTAATATTTTCTCATACTCATTCAATCATTAATGGGAATTATTCAGATGTAACTCTAGCTTAGGAATAGAAAAAGGTTGTTTATGCAGAAATCATTGCATCCTGATTGCCGCTGCCCTCCTGCGCATTAACCAATTTAAACTGGAGAAATCTTACCTTTCTCCTTGTTCCCCTAGTGAAGTCGAACACTTTGATTGGTTGCCACTGTCACGTAGTCGCTGGTAGCTTGATTTCCGGAAGAATCCTGCGGACCTTGTGACCACAGCAGACAATCAAGGCAATTGACTTCACCGGGGGACCAAGGAAAAAGTTAAGATTTCTTGGGTTTAAAGGGGTCAATATGCAGGGGGGGGGGGGGGCATTGGCAATCGGTGTGCCCCCTGTGCTAGGAACAACACCTATTTTATGAAGGGTTAAGGGAAATGTTAGTCTAGTGGGATGAACTCCGCGTACAGGAATGAAAATAGGGTCTTGGCTCTGAACCTTTTCAAGAGAGACTGACAAAGATTCCTACAGTGATACAATAAGATTCCTTATCATAGTCCTGCAGTGGACCAACCTGATTAGTGGCATTTATAGGAGCCTGGGCTTCCCCTTAGAATATGGAAAGCATCTTGAAAGTAAGTGAAGAGCCTTAACCTACTTCTAGGACTGAGATACTACATGTGTACTGCAGAGCATTGCGAGTTGCTATCTACTGATTTTACTGCTTTTACTTGTGCTCTCAACAATACGTTTTTCCTCACCAAAGAAATCGATTGGGGCCCACCTTTGCTCCAGGGCTTCTGCATTGATTGGATCCAAGTGAATCCACATTATACTATTTAAAGCGAAGCAAACCCCATTTTTCCACTTCCAATTCCATAATTGTCTCATCAACATTGACAGCAAGGAGTCCCATTACTGATCTAGGCCCTTGTCCAACGTAAGTTGTATACTTGTAACTATACTACCTAGGCTGTACTAGATTAATTACATTTAAGATATGATTGTTAGCTTTTGTTCTGCATCATGAATATCTCCTAATTAAACAAAATATGATTCCTTGTGTGTACTTTGTATATCATTGTTGGATTATAAAACATCTGATTGTAGTTTGAATAACATCAGACTTCCTGGTCAAACAGAATACATGTAAATGGTCCAAGCAGCAATGTCAGGTATGACTCTTGAGAAGCAGGTGACTACGACAACATATATGACATAACATACGTCATTGTTAACGACAGACATCCCACCACCATTCCCCACAGACATGAGCGGCATGGTTGCCGTGAGAATACAAAAGAACAATGAAAAGATGAGGATGGCGAAATATGGGATGAGGTTAGACAGTGACACATCCTGAACTTACCCCTCAGCCCCAGCAGCTGCCCCCGGTGTAGGACTACCGCTAGAGGAGGTGGAAGGGTGGGGAGTAGATTGAAAGGGAAAGAGGAAAAGAGGGAGGATTTTGGAAGGGAAAGGGATGAAGTATGAAGAACACAAAAATAAGAAATTATTGGTAGGATTTTCAGGGAGGTAATCACTATTCTGGGGAAAATATTTAGCATTTATACAGTAGACAGCAATAATAAATCAGAAAACATAATATTAAAATATATACATAAATACTATAGCATCAAATACTATACTCACCAATGGTGGGATATATCTCTATTTTAAGTGTAAAGCATGTAAATGTCCCTTACAAGAGCACTACCATTGTGCAAATAAGACTGATCATCTAATCAAGTATGATGCTGGCAAACAGGAGGTCCATTCATCCACATAAAGAGGAACCTCGGACCAAAAATAAAAAAGGGGGCGACCCCCCCCATCAGCCCCTACTTACGTCTTAGATTTCGCTGCTGCCTGCTGCGGGGACATCCAGCGTTTTCAGGCCCATTCCTCTGCTCCCCCCCGCCGACTTAGCCATCTGTACTCTTCAAAGTCCCGCAAGATTTTGGGTGGCTCCATTGCATCCCATTCATGGGCACTGCACAGGCGCAAGATCAGGGTCACAGTGCCTGATGGGATACAGGATGGCACCTCCCGTCAGAGGTTGCCTGGAATCCGAGAGACCCGGAAGATGGATCCCCCAGTGAGACGAGTATATAGTGCCTTAAAGTAAAACCGGAGGTGGGGGCAGCAGATTGGTGAGGTTTAGGGGAGGTTTTAACCTCCCCCGATGTTCCTCTTCAAGGGCTCAAGACAAAAATGTTTTTCTTAAGAAAAGAGGAGCGTCTGCACCATTGTTTTTGTTTATTAACTCAACTGAGGGAGATTTAACCTCACAAGAAATGAAAGGTTAATTTTAATTGGAGAGTCAATAGGTATTATTGAGACCGAGAAGTGGTGACTAGCACAAATCATGGGGTTCTATTGACAGTGACACCCTTCTGATCCTACAGACACCCATGAGTTATTGGTCAGCTTAGACAAAAAGCAACACTACGTTTAAAAAGAATGCAAAAATAACATTAATAGTTCTATTCCTTCTAGAGTTGGCCTTCAAAATAGAACATATTGTTGTTCCAGTGCTTTCCAATGAAACATAACTTTTACTTATGCCCTTATTCATCAAGCGATAGCGCCAGGTAGTGTCTGACAAGCGCCAGGTCCCGCCAGCTAACGGCGGCTACCGACTCAAGTACGCCCGGCGTCGGCCACAATGACGCATTTATCAAGCTAAATGAGGCTAGCGCCGGCGAGAGCGACAGCTACCACGGGATTCATCATGTAGCCGACTGTAACGAACAGCGCCGCTGCTAAGGTTAAAAAAAAAAAAAAAAATTTTGTGCAGAATTGATATTACAGGTCTGATATTAATGTATTCATATTACAAAATGTTTATAAAAACTTGTATCATTTTACAATCAAAAAATATGGTTGTTTGGGGGTTAAAAACTATTTTAAATCCATCGCTGCCAGCGCTCTGGGGTTTAAACAAGGAATTCACAGCGTGAAAAAATTCGGAGCGTGATTTGTTAATGAATCTGCAGCAAGCCGTTCGCTCTGGCCATTCGCTGTCAGGCGCACCCATACAACGCTGAACCTGTGAAACAGCGACCCCTAAGCCCGTATTCAACATTACCGCACACTGACTGAGTCGCTGTCAACAAGCAAACCCCGGCCAAGCACAGCGAATACTAGCTGGCGCAGTGAAAATCACGCTACTGGCGCTCATCTGTCGCTACCTGGCGCTATTAATGAATCGGCCTCCCCGTCATTAAAATCTTGTTGTGCAGAAAGTCAAAATCATAGAGCAATCCTATTGCTGTGACGCGTTTCGGGGCCGCCTGACCCTGACTAGGTTTTATTGGAGAGCCTTGGCACACCAATCTTTTGTATTGGCTGAGAGCAAGCCTGCCATACGCTCCACATTAGTGGAGCTGGATTACCCTTCGGAATCAAGGCCACAAATAATAGAAATTGTCCTGACGCCAAGTTCATAGCATTAGGGCCAAAGGTGTGACAACAATGGTGCAATGGTTAGGACCAGTTAGCGTTGAGGGGCCCTGTAGTGTTAGCTTTTAAATTCTTTTTCTATCCTTGTGTAATGTGTACCCCCATTACCTTATGTATCTGCATTGTAAGCATCTAGGAGATAGGACAGCACCAAAAGCAACATTATATCCAACTATATGGCACTCGGAAATATATAGGTGTGACATAAGATGGCAGGTCAGATTTTTGTTGTTCCTGTACCTACTACTTTGGTGGCTAGGAGGCACTCATAGATGATACAGTACTTGCCAGGTTTGTCTAAAACCTGCCAATACTTTTAAACTACCCTTTACCAATACTTTTAAACTACAACATTGTAAAATAACCTTTACTTCCACTGAATAGCAACAAACATCTTATGAAGTTTCTTAGCTTTTTTTTTTTTTTTTTGAACTCG
Organism: Gastrophryne carolinensis; assembly: GCA_027917425.1. NCBI lineage: Eukaryota > Metazoa > Chordata > Amphibia > Anura > Microhylidae > Gastrophryne > Gastrophryne carolinensis. Next base: position 52,221,449 of record CM051240.1, read on the forward strand.
CCCTGGAGAAGTGATGCGTGACGTCACGCAACGCGTCGGCGTATGAGAGGAGGGGGCATGCTGGTCGGCCATGGTTTTGATGTGAGTTAATGTTTGTTATATATGTGTCTGCTTTTTTCATCCCGCGGCTGTCCTTATAAGAAGATTTATGTAATGGTTTTGCACATAGCACGTAGCACTTTATAGATAGATTGTTTGCACTTTTGAATAATTTGATAGTAGTGATATTGGGTACTTGATTTATAATCATTTTTAGGCACTGACAGACAGGCATACTAGGGATCAAGAGCAGTAGTAGATTTGTGTAGTATTATCTCATTGACGGCCCCAAACATATAACATCTGGGTGGTCCATACAGGGCCGCCCTTCCCTTCCCTCCCCCCTCCTCCTCCGTTCCTCCCCTTTGTCCCCCCTTTGTGTAAGGGGTGTTGTGTATATATGTATTTTAATTAACATTTTAATGTGTGTGTATATATGTACATTATATCCTTTGAGTAATAAAGAAGTATATATTTAAACTTATATTTTGAGTGGTGCCATTTACATAGAGTATGGATTAGGGAGTGTGGGACTCCTTACTCGTGTGTTTGTTTTGGTAGTGCACTAGTGTGCCTCCATCCTCTGAGTGTGCACACCCTGGTAACAATACAGCTGGTGCGGTCTCTTTCTTCTTTTTGCAAGTTTCTTAGCTAGCTAGAATATTAAATTCAGCCAGTGGGATTCGGAGTTGCCCTGTGGTTGGTTTAGGCACATTTTCCAAGGACCTCCTGAAGATCATCTGTCACCTCTTAATTCAAAACAGCCAGACCCATCACCCTATCAGGTTTAACTGTTTTTAAACTATGAAGAGATTTTTTTCTCCATGCAAACAAGATACATATCTTCAGCTTCATCTGTTATCCAATCTTCAGGACCAAATAAAACTAAAACAAATATCAATGCATACCACTGAACATATCAATGAACATCTTTCAAGTACAAATTTCCGAAACAATTTACATGTGCCAAGATTTTCAATAAGGAATGATACCCATAACTGCCCTGATTTTCTTTACATTGTAAGGTCTGTTGGACATTAGAGGATTGAAGCCAATCAATTTATTGTATACTTTGTTACTGCAGTCATTTGGAGGAGTCCTAATGAGTAGTCCCTATTAAAGATCTTCACACGTGGGGATTATTTTGGGCTTGAAAAACATTAACTGATATTATTCATTAAGTGACACTTTTTTAAATTCTTTGGTTTTCTCAGTTTATACACAGTTTATAAAGTTCATATAACCATGCAACAGGCATTTAAGAGATCTCACCTTGCGTTCTTAAATCAAAAATAAAAACTTGGGTTCACAACTTACTCTCTGTCAGCGGTATTGAGATGACTACTCCATTTCCAGTTCCCACCCAAAGGCGGTTTCCAGCAATAAGCAGAGCTGTGATGCGCACAAACGAAAAGCCCAATTTTCCAGTTCCTGGCGATAAAAGCAAATGGGAACATTAGTTAGTTTTAGGAAGTTATCAAAGAAGATTCAGGGCCAGCAATGTTCCTATGACCACTGAAATGAAGAAGAAAACTGGTGACTATCTAACATTTTACTGACATAATGCTCAATGTCAACATCCTGGAGGTGCTGGTGGGTGTGGGCATGGTACAGCAGACTGGCATTGCATGCTGTTGTAATATGTATGATCTAAAAGGGAAAAAGGAGAATCGGGTCTACCCCATATGCAGGGGTTTTACCCAAAATAGCCTAACCCACCACTTAAACCAAATAGTTAAACAGACCTGTGTTGTAAAATTGACACCCACCTCTAATGCTACGGTGGGCAAATAATGGCTGGTTAAATAAGGGCCCCCAAATCTTTAATAATAATAGTAATCTGTATGCTGCTTGCACATTTTTATTGTGCCATGGATCTGCCCAGTTTACCAAAGCCAGCCTGTAGGTTGGAGACATCTCGCATGAATTGTATTACCGTATGACTAGGCAAACATAGAAATCATATTATTGAGCCTAGGCTCATCCATGCTGACTCATCCATTCACACAGTAATTCCTTTATATTCAGCACATAGATCCCAAGTATTGGAAAATTGATCCTCTTTGTTCAATATAATTCCACATAGTTTTCAGTTCACCAAGATCCAATTGAGTTTATAGTAAAACCACCGACTGTATGTCGGCCCTCATCCATGATTTCACTATGGCAATTTTACCAGCGAGCAAGACAAAAGTGATGAGTTTACCCAGGTCCTAAAACATATTAGGAATTTCAACATTAGCTGTCTCTGTATTTTTTTCTATAAACTTTTCAAATTGTAAAAATAATCTATAATCTCTATAATAGCCAATAGAGGAAAAGAAGTTTGAGGAAGTTATCAAATAAGATGCAGGGCCAACAATGTTCCCATGAGCATTGCTGGAACAGGGCCGGTTTATCAGGGGTCGCAAGGGGCGCGAGTCCCAGGGCCTTCACCACTTGCCCTGCAAAGAGGGCCTCCACCAGCCTTTGGATTATGGTCCTGTGCAGGAGGCTTTTCAGCCTTTGTCTGACGGATCACAGGGCCAGCAGCAAAGCTATCGGTGGCGTGGCTGGGCAAGCCTTTTTTTGTTTTTGCAAACCTGCAGCCAAAGCCACCACAGGGCAGGATGGAGAGACTAGAGCAGCAAAGCCACGTTAGCAATGCTACAGTGATGGGTGCAGAGCTGTCACTGCACATAAGCCACCAAGCACAGTCGCTGGCAGCTCAATGCAGGGAACTGTTTTCTGCTGGACCAGCTGGGTGACTACACCTCCCCAATCCAGAATGGCAAAGCAGGAGTTCCCGAGCAGCACGCACCCGCACAAGGGGGGCACAAGGGACGCGATCTGACATTCCAGTAAGTGGGCGGATGCCAGACAACCACCAATCAGTTACTTGGAAGGACTATTATTTTAAAGGAAAAAAAGATACTGTATCTGCGGTCTCCACCAGATTTTCTATAATCCAGCCCTGGCTGAAAGTACCACGGGAATGCAGAAACAAACTGGAAACAACCTACCTAACATTTTACTGACATAAGGCTCAATGTCCACATCCTGAAGGTGCTGATGGGTGTGGGCATGGTATAGCCTGAGTGTGGAGTCCAACCGAATGGATACCCACACCCCGTCTCCAATCCACGCCAACTGTCGAACCTGGCTTTCTCTCCGTGGATGAGCATCAAATGACTTCTGAAAACCAAGAGACATAAACTTGTAACTAGTGACGTCTGGTGCTTCTCTGCTAAACATTTGTTATCTATGTCATTATTTAAATTCAAGTTGGCCAACAAAAGCAAATTTTATCTGTACCCGGAATTGTGTTATTGGTGACAATATAACTTGCATTTACCTTTCGCTGATTGTCTGAATATATAATAGGAGCTGGCCACAGGCAAATCAGAATGAGAGGAATGTTTGTAAGATATGTCTCTTAAAGTGGACCAACACCCTTCTGGATCGGCCGGGGAATCTATAAGATTCCCTGGCCGATCTAATCCCTCCCCGCGGGGCACCCAAAATCGGGATGCACCCTTGTGTGAAACCCCAACAGAACTCCGCTAACCTTACCTTAGTCCCGGTCCAATGGCACATGCGCGGGCCACATCTCGCGCTTATCTCTAGCAGGGCGCATGCCCGCGCCGGCCATTTGTGAAGCCAGCGTGCTTGGAGCCGGTGGGGTTTGATGGCAAGCGTGCTTGGAGCCGGTGGGGTTTGATGGCACTTTGACATGCATACTACAACGGCTCCGAGCGCGCTGATTGAACGAGCGGCCGCGCATACGCCTTAGGAGCGGGGTGAAGTGAGTTTTTTACAGAAATCTGTGGGGTTTCACCCCCGATCGGGGTGCCCCGGGGAAGGGGATATATAAAATATATGGCCAGATAAAAATATGACAAACTATGGTTGTCAAAACCCACCTTGTCAATTTGAGGCATGCTAGTACATTTGTCTGGAGGTGTCAACAGGGAGCTATTTACATATGACAGGACAGAAGAACAAGCCACTTTACAGCCCTACGCTAAATGCCTGTGCTAACTAAGCCTCCTGGTGACACCTCCCTATGGGGTAATTGACATCTACTTACTACAAAGCAGTGAATGAGACATGTGCTGCACACCCCTCTTCAAAAGAAATTTAAATCATAACTTTTACAATGAAACGCCCCTGACACACGATTGGATACATCCAGCATGCTGCCCGCCCCTATAACCAGTTTAAAAATGAGAGAAGTGGGCACAGATGACATGACATGCCAGGGGATTGCTTCCAATAAGTAGGCTGTTATAATTGCTTTCCGTGTGGCCCTCACAGCAAGACATTATCTTCACAAAAGGTAACGATCTCTGTTTATTTCTCCCTTTTATTTTATAAGCGTATATTGTATGTCTGTTATTTTTATTGTACATCTTTGTTTTACATGCACTGCCCCTTATGGGTGAATTAAATCCTAAAGATTTATAAAGTGGTCTTCTGTGTGCTAACGCGCTTAACTTCAGAAGGGACATTGTATGTGTGCTAAATCTTGTGCCCTGTGTGCTTGCTTATCGCTACCAGTGTGACTTTATTGCTGTATAGTCGGGCCTAGGACCTTATCGTGTGATTGGGTATATTAACTGCATAAGGTGAGATCTTAGCTTGAGATCTGTGTGTGTATGTAGTGTCTGGCTATTAGGGCCAGGTCCCAAAGGACCGTGTGTGTGTAAACGATTGTTTGCAGTACGATCAAAATCCGGTCTGGATTAAGGTATAAAACCTCCTTGATTCATGACACCAAGGATAGTCAAAATCCTGGGTGTTGGTCCACTTTAAAGTGGACAACCACATCCTATGGAAGGTTAAATAAAAATGAAAAACTCCATGTATCAACTTCCCTTGGTGTCCTGGTAATGAAATGGATAAAATACTAATGTTGGCTTTAAAGGGAAAATTGGTGGAAAATTAGGGAAAGTTAAATATCCTTTTGGCTCTTATCTTCTAGCACTATTTTCAACAGGCTTGAATTGCTCCCAGCATGAGATTGCAAGGAGGGGGGCTTAAACAGCTAGTTTAGAGCAATGGTGTCCTGTCAGAAACCAATGGCATACAAATAGGGTGGGGGAGCAAAATAGACCAGAGTTTTTTGGGGGGTTTGTTCCACTTTAAGCAATACATTTCACTCCTCGCAATATCCGTAATTATATATGACTGTATCATGTGACATTTCTAATCCTAAACCTTTAAAGCGCTCCTTCACTCTGAATAAGAGTCTATCTTATATGTTTGCCACACCCTGTACATACAGATTGCTCACATTAAAAATCATCCTACTTGCTTATACTGCATGTTATGAGCCTTTAAACATCCAAGATGGCGGCTCATGGAACATCAGGCAGCCTGCAAACAGGAAGTGCCTTCTGACTGTGCTGCTCTGCATTCTGGGATTGCTGACCTTTTCCTGACCCCAGCTCTGCTCTGGACTTTATCCCACTCTCCTCTCCTCAGTAAGTGTGATGCTTCTGAGTCAAGATGGCGCCGCCCGTATCCTAAAGTCCTGAACAGAGTTGCAGCCCAGTGGGGGAAAGAATAATAAGTAAGTGACTAAAAACTTAAAATATATTAATTTTAGATGCTGGGAAATCGTTTTATAAGGGTTTGGGCTTTTCAATAAATCATGCTGAAGGTCCGGTTTAAGCAGAAAAAAAAGGTTGGTCTCTGATTGCACCTAAGCAGCATTTGAAGATTTGATTCGATTATTAGTACGGTTGAAAAAAGACATATGTCCATCAAGTTCAACCAAAAGACAGGGTTGGGGAAAGTTATTTTAATTTACTTTACTGATAACAGCTAATAGTAACTGTTAATGTTATTTTCTGCTAGAAAAGCATCTAATGTTGATGCTGTAGCAAGCTACTGTGGGAGGCTATTCCACAGATTTATAGTTCTTATGATAAAAAATGATTGTCGCCTTCAGAGACTGAATCTTTTTTTCCCCAGAAGGATGACAATTTTTTTTTTACCATGAGAACTATAAATCTGTGGATTAAGGTAATGTTTCAAGCAGTAGGCATACATTTAATCCTCCCAGACATACATTAACCCTTTGCATTGCCTAACTCTATTTGCATGGAGAACTCAGGTTCCACACAGATTTTATTGCATTGCCTACCTCTATTTGCATAGAGACCTCGGGTTCCAAGAGTTTATCACATTGGCTACCTCTATTTACATAGAGACCTCGGGTTCCAAGAGTTTATCACATTGGCTACCTCTATTTACATAGAGACCTCGGGTTCCAAGAGTTTATCACATTGGCTACCTCTATTTGCATAGATACCTCGGGTTCCAAGAGTTTATCACATTGGCTACCTCTATTTGCATAGATACCTCAGGTTCCAAGAGTTTATCACATTGGCTACCTCTATTTGCATAGAGAGCTCGGGTTCCAAGAGTTTATCACATTGGCTACCTCTATTTGCATAGAGAGCTCGGGTTCCAAGAGTTTATCACATTGGCTACCTCTATTTGCATAGAGAGCTCGGGTTCCAAGAGTTTATCACATTGGCTACCTCTATTTACATAGAGTCCTCGGGTTCCAAGAGTTTATTACATTGGCTACCTCTATTTGCATAGAGACCTCGGGTTCCAAGAGTTTATCACATTGCCTACCTCTATTTGCATGCAGAACTCAGGTTCCAAGATTTTATCGCATTGCCTACCTCTATTTGCATGGTTTTGGGTTGAATCACATGAATTTTGTTTTTGTATCCACACCAGACCCGGTCATATACTACAGCCATGCAGCGGATGGAGTGATGAGTGTGTCCAAGATCCATCAAGTGATAATTACTGAGGTCCCATTGTTGGTCTTCACATAGAAGAAGAATAGAAAAACAGGTCTGAAGTCCTCTTGCATTAATTAGGAAGCTGGTATTTTATGTTATATTATGTTAATTACTACAGAGAAAAAAAAACTAAAGGACAAGAGTTGCGGATACCTTCTCCTCGATGAAAAATTGCCAACGTCCCATCTGCTAGAGCCACCAATACCCGTCCTTTGACATGCCTACAATAACATAAGGGATCCATTAATGTTGCCTCAGGGCATCACTAAAACTTACAAAGTACAGAGTCAGTATCTAATATACAATACTCGCTGGTGAATTCTGGTTAATTTGGTCTTGATTTACCTGCTAAATGTTTATACAGGAGATACAAAATGTATTTGTGGGGACACAAAGTAAGCAGAGAAGCTATAATTTGAGTTCTCTGGCCTTATGGGCCTTAACTAGTTTACGACTTGTTCACCTCCTGTAGCTGCATTTTTGCCTGAAGCCTAGAAGCTTCTCTAAAACTTTTACAAACATATAAATGTTACTTGTCCACAGGAAAAGTGAAAATGTTTTCAAGCAGGGGCAAATGCGTTAGCTGTGAATGCTTCAGTACCTGCCTTTTTGTTCTTTCTCCTCTATCCTTTCTTCTTTGCTGCCCCATCCTGAGCTCCTTCTACCTAGTTGTTGGAATAGTGAACTCCCTCCAGTGTTCAGTTTATATAGTATTACACCCACTTAGATACTGTCCATTTAAGTGGAACATTGGACCTAAATTAAAAAGGGTTCGATTCCCCTCCTTCCCCTACTTACCTTTTAAATTTGCCGTTGCCTGCTGTGGTGACATCCGGCATCTTCAGGGCCCGATGCTCTTTCCCCCACCGGCTTAGCCGCCTGGAAGTGACAGCGCGGATTTAGCTGTGCTCTTCAAAGTCCAGAGGATTTCAAGCGGCTCAATTGCATCCCATTCATGGGCACTGCGCAGTGCCTGATGGGATGCAAGATGGCGCCACACGTTGGAAGGTCACCCAGAATCCAAAGGACCCAGAAGATGAATCCTGCGGCAAGGTGAGTAAATAGTGCCAAAAGTAAAACTGGAGGAGGGCAGAAGATTGGTGAGGTTTGGGGGAGGATTTGACCTCCCCCGATGTTCCTCTTTAAATATTATTAAACACGCTTTCCTACAACAGACTAAGCAGTTGAAGTCCACAATGGAACAATCTGTTGCACCTGTAATGAGGCCAGGTGAGGCGGTTGGTGTGTATTGGTGCCTGTGAGTGGCTGAGGGGGTGGCAGGTCAATGGTTGGGGGAGGGTTAATTGCTTGAGGGGGTTAACTGGTATGGGGGATAATTAACTAATGTGTGAGGGGGATAACTGGTGTGAATAGGGGTTAAACTGAACCTCTGGCCCCAAGGTAACCAGGCTTACCTCAAAATCTAGACAGACCATATAGGAAACAAAAACTCTAGGGGCTAGGGGGGCCCAGACACAATATAAGCTCTACAGAGTCTGGTCCTATCTCTAACCTATATGTAACGGCTTGGCCCTGAGTATTAATTGGGCCCCAAGGTAAACCAGCTTGGGACAGACATCCTAATTTATCATCAACACCTGCAGCTATAGTTTCGGCTGTGCGTGGCCACACCCATGTATGTGAATGGCTGTGCGTGGCCGCGCCCATGTATGTGAATGGCTGTGCGTGGCCGCGCCCATGTATGTGAATGGCTGTGCGTGGCCACGCCCATGTATGTGAATGGATGTGCGTGGCCGCGCCCACGTATGTGAATGGCTGTGCGTGGCCACGCCCATGTATGTGAATGGCTGTGCGTGGCCACACATTATCTCTATCATCCATTTAGCTTCTCCAGCCGCACATTAATACGCTTCCAGAAAAGCTGATTGTACGAGAGGCTGACCGAGGAGAGGTAAGTTTACTGGGTGAATGGCGGGATTTCACACATCCCAAACCAGGGTCTCCCAGGGGGGTGGACCAAAATGCAGGATAGTAAAAATCCGAGGTTTTGGTCTACTTTAAAAAGACATAGGTAGACTAGCCCCCCAAAAAAGACAGTTGTCACCAATGAAAAAGTAAAATAGGATCCTAGGCAGAAAGTCGCTACACTGTATATAAGTGTCATTGAAAAAAGGACTCGGGTGCGCCCAAAGCGGGTCTTTTGGTTTTATCTCTGGATTGTTTTACTGTATGCTGAGTTTAATTTTATAAAATTTTTTATAAAATATTTTCTGTATACTATATATAAGTGCCTTTGGCCCCCACCCAAGGCTATTGTATAGCGAAACCCAATATTAACGCACCAGGGGTTGTAGCTACGGCCTGCTCATGCACTGTGGTAGCGCGAGTGAACCCAGGGGGTTTCACACAGAGAGGCATCCTGGAATTGTCTGTCCATGGCATATGGAATTGTCTGGAAATTGCCCATATGGCCGGCCAAATTTCTACCCCCTGTGGCATCCCAAACTAGGATGCTCCACTGTGTGAAACGCCATTAAATTGCCGCACCCAACCTCGTTCCAATGACGCATGTGCAGGTCATGGCCTTCCTATATCCTTAGCCAGTGGTGGAATGGAGACAAAAATCTGCCTTGGATTTTACCAGCCCCTGGCCCAAGACTTCCCTGCTGAGGCCCCCCAACCATAATGCTTGGGCTATAGCATTGGAGGCTGGGGATCCTTTGCTTGTGGGTACAATGGGGCTGGGTACAGTGGGCTAAGTAGGAGACTAAGGGGGCAGGGATTGAATGTGGGTGTTAAAAGCAAAAGCCCAACAGGCCCCAAAGCATTGCGGCCCACTGGGCATTGTTCCAGGTCTCTCTATGGCCAGTTTGCCCCTGTCCTTAGCTAGCCGCATACCCAGGGTAGCCATGTGTGATTGGCTGGCCCGGGCACGCCCCCAGATTGAAGTGAGAGGGGATGCAACCAGTGGCCTGCTCTGCACCATTCAGCTCGCTAACTGCTGTGATGTCACAGCATCTTATATAACTGAATGGAGCTGAGCACATCGATTCTGCAGCAGCTGGCTCATGTACAATGGCTTCCTATCTGCTGCACACTCTGTATTGTGGTGGTTAAAGCAGACCTTCAACCTAAATAAGAGCATATCTTATATGTTTCCCACACCCTGAACATACAGATTGAGCACATCATCCTACCTGCATCTACTGCATGTTATGAGCCTTTAAACATCCAAGATGGCAGCTCACGGAGCATCAGGCAGCCTGCAAACAGGAAGTGTCTGCTGACTGTGTCGCTCTGCATTCTGGGATTGCTATCCTTTCCCTGACCCCAGCTCTGCTCTGTCTATGCAAAGTACAGCTATAACCCCGCCCCCCCCCTGTAATTTATCCCGCTCTCCTCTCTTCAGTATGTGTGCTGCTTCTGAGGCAAGATGGCAGCGCCAGTATCCTAGAGTCCTGAACAAAGTTGCAGCCCAGTGGGGGAAAGAATAATAAGTAAGTGACTAAAACATTAAAATATATTCATTGTAGATGCTGGGGAATAATTTTTTAAGGGTTTGGGCTTTTCATTAAACGAAGGTCCGGTTTAAGCACGCCACTGCCCCCACCTGGTTGGTGTGTACTTACACAAGACTGAGCACTGAGTCTTTTAGTTTTATGGAGTGCAAACACTTCTTCCAGTTGGAAACTGCAGAGTGAACATACAGCCTGTAAAATAGAAGAATAGGAATGTTTAGTGGTGTTTTATTATAGTAAATATATTTTACCTGTACATTTAACCCTCATTTTTCAATTGAAGCAGAAATGGGCGAGATATCAGGGTTTACAGGTTTAGCCAATGGCATCCTCTTTTTCATCCCATCCTCCAGTCAGCTCAGCATAGCGGGACAGGATTGCTGTGCACTCCCTCCACCTCCTCCTCCTGCCCCTCCCTCCACCTCCTCCTCCAGATTCATCATATTGCTGTCAGCGCAGACAGCTGATAATTATGCAGCATCACAGATCCAAGGGCCACGCCCACTTTTTTCAGAGGAGAAATCATGATGTGAAACTGTAACCTCAATATGTCTGCAATTTCTTCTTCAATTTAAAAATGGAAAACAGTTTAGGACTGTGCCAAATGTAGCCTGGCACAATGGTGTAACAATTTCATTTGCCTGCTGTAGCTCTTTAAATAAGGAGGAAGTCCAGTGTCATGCAACTGAAGTTTTAAAGAAAGAGTTGAAAGAGAATGATCATGACATTCTGATAAGCTCTGCCTTAGGCTCATGACTTACCAGCCATTCTGTGCACCAAGCCACATTGTGGGTGCTGCACTGGTCCCTGCCGAGCTCTCGCTGCTTGTCTCTGTGTCTGGTTGGGCTGTGGTCACTTCAGGCTTTAGATGTCCATTTTCACTGCAAATAAGAAAGAAGGAAAAATTCTATATATATCCCTTTCGCTGCCAGCCTACCTGGAGTTTTTGTCACCCTTGGTGCCAGACCATTTTGAACTATTTTGCGCTCCCCATGTTCAAATGTGATTTTTGAAGGGATTTCCAGGGATTTCCCAGGAAAATGATATATTTTTTTTTTTCAGAAGAGTCTGGGCTTCAACATGCGATGTCTTGTTTGGCCTTTTTTTTGTGTATTCTCAATACTTTTGGGTGAAATATGTGCAAAAAAATAAAAAAAAAACTATTTTTTGCAATTTGTAGTGTTTTTTTGTAATAAAAAATGTAAGTTTGTCAATAAAATCTTATTGCGTGTGAAACCCCAATTTCTCCCGGTTACAGCGGTTCCACATATTTATAGGTAGACACCCTTTCCTGCCCAGGAGACTCCCCCAAACTGAAACAGCGCTTTAGGGGATTTTCAGAAAAAAATACAACTGTGATATGCACTATGTGCACCTTGCAGTGTTTCCAGAAAAATAACCCTTTACATTTGAAATACCCCCAACAAACTATATATTCTCTGGAAGTACACACCTCAAGCTTTCTAGGTGTACCAGGCTTGTTGATGTGGCCACAGTTTTCTGGAAGTAATCCCTCAATGTATTCTTTGGTTGCAAAGAGTTTCCCTAAAAAAAGGATAAAAAAGCAGAATCAAAGCAACATTTTCCTAAAAAAACTATATACAAACAAGAAAAAACAAGTATAATCTGAAAAAGCAACCTCCTCCGAACAGAACGATACCCGACATGCATAGCTACTGTCAAGGGAAGAGTTGCCAAACACCCCAAAGTAAAGCATGCGCATAACGGTAATTTTTCTTGAAAATTTCAGCTCTGCAGACAAGGTGCACACCTTGCGATTTTTCAACCAAAACAACCCTTTTACATTTGGAATATCCCCCATAAACCATATATTCCCTAAAAGTACACATGTTAAGCTTTCTAAGCGTACCCAGCTTGTTGTAGTGGGCTCATCTTTCTGGAATTGATCCCTCAAAGGATTCTTTGGTTGCGCAGGGTTTCCCTAAAAAATTTATAAAAAAGCTGAATAAAAAACACCTTTTCCTAAAATATAAATATGCAAACCAGAAAAAACAAGCTAAGTCTGAAAGCGCAAGGTCCCCCGAACAGAACAATACCCAACATGCATAGCTACTTTTAATCCTTTTAACTGCCAGCCTACTTGAGATTTTGTCACCCTCTGTTGACAGGTCATTTTTCCCCATTTTGCGCCATGTTTTGCGACATTTTTGCTGGAATTTTCAGGAAAATTATATATATATATTTTTTGCAGCAGAGTTTAGACTTTAACATGTAAATGTAAATTTTATTCTGTTTTTTTACAATATTATTGATATTAAAAAAAAGTAAATAAATTAAATTTTTTTTTAGAAAATTGCCTCCTTTATTTTAAATAAAAAATGTATTTTATTAAAGAAAACCGTATTGCATGTGAAAGCCCCATTTCTACAGATTAGAACGGTACCACATATTTATCGGTAGCCCCCCGTTCCTGCCCAGGAGACCCCCCTAACTGAAACAAGTACTTTATAACATTTACAAATAAAATACAACTACCATCCACACTACAAAGGGTTAAATCGGGGAAAAAAATGACATAGGGTCCCCCCTCCCAGGGGGGGGACCCCATTTTTTTGGGGGATTTTTAAGGGTTAAAAACCCTTAAAAATCCAAAAAAAAACGACATGGGGGCCCCCCTTACCCAAAGTAACCAGCCCGGGACCAGCTATGCAGGGCTTGTAGGAACAGGGCACAGGGGCCAGCTTTTGTGGCCCCTGGCCCTGCAGGCTACAAAGCCCGCATAGCCCGTGGGCCCGGGCTCTTCTGCCCCCCCCCTGGCCTTTGGGGAGGCAGGTAATGGGGGTGCCAAGGGTTAATGGCAAGTCACTCGCTAGTGCAGGTGACTTGCCATCCCCCAGCCTTGTGAACTGATATAGGGGTCTTGTGGACCCCTTACCAGTTCACAAGGGGTTAAATGTAAAAAAAAAAAAACACACAGACGCAGAAAAAAATATTTTATTATTATTATTATTTTTTTTAATACTTACCTCCCAATCACTGGCTTCTGCTCATCTGCTGGAAGCCTTTTATAGCTGCTGGGTGACAGAACATAAGGAGTTAATTAAAAAAAAAAAAAAGACATAGGGTCCCCCCTCCCAGGGGGGGCGGACCCCATTTTTTTTTTTTATTTTTAAGGGTTAAAAACCCTTAAAAATAAAAAAAAAAATGACGTGGGGTCCCCCTTACCCAGCATTACCAGCCCGGGACCAGCTATGGGGGCTTGTAGGCACAGAGTGGGGGGGCCAGCTTATGTGGCCCCCCCACCCTGCAGCCTACGAGCCCACATACCCTATGTGGGCCCGGGCTCTTCTGCCCCCCCCTGGCCTTTGGGGAGGCAGGTAATGGGGGTGCCAAGGGTTAATGGCAAGCCACCCGCTAGCGCGGGTGGCTTGCCATCCCCCCAGCCTTGTGAACTGGTATAGGGGTCATGGACCCCTTACCAGTTCACAAGGGGTTAACAGTAATAAAAAAAAAACACCACACAGATTAAAAAATAACTTTATTAAAAAATAAAAACTTTTTTTTACTTTACTCACCTCTGATCCTCAGCTTCTTTGTCCCTCGCAGCTCTGATGACAGTTATTGTCATCGCTGGCCAGTGGAGGAGGGAGGCAGGTGATCAGATCATCACCTGCCTTCCTCCTCCTGTGGCCAGCGATGACAAGTGTGAGAATCGCAGCCCGGAGCCAGGACGACACCCGGAGGTGTGACGTCATAAGCCCCGCCCCCAAAGGGGCGGGGCTTATCGGCAAAATGGCGGCGCCCGTCGAGCAGGACAGGGAGAGGGCCTTTCAGGCCCTCTCCTGAAGCTGGAGAGCCAGGGGGGGGGGCGATCGGAGGCCCCCCTGGTGAAGAGGAGACCCGGCGGGAGCAATCGATCACTAAGGTAAGTAAATGTCATTTTTATATATATTTTTTTTTTAACATGTATTTCGGCGGCTGCTGAAGGGGGGGGGGGTGGCTATTCCGGGCTCTCCCCTGCACCCGGGGGGGCCTGGGTGGGGGATCGAAGCCCCCCCGGATGAAGAGGAGACCCGGCCGGATAGAACAAGGGGTCAGGTGAGTGTTTTTTTTTTTTTACTTTTATTGTAGCAGGGGGGAAAGTCAAGCCCGTAGTTTCTACGTGCTTGGCACTTAAGTGGAGTGGAAGCAAGCACGTAGAAACTACGGGCTTGGCACTGAAAGGGATATATATATCTCAAAATGGTTGCCTGATAACCCCCCCAAGTGAAATCCTGAGAAAGGCGTGGATCAAGTGTCCCACCAGCTTTAAAGGTGCTAATATCAAGATCTTACAGGATTTGTCTAAACGGACTCTCCAGATGCGTAGAATGATGAGGCCCCTACTTGAAGCCATCACCAGCAAGGGAGCCACGTACAGATGGGGTTATCCTTTTCATTTAATCATTAAAAGCCCCAAAGGAATCTTCCTTTTGAAAACACAGGATCTGGAGGAATTATTCAAATTTTTGCAGTGTGAGCCGGACAAGATCCCAGATTGGCTAGATCCGGACGGGTCCTCCATACTATCACGCTTAGTAGAAGAAATCGTGGCCCCAGGAGCTTCCGAGATCTTAAACGATTGAGGGGCCCAACTCGGGGGGCCTCCAATGGGCCCCGAGAAACTCTCGGTCGTGGAAGTTTTTTGGCTGGCAGATCCAACACCTCCGGAGCCTTCGGCTCGCTTGGTCCCCACTCTCCTTCGGCACTCCCATCTGAGGTGGGAGAGGGGACGGCGACTGTTCGAGGCCACTCTGCGTCTCAGGATGAAGACCTGTGAATGTTAGGAACCGGTGCTCCTCCGCAATAAGTCTTCTATTGCCCGTGTTGCCTTCCCTTGATTATGCGAATGAGACTTTAATGTTCACTGTTGTAGTAGGTTATTTGTGAAATTGCATGTGGAGCCATGCGCTGGAGTCCCTCGGGCCTCGCGTGCATGGGTCCTTGGACTGCCTGTGGCTAGTAGCGTTGTGCCATCATGGGCCGGGGGAGAATGGTCGAGAACCCCTAAGTGCCTCCTCACTTTTGCTGGACGCTCTACCCCCCAATAGGCTGGTTTGTAGGACACTTGTGTCCTCAGACTAAATTCATCCCACTAGTTGGGAAACTTAGTTCCTGTTCGGAGTTGTTTTTTCCTTGATTTAATCTCCCTTTCCCCCCCTCTTTAACCTAACACCCCACGCTTGGTTAGTGCTGCAGAGTCGTGCAATTTGTGATGTTTTCTTTTTATATCACTGTACTTTATCTGTACCGTTATGTTTAAAAACCAGAAATAAAGAATTGAAAAAAAAAAAAAAAAGAAATGGATGGCAGGTGATTAGTCATTGCATAGGTGTGGCAATGACATCATTGCCACACAACAGTGGGAATGAATGGAGAAGGCGGAGCTTCACAGCTAGAACAGGCACCATTATCTGGGATTAGCGTGAAGCATGAGCAGTGGAAATAGGCAAAAGGTGCTCTTCATGGGGGAGTAAGTCAGGGGATGCTAGTTAAAAATATGGATTTTGGTCCGCTTTAAAGGTCAAATGGGTTAATTACTGTCACTAGAAGGGCAGAGACTTGGCCTCTTGTATGGAGTCAAACATGACAGAGATGGCAAAGAATACCGAATTTGTGCTTATGCTTGTCACCCTGTTTATGCCAAAAAAAGGAAAAAAATACAAGTTGGATAACCCAAGTATACCTGATGAGCCTGCCATTGGCTACAGGAGCCGGGTCAGTGAAGACATGTTCTGTGAGGGCCCCTGGTCGTATCTGAGTTGGCTCAGCTTCACTGCTTGTTGTTTCTGCCACCTCCAGGGCTTCTGTTGCTTCTTCTGCTGATTGGTGCTGGTTAAGTTTACCATTACTTGTTGTTGAGACCTCCCCTGAGGGACAAATAAATTAGATGCTCTTGGTAATCTCAGTCAATTCACAATCGTGTGCCTGCCTAACAAATCTGAATCCATTACTAAAGTTGAAAAACACTTACCTTGACTCTTGTCCAGTATTGGGGTGTCTCCTCGAGAGGAACAGTTACTCCGTGGTACATTGCATCTAGTGGCACATCCTACAATGGTTATCCCTGCAAGGACGCCATCTGTGTCTCCTGAGTCCTCGGGATTGATATCTCCCTCCAGGAATATCTCGCCTGGTGGGTAATCACTGTCACAGGCGGCTGTGGAATACAACTTTTTTGGCTCAATGAAGAAAACGGCTTTACAATTTCATTTTGAACCATATTAATAGGCATGAATGTAAAGCAAATTTTAAAAAAACAAGAGGCACAGCATGTCCAAAACTGGTCTTGTTAAAAAAAACTTCTGAGTATGACAATAAAAGATGCTAGAGGCGGGGCCCACCGCACAGAGTGAGCATTGAATGTGCTCACATAAAATTCTAGGAGGCGTTTTCCACCATGGGCTGAGGTTTCTGAGCATCGGATTGGCCGAGAGTTACTGCGGGGAACTAAAGGTGAATAACTTTTGTTTTGTCTTCTTTCATTTGACTTTAAAGTTTACAAGGGGTAAAAAAAATTGGAAAATGTATTGTTGTTTCCTTTTTTACAAAATGTTATATAACCATGACAAAAAATCCTCCCCCCTCAACCCCCCCCGCGTACACAGACATTTTAGGAGGCTAACCACTCCTCCTCCTCTGTCTCACATGTTTCTCAAGTCATAGTACTCTGTCTTATTTCCCCATTACATTACAACTTATGACTGTTTAAGTACATTTAATTGGACTCTTTGGACATGGTGGATTATGGGAAGGGGTGACTAGAGGTCTAAACCTAGATACATAGTGGATTGTGACCAGGGGTGTAGCTAGGGGGGAGCAGGGAGGGCACTTGGCCCTGGTGCAGCAGGTCAGAGGGGCGTCAAACGGGGGCCTGAGCACAGGTGGGGGCGCCATTGTGAATCTTTGCCCCGGGTGGCAGGAAGCCTAGCGACCTCAAGGAACCCTGATGCGGTTAAGGTAGGTACATGCCCATTCCATTGGAGTCACCCTCTCTCAAAAGGAGATCAGGTAGACAAAGAACATCCTGCTATAGATGGTTCAAATCTGTTCAGATCTTTCTTAAGTCCAAGCTGGATCATTTCTGGAGACCTGTACCATGACCATGTTGCTGCCTCTAATTTCCTTACAAGTTTAAATATTTTTGGGAAATTTACTGAGCAGCATATTTACAAATTAGAGTGAATCTTTCCTCTTCTAGGTCAGGCAATTAAGCCATTTTAGGCAAAAGAGATTTGTGTCATGGCCATACTGACTATAAGACACTTGTAGGCCAGACCTGATCTGAGTATAAGGACTAGAAAGCAATTCCCACCTAACTGTCTGAGAATTTCTTCATGTAGAGGTAATAATCCTACCAGGAATACTGGCGATGCATAGCACATGGGCATTGCAGACTGTGAACTGATCTACCAGGGTGCCCGGCTGGTTGGCATCAATGATCACAACCTTGCTTGTTGACAGGGTGCTGGTAAGGATCCATACTCGGCTGGAGGTGGCATCAGCCTCATGAAGTTCCTTGGTCTACAGACAGAGAGAAAGCCCCAAATTAGTCACATTATATTTTGCACTCCCTCACCAAGAGTTCCATTATAAAAAGATATCACTGTAACAAAGTTAAAGCTACTGGATCAGGAATGTTTAGATCGGGCCCTGTGGGCACTTGTTTGACCCTTTTTTTTTCTTGTTTTAATGGAAAAAGCCTTGTCTACTGACATCTCTTATGCATTCAACTTCTCTACTATGTGATTAATGTCGGTCCCTGTTTGTACTTTTTGTTTTACCTACATTTTCATTCGTCCCTAAAGGTCTATATCTTTTGGACCCAGTCTTGGCCCCTTAGTCATTTATGTGTCCTGGCCTCCATGGCAGGCCTTTGGGGTGTGCAAAATGTGCCATCGCAAAGGGCACCATGGTTAGAGGGCACCGTATAGCTGCCCTCACTAGCTCGATGCCCTGACCTGCCCGCCAGCTTAGTGTCAAGTGAAGCTGCTAGAGGTGCAT
Organism: Gastrophryne carolinensis; assembly: GCA_027917425.1. Lineage (NCBI taxonomy): Eukaryota > Metazoa > Chordata > Amphibia > Anura > Microhylidae > Gastrophryne > Gastrophryne carolinensis. The sequence continues at coordinate 52,239,777 of CM051240.1, forward strand.
GGTTGGTTGGATTGCAAGCAATCCCATGGCACATATGCAGGCTTTCATTCAATCAGCACTCTATGCTGTATATATTAATGCAGGGCATAGAACTATTTTTGTCCAGCATACAGAGAGGAGCAGCTGACATCCCAAGGTTCCTCCAGCACAGCAGTATATCAGCCAGAAAAGCTTGGGGTGTGACCCCTGCATGCCCCATGGGTTTGCTTCTGAGGTAAGTATACCAGCGATCCCTGGTGGTTTCACACAGTGGGGCATCCTGCATGGCCCCGGTGACAGGGAATCATCTGGCTCTGAAGTATTTTAGACTTCAGGGTCTGCAAATAAGGGTTTCAATCATTTTTTTTTAAAAGACTGCTGGTTAGCCCCTAGCATCACCATGTGGTCAGTAGACCAGTAGTAATGAAGCTCAGAAGTCATCTCGCACAGGGCACCTTCCATCCTAAGACCGGCCCTGCTGGTACCTGTTGTGAAGCACATCTTGCCCAGGTTGCTCTCCAGGCTTTGTGGATCAGATTATCAGTGGGGATTGGACTATAGAGAAAGTTGTATAAGAGAACACAGACATTACAGGGCAACTGTGTGCTATTTTCTCACTTTCTTCTTCTCCGGTGACGTATGTGTGCTTTTGCTTTCGCCTTCCACTTCCCGATCAGATGTCAATGGGTCCAGGCCAGTAGCTGGTTTCAATCTCATTACAGGTTCCTCTTCAGTCGGCTTCCAGCCAGTTAAATCCACTCCAGCTGCACACCACAACTGTGAAGAAAAGAAAGGCTTCAGGACATCAATACTGTACGACAAACAGTAAGGAATATCATATACACAACATCTCAGATAGGCTAAACGATAGCTGCATTTACCTTCATGGTTGGGTCTTTTTCCACAAGGGGTCTGCAGTAAACAGGCACTGGAACATTCTTCATGCGATTATCCTCTTGACCACCATTTGGACTAAGCTGATTAGTAATCAAACAACACATAGCCAAAATGTCTGTAAAGATTCAAAGCTTGCACTAACAGTAACTGAAATATCAACACACATGATTTTACAGTAGGTCTTGGAGATGTATGTGTGCCTTGGATAGACCAACATTAAATTGCCAAGATTCATTTTTCTCACTATGGATCTCCACTGGAAGAACCTTTTCTGGTATTGCAAACGTTTCCTTGCTTGTCTTCATTATCTGCCATATTGCCCTATTATGCCACCTTTTTATCCTACACGGCAGACATGAACTTAAAGCCAAAACTACTCCATACTCTAAACCATACCTTCCAACTATTCAGGGTGGGAAAGAGGGACAAAATGTTTAAATTAAGCCACACCCCCTCATTGAGGGATGGATAGGAGATAGGTTGTAACAGTTCCAGCAATATAAACAATATGAATAGGCAAAAAAACAATTTCAGAAGAAGGGGTTCACCACCTATAGAACTAATTAGGAGTGGACATGGACCAAAGCCACACCTCTCTCCCAATGAGGAGCACCAAAATCCACATCAATTTACATATTTTTTATTATATCCACTCAACAACAATTTGGGCTAAAAAACACAGGTTTATAATACATATAAAATAGGGCGGAGATTATAGGGGAATTTTCAGCAGTGTTTTTAAATGTCTTGTGTTTTTGTTTTTATGTGTTTTTTAGCCCAGATTGTTGTTGAGTGAAATTAATAAAAAAACTCTCATTGGGAGAGAGGTGTGGCTTTGGTCCCCATCCTCTCCTTTGAAGCTGGGCCAAAAAAATAATTTATTGATGCAGATTTGCATGTTACAGCTCGTAGAGGGACAAAGGAGCGAGGGACAGGGAGACATGGACTCAAAAGAGGGACAGTCCCTCCAAATCAGGGACAGTTGGAAGGTATGACTAAACTGGTAAAAATAAATGCAGAGCATAGCTCCCCCAGATTTCTTTCTGGTTCTTTAGATTTTCTAAATATTTCAAGTACCACCTGGGTTTCCAGCACCAATGGGTTGAAAGAACACAAAACAACTATATAAAGTGCAACCATATGGAATGCAGATCCCTTTTTGGGGCAATTTTGTAATTATAGGCAAATCAGACTTGGGTAATAAATAGATGGCAGCCAATCAGTACCTCCTCATAGAAGCTATAGCACCACCAGTGGTATGCACTGGTTGGGAATCCCTAGTACATACAGTTACAATTGGAATCCTATGAATCCTGAACTCTGACAGTATGGTGTTAAGGATTAACTTTTATGTCACCGATGTCACGGGGGATACAGCTGGAATTTAAAAACCTGGAGAGTAGTTCTCCAAATAGAGCTCACTGGGGCCATATCATGACACACATTGGTTGGTTGTTGACATGTTAGGTGTGTGGTTAGAGGTGTGATATTTACTATTAGGTAGTGTTTAAAGTGGACCAAAACCTGGAATTTTCACTATCCTGGGTTCTGGTCCTTATCCCTGCAGTTACGAGCGGTGCGTGGTGTCACTTCTTACCATCGGCTGTGGTCATGTAGTTGCGGTGGACGGGGTCGCACACAGCCAGAAAGAGAGGCGAGTGATGTCAGCGCCGTGGGCTCAGGAGAAAGGTAAGAATATTGGACATCCTGGGTGGTTTCACACAGCGGGGGCATCCCAGTTCAGGATGCCTCAGATGGAGGGAGTAAGCCTGTCCTTGAGTCTCATAGACTCCAGCGTGGGTTTGGGAGTGGGGGGCACTTTTGGCTAAGCTTCCGCTTTAAAGCAAATGTCCAGTGTCTTTGTTCAGTGTCCAGTGAACCGCGGTGGTACACTTCCGAGTGGCGGATCTCTAGACCTGGGGGGGGGGGGCTAATGACCCACTGGAGGTGTTGTTGGAAAGGGGGGAACCTCAGGTATACACCCCTGCAAGGGCATGTGGATTGGACCAAGCGGAAGTACCATTGCCGGAAGTACCATTGCTCGCTGCTGCTGGGGTGGTACATTTCCGAGTGCCAGATCTCGATCTAGGGGAGCTAACGACCGTTCCGTTGGGAAGGGGAGAGCCTCAGGTATTTACTCCTGTAAGGGCATGTGGATCAGTGGCATACTGGACCAAGCAATGGTTCCGCATATTTCCGATACCGATCCTCGCAAGGTGCCGGGGAGGTACACTGCCAAGTGCCCGATCTCTGGACCTACACAAGAAAATGACCCACTGTATGTGCCATTGGAAAGAGGAGAACCTCAGGTATACTCTCCTGCTAGGGCATGTGGATTGGGGCCGACTGGACCAGTCAGTGGTGTGGCAAAGTTTCAATACCCCCAACCATAGCACCAAAGGTGGTGGAGACCCTCTTGCAGGGCAAATGGCAGAGGCTTAGAGGCACGTGCCCCTTGCGCCCTGTAATCCGGCCCTGACTATACCTGCCAGTTCCTTATCCTGGTTAAAGCCCAGAGGGAGGGGCGAAACACGTTGGAGGAACTGTCAGCCTGTCTTTATATCAGTTATACCGCATCGGTGGATACTGTGCTGGATCATTATCAAGTGCCTGGGACTGTTGGCGGTGAGATCTGCTCCTGATTAGAAGCATTTTGATACAATGCCTTTGTTTTTTATTTGTTTGTGAGTGCATTTTAGATTTTATATTAAATTAGCTTTTTAAACTTGGACGTTTGCACTAGATTGGGTTTGTCTTCTTCCCCCACATGGCCCATTCTCTGGAGTCATTAATGTGACCGAATTTGGATATTACTGCTTGGAATATTCCATTTGAGCTCCATGTGAAGACTATGACAGATTACAGTAAATTAAAAGATGCCTGGAGTAAGCAAGCTATAGGCATGCAACATCTTGGGATGATAGAATAGTTTGCACTGTTGGAAATATAGTAAAAGTCTGTATTGGTGGTGGTAGGGTGGTACTTGAGATCATCTGAAAATGGTGTAACACTATAAAAAAAACAGCTGGGAAACTCTGGTTTATTATTTTTCAAAAGGTTTCAACTTAACACTATGGAGTCTATATGTTCTTCTTTGTTTGTATGAGTCTGCGCTAGGTTATTTTATTGCACAACTCACATTCATATTGACATGAATGTCTGACTTAAACCAGAACAACAGCCTGGCACAGTCGGAAAAGAAAGGCAGCAGACATTTTAGAGCTTCCTCTGCCAGCATCTCAGCCATGCTGCTGCCTGGATTCAACATAACTGACAACGCACAGTAACAGGAAGCCCAGCAGCACTTCCTGTTGCACATGGCCTGCAAATGCATGGGTCGCCATTTTGTTTCTAAAATTTACCACAGTATGAGTTAGAAAAAGGTAAATTAATTTTTATATACAGCAATCTAAATTGCCCCGGGGAGGGGGCATATGAGCACTGTTTGTTGTGTTGGTCTGGTTTAAGTCATTTTTGACTGTTGGTTCGCTTTAAGTGCTCTAAGTGCTTGCGTGTCTGATTGGATTATTGTAACAGTTACCTTAGTATGTGAGCTCCATTGAGAAATAAATTGATCCTATTTAGTCTTAAAAGCTACACCAAACTTTACACAATATTCCACTAGCATCGGTGGATATTCTAGTCTTTACAATTATCAACAACCCCAAATAGAAAAGTGAGCCAGGGCCACCAACCTGCTTGTACTTAGCAGGAAGGCTCCACCCACAGGCTTGTAGGCGGCCATCGTCGTTGCGCACGTGCTCCCGCACTTGGCGGTATTGCTCCCGTTTCTGCTCACGGCGAGCTGTGGATGTGCAGTCGCTGAGGAGAGAAGCCACAGTGTTACTTCTCAATCTGGAAAGAAACAGAGAGGGAGAAGGGTGCAGAGCGTCAGGGGGGCAGCAGTAAGCAAAGCAGCAAGGGTTAGAGGCACAACATTCCTGCCAAGCGGGGTGACATGGAAACAAGTTATTCTAGAAAGAGGTCCACTTTAAAAGACTGCATTGGTGATTGTCTTTCCAAATGGATCTGATTCTCTAAAAAGTTTTTTTTCAAAGCCTTCTTCCATATCACCCACTATCACCCAGCAGGAAAAGTATGCAAGCTACAGGCAAGCATCAGGAAAACATCAAAGGCAGTATAGGCATACCTCTGAGCAGACTTGGGCAGTTTCCAGTTGTAAATGGGGTCCAAACATCTCTACTGCCAGTGACAGTGGGGGACTGGGCTAAAAATCAGCCTGGGATTTTACTTCTCCCCAGAATGACCATAATCAAGTGATGATACTGAAGCTTTATTATTGTAGGGGCAGATAATGTGGTAGGGTTAGGTATAGCCCCCCCCCCCCCACCATAGCCAGAATGCAGAGGTTTGGGGGCAGAACACGAGCTGTCTTTATTATGCTGGGGAGTATATTAGTGGTAGGGAGGGGGCAGGGATTGGATGGGAGCAGGGATTAGAAGCAGAAGTCTAACTTGGTCCCAAGTAGTGGGACTTCTCTTATGCCATTGGTTTATTTATAAGTGCTATTGCCACTTTGTTTATAGCCATCAGTCACTGTATGCACATCATAGGGAGCACTGGATGTTTTTATTTGGGCATATAGCTTATAGCAAGGTATGGAAGACCCTGTGTGGAATGGTGAGAGTGGAATGCAGGGTTATACAAAGGGGGCCATCAAACAGTATTTTAGATCATACTGGAACATGTAGCATAGGTGGTCCACAGTATTGTATAGCTAGGCCTATGTATGGGTTGTATGGACAGTATCGATGGGTCATAAGGCAATAAAGGGCAACTGGTGGTTATGAGTGGTGCTATCTAGGACCCTTTATTGGTGCAGGGCAGCAAGTGTATAAGAGGGTGTCTCGGACATTAGTCCTGTAGCTGTAAGAGGGGCAGCAGACCCTAATAATTTAGTTGTTTGTTAGGCTGGCGTTGTTGATTAGCGAGCACTTGCTTGTTAGTTGTGAATGCAGAAACATTCCATTAGTGGGGAGAGCGCGGTTACTTGACACGAGATGTATTAGTCACATTCGTTAGTAATATTGTTAGTAATGCTAGCTATGTCCAGAGCAGCGATTCGAAAAGCTGGATGTGCCTAAAAAAACACAGATGTCCAAGTTTTTTCTCTGGCCAAATCTAAATGTTGTAAAAAATACAACTCTGTGAAGTACTCACCTGTAGAGTTGATATTATATGCATACAGCACGTCCTGCTCCAGACATAGTCATAACGTGTGGATAATCCTCCGCCTCCAGCGCGGCGCACTGCAGACATGTAGAAAACAAGCTCCTCCCGGCCCTACATAAGCCGAGGGACCTCCCACAAATCCCCAGCATTGAAAAGCAGTGAGAAAGAGAAGCCGGGAGAACCAACCACCCAGAAAATGGCAATAATATCAATGACAACAATCACCATACAGGGGATCCATAACAAGGTGAATCAGGGTGGGGTGGAGCAGGACGTGCTGTATGCATATAATATCAACTCTACAGGTGAGTACTTCACAGAGTTGTATTATTCTAAGCATACAGCACGTCCTGCTCCAGACATAGTCATAACGTGTGGGACATCCAATAGCAGTGTCCATAAGTAGGGTGGGATCCCCGTGAAAAAAGGCACAGACAACAATAAATGTGCTGTCACCTTAACCATGCTACCAAGAGCAACGAGAGCAATGCTCTAACCTCAGCCTTTGAATTCTTGTAAAGGCAGAACTGAACACAAGCAGCGGACTAGCCAGCTTGCTCAACAGAACCTAGTGCTGAAAGGCCCAAGCCAAGCACAAGTAGTAAGAGAGCAAAAACCAAGAGAGAAGAAGAATCTTCCCCTAACGAGTAGGCCAGAGTAACAGCCTAACCATGCTACTGGAAAAAAAGGGCAGCCATGGCAACCTTAGAGCTCTCCCCATCTGGGAATATGAACCCAGGTCTCAGGCGAGACCAGCAGGAATACTGAAAAACAACGCTAACAAGGCTCAGCAAGAGCCGAGACGTTTATTTTAGGCTCAGAGGAACAAAAGCGACCGAGCAGGACCAAGCCAAAGGGCACCTACACCCGTGTTAGCAATCAGATCCGGTAGATAATGATGGAGAAACCTATAAGCCCCAAGGGGCATAATCCCTACCAGGGGCAAGAGACAGACCAGGAATCTCCAACACCTGATGAGGGATACAGATCCCTTTCGCTCAGAGTAAGCAAGACAATAGCCCAGAGACCGTAGGGTCTGGACTAAAGGAGAATAAGAACACCGCCTGGACCCAATTCGGCGTAAGGCGGAACACCCTCACCTCATGGTGTACAGATATATAACATATATATATATATATATATATATAATGACTAGGACCGCTAACAGAGCCATCCTTTATGGCACAGTTCAGACAAGAACCTGAATAAGACCCAAGGGAACCCTTAGAAGGGCATCCGGATAAGTAACCCCCCAAAAAGGGAGCATAGAATTCCCTGGGGAATGCACCTGAGCAACCCCTGAGGAATGCGCAACACAGAAGATTGAACTAGACTTCTGCAGTAGGTGAACAGGGCGAGCCCTGAAACCTTCAGAGCACTGAGTTGGGGAGCCAACTTCAACCGTGCTATAATAATTCTAGGACCCAAGGATAGGGAACATCCCGCAGGAGAGAGAGCTAGTCCAAGCAAAGCAGACTAGAACAGCATACTCCAACATAGCCGGCAGAAAAAGGGAGAAGAAGAGGAGGGAGCTAGGCCTAGCCCTCCACTAGAGAAAAGACACCCAGGGATACCCATCTCCAATAGGGTGAAAAACAACCGACCAATCGCCTAAAAGGCCTGTAGGTAAGGGCGACGTAGTAGGGAGCCTGAATAGGCAGAACAGCCCTCTTGAGAGGGCATACAGTACGACTGTCTTCAGCAGAAATCTGCGAACCACGCCTCGCTGGGCCACCTAGGGCCCCCAGCATAACGGTTCTCCCTTTCTACTGCAATGTTATGCAGAACCCCGCCTGGCAGGGTGAAAGAAGGTAAGACATAAAGAATATAATGTCCTGACAGAAGCAATACTAGGCCTTCATGACCAAGGCCAGAGAGTCCTGGGACAATAACCCAGGACAGAGTCCCTGTAATAGCAAAGGGGCCCCACAGGGCCACACCAGTAGGGACTCAGTGAGATACTAGAATAGAACCTCCTGCCACGTTAGGGCAGCCAGCCAAGCTAATACCAATGAAGTGCAAGGGATGTAAACCCCACTTAGAACCGAACCGGAACCTTCTTGAAGGGTCAACCTGTTCCGAGACCTTCACAGATAAAAAAGGACAAGCCACTGTCCTCAGACTGACCGAGAGTCCCCAAAAAGGACAAGTCCTGAAGAGGAGAAGTCCAGCAAATTAGAGCCCACCAAAGGCTCAATGTGTCAACCAAAAAACCGTATGAAGATGGATCCCCTAAGGGGACCCCTTTAGGAACCACGGGGGATTTCAGAAGAAATAAGACCCCCCAGTCCACCTGCAAGACTTGGTACCCATGATGACCATCTACAGGGAGAAGAGAGAAGGAAGGAATGGTCCCAGACATCTTCCTTGAATTTACAACCTCAAAAGGAACCCCCGTAACAAGGGGGAGCGTACTGACCTAGTTCCAGGGGTGCTGGAACCCTGTCCAGGATAAGTAACCTAAGGTGTCGCAGGGCCCAAGGGCTCCTGAGAATAAGGGACAACATCTGGGCCGCCACCAACAGGCCCACCAGCTGCAAGGTGAAGGTAGTGTGACATCAAAGAGGGCAAGGCCCTTTCCATAACAAGTCCACATTTAGCAGAAGGAAGGTTCTAACATGAACCAATCTAAATGCCACCCCCTGGGGGGATACCGAACCGGGGAACACTAAGTAAGTGATGTGCCTGAGCACCAATCCACAGGACTCCCCAGGGAGCCACAAGTCAATAGCCAACACCGCCTGATGCACAAATAGGAAGCAAAGAAGGACAATAAAGTAGAACCTAGCGCGGACGCCACACGGGCACGTCCAAGACACCACTCCCATACTCGCTTTGGTGAGTCAACTGGGAGCAGGAGAGGAACCAAAAACAATACCCCAATGCGCAGAGTTGGACCTTCAACACTGGCTGAAAGTGGCCTAGGTGTCCTGAAGGCACAGGGGACTAAAAAGGGATTATAAATCCTCACATGCATCAAGAGGTCCACTGGACAAGAGCGCCTGCGGCCCAACAGGTAGATACCATGTAGAAACTGCCTGTGAAGGTATAAATGCTAGGCCCCAGAATGCCAACCTGGGTCAGACTGCTTCATCCCGGAGGGGAAGGGTAATGTGGATGCAATCACAGGTCAAGGGCCAACCTGTAAGAGAGCCCAGACCCTACACGCCAAACTCGGCCTGCCTCAACTCCCGAAGGGAAAACAGGGACTAGAAGAACCCTGATAACCTTAGAAAAAGGACCGCCCAGCAGACTCCATTCTGCATCCGGGGGGACTACCTCCTGTAACAACCTGAAAGAAGCATGGCGCCCTGCGATAGGAGCCCAGTGCTGCGGCAGTCCCCTCACCCAACAAGGCGAGGGCATCCCTTCACGCTTCAACGGTTTCGGCAGATTTGGACTTCGCCCTGCCGGAGGTCCCAGGGCGTTGCCTGCCCCCCCTGGGGCGGGTCTCCACTCCAAAAAGTTGGAAGCACACTTCTGGTTCGCGCTTGACACTAACGTAGGGAGGGGGAGGGGTATCCCTGCCCCAGGGAGGCCGAGACGGCCTTCTGCTCGAGGGTGCCTTACTCCTTTTTTCCAAAAAGGTCCAACCGGGCCCCAAATAAGCATCGTCTCTAAAGGGAAGGCCAGTAAGAGCCTTTTTAGTATCATTGTCAGCCCCCCACTGTCGCAGCCAAGCAGGCGGCGAATAGCCACCACAAGAACCGAGGTTCTAGTGCACATTTTAACAGTGTCATCCATCGCTGAGAGAATAAACTCACAAAAACATCACAATCAGACAGTGCCTTAAAGACCTCCCAAGGGAGATCCTCCGGTTGGTGGTCAAGTATCTTCCTAAGAAGGGTCCTGGCGGTCACCGCAGTGATGGCCGTGGCACAGACCGGGTGCAGAGCCGTCCCTGCACATGAAAAGGCGTGGGAAGCCAGTCTGTCAATGCGCCGGTCCTCAGCATCCCGAAGGGTACGATGAGTAGAGGCTGTCATGAAGGGAGGGTTAGCAACCCCAATAATAGTTGCATCCACCTCGGGAGGGACTGACTAGCAGCCAACCACATCAGGGGGAAAAGGGTACTTCCAATCCCAGACCCCCGGAACTCCTGTAAGTTCACAAGGTGATTCCCATTCCTTAGATATAAGAGCCTGGAATGATCCTGCTCCAGAAATTCCAAGCGCGGCGTCGCCGTGTGGAAACTCTCCCTCTTGGGCTTGGGAGACTCTCCCGGAGGAGAGATGGACAGTACTTCAAAGATCTTTATAAGTAATTCATCAGTGACACACCGGCCCCAGGAACCAGGGCCAGAATTATCACGGTTCCAAGGTATCTCGTCAGAGGAACCGGAACCTGAGAACAGTCCACCTTCATCAGAAGGATCAAGGACCTGCATAGCAGCAGACTCTTCAGTTTCATTGGGAAACATAGAACCAGGAAGCGTCAGGGACCGCTTCTTTCCAGCGCCCAAGCGCTCCGCCAAACCAGGCATCACCTGCTCAGCCGTGGGTAGCCTGCGTGGCACCACCTGCTGGTCATCCCCGCTCGAGTGCGACTCATCAGGAGTGAGATTTAAACTCGGGGAGACAGGTGTATTGAAGCAAGGTGCAGCCACTGGCAAACCTGATTGCAGGGCCAGTACTTGTTCAGCACACGGTCCGCAGACCCGTGCACTGTCAGCATCAGCATGGGGTTGTCCACACGCAGTACACAGCCGGTCTTGTCCCCGCAGGACCCCGGACACATAATTCTGAGATGACTCCATATGGTGATTATTAAAGCAATATGCCAGCAGGGATTTATGCTATAAGCGACCCTGGATGCCCCAAGACCCGCTAGGAATGTGGGAGAATATAAATGTGAACCCGTTTAAGATATATATCAGGCCGGGGGATGCCACCGGAATCTTAGAGTCTGAAAGACATAAGGAGAAGAATGGGTGTCAGAGCCATGCGCAGCTGGAAAAACATATAAAAGGGAAGTCACCCGCGAGGGCACTTACAGACCAAGGGAGGAGGGGAACCGCCACCACGCGCGCACGCGAAGATCAGCAAAATGGCCCCCAGCGAACCTCGAAGGGCGGGCTCAATGCTCGGCCGTGACGCGGAGCGCGCCAATTCAAGTCCCCGCCCACTCCGAAGAGCGCGAAGCTCTGAGGTAACGGCAAAGCAAGGATACAATCACACGCTTAAGGATTTGTAGAAAAACCGTTACGTCTAGTAATGAAAAGGCGCCACAGCATCTAGACAACGCAGCAAACTGTGTATAAGACATACGGCGGCAGCCGAAAACCAAATAAAGAGCAAGCAGCGCGGCTCTGACATTTCAATGTTAATGAAGGGCAGAAATAAGGCCATAAGCGTGATATACTGGTACACAGGGACCACCACACACATACCCCCCCCCCTTTCTTTTCCCACTAACTAGTTGGGGAATGAGGGAAGATGGCGACCCTTACACAGGGTCCAGCACTACCCGGGGTACGGTGGCAATAATGCGGGAGGGGCATCCACTAGAGGCTCACCATCAGCCTAAACCGCCTACCCTATGGTGGGGGATTGCGGTGGAGCATGGCTCCGTTAAGCACACGAGGTGCTGCCTACCTTCACCCGACCAACGCAGCCCAGGCTGGGAGGCATGTTCTTCACAGAGAGGACGGGTGGAAATAGTCCCGCAGGGCCTCGGGCTGTAAAGCCCCGCTCGCCTGTGAGAGCGTGATACTTCATGTCTTCGCAGTTCCAGCACTGCAGAGAAATCTGGGGATTTGTGGGAGGTCCCTCGGCTTATGTAGGGCCGGGAGGAGCTTGTTTTCTACATGTCTGCAGTGCGCCGCGCTGGAGGCGGAGGATTACCCACACGTTATGACTATGTCTGGAGCAGGACGTGCTGTATGCTTAGAATATAACCAATAATTAATTTTCTAATACTTTTTAGCTGAATCAGTAAGGTTTTCAGACTGTAGTATTTTCTTTAAAGAGGAACAACACACAGGAATTTATCTTTCTCATGTATTGTTACTCTCAGTTGGGGCATCCCAAACTGGGATGCTCCGCTGTGTGTATCCCCACAGTTCGCCCATTCCACTCACGTTCCTGGCGTTTCCGCAGTGCAGGCTCGGCTGAAACCGAGCATGCTGATGGGCTGAGCACCCCTCTCAGCCAATCAGCTCGCTCGATTTCACTCTGCTCCCTTCAGCTCTGCTTAAGGCAAAGCCAAGCAGGGCCCAAGGGAGCCAAGTCCTGGCTGCATCCCCTGCTCAGCTTCTAGCAGTGGCATGCACACATCGGCCATTCAGAAATGCCGGACACAGGTGCGCTCATGGCTGGAGGTTAGGAGGGATTCGGCCATGACACCTAGACGCGATGAGGCTCCGGGATCAGGTGAGTGGATCTGGGGTTTCGGGGGGTTTTACACAGCAGGGCATCCCAATTCGGGGTGCCCCAACGAGTGGGACCCGTCCTCTTTAAAGAGTAGCAACCACTGATCTGAAGTCTCTAGGACTCTAGGTCTGGTGTCCTCCCTCTTTGTGTGGCATGCTGATTTGGGATGCCCCGATGTGTGAAATCTCCCAGATCACCTGTAAACTCATTTTGCTGGTGATTTCATGGTAGGCATTTCTGAATGGCTGATGGCGGAACGAGGAAGTGGCCAGCAGATAGCACTCTATTCACCATTTACTTGCTGGTCTGAGGTCAGAGTGGCATAGTGAAAACTGAATGTGTTTGAAGTGCAAGCTGCTGCGCTGTAGGAGAGTCAGAGAAGTGAGTTTACGGCTGATTTGGGGGACGTCACACAGTAGAGCATCCCAAATCAGGAGGGAGGAACAAAACCTGAGACAGTTAAAATGTCAGGTTTTGTTCCTATTGAAAGAAATACCATTTACTGCATAACTCAGAAGATTGAAAATGTTGATCTTTCAAAGCTCTTTAGACTTCTTCTTCAGGCATAATACAAACCTGTAACTTGCAACCACACATTTATACACAAAACTACAAAAGAGACACACTTGGTTTTCTACTGAAAAAGTCATAAAATGTGTAAGATGTGGGATAACGGTCAGGAGGCGTATTGACAATGATTGATTTGCTGATTAGGAAGTGCATCACTTCTACATCAATAGCTAACATGGTACAACTTACTCATACTTAATTTAATTTGTGGTAAGTATATACCTTTGTAGTAGTGTAGTAGATAAATACAACAAGATAAAATATACATATATATATATATATATATATATATATATATATATATATATATATATACACAATCTAGCTATACAACATCTAGCTTTGGTGTTCTTTCCTGGAGTTATAGGCCCTTATTTATGAAGGAATAGCGACAGGTAGCGACTGGTGAGCGGCCGGTAATGACGGGCCCCGCCACGAGAACCCTGGCTCCCCACCACAATCACACATTTATCAAGCCAATCCTGCTTAGCGACTGAGATAGCGCCATATAGCCACTCATTCATCATTATTCCAGCCTCAGCCCACAGCGCCAGCGTCCGACCTTGAACAGCGACAGGTATGACCTCTCGCTACCTGGCGCTCTCCAATGCATTTCAATGGAACAATCTTTAAATATTCATAATTAATTGTTATTAATGTTTTTTTTTTTTTTTTTTTAAATGTGAAAAATTCTGTGACCACTTCTGCCATGTTAGATAATTTTTTTAAGGTAAAAAAAAAAAAAAAAAATTTGTGCAGAATTGATATTACTGATATAATGTATTAATATTACTAAATTCTTTAAAATTTTTTTTTTTTTTGGTTTCCAAAAATATGGTGGTTTGGGGGTTAAAAAACTACTTTTAACACATCGCCGCCAGCACTCTGGGGTTTAAACATGCATTTCACAGCGCGAGAATTTTTTGAGCGTGATTTTTTTGATGAATATGGTGGGAGCCGGTCACTCTGACCAGTCGCTATCATGCGCACCCATACATCGCGGAACCTGTCAAATAGCAACTCGTCACCCCGTATTCAACATTACTGCACACCGACTCAGTCGCTATCAACAACCGAACAATGGCCAAGCACAGCGACTACTAGCGGGCGCTGTGAAAATACTGCTACAATCGCTCAACTGTCGCTACCTGCCGCTGTTAATGAATCGGCCTCCCCGTGTTGTGGAGTTACTACCATTTAGCATTTTCTACCTAAACCTGAATACATTTCAAGGACTTTAGGCTCTGTTTACACCTCTGCGCTTTCTCTGTGTTGCTGCGCTGCGTTGCATCATAGTTACAATGCAGAGAAAACTCTGCACATAATTCTAGATGGGATAGTTCACACATTGGCGCTGCATTGTGCAATGTATCAAAAAAGCCCTGCAGACACCTTTTCCAGCGCAATGTAGTAGCAGTGCAGGTCAATAGAAGTCTATGGCAACGCAAGCACAACGCATTTAAAACGCACTGTACCTACGTTGCGTTGCATTTGCGTTACCTAGAATTTACCATTTACTTATTGTGCAAAAAAAAAAATATTTTCAAATACGCACCGCAAATGCCATGCAGACGCATTGCCAACGCATCGAAAGCGCAGCGTTTGTTTTGATACAATGCACCTCTGGCATACTTACAAAACACTTGCTCTATGTATATTTGAACTGGCCCATTAAAAATAATGGGCAGCATTTTCCTTTGCGTTGTGACTGTGTTACACAATGCAGCGCAAGCGGAGAGGTGTGAACAGAGCCTTACAGCAGAAGTCCAGCCTTCACAGCTGATGACAGGTGCTCGCCAAGAATTAGAGATCTAAATAATAACAAATCAATAATAATTATAATAAGTGAGTCTAAATATTGACAAATGAAGCTTACCTTACTGGCGCTGGCCACCCCAGGTAAAACATGAATATGTAATTCAGTTCATACAGGGCTGCTGTCAGCATAGGCAGGACTCCTCTTTGAGTAAACTGACCATTTTTGGGGGCCTCAAAGTCGGACAGTCAAAACCAGTCTGTGGGGTCGGGGTGTGGTGGGTGGGATATGGTTTAGGGGTGTGGCTTATTCACGGACTTTTGAGGAACAAATATCCACAGCATTCTATGCTACTCGTGTTTATATGTAGGTGCAGGGCAGTTTCTAGAGGAGGGTGAGCAGGGAAATTGCTCTGGGTGCCAAGGCAATTGGGGCACCTTTGGCCTAGCCATTCTGTTTTTTGCACATAGGTTAGGGCCACTGTTAGTGGTGCCGGCTATACACCAGGCCTCATATCCCCCCATATTGGGCACAGTAATGCGGAGTGGGCACTGCTGTGAAAATAAAGGCACAGCATTGCAATTACTGTTATGGGGCAGCAGGATGGGTGAGGAGGGGGTATTTTTTTCTTTCTGCACTGGGCACTATTTTGTGTAGAAACTGCCCTGTGTAGGTGTAGCCCCTGGTCACATGCTCCAGGGATCTGTTCAGGGATCGGTTCATAAAGGATGTTGGTGATTGATCCAATGCTCAGCCAATTCATACATTCCACTACTGACATTGATGCCAGACATTCTGCATCCTGCTTTCAGAGGGACAGTCTACCCCATTATTGCCCAAGTCAGCAAGTGTGATATTTTAGTGTCCCCAGAGTTTTGGGGGGAACAATGGGATAAATTGGGACTGTCTAACCCATGGTGGAACACCTGGCTAGTTTATGCTGGTCATTTGGGTGGGGGGTGGAGTCATAGGGTCACAAAGCCTCTGGCCCTGATGGAAGTCCTGCTCCTCTGCTTTTGGGAAATCTGGGTGTCAGGAATAGCCTTGTTACGTCTGTCTAGTTGGACTGTTTCCCTTAAGTTTTCCCTTAGTTAAGATGGCGGATTGTGTCTCAGCTGGGTGTCATCTTACTTCCTGTCATATATATAAACCTCTCAGGCCTGTTGCTCAGTGCTTGAGTATTGTGTTTGACTTCCTGCTTGTGCAGTTCTCTAGCCTGGAACTTACTCTCCGGTTTGTTCCTCCTCTTGCGGTTTACCCTGCGAATCCTTGCTACCTGCTGACCCGGATTGGACTTTGACTCCGCTTTGATCTGCTTCCCTGTTGCTGACCCGGATTGGACTTTGACTCCGCTTTGATCTGCTTCCCTGTTGCTGACCCGGATTGGACTTTGACTCCGCTTTGATCTGCCTGTTTGGACTTTGACCTTCTGCGCTTTGGCCTAGTCTCTGCCATTGGACTCCAGCAGTATTCACCAGTATCGTGATACTGGGTGCTCCATACCCACTGCAGCCCAGCCTCTGTTCTGTGTCTTGGGACAGGCATTTTGCCCTGGGGCCGTGTAAAAATTTTGAATGCTGATAAAAAATGTCAGTGCAGTGGCAGGCATGTTCTCTCCTGGTTATGCCTGTAGCAGTGCCTCACTGTCATGTCAATAGAATGTCCATGTGAGATTAAGGTGGCCTGGGGAGGTAGGGGGGTGATACTATATTTGGTTCATATAAAATAGTATGATGTCGAGTTGTACCTTGTTCTAGTAAAAACACCATTCCTGTGTTCCCCAGCTCTTACTCTACTCTGCTAAACTACAGCTATATATAACTACATGCTGTGTGATATATACAGCGGGGGTGAAAAAGTTGGTGTACAGTTTTTATTATGAAAAAAAATCTTTTATGTAATTAGTTTATTAAGTCACAATAAAATAATGCAAATCAAGAAAAAAAGACATAAAATATTAACAAAATATATAATAAAATAATAAAGAACTCGGTATAAACTGTATACCTACTTTTGAACCCCCTATATAAATATACGCAATTTGTGATCTTACCATACTAAAGCTTGAACCTGTGGGGAAATCAAACACACTACACAGCCATATATCTTACACGGAGGAACAAGAACTTACTCATCAGGGAAGAACTCTATAGTGCGCCCCCCAGTGGATATCTGGCACATGGTGTGGCTGCGACGCTGGCTAAACCCAGCAGGCGTGGGAGATTTGTAGTGGATGTTGACAGAGGGGTAGGTCCTCTTGGCTGGAGGAGGACTGGATGAAGAACTGAACAGTCTGCTGAAGCTGAAAACAGAAAGAACCATTAATAACACATTACTAATGTACCCTGTGCATACCGTGAGGATTCTTTGTCTGGGTTGCCACAGAACACTAGTTGACATCAGCGATGATACTGGGTTAAACTAGTTTTTATGAAGAATTATACATGTATGGTATGTACAGGTATGTTTTTATTGTTATACATGTTGTACATGTTGTGAGTTGTTTAAATGATTGCACTGCTCACAGCTATCCAAAGGTTCAGTAGACTGCTATGGCCACCATTACTTCTCTCAGGGCCACAATAGTTGCCTTCATATAGAACAGGGTCGAGCTTTCTTGGTATATAAAGGTCACTAACTGTACACATTTATTTGCCAGAATATGTAATGCATAACATAAGAACACTTACAACTGCCAAATGGTGGACTTCTTTTTCTCCTGGACGGATGGGTGTTCCCGGGAGGCCCTAAAATGACACAATATGACAGTTTCATAGCTGTTGTAACAATTTGTACATTATACTGGTACATAAACGAGGATTACTCTATATGACACCAGGTTGATTTATTTTACGGTGGAATCTACATTGGTATTGGTCTAAATGGGTAATAGCGCAGAACATGATCCATCATATTTTATTTTGTTGCTGGAAAGGAGGCCAAACTAGCCCAGAGGTTCCCAAATACCAACCAGTGATATATGTATCACTGGTGCTATACGAGATCCTATTTGGTACTTAATAAGGCTGCAGAATGACCTGTACCCCAACCTCATCTGCTTCCATCCATACAATAAGCAAGCCTGATTTGCTCCAAAAGCTGCTAAAAAGATTTATTTGCATATTTATTTGCATTTTGTGTGTTTGCACTTTAAATGGTTTTGTGTATAATTTCAGAGACAACTCCTACCAACCATGTAATTAGAAAATGTAAAGTGGATTAAAAAAAAAGATTGTGAACCCCTGTTCTAGACCATTCAGTTAGAAATGGATCATGCCCAGAGGTTAGGATAGTGGTTCCAGTATTAGTAAATTAGGCATAATTAGGCGTAAATTGGGCATAAAGAGAGACTGGAGAGAATTGTAACTGGGTGATTGAGTCCAAAGGAGCCTGGGATTTTACTAACTCTGACCATCCCATGACTAACCCATGAGCTGTGAAGCTGAAGCTTTAGTATTGAAGGGGAAGACACTGTGGCAGAGGAGACTATGGCCCCCACAACTATAATACTGAGGGTATAACATTGCTGGGGTGTCTTGGTTGAGGGGTACAGATGGGCCTACAGCGACCAGTCAGCTACCTAGCTTCCTTTGTCCCCAGACAGTGACCCCTGACTATGGCCCATAGGGAGGAATCTGCCTGGCTCAGAGTGCCTCCCTGTCCTGAGTTCCGATCCCTAGACCAGGAATTTCCAAACACACCTTGAATATCCAACGATGTTATTCGTCTGGGCCTGACTATGCGCCGTACAGACAACCTGGCTCAACAAGGATATTGCCAGATTGAAAAGCACTCTAGAGTCACTGAAAGGAAATAGCAGAAGTCCAAAAGCAATAGTTACTTTCTGTGATACAAACATGCCTTTCAGGGACTCAGGGCTGCCCTTTTATCTGCTAAGCAGGCATATTTCTCGTCCCACATATCCTCACAGGTTCTAAACCCCAAACAACTGTTCAACACATTGAACACTCTACTCTGCCCACAATGCCCTCCTCCCACCTACCTAATCACAGCAGAGGAATTTGCCTCTTTCTTTAAGGATAAAATCAACAATATCCATGCAGGCTTTGCCTCCCAAATCCACTCACCCTACCCAACTTTGCCACTTTCCACTATCCTATCCCAGTTCCCGTTACTCTCTGAACAGTGGATATCCTCCCTTATATGTATGTCTCGCCTCACTACTTGCTCCCTTGATCCTATTCCTACCCACTTACCCCCACAACTGTCCTCCTCCCTCACCCCTTCCCTTACATTCTCTTTAACCTCTCCCTATCAACAGGTATCTGCCCATCACTGGTCAAGCACGTGGTTGTAACCTCATTACACCATCCCTGGACCCTTCTGTCCTCAACTACCGGACCATCTCACTGCTTCCTTTCACATCCAACTCCAAGAAGAGCAAGTCCACTCAGAACTCATATGCCATATCTCTGATAACTCCTTACTAGGTCCCTTCCAGTCTGATTTCCGCTCTAATCATTCCACTAATTCCACCCTCACAAAAGTCACTAACGATCTACTAACCGCAAAATCCAAGGCAACCACTTCTCTATTTTCATCTTTCTTGACTTATCCTCAACTCACTTCTACTCTAAATACTCGCCTCCCTTGGAATTCAAAATCTTGTTCTGTCATGGATCTCCTTCTACCTCTCAGATCGCAATTTAAGCATTTTCCACTCTGACACGTGTCCTCTCCTCACCCTTCATCTTTCGGGGTACCACAAGGATCTGTCCCCTATTCTTTTCAATTTATACCTATGGCCTTGGACAAATTATAAACACTTTTGGCTTCCAACACCACTTCTATGCAGATGACTATCTACCTCTTAGGCCCTGACCTCTCCTTCCTCCTATCTTGGGGCCCTGGCTGTCTAACAGCTCACTTTTCATTTATGTCCTCTTGCTCTCTTAAACTGAACATGGACAAAAAAGAACTTGTTATCCTCCCACCATCCAATTCTGCTCCCATCTCCAACATCAATATATCTGTCACTGACCTCTCTATCACGGCAGCCCCTGATCAGTGGTCTACCAGCCAACAAGTTGTCACCCCTGCAATCAATCCTTAACTATGCTGCCTGTCTCATCTGCTTATCCTCTCGCTCTTCCTCTGCTGCTCCTCTCTGTCAATCACTCCACTGGCTCCCTCTTTCTGCAAGAATTCAGTTCAAATTGCTAACCCTAACCTATAGGTCTCTTTACCACCAAGCCCCCTCATATATGTCCTGACTATGCCCAAAATACTAATACAAAAAGTCCTCTACCTTGATCATTTCCGTCCACTCTCGACTCGCTGCTCCACTCCTCTGGAATGCCCTTCCTCATACAATTCGTCACTCCCATTACCTTTGAACCTTCAAAACTGCACTTAAAACCCATCTATTGAGAAGAGCCTATCATCTGCCAGTCCACCCATCTTACCATCCCTCAGAACACTGGGCACCTGCTTAGTACATACCCTTTGTGACCCGGCCTTTTGTCTCAATCCCTTTCCCTTTAGATTGTAAGCTCACAAGGGCAGGGTCCTCTTTCCTAATGTATTCCATATCTATGTGTTTATTTTTTTGTCTGTTGCACTTGATTCATAACAACGTGTATTTTATATGCATTGTTGTCATAATTGTTGTTTTAAAAGTATCTCTACCTAGTACTTCCAACCTTGTACAGCGCCATGGAATATGATGGTGCTTTATAAATAAACAATAATAATAATAATACCCCTTGCGCATTGTGCAGGCTAAGGCAGTCAAAGGCCCCCATGTTTCTTCCCCGTTTTTACCCTAGCATTGGCAAATTTGTCTCTCCAGCTACTGTGTTGCTGGCAAATTTATTTTCTCCAATCTGTTGCATGGGTCTTCTCCTTGTTTTTATGTGTAAATTTTTAGTGGGTGATATCCTAATTCCACTTTCCCTCTACAAATGTTGTGTTCCACTTCCTCCCTTGTTTTTTGTGAAGCATATTAGTGCTTAATAATTGCGTTTAATGCAATTTTTGTGGCCAAATGTGCACCTTTTTTGTTGAGCGTACCACTCTCGCCATTCACAAATGCTAAGTGCAGGTGTGCGCGCCCTGCTAAAGGCATAGCGGGGAGTGGCCACTGCTCGCACATGCGCTGTGGGAGAAGGTAAGTATATCAGGTGTATGACTAAGAGCACGCTGTGGCTCGAAACGCGTCACAAATGGTCCTTTATCTGCCTTGCTTTAGCCAGCCCACATGGGCTGATAATGATTTTTTAAGCTAATATTAAAAGCTATGTTTTAATCTACGATTGGCTCGACAACACACTGGATTTTAAGTATACCAGGTGACCTGGGGGGTTTCATACAGCGGGTCATGTTGATTCTGGATGCCCCGGGGGGGAAGAAATCAAATGGCCCTGGAATCTTATAGATTTCAGAGCCACCGGGCCGTGGGTTTTGGTCCACTTTAAACAATCTAAAATGTGTAAACTTAAATAGCAAAAACTAAAGAAAAAATAACTGGCGACTGACACTTTCATTCATAAAAAAACATGCCAGCTATTGCCAGCATAGGTTTTATGAATAAAATAAGCATGTCGGTTAGTGAAGTTGACATTTTCCAAAATGCTGTCTGAAAAAAAGACATTTGCTCACACTTTTCACCCCTCAAAACAATCCATGAATCATACACAAATATACTCTTTGAGTAAATTTGTGCATGAACAGCATGCACAAATTTCCACCTAAGAAATGGCGTACAAAAAAAGGGACAGAAGAATCGTAAGTAAGGGAAAAACCTTAAGTAAACCATTTTTACTTCTGAAAAGTGTCGGCAAATGACTTTACTCACAGGCATGAATCGACCCTATAGTGTAACTGTGTGCAGAACTGATGACAGGTCTGCTAGTAGGACCAACATACCACCATATTTACCTGATCATCTCTGTCCACCTGACCGCCTCCTGCAGTTCCATCAGACGTTCCTTGTACTGGTTCCGCTCCATCAGGACACGAGCCATCTCCACACGAGTAAAGCGTCTGCGCTGAGCGATAGGGATGTTGTCTTGCAAAGGTGAAGAACTCTAAGAGAAGACATTGGCCCTTATTTATGAAGGAATAGCGACAGGTAGCGACTGGTGAGCGACCGGCAATGACGGGCCCCACCACGAGAACGCCGGCTCCCCACCACAATCACACATTTATCAAGCCAATCCTGCTTAGCGACTGAGACAGCGCCAGATAGCGACTCATTCATCATTATTCCAGCCTCAGCCCACAGCGCCAGCGTCTGACCTTGAACAGCAACAGGTATGACCTCTCGCTACCTGGCGCTCTCTAATGCATTTCAATGGGACAATCTTTAAATATTAATAATTAACTGTTATTAATGTTTTTTTTTTTTTTTTAATGTGAAAAATTCTGTGACCACTTCTGCCATGTTAGATATTTTTTTTTAAGGAAAAAAAAAAAATTGTGCAGAATTGATATTACAGGTCTGATATTAATGTATTCATATTACAAAATTATTTTAAAAAACTTGGTTTCCAAAAATATGGTTGTTTGGGGGTTAAAAAACTACTTTTAACCCATCGCTGCCAGCGCTCTGGGGTTTAAACATGCATTTCACAGCGCGAGAATTTTTTGAGCGTGATTTTTTAATGAATATGTTGGGAGCCAGTCGCTAGGGCCAGTCGCTATCATGCGCTTCCATACAGCGCGGAACCTGTCAAATAGCGACTCCTCACCCAATATTCAACATTACTGCACACTGACTGAGTCGCTGTCAACAACCGAACAACGGCCAAGCACAGCGACTACTAGCGGGCGCTGTGAAAATACTGCTACAGTCGCTCAACTGTCGCTACCTGCTGCTATTAATGAATCGGCCTCCCCATCTTTGTTTACCCTCCATACAGAGGATTGCTCCTGGAGTGCTGCTGAATAAAGCTGTTGTTGAGATTTAGCCCCTGGATTATATGTATTAATGACTACCTTTTTTTAGCATTGAGAGAATCTATCTCCACCCATCTTGCTTTAGACTGTGTGGGGCATACCAGTGTTTGTGTAGGCAGGGGAGGATAGCTGATCCATGCTTTTCTTTCTGTCTTTTCCCTGCTTCTTTGTCTATGTCCACATTTCAGGGCTAAAAAAGGTGGTCATAAATAAATAAAATACCAGGGAATGGACAACAGAAAAATGGCTGGATTTTAGCAACAACATATGTATTTAGCAGGATATTTTGCCTGGTAGGTATGCGGATAAATAATTGTTTTTGCTTAGCCCCGAAAATTCCTTTAAATGTGAAGTGTGTCAAACAAAAGGCTATCTACAGGACCATTTGACATTGGTATTTCAAAGTACAGGGCCAGACAATCATACATAAAGGTAAAATAGAAAGAGACAGGGAGGACATAGAAGAGATCTAAGGGATAGAGAGAATGCAGAAAAGAGGGAGAGATAGGAGAGCACTGACCAGAGGGAGGCAGGGACATATAAGTGGAGAACCCAAAATAAAAATGTCATTCTGTAGTAAAGTAAAAAAAAAAGGGGGAAATGCCTAGTGGTAAAGAGGGAAAGGAGGGGGGAAGTGAAAAGGACAGGTAGAAATAGAGAAAGATGTAGAGAAGGTTAGAAAAGCGGAAGATGGAAAAAATGTGACAATAAAGGATGTGGGGGGGGGGGGGGGAGAGAAGAAAGTCTGGGAAGTAGAAGATAGGTAGAAATGAGATCAAGATGTTAGAGACTAGATGAAAAAAGATAAAGAAAGCATAAAAGTGAAAGATTGTGCCAGGAAAGGAAAATGAAAAAGAATATATTGAGGACAGAGAAAGAGAGAGATTAATGGAGAAAGAGAGAAGTAACTAAATTACCTTACAGACAAGTAAAGGGTGCTGTTGGGTGTAACATAAGGGGAGGGTGGTAGAGAGTGCAGGGTTCTTGAAATCTCACATCATTATTAGAACTTTGGAAATAAGGGAAGGTGCATGAAAGAGGGGTCACTAGGCCCCTGGCATTAATGCTGTACCTAGAAATGGCTAATAGTGATCTCACATTAAGAAGCACCAAACACAGATCACGCTAATACAATAAAACTGACAAGGAGATGGGGCATGACTTACCTCTTCCACCTCCTCTTTATTTTCCTGCATGGCCACAATGGCTTCGGACCTCACTCTAATTATAAATGAAACAAAAAATGACAAAGAATATTATTGCTTATTAGGAAAGACATCCCTTATTTTAGGTACAATCATGTCATAGTACATTCTCGTTAATTAAAACAAAAAATTTATATAATCCACTAAGAGTAATTAGGTTGGTATTTTGGTAATGTTAAACTTATGCGCTGGTAACCCACCAAGCTTCGACTCCCTCCATTACATGAACCTACCGCTTGAGGTCCTCCTCTAGTTCTTTAATGCGTGTCTCCATTTTGACCTTGGCCTGTTTAGCCGCTTCCAGCTCTCCTTTAAGAACCTCTTGCTCTCCTGACAGTTGATCCACCTTTGCTATCAGATCATTTTTAACCACATTTAACGCGTTCCTAAAAGGTAAAATAGTACATTTAATTAAATTTAACATTTCTGTAAAATAAAATTCTAACTTCTGTTCTAAAGCTGGCCACACATACAATTTGGCTTTAAACCGGACCTTCAGCATCATTTAATGAAAAGCCCAAACCCTTTTGGATACGGGCGCCGCCATCTTGCCTCAGAAGCATCACATACTGAGGAGAGGAGAGGGGGCAAAAATGCAGGGGGCAGGTTATAGCTGTGCTTTGCAGAGCAGAGCTGGGGTCAGGAAAAGGACAGCAATCCCAAAATGCAGAGCGGCACAGTCAGAAGACTCCATGTCCTGCCATCTTGGATGTTTAAAGGCTCAGAAAATGCAGTAGATGCAGGTAGGATGATTTTTTAATGTGAGCAATCTGTATGTACAGGGTGGGGGGAAACATATAATATATGCTCTTATAAAAGGTGAGGGTCCGGTTTAAGACTTTTTTTACAACCAAACCAAAAACCATGAAGTAGAAAACCTTTCGGTCATTTATTTACCCTCTCAGCACATTGTTCACTTATACCAATGGGTGGCACCATGGTGGGTGAATTATTCTGAGCCTGTTCAGGACATTGCTAGGTACAGTAGTGCTACAAAGGCCTTTATTAGGGTAAAGCCCATATTCCAGACTGCACAATAAGATCAGAGGATATGTTCATATCACTTTGCACTGAAATGGTCCAATGCAAGCCAAAGGGCTATACTAACCTGATTCTGCTGCTCCACCTTCCAGCTCTGCTCTCTGGGGCTCCGTAGCCATCATCAATTGGCCATGACACCATCATCCCTATAGCTCATGACACGTAGGCAGGGTAACTATGGCCCTTATTTTAAGGGATAGCGCCAGGTAGCGACTGGTGAGCGAACGGTAATGACGGTCACCGCCACGAGAACGCCGGCTCCCCACCACAATCACACATTTATCAAGCTGATACTGCTTAGCGACTGAGAGAGCGCCAGATAGCGAATCATTCATCATTATTCCAGCCTCACCCCACAGCGCCAGTGTCCGACCTTGAACAGCGACAGGTATGACCTCTCGCTACCTGGCGCTCTCCAATGCATTTCAATGGAACAATCTTTAAATATTAATAATTAATTGTTAATAATTTTTTTTTTTTTTTTAATGTGAAAATTTCTGTCACCACTTCTGCCATGTTAGATATTTTTTTTAAGGTAAAAAAATAAAAAATAAAAATTTGTGCAGAATTGATATTACAGGTCTGATATTAATGTATTCATATTACAAAATGTTTTTAAAAACTTGTTTTTTTTTGTTTCCAAAAATATGGTTGTTTGGGGGTTAAAAAACTACTTTTAACCCATCGCCGCAAGCGCTCTGGGGTTTAAACATGCATTTCACAGCGCGAGAATTTTTTGAGCGTGATTTGTTAATGAATATGGTGGGAGGCGTTCGCTATGGCCATTCGCTATCATGCGCTCCCATACAGCGCGGAACCTGTCAAATAGCGAATCATCACCTTGTATTCAACATTACTGCGCACCGACTGAGTCGCTATCAACAACCGAACAACGGCCAAGCACAGCGACTACTAGCGGGCGCTGTGAAAATACCGCTACGGTCGCTCAACTGTCGCTACCTGGCGCTATTAATAAATCGGCCTCCCCGCTTATGGAAGATCACAGCTATGCCCTAGTAGTACCACACTGCCTCTAGATGTTGCAGTAGTGTTCTCACTGCAAAGTGGGGGGTTGAGCTGACTCCCCTTAACCATGTGGCCAAAAGTCTAAATCCCCTCATGTGACCCCACTGACAGCCTGATTGGTCAAGGACAGCCCAGTTGTGTCCGGATAAAATTCCCTGCATGTCTATGCTATACTTGGTAAATAAACCTATTCTATTTTATTCCCATCATCCTTCAATATTTTATTAAGGATTACAGGCAGGAAATCCATAATACCTATTATGCCAGAAGAAGGTAGTTAAAAGCTTGTCCTACTCAATCTATTGAGCTAGCCAATAAATGGTATTACTTTAACTTTGTATTTCCTGCCTGAATCAATGGCTAACAAGGTACAACAACTTTCTAATACTAAGGACAAAATACAATGGTAATAAAAAATGTTTTATTCCAATAAACACAATGGGTAATTTAAGTTGGGGCAGAGACACTCATTGTTGAGAATTATTTCAACATGTGTTACTTTTTTCGGTTCCAAATTTATCATGTGAACCCTGCCTCTATACTAAACCCAAACCCTCAAGTAGAACAAAACCCATGAAAATGTGACTTTCTTGGGTTTTGTTTTGTGCCCCCAGGGCATCCCGAATCGGTGTGCCCAATGTGTGAAACTCCCTGTGCGCCCATAAAAATTCACCTCTCCAGGCTAAAACGGCGCATGCGCAGGCTCTCGTCCAATGAGAGCCGCCTGCTGTGACTATAGGGCCGATTCATGGCCAGTGCACTGGTGAGTTTGCACGCACTATTTGGAGTGTCAAGTCGCGCTCAGGTTTCAGTCTGATTCATGGGCCCTTATTTAAGGGATAGCGCCAGGTAGCGAATGGTGAGCGAACGGTAATGACGCTCACCGCCACAAGAACGCCGGCTCCCCTCCGCAATCACACATTTATCAAGCCGATCCTGCTTAGCGACTGACAGAGCGCCAGATAGCGAATCATTCATCATTATTCTAGCCTCACCCCACAGCGCCAGCGAGCGACCTTGAACAGGACAGGTATGACCTCTCGCTACCTGGCGCTCTCCAATGCATTTCAATGGAACAATCTTTAAATATTCATAATTCATTGCTATTAATGTTTTTTTTTTTTTGTTTTTTTTTAAATGGCAAAAATTCTGTGACCACTTCTGTAATGTTAGATATTTTTTTTAAGGTAAAAAAAAAGAAAAAAAATTTGTGCAGAATTGATATTACAGGTCTGATATTAATGTATTCATATTACAAAATGTTTGTAAAAACATGTTTTTTTTTTTTCAAAAATATGGTTGTTTGGGGGTTAAAAAACTACTTTTAACCCATCGCCGCCAGCGCTCTGGGGTTTAAACAAGCATTTCACAGCGCGAGAATTTTTTGAGCGTGATTTGTTAATGAATATGCTGGGAGCCATTCGCTATGGCCATTCGCTGTCATGCGCTCCCATACAGCGCGGAACCTGTCAAACAGCGACTCCTAACCCCGTATTCAACATTAGCGTGCGCTGTGAAAATAACGCTACTGGCGCTCATCTGTCGCTACCTGCCGCTATCGGCCTCATGGTTGTCAAAATGGGTCACGCTTTCGTTTTAGCGTCAATCTGCACACTAGCGTTTGCCATTGCGCCAATTCGCATCTGAAATTTTCTGCTAGGGTCCTTTTTGCGCACCAAACTCTCCCCAGTGTCTGATTTATGATATGTTTAGAGGGCAGAAAAGCTTGCGCAATGTGAATTTCCTCCAGCAAATAGTTAGCGGAAACTGCCGATTCCAATAAGTACCAGGTTTATTAACAGCGTCCGGCATGTTTTTGAACAATGAAAGTGTCAGCCGCAAGTTCTTTTTAGGGATTGAACCCTTTTTTTGGTTTGGGTTTCTACCCAAAAAGAATATGCAAACCAAACAGGGAGGGAGATATTAAATTAGATATTGTTAAAGATAACATCTGGGGCAAAACATTGGGCTAAAAAAATGTAAGGGTTAAATGGAATCAGATGCTTCTCGGGCTGGAAGGGGGGGACCGGCAGGATGAGCGGAGCACCCAAAAATAGGTGTGGCTATGCTTTAACCCTAAACTATCCTCTATGGGGGTTATTTAAGAAGGGATAGCGCCAGGTAGTGCTTCGTAGCAGCAGGCAGTGTCTGGTCAACGCTGGGCGCTGTACACAAAACCACATTTATGAAAGCGAATCTGGTGAGCGCCTCTAACAGCACCATGTAGCGCCGATGTATTATTACAGGCGGCTCAGCATATAACGCCGGCGCTCTAGGTTCCAGAGTGCCATTTAGTACCTTGCGCTCAGTGTCGCTCTCCCATACATTTCAATTTGCGTTCATTTGCTTGTGTTTAAACAGCGTGTTTGGCAATTTTTTTTTTTTTTTTTTTGCTCAAATCAATCTTTTAGAAACTTTTAATATTTTTATATTTTTATGCAGAATTGTCATTACATGTCTGGCACTAAAGTGTTATTGTCACAGTGTTAAAACAATGTCATTCCATGTGTTTTTGCTTTGTTACTGGTGAATATGTGTTCAAAAACAGACTTTAATCACACAGCTTCTGGCGCTCTGTGCTATAGCGACCAGATTTAGAGCGCCGATGCTGTGTGTGTCCTTTTTTGATAAGTATGGTGTGGAGCGCTGAGAGTCGGTCGCACTGAGCTGGCGATACCTCTCGCTCTCTGCAGCGCTATACTGGTGTTGGAGCGCCCAACATACATCACATTCATCAATGCGGGCCAGGTTACTACAGAGACCGAGACGCTCTATTACAGCGCCCGATACCCGCATACAGCGTCTACTAGCGGTCTCTCTAAGCGCCGCTATACAGACGCTCATCTGCTGATACCTGGCGTTAGTAATGAATCAGCCTCCAGGATTAAGCCTCCACAATCACTGCTATACCAACTCAATGGGAATGGGAAGATTGAGGACTTCCAGGACTTTTTATCTATTCAGTCTGTAAACCAACAGCTGGGATCTCCCCCTCTCGCTTAAAGTGGACCAACACCCAGGATTTTCACTATCCTGGGTGTTGGTCCACTTCCGCGGGGCACCCCGCTGTGTGAAACCCCCCAGAAAGCCCCAAAAACTCACCTGACCCCGCTCCCACGTGACTCGCTCCACCAATCACCGCCAACGGACGAGTGAGGTCCGTCGACGGACAAGGTGAGAGCGCCCACCGCCGTGTCTCTCGTGTCCCTCTTACAGGGAGCGTGCCCGCGCCGGCCATTCACAAACGGCCCGCGCGGGTGTGCGCACTGCTAGAGGGGCGCGCACTGCGATAGGCGGCGGCCCGCGCATGCGCCGTTGGAACGAGGAACAGGTAGGATTTGCGGGCGTCCTGGGGGGTTCACACAGCGGGGCACCCCCGATCGGGATGCCCCGCAGGCAGGGAGCTGATTGGCCCGGGAATCTTATAGATTCCCAGGCCAATCAGCGGTGGGTGTTGGTCCACTTTAACCCCCTCAAATATTACCTTAAACCACGCTCACATGGTAAAATGAGGCTGCGTGTCTCCTTCTTGTCCTGTGGCCTGGCAAAGCGGAAGCCACGGGACCAGAACAATACCCACTTTCCGTACAATGGGTGTTGGTCCAGTTTAAAGCTCAACTTCAGGCTTGCCCAGAAAAGTTTACATCACAATTTATTAACAAAGTTTATTAACAATTTATTAACAAAGTTTATTAACAATTTATTAACAAAGTTAATATCTTACTTGGTTTCAAGAAGTTGGGAGTTTTCTAGCAGCAGATTGCCCACTTCTTTCCCCATCCCTGAAGGAGTAAAATAAAATTAGCGCACAAAAAAAAAACAATGTGACAGTCAGTCAGTCAGTGTGCCCGAATCGGGGCAACATGGCTTACCACCACCTCAGGCCTGGATTGTACTCTACGGCTTGCTTCACTATAAGAAACTCATGAGACATTTGTTTTTGTTTTTACAGGTGGTTTTCTTATTTAGCTGATACCTAAGCAGGGCCGTATTAGGTGTCCAGACTGCCCAAGGCACCTTTTGTTTTGCTCGCACCCGCTTGAAGTGTGTGAAATGCAGACAGTGTGAGTGTGATGGAGTGAGGGTGCAAGGGGTTAAATGCAGAGCCCTATACTTTCTTACTGGCTTTCCAGGTTCCTGGCATACTGAAGTTTTATGACCACAGCCTGGAGGCAGGGAAATCAGGTCCTGTTAGGAGCTAATCAAGGCCTCGGCTGCACTATAGCAGTAACTATAGCAGTAACAGCACACTCCATAGCACCCCCCCTGCAAGTGGTCACCCTAGGCACAGGCCTAGGGTTGCCTAATGGTAAATACAGCCCTGTACCTAAGAGAAACTATTCCTTTACAGGTCCATGTAAAATTGAAAAGGACAGAGTGCTTGTTTTATTTTTGTGATCAATAAAATATTACCTGCAAGTTACGGAAAAAAATTCTGTGTAAGGAAATAAATCATTTGTGAGTTTAGAAACCCTACACGCAGGTATCTGAGTATGGAAATATCAGTATCTTCAATAGGTTAGGGACAGAGTCCTCAAAGTAAGTACAATAAATAGAACTGGGGAGTTAGGAACCTGTGAAGAAGCCCTCTCCGTGTCTCTGCGCTGCTGCCGCATCCGGCCTTACCTCTAGCCGTGCGCACACCCTGAATAAGCGGTGTGGGCGCGCGACAGCTAGGGGGTGAGGGGGGATGCGGCTGGCGGCGCACTTGGCTCCCTTCGATGCTACTCGGCTGCTTAGCTGTCAGCAAAGCGAGCGTGCTGATTGGTTGAATGGGCTTCTCAACCAATCAGTGTGCTCGTTCTCATCTGAGTCTGCATTGTGGGAGTGACAGGAAGGTGAGTGGCCTAGGGGCATACACACAGCGGGGCATCCCAATCCGGGTTGCCCCCACTGAGAGGAACAACAACCTGAAATGTGATTGGCTGTGCAATGTAAATCTGGAGGAGGAGACGGAGGGAGGGACCAGAATTCCTGTCCCGCTCTGCTGTGCTGATTGGGGGATGGGATGAAAAAGACAATGTAATTGGCAGAACAAGTAAACCCCGATATCTCGGCCATTTCTGCTTCAATTCAAAAGCCGTTTAGGACAGTGGCAAATGTGGCCACTGTGTGGTGTAACAATTGCCTTTGCCTGTAGCATTACTTTAAGATTTAACTTACTCTACTTAAAGTGGACCAAAACCCAGGATTTTGACTATCCTGGGTTTTGGTCCTTGACCCCCGCTGTGTGAAACCCCCCAGATCTCCCGAACAAACTCACCTCTTTCCGGTCCTACGATGCATGTGCGGGCACTCGTCCAATCAGCGCACTCGGATCCGCTCGAGCCCGTCTAATGTGAGTGGATCCGAGTGCGCTGGCGGCCATTCACAAATTCACCTGCTGCGGGCACGAGTCCTGCTAAAGGGATAGCAGGGATGCGGTCGCTGCTCGCGCATGCGCCGTTGGACCGGGAGCGAAGGTGAGTTTTCAGGAGACCTGGGGGGTTTCACACAGCGGGGCATCCACCCTGAATATGATAGAGGAGGAACCTCTGTAGAACCCCAGCTATGTGACTAATTATGTCACTGGAGAGGAGGAGCATGAAGGGGGATTTCCTGGAAAAAGCCATTTCCTGTCATCACAACACCAGTGCCCACCTGACCAAGAGGAACCCCCCGACCTGGCAGACTGGAAGAGAGGATGTTGCCCAACAGGGGACAGAAGGAGGAAGACGCTGAGAGGTGAGTTCCTTTTTTTGTTTGCTTTTTTAATGCATTTTTATAACAATCTGTCTAGTGGTAAGGGGTAAGGGTAATGTGTGATAGGCAATTGATATTCCCCAAAAAAGCATGACATATAGCACAGTATGTGGTGCCATTCCCGGTATAAAACACCTTCAACCGGACCTTCACAGTGATTTATTGAAAAGCCCAAACCCTTCCCCAGCGTCTAAAATTATTATATTTTAAGTTTTTAGTCACTTACTTCTTATTCTTTCCCCACTGGGCTGCAACTCTGTTAAGCACCTTAGGATACAGGCGCCGCCATCTTGACTCAGAAGCATCACACTTACTGAGGTGAGGAGAGTGGAACAAAGGGCAGGGGGGAAGGTTATAGCTGTGCTTTGCTCAGACAGAACAGAGCTGGGGTCAGGAAAAGGTCAGCAATCCCAGAATGCAGAGCAGCACAGTCAGAAGGCACTTGCTGCCTGATGCCTGATGTTCCATAAGCCGCCATCTTGGATGTTTAAAGGCTCATAACATGCAGTAGATGCAAATAGGATGCTTTTTAATGTGAGCAATATGTATGTACAGGGTGTGGGAAACATATTAGATAGACTCTTATTCAGAGTGAAGGTCCACTTTAAGTCTTGGGGGCTTTGTGGAAGCTCAAGTCTGCACCCCCCCACCCCTCTTTGATCTTAGTTGATGCGACCATTTTTCTAAGGTTCAAGTTGGGGAAAACTGTTATAAAGGACCCCCCCCCCCCCCCCGTGTGGTATGTTCTTTTCATGGGCACAAAGAGTGGAACAAAGTGCAGGGGCAGGTTATAGCTGTGCTTTGCTCAGACAGAGCAGAGCTGGGGTCAGGAAAAGGTCAGCAGTCCCAAAATGCAGAGCCACTCAGAAGGCACTTCCTTTTTGCAGGCTGCCTGATGTTCCATAAGCCGCCATCTTAGATGTTTTTAAGGCTCATAACATGCAGTAGATGCAAATAGGATGCTTTTTAATGTGAGCAATCTGTATGTACAGGGTGTGGGAAACATATAAGATAGACTCTTATTCAGAGTGAAGGTCCACTTTCATGATAACCAGGCATCACACTCACAATAAACACATCATTTGTATAAACACATTTTTGAGTCATTTTTACTTAAAACTGAATGACATTAAACACCTTGAAATTCTGAGATCTCTACCTGATACATGTTAGACAGGGGCGGACTGGCCATAGGGAGACACAGGACAATGCCTGGTGGGCCACACTGCTTTGGAGACAGTTGGGCTGCTGCTTTTAACTCCCACATGTAATCCCTGCCCCTTAGTCTCAGCCTCTCAGCCCCACTGTATCCACAAGCCAAGGAACCCCAGCCCCCAATGCTATAGCCCCGGCATCATGGCTGGGGGGGGGGGGTCCCAGCAGGGACATCTCAAGTTGGCCAGGGGCTGGTAAAATCCAGTGCTGATTTTTGGCCTCAGTCCGCCACTAACGTTAGAGATAAAAAAAACTAAAACAACAACTCTCCTATGCAACACACACATGCATCAATAAATAATGGGATGTACATTCATGTTTAAATTGTCTTCATTTAAAGCAGCAATTAAAGTATCTGAAGCTTTGACTGACAGTAATTTAGGCTCAGCCTTACCAAAGAAATCATCCCGCACTGGGAGCGCAGCAGCCACAGGGAGAGAGAAGGGAGGAAGCAGAAAGAAAAGGTGGAAAAAAGAGCAGCAGTTAGGAAATGACTGAAGCTGAAAGAGCAACACTGCCATGCACCGTCACTCCTCAATGACTTATACCCCAGGGAAAGGTGACTATAAGAGGCCTAGGCAGTGCTCAGGCCAACCAGGAACATATTGCTTCCAAACTACTAGTAAAGGGTTAAAGATGACAGAAATTATTATTCTAATTCATTAATTATGCAGCACCTCTAGGGAGTTGGAGAACTGAGCTTGCTTTGTCCCTTATTTATGAAGGAATAGCGACAGGTAGCGACTGGTGAGCGGCCGGTAATGACGGGCACCGCCACGAGAACGCCGGCTCCCCACCACAATCACACATTTATCAAGCCAATCCTGCTTAGCGACTGGGATAGCGCCATATAGCGACTCATTCATCATTATTTCAGCCTCAGCCCACAGCGCCAGCGTCCCACCTTGAACAGCGACAGGTATGACCTCTCGCTACCTGGCGCTCTCCAATGCATTTCAATGGAACAATCTTTAAATATTAATAATTAATTGTTATTAATGTTTTTTTTTTCTTTTAATGTGAAAAATTCTGTGACCACTTCTGCCATGTTAGATAATTTTTTTAAGGGAAAAAAAAAAATTGTGCAGAATTGATAAATACAGGTCTGATATTATTGTATTCATATTACTAAATTATTTTAAAAACTTTTTTTTTTTGGTTTCCAAAAATATGGTGGTTTGGGGGTTAAAAAACTACTTTTAACACATCGCCACCAGCGCTCTGGGGTTTAAACATGCATTTCACAGCGCTTGAATTTTTTGAGCGTGATTTTTTGATGAATATGGTGGGAGCCGGTCGCTCTGACCAGTCGCTATCATGCGCACACATACATCGCGGAACCTGTCTAATAGCGACTTGTCACCTTGTATTCAACATTACGCCACACCGACTCAGTCGCTATCAACAACCAAACAATGGCCAAGCACAGCGACTACGAGCGGGCGCTGTGAAAATACCGCTACAGTCGCTCAACTGTCGCTACATGTCGCTATTAATAAATCAGCCGCTTTGTCTACAGTGCAAGCAGCTGTGCCTCACTAATTCCCGAAGCGGAAAGTGAGGCACTGATAAATGACTTTGTAGAGGTGGATGACACACAAGTGCTACTGGTGTGTCCGGAGATGCCTATGTAGACTCCCCCAGCTCACCTCTGCTTAACTCTTCCCACCTCACCTGTGCTCACGTCACGTCTGTTTACCTTGTGCTACATTTACTCACCTCTTCCAACTTTACCTCTGCTCCCCTCACCTTTACCTATCTCTGCCCATCCCTGATGGCCTCTTCCCACCTCACCTCTGTCCATCACCTCTCTTCCCATCCCACCTCTTTCCACCATACCTCTATCCTCCTTTTCAGTTGAGCCCACCTCATCTCTGCTCACCTTACTCCTTCCTTTACTTCTGCCCACATCTGTTCACCTCACCTCTCCCTATCTCACCTCTGCTCACCTGTATATATACTTACAGCGATCCTGCTTTATGGTTTGGGACTATTGTTTCTGTTTGTGGGGGTGGTAATTGAAGCCCCAATGCAAAGCCCTCTGCACCCCCAAGGCCCTAAGAACTTACCTCTTCCAGGACTGGATCCCTATGACTGCTGGCGACTAATTGCTATGGTCCTCAGTGGTCACGTGGAAATGAAGGAAAGGTGAGTTCCTGGGTTCTGGTTTTAGAGGTTGCGGGCAGCATCACTATTCGGGATGTGGGCTTGTTTAAGTTATATGCAAAGGGGAACAAAACTGTTCCCCAGGGAAATCCCAATATGGGACGCCCCGCTGTGGGAAATTTCCCAGATCACCCATACAAACTCACCTTTTCCCAGTCCTGCGGCACACGCGTGGGCTCTTGTCTATTCAGAGCCGTTTGACATGCATATTTTACGCTCGGCAAATGGCTCTGTTTACAGCAATCGGGGGTGGAAGCATCCGCTCCTGTCTCAAGCGTATCTGAATGGCTGGGGGCGGGAGCACATGCACATCCCAAAGATGCTGGCGATTGGTAAGGGAGCCAGGAAGAAGGTGAGTTTTGCGGCAAATGGGGGGGTTTCACACAGCAGTGCCGCAGGGGAAGGCCAGCAGCCGACCATGAAATCTTTTACAATCCAGGGCCAGCCGTGCAGGGTTTTGTTCCAATTTAAAGTGGATCCCTTTATCCCTTTGTGAACACAAGGCCAAATTTTATGCCGTTTTGGATTTTATTTCTTCAGTGTGTAACCTGACAACTGAACACATATGTGAACTAATCCCCCATTATTAAGATTTAATATCTGTCTTCCAATGAAAAACAGGCCACCCTCCAATCTGCAACGCTGACCAGACACCCATACTCACAACCTGGTCACCATGAAGGAATAACAGGTTGCAGTATGGACGGGGGTGTTATAATATTATGTTTAGAACTGACAATAGATGGGAAAACACTAGGGTAACCCAAACATTTATTCTGTAGAGGTCCTAAAAAATCCCAAATGGAGGCCCAGAATGTTTCTACGACTGAAGGCATCATTCTACTTTACTTACCCAACTCTTGTTTTGGCAATGTAATAGAAAAGGCAGCTATAATATCAATGGCATGCACTGCAATAATTCAGTATGGAAATATCATTAGGACTCATTTGAAGCCACCAGCAACAGACCAGCCAAGATAGG
The DNA here is from genome assembly GCA_027917425.1 of Gastrophryne carolinensis. Taxonomy (NCBI): domain Eukaryota; kingdom Metazoa; phylum Chordata; class Amphibia; order Anura; family Microhylidae; genus Gastrophryne; species Gastrophryne carolinensis. Next base: position 52,275,840 of record CM051240.1, read on the forward strand.
AAGTTTGCCATTCACTCAGGAGAAAGGCAGGATTCTGGGAAAAAGTAGGAGGAAATGAAAAGGTCAGAGGTGGGATACACACCTGAGAACTCTCCTAGGAAGACCATCCAGCGATGTGATATGACGGGGTATAGGGAGAGAAGGGAACAGAGGAGAACATAGACTCAGTCAGTGCTACTAACAAACAAAACAGTAGTCATACTATGAGCAGTTAGAACATGGCAGCTATGGAGTCTAAACTAAAAACAATACAATCCTAAAAAAAACAAATTTACCTTTAAACTATGAAAATGTAAGAGTGGACGATGGATACATGAAAACATTTAGACATGAAAGCATAAGGTTTGTCAATGGTCTGTGAACAGGGGACACATTCAGCTTCGGACTGGCCCACCAGAGCTAAGCTGACCATTTTGTCAGAGGGATATATCTGGGACGGTTACATTGTGACACTTTAACAAATCGTTAGGTTTCGATAGCAACATTATTGTATTATCTGTGACCAAATAACCTTGACATTTGTTAAACTGTCACAATTTAACCAATTTGTCCCTCTGAAAAAATGGTCAGCTTAACCAGAGCAACAGAGGATTCGCGGGTAGGCCACAGGCATTGACTTATAACTACCATCAGGGATCTAATAGTGTTTTTGGTTTCCATATAAGCAACAACGGTCCCAGTAAACCACAAAATGGGATGCCCCGGGAGGCACCAAATGTTCCTCAATAATCAATCCTCCAAAGTCACATCAACAGTGTTTTGGTGTTCTAGGATTTAATTTTTTATTCACTTTATGGTGCATAACAACATGATCGAGAGTGATCTTGCATTATTTCTATATACCGTAGCTGAAGCCACCAAAAATGATCTCCACTGGTAGGCCCCAAGTATGATTTCTTCTGGTGGGCCCCAGGTACTCTAGTCCGACACTGCTCATTTTTACCAGCATACAAATTATCAGACCACCAAAAAACAACATTACTTTGTGCTCTAGTCAACTGTCCTAATAATATTATCTACAGTATTTGTAGCCTTAAATAATAGTTATATTTTGACCTTGATGGCATGACCTTACTTATGACAACCTTCAGACAAGGTCTTTTTTTAAGAAAAAATACCCCCTGCCCTATTAACCGACTTGAACACTGGTCTTGAACATAAGTCTACCCCATGGTAAGCTAGGGCTTACTATTCTGGAAAACACCAGAATTCTGATCCCTTTGGTAACCCCTCTTTTCTGAGGTAGTTCTCTTATGGGTAAAGAGAGGCAACAACATTCGGAACACATAAAAGTCAGAAGGAATTCCAGACATTTTAGAGGCAGTTTCTGCTCCAGCCCCAGACAGTCCCAGGATGTGAACAAGGTAAAAAAAAAAAATTAGGTTAGCCTTAGGGTACTACCAGACCACCAGGGGTTGATGGACCACCACTTTAGGTTACTTTAGCTCTGGTGAAATATGGTTTCCAATAAACCTCTATTCTATTCAACTCTATTCCAGATATAGATGCCCCACTGAACAGTACCACTCATTAAGTCCAATACTGGGCATATTAATATTTACTAGTTCCACCATCCAACAATAGAGACTGCGGTCTTTCATTCAGATGTGCTGGGCAAGTGTGTCAACACTATGTGCCCGCTTGGGCAACCTGGTTGGTCAGCAGGGGTTACATGCTTGGGCAGTATAGGGGAAGAGAAGCCTTTTCAGCTTAATTTAGTCTAACATGATGTATAAAATTATTGACCCCAGCATGTTACCTATAACCATTGTCACAATAAACAGACGTTAATTAACTAAAAAGTGATCCTTTGATAGTAACTGTATGTTGCCCAACCACCACTTGGCCATGCCACTGACATTTAAGAAGGAAAAAAAAGTGCTGCTACATAGTGCTCAAGTATAGATGAGATACCCAACAACTTCAGATACTTATCCTAAAAAAAAATTTAGCTCAATCCATAATGTCTTCTGCATATTATTTGGAAACAAAATTAGCAACTGCCTAATGACAAAAAAATAGTCCTTCCTGAAGAACATCACATCACATGTATACGCTACCTCAGCTAAATAAAGCCAATAGCCATATATCAATTTGGATAACACCAACTTACCAAGCAGGTCTGCTCCTTCGTCAACATCACCGATAACCTCAGACCCGGCTGTGGACAACTCATGATACAAAGAATCAGTGTTGATCCCAAAAGCTTTGTTCACGATACCTTGAGTTGGACTGTAGAAGAAAAATAAGGTGATAGCTTTATCTAAGATACTGAAAATATGTAGTTATGTATATGGTGTTGTATGAAGTAAAAAAAAATCATATGACCTTTCTTCCCATTGGCAGTAAATTGTATAAACTCAAGAGCTTTAGATATTACCTGCTCCCTGTACGTTCTAGTCTTGGGTCCTGACACATGTCCAGTTCTGGTGTAGAGTCAATAATATCCTGAACATCAGACCACTCATCGCTGCTTCCCATACCTGTGTGAGGAGCATCCTAATAGTTATATCATCTCAGAATGTTCAGAGTATTACAAGTCTCTGAAGCACACAATACACTGAAACAGCATCTACAGTGTACTGCAGAAAATGGGGACAAGCTTCCGGTGAGCGCCTTAATGCATTTTAATTGCTAAAGCCTGGACTGTCCCTTTAACTTAGGCCCTTATTTAACAAGGGATAGCGCCAGGTAGCGAATGGTGAGCGCCAGATAGCGAATCATTCATCATTATTCCAGCCTCACCCCACAGCGCCAGCGAGCGACCTTGAACAGCGACAGGTATGACCTCTCGCTACCTGGCGCTCTCCAATGCATTTCAATGGAGCAATCTTTAAATATTCTTAATTAATTGCTATTAATTTTTTTTTTTTTTAAATGTCAAAAATTCTGTGACCACTTCTGCAATGTTAGATATTTTTTTTAAGGTAAAAAAAAAAAAAAAAAAAATTTGTGCAGAATTGATATTACAGGTCTGATATTAATGTATTCATATTACAAAATGTTTTGAAAAACTTGTTTTTTTTTCTCCCAAAAATATGGTTGTTTGGGGGTTAAAAAACTACTTTTAACCCATCGCCGCCAGCGCTCTGGGGTTTAAACATGCATTTCACTGCGCGAGAATTTTTTGAGCGTGATTTGTTAATGAATATGGTGGAAGCCGTTCGCTATCATGCGCTCCCATACAGCGCGGAACCTGTCAAATAGCGACTCCTCACCCAATATTCAACATTACGGCAAACCGACTAAGTCGCTATCAACTACAGAACAACGGGCAAGCACAGCGACAACTAGCGGGCGCTCTGAAAATGCCGCTACTGTCGCTCATCTGTCGCTACCTGGCGCTATTAATGAATCGGCCTCCCCGTATCAGGGCACCAGAGGTCCAGCTTCAGGTAGCAATAACTTCGCTTGGGGAGCCCACATCGCTTGGGGAGCAGTTGAGGGTTGCTCAGGAGCACTTCAGTCATGCCCCAGCTGGGAACTGAACCTGCAACCTTCCGGTCACAAGATCCAACAGGCCATGACTGCACCTAAAGTATATGTTGCATATAGCAAGGCAAGGTTTGTCCTGCCCAATCATTTCCTACTGTCTACTCTAGCAGATGTAAGTTTCTATTAGCAGTAATACAAAACATTACGTTTCAAATTACCTATGCTGACATTTCTCATTTCCTGGTTCACCTGGACCTCCATGTTATGGCTGTGTCGTTTTTCCCGAGACCTCTTGCTCTTTCCAGTCATGCCATAGTCCTGAAGGGGTTGGAGACTCTCGTGTAGAGGTGTCACGGCTGCAGATGGCACAGATGAGGTGGGGGTATTGGACTTTGTACCTGTGGTGCTTGGTGTCGCTGCCACTGAAGACTGACCAGATTCTGACATTTCATCCTGAGAAAGGGTTTAGTAAACAACAAAATAAAGATGGTAGATGGCTGTAAATACATAGACTCTAGCTAAGTTTCCTTACCACCCCCTAGGATCTCAGTTGTTAGTTTATGAGAATTTAGTATTAGGAAAGTGACAACTATTTTGATACTGTGGGTTCTGGAAAATTGTTGAGTCTGAATGCGGCGATGGTAGGGGTTTCACACAGTGAGGCATCCCAATACAGGATGCCCGGGGGGGACAATACAAAGCCCGGGAAAGTTAAAATCCCAGGTTTTGTTCCACTTTAATGAGAATTTGTGGTAAGATAATAATGATTTCCATACTCTACTAGATCCTGAGTTCCCTTACTCCAAGACCTTAGCATTTAAAGAAGCACTATCGTGAACAAATGGCCCAATAATAAAAATCCATATAGATGTGCTGGATGGCAGGAGGAGGGGTCAATTATACACCCGACATCAAGTAATATCCAGCCAGGCATCTTTTTTATTTTTAATAATGGAAGGAAGAGGAAATCCGATGACAGGTTCTATCACATCTGATAGACTAAACCTGTCACCCCTGGATTTTATTCCTACCAGGAGAAGAAAACCCCAAGCTTGGCGGGAGTTTTATTCAGTTAGGGTATATAAGTGACCCCTTCTCTCATTAGCCGCAGTGTTTTATGGATTTGTAATATTACACAATTTTGTGATAGTGCTCCTTTAAAGTATAGCATAATGTTCATTCTGGTAAATAAACACAACCATATTGGAGATATGGGGCACCAGTGCCAAGCACAATAGTTCCTTAATAGGGTGTTGGTCAAAAGGAAGATCAGAGACAGCATAACCCTACAGGGGTAAGACGTGTACATTTATGGTGGCTAAATGAGACGCTCTGCTTTCAGATACACATATAGTGAAAAAGTACAAACAATGAAATGAGAAAACAGGTGCTGATGGCTTTAAAAAGATTTTAAAAAACATTTATATGGACAATGGCTACATATGAAAACTGATTTAACCACTTATTTCAAAATAGATCCTCATCCATTATACGGGAGTTCAAAACAGTTAAACTTGGATACTGGTATCATTTACTGTTACCAGTACACGCAAACTGAATATAAAATATGTATAGAATAAGGCACAGAGCATTAATCCGTCTTGAGAGTGTAAACAGTCACCAAACACAAAGCACAGTGAGAATTCTAGCTGTGGCCGTCACCCTTTAGAAACGCGCTTACCGGCTAGCTTAAAAGGCACAAGCAGTAACATAGTAGTAACACAGTATGTAAGGCTGAATAAAGACTTTAGTCCATCCAGTTCAGCCTGTTTAACTCCTTCCAGTGGTCTAGTAGCCATAACTGGAAATGTTATTACTTGCCAGGAAGGCATCCAGGCCACTTTTGATCGTTTTTACTGTATCCATCATTACTACCTCCTCTGGCAGTGAGTTCCATAGTCTCACTGCTCTTACAGAGAAGAATCCCCTCCTATGTCGGTGGAGAAAGCACCTTTCCTCTAACCTTAGTGGATGCCCTCGGGTTATGGTTACACTCCGAGGTATAAGTGCCAAATGAATTCTCCTTTAATGGACTTGTCATTCACTCTGAGAGCTTTTTTTCCACCGCTGCAGGGGTATGTGACTCAACAAGCCAGAAAGCAGATATAAAGTGGAAGAAAGCAGAAAGAATCCAGTGCAACTCCATTAAGCTATAGGTAAATGATTTAATAATAATAGATGCACTTACAAAAAACTTCAGGCCTAGGCAGACGAGTGCCTGATTTGGCTGATTTGGAAGGACCCACAGTATTTCCCACGAACGACCGTGTTGGGGATCCACGGGAATACCCTCCACTGAGATTTGGTTTTATGCTTTTATACCTGAAGTTTTTTGTAAGTGCATCTATTATTATTAAAATCATTTACCTATAGCTTAATGGAGTTGATCTAGATTCTTTCTGCTTTCTTCCACTTTGAGGCCGATTCATTAATAGCGGCAGGTAGCGACAGTTGAGCGACTGTAGCAGTATTTTCACAGCGCCCGCTAGTAGTCGCTATGCTTGGCCGTTGTTCGGTTGTTGAGAGCGATTCAGTCGGTGTGCAGTAATGTTGAATACAAGGTGACGAGACGCTATTTGACAGGTTCCGCGATGTATGGGTGCGCATGATAGCGACTGGTCAGAGCGACCGGCTTCCACCATATTCATCAAAAAATCAGGCTCCAAAAATTCAAGCGCTGTGAAATGCATGTTTAAACCCCAGAGCGCTGGAGGCGATGTGTTAAAAGTAGTTTTTTAACCCCCAAACCACCATATTTTTGGAAAAAAAAAATTTTTTTAAGAATTTAGTAATATGAATACAATAATATCACACCCGTAATATCAATTCTGCACAATTTTTTTTTTAACTTAAGAAATTGGTCACAGAATTTTTCACATTAAAAAAAAAAAAAAGATTGTTCCATTGAAATGCATTGAAGAGCGCCAGGTAGCGAGAGGTCATACCTGTCGCTGTTCAAGGTCGGACGCTGGCGCTGTGGGCTGAGGCTGGAATAATGATGAATGAGTGGCTATATGGCGCTATCTCAGTCGCTAAGCAGGATCGGCCTGATAAATGTGTGATTGTGGTGGGGAGCCAGCGTTCTCGTGGCGGTGCCCGTCATTACCGGTCGCTCACCAGTCGCTACCTGTCGCTATTCCATCATAAATAAGGGCCTATATATCTGCTTTCTGGCTTGTTGAGTCACATACCCCTGCAGCGGTGGAAAAAAAGCTCTCAGAGTGAATGACAAGTCCATTGAAGGAGAATCCATTTGACACTGCTTGTGCTTTATAAGCTCGCCGGTAAGCGCGTTTCTAAAGGGTGACGGGCACAGCTAGAATTGTGCATGCGCATCAGGATTCTCACTGTGCTTTGTGTTTGGTGACTGTTTACACTCTCAAGACGGATTAATGCTCTGTGCCTTATTCTATACATCATCTTTTGGACTTGTGGGAATAAGAAGTCCGACACGTTGCAGCAGCCTTAGTGATCTTCATTCATAACTGAAATTGTGTTTGTTGTTGATTAAAATTTGTGTAGCGCGGTGTTTTAACATTGTTTATCTGAATATAAAATATGTTTATTGTTTCTCTTTAAAGTGATAACAGATAAAGAAAAGCTAAGAAGAAGCCCTTTATAACAGACAAAGAAAAGCTAAGAAGAGGCCATTTATATATCCAAACAACTTGCCTCCTAATTTAGTTGTCCCTAATAAGTTTCTATCCTGGACTATTCGGGCCCATTTACAAAGAATAATATGTCAAAACCCCATCATACAGGAAGTTGGAACGTGTTTCTAAGTCCATGACACATTAAGGTGACACATGACAAATTACAAATAAGTATTTTTTTTTGGTTCAACATGGTGAAGGCTATTTAGCAAAGGTGACTGACCACCGACTGATCTTCGTCACAGACAGGATGAGTGAGATGGAGTCACTGATGGAGACACATGGTGGGAACTGGGTTCCCATGACTGTCTGAGCCAACCTTGTAGCTGAAGCTGGACTTTAGCTGGCTGAGGTCACTCAGGTGCCAGTGGTCCGAGCTTGGGGTGATCTTGCCACCCATGTGCCCACGTACCATTCCATCCGCCAGTGGAAATACATTTAGTGATGTTGGGCGCTCCTTTCGACTGTAGAAGGAAAAAAAAACAGCATTTTAGATCAATATCAGAAAACATATTATTAATAATAATAATAATTAGGGGGTCCTCCCTTCATTTTTATTATTTACTTCCAGGTACTTCCATGGTGGGTGTTTGTTCTACACAATTCACATGGTACTCTAATGCAGCAGAATCAACACCCTCCTACACCTAAAGTGGCGTAACAACAATGCTGTGGGCCCCAGGACCAACTTTTGACTGGGCCTCCACCGGACAGGCCACAATAAATTCTGCCCAGTGGTCGCCCATCAATTCCCCCGCTCCTCCGGTGCTGATAGTCTAAGGTCGCTGTGTGAGGCGGGGGGCATTGGTGCCAGGTGGTGCAGAGCATGCAGGTATAGTAGAAGGCACGCTTTCTCCCAGAATCAAATATTTAATATGCAGAATGTAGACAGACTCCTCCAGCTCCTGTCATTATTAAGCAAAGCACCACAGTCCCTCCCAGAAACCCAATATTAGGCAGAGCACCAGTGCCCCTTAGCCAATAATTAATAAGCAGCATGCCATGAGGCCCCTGCGTACCCAGTATTTAAAGCGGAACAAACCCTGGTATGGCGGCCCTGTAATCCCCCATCGGGATGCCCCTGCTGTGTGACTGGGCGCCAGAAATCACTCACCTTTCCCTGGTCCATATGTGTGGGCTCTTGTCTAATCAGAGCCATTTGCCTTTCGGCAAACACTTCTGATTGTTTGCAATGAGGATTCAGATATGCTGAGGAGGGATCGCTCGCCACTGGGGGGAAGGATTAAAACAGGACGGAAAAGGGCTCTAATTGGATGAGAGCCTGCGCATGCGCCATTGGACTGAGAAGAGGTGAGTTTTGATGGTCGAACTGGGGGGCTTCCCCGGGGGCATTAAACAAAACTGGGAAAAGTTAAAATCCGTTTTTGTTCCACTTTAAAACTTCATAACAAGCAGAGTAGCAGAAACCCCCCTTCGCAAGATCCCCATAACAGGCAGTGTGGCAGAACACCCCCCCCCCCCCCCCAGGAACGCCATAGCAGGTAGAGTAACACAAACCCTACTTCCCCAAGAACCTGAAAGTTTGTAAGCTGAGCAGCATAGGATGGCGGGCAGCATGAAAAGCTAGTTGATAAGTTTAACTGATTTCTGTACCGACCCCCCCCCCCCACACCTCAGCTCCAAGATCACTGGGTGGTCGCGGGTGGCCGACCCCCCCATGTGACCACCTATTCATGGCCCCCATCTCAAACCGCAATCTCCGTGACCACATTTGTTATGTCGCTAACTGCGACCAAGCAACAGGGATAAGCTGCACCACCACAGAAAATAAACCACAACAGATGTGCAAAATCACAGCCAAACACTCACAAAAAAAAAAATCACTGGCCACTCTGTTGTAAAATCATACACTTAAATTTTAATAGAAGAATCCAACACACATAAAAAAAACAATTAAAATCCAAAAAGAGGATGAGGTCATCATCTACTGGTGTATAATAATCAAAATAACATGGCAATCTGGTTAGAAATAACAGAAAAGAAATATAAAGAAAAGTTCATCACAACAATTAATCAAAGAAATATTTGGTGAAAATCAGCTGAAAGTACCAGAACAGTTAGGATACTCATTCACAGACTAGAAACTTTGAAAAAAATGTTGAAATAAAGTGCAAAGTACCAAAACCATCTAGTTATCAATAAGAAGTAACATGTGCACAATATGCTATTTATGTGTTGTGTACATGTTGATACTTATTGATATATAGATGATATAATTAGGGGTATCCCTAGATGGTTTTGGTACCTAAATGATTATTTGGTAAGTATATATGTTACAGAAATAAAAGGAATTTAATGTGACAGGATGGCCAAGTACATCAGATTGAGGTATAGAAGGTATTCTCTAATAAATGCATTGGAGAAATAAGATTTAACTGGCCTGTGGCCAGCCCATGACATTATGGTGACAAATCATGGGCTTGGGTGGATACGGAAGCTTTTTATCATAGGGGTCAGATGATAATGTAGCAGGGTTGGGTATGACCCACTTCCACCGCTATGATGTTAAGGCTACAGCATTTTTCTTGGCTGAGGGGTGGTTACTGCCCAAGGAATGAAGAAAGAGAAAGTTATTCCTGGAGTTCCTACCCAGGCATACACTCTAAGGTATAATTTAGAACATTTGTGGTGCAGGGGTTAAGATAAGGTTGAGATAAAGGATAGAAGGTGGTAGGAACTTCTTGTGCCAGGAGCTCCTACCTAAGCAAGCAGCGTAAAGGGCTACTAGGAAATGTCAGTCATAGGGATAGAAGGTGGCAGAGACTTCTTGTGCCAGGAGCCCCTGTCCAAGCATTAAGCTCAAGAAGTTCTTGGAGGAGTCATCATTTTAAGAGGGCAGTTGTGGCCTAGAGGTAGAGGGAGCAGACTTGTGACCAGAGTGTGGCAGGTTCGAATCCCAGCCCTGAAGTGCTCTTTAGCAAGGCACCCAACCCCCCAACCGCGCCCTAATTAGGGCAGCTCTGGGCATGTGTACACTCACTGCATGGATAAAATGCGGAGGATGAATTCCTATGTGTACATACAATGGCGATCTATGCATTAATTAATTATTATTATTAATTAAGAAATAGATTGTAAGAGTTATCAAAAGAAGGTGGAAGGAACTCATTTTATTAGGGACCCCTGGCCATGCAGCCCCTTGGGGAAGTAGAGGGTTAAGGTTGCACGTCACTTCTCTATTCATGTGAAAACGCCTAGCTCCTCACCCTTGCCACCATAGTTACTGGTTTATCCTGAGTGGATCACACTCAAGCATATTGATGAGTGGTAAAACATCTTAATAAAAACACAAGTCCAGTTGCTTTTGAATGATCACTACCGGTATATGTAAACATCATTTAACGTGTGTTTTATTTGGCCAGTTACAAAAAAACTAAATTATTTACAACATTTCTAATCTCTAATCTCTATATTACAAAAATATTTTAAGTCAATTAATAATTGATGCTCACATTTCAGTCAAGCAGAAACATCTTATGCAGACTTGTTAGACAAGGGGATGCAGTGCCATTCATCAGCAAGCACAAGCTGAACACAATGTATAAGCAACAGCTGCAGGTCAATGCCAAGGTATTGCATGTGAACCTGGTGCATACCCTAGGTGGTGTAATTTATTTTTTTGTATAATATGTTTATTAGGAAGAAAATACAGCACAAAGTACATTTGACAGGTCCAATAACAGTCTTGGATTAAGACAACTACCGGTGGCAAAGACAACTAACAGCAGTCACTAGACACTCCCCACCTCTGATAAGCATAGCGCGGTTAGGGAGTGATACCCACACGTCAGAGCATCAATACACATCTCCCAACTCCCGCCCTTCATCTACACCCTACTACCCAGACATTGTCGTAGGGCCCCAGAGGGGGACCCCCGAGGGGTCCTCCACCCCAGTTCTGTTCTGAAGTCTTAGTATGGGGGCTGTATTCCGGCCATGGGGAAATAACTTTGTGATCTTATAAGCGTATTTTACGTTTTTACATTTTTAACAATAGAGAAAGGAAAAGAAAAGACAAGAGAGGAGAAGAAGACAAGAGAGCAAGAAGGTGTTTACTGTTAAACAAGGAAGGTGGTGAGGTATGAAGGGGGGTAGAAAGAAGTGAAGGGAGGAAGGAAAGCGGGAAGGGGAGTATGTAGAGGAAGGTTACAAGTGAAGACTGAATAGGTGGTGTATTTTTAAACTGTTTGACTGAATAAATTCCTTGGCAAATTTGTATTTTAATAAGGGGAATGTCGAAGTAGCCCTGTGGCCAGGTTTACAACCTGCCCAACTTAGTTAAAAGCAGAAAACCCTTGCCTCCCACATGTCTAGAATGATCTAGGTGAGGTCACTGTTTCATATAGGAGCTCTGCAAATCTGTATATTAATACAAAATGTATTTCAATGATTTGGGCATAACCCACAGTGGTGAGGGGCATGACTGGTATGTGGATAGGGCTTGGTGTGTTAGGTGACTTGGGCCTTATTTAACAAGGGATAGCGCCAGGTAGCGACTGGTGAGCGACCGGTAATGACGGGCACCGCCACGAGAACGCCGGCTCCCCACCACAATCACACATTTATCAAGACGATCCTGCTTAGCGACTGAGATAGCGCCATATAGCGACTCATTCATCATTATTCCAGCCTCAGCCCACAGCGCCAGCGTCCGACCTTGAACAGCGACAGGTATGACCTCTCGCTACCTGGAGCTCTCCAATGCATTTCAATGGAACAATCTTAAAATATTCATAATTAATTGTTAATAATGTATTTTTTTTTTAATGTGACAAATTCTGTGACCACTTCTGCAATGTTAGATATTTTTTTTAAGGTAAAAAAAAAAAAAAAAAAAATGTGCAGAATTGATATTAAAGGTCAGATATTAATGTATTCATATTCCAAAATGTTTTTAGAATCTTGTTTTCTTTTGTTTCAAAAAATATGGTTGTTTGGGGGTTAAAAAACTACTTTTAACCCATCGCCGCCAGCGCTCTGGGGTTTAAACATGCATTTCACAGCGCGAGAATTTTTTGAGCGTGATTTGTTAATGAATATGGTGGGAGCCGGTCGCTATGGCCATTCGCTATCATGCGCACCCATACAGCGCGGAACCTGTCAAATAGCGACTCCTCACCCAATATTCAACATTACTGCACACCGACTGAGTCGCTGTCAACAACCGAACAACGGCCAAGCACAGCGACTACTAGCGGGCGCTGTGAAAATACTGCTACAGTCGCTCATCTGTCGCTACCTGGCGCTATTACTGAATCGGCCTCCCCGTGTGTTAGGTGACTTGGTGTGTTACGTGAATACAGGAGAAGCAGTAGCAGTATTGAGAAGAGCTCATTTCACAAAATATTTTAATAATCTGAAATAACTTTTTCTGTACTGACCCTTCACATTCTACACAGCTATGCATCATCCACAATCAGTAGAGTTGCAAACTTTAGAAACTATCCAGTTTTTTTGCTTAACGTAAAGGCCTTTGAAGATTAACTTTAAAGATATGTGAGATTTGGGGGCAGAATACTTTCATGGCCATGGGTCAGTTTTGAAAGCCAAACAACTGCCTGGATGAGTTGCCTGAGGAGTTTTTGCCAGCCCTGTCCTCAAGGCCCACCAACAAGTCATCTATGTAGGTCCTCACATTCGCAACTTTGTAGCTCCACTGAATCAGATACTGCACCAGTGCACATGTCTGAAGATCCATTGCCCATTGGCAGTGCCAGGGCAGAGTTGGGATCACTGGCCTACACCAATGTTTCCCAAGGATCTATGATGAGTTCCACTGACAGAACTTAACCCTACTGTAGCTAGGACATATTTTTGTAAAGACTTTATTGTGGACGGATACAGTGGTCATCTACAGCTCTTTAGGGGAAAACAACTTCTTTCTGGTCATTTGTAAGTCCTATTAGATATTTTGGAAAATACATAATTTCTGGATATTGAAGGTGTTGGTAGGTGGCAAGGTTGGTTATTTTCTAAAGAAAAATGGGACACTACAAAGTAAGTAGTACAAAGTATGACATGATTGAGTTTTGGAAACCACCGCGGAGGAATATAATTACTGGTCACACTTATGCTAGATTAGACTTCACAAAGCCTAGGTCTTAATAAACTAGCCCCCCAAAAGACATTCACACAGTGAGAAACAGTTACCTCTTCCTCCATGACTGGCGGTGACTGGAGAGACAGTTCACAGACAAGACACCCAAAACACAGCGGCCACAGCACAAAAAGCAAGACAAGAAAACAGCAGTTAGATGCTTAGTTCATGCATAAACGAGTGCTAGAAATTAACGTCACAAGTGAGCATGCCAGCAATGTGATTGGCCATCATGGCTCATCATTGTGATGTAGAGAGGAGCAGGTCAACGTTAATCACGAGAGGTAATGAGCAAGGAGGCATGAAAGCTTGAGGGAAATTGGAGAAGAGAAGTTGTCTCAAGCAAGCAAAGGGGTTGTTTGCCAAGAGGACTTGACTTCTAAACTTGAGTAGTAGTAAGTTGTTGTACCGTGTTAGCAATCGATGTAAACAGGAAATCCAAGGTTAAGGTAATACCATTTATTGGCTAACTCATTTAGATTGAAAATGCAAGCTTTCGAAGCTGTTCAAGCTTCTTCTTCAGGCATAATACAGATCTGTAACTTAGACACACATTTATACAAAAAACTACAAAGGAGTGACAATTGTTTTTACACTGACACACATGAAAAATAGCTAAGTCGTAAAATCGTGAGACTGTGAGATAAGGATCAGGGGGATTATAACAATTAATGGTGGGCTGATAAGGATGAGAGGGGGTGAGAAAATGTGTGGAATTTTTATTGCTCTCACACAAGACTCATCACAAGGTCTGATATTAAACAGACTGTCTGGCCTGGTGTGAGAGCAATAAAAATTCCACACACTTTCTCTCCCCCTTCTCATTCTTATCAGCCCACCATTAATTGTTATAATCCCCCTGATCCTTATCTCACAGTTTACGATTTTACGACTTAGCTATTTTTCATGTGTGTCAGTGTAAAAACAATTGTCACTCCTTTGTAGTTTTTTGTATAAATGTGTGTCTAAGTTACAGATCTGTATTATGCCTGAAGAAGAAGCTTGAACAGCTTCGAAAGCTTGCATTTTCAATCTAAATGAGTTAGCCAATAAATGGTATTACCTTAACCTTGGATTTACTGCTGACTTCTAAACTTCAAATACTCTAATCAGGCTAAAAGGACTAAGAAAGGAATTGGAAAGTTTTTTTGGCGGACAACGCTGCCCTGAACAAATAACAAACACTGAATTGGTTGCTTGAGAGAAATCTTCTCCAGCTTTGCCGAAAGCCTAACTGTAGCCAACACTTTACAAAGTTCTGGTAGTTTTCTATTGGGGAGATTTATCCCCACTACTGGTCTTCTGTGACAGAAAAAAAAAGGCCAAAACAGTGGTTATAACTCTTCCTTACGCTATCCAAACCTTTGATCTAAAGATGATCTGCTCTATAAAACTCAGATTATGTTAACGTGGGGCCAAAAATTGGTCTTTTTTGTGGGACATTACAAATAGACCGATATGGAGGGAAGCATGGTTAATTAGTAACATCAAAATGCACAACATCCCAAACAGCCATCAGCACAACAAGACATTCACACCTTGCACCATTAGTCCCACTGTTTACATTTTTAGTACATGGTATTGCCCTAGTATGTTTTTCTTTATCTAATATGAAAAACAGCACAGTGGCTTGTCAAGACTATGGGGGTTATTTAAGAAAGGATAGCGCCAGGTAGTGCTTCGTAGCGGCAGGCAGCGTCTGGTGAACACCGGGAGCTGTACACAAATCCACATTTAAGAAAGCGAATCTGGTGAGCGCCCCTAACAGCGCCATGTAGCGTCACATGTATAACCATGTAAAATCGGCTCAGTGTATAGCGCCGGCGCTCTAGGTTCAGGAGCGCCACGTATTACCTTTCGCTCAGTGACGCTCTGCCATACATTTCAATAGGGTTTCATTTGTTGGTGTTTAAATAGCGTTTTCGGCAATACAAATTTATTTGTTTTTGCTCAAATAATTGTGTGCCCTCTCATTGGCTGCAAACAAACACTTATATATATATATATATATATATTTTTTATATTTTTATGCAGAATTGTATGTATAGGTCTGTCACTAAAGTGTTAATGTCACAGTGTTAAAACAATGCCATTTCATGTGTTTTCACTTCGTTACTGGTGGATATGTGTTCAAAAACAGGCTTTAATCACACAGCGTCTGGCACTCTATGCTAACGCGCCTAGCTTTAGAGCGCCAACGCTGTGTGTGTAGTGTAGTGTTTTGTTAAATATGGTGTGAGCGCCGAGTGCCGGACACACTGAGCTGACGCTACCTATCGCTTGCTGCAGCGCCCAACACACATCACATCTATTTCTATCTCATCTATGCCGGCCAGGTTACTACAGCGACTGCAACGCTAGGTTACAGCGCCCGATACCCGCTTACAGCGTCTAATAGTGGTCGCTCTAACCGCAGCTATACAGACGCTCATCTGGCAATACGTGAATCAGCTAGTCGTGAATCAGCCTCTAATTATAAAATCAAACCTCTGTTGGCCAACCTGCAATGCAGAGGATTCATCCTGTAATGCTGCTGAATACATTGGTTGAAGCTGAAACTAACCCCTCTCTCTGTAGCCTGGCTCCTGGATTTTTATATGCTTGAAACACTTTTTTTCCATTGCTACCTGGACCTATTTTCACCCTTTTGCATCAGACTTACATTAGCTTCACTATCAGAAAAAAAAACTCTTTGTTCTTATTTTGGTGAGTGAGGGAAACAGAGAGACAGACACACAGACATGCAAGCACATGGATTGCCCCCTCCCCTGCTTTTACACACCTTAACGGAATGATACTAGCTTTTCTCATACAAAGACAAGAAATTTCAGCCATGTTGCAGAACAGGATACATGAAATCTTAGCTGTTCTCTTCTGAGAGATCAGACTGGAAGAAATCTACTTTGAGGGTGGTAAGAAACATATACTGTAAGTAACTTTGCAGGTCAGCTTTGGAGCACCAGTTGTAGTTACTTCAGCATTAACCTATCTATCCCTGTCTTACCTACCAACTGTCTTAGAAAGAAGGAAACTAAACTTCTTTGTACACAAGAAAATTAGACAAAGGATCTGCTTTTTTTACTGATGGTTTTTCAGAGGACCTGCAATACTCATGGTTCATCATTCATTTTGTGTTGTAACAAGTGTTACAACCAATTTAACATTTGTTTTACTATCTTAGTGTGGAGAAAGCCATTACTTACTGTCATTGGTGACCAGATAGCAACTGCCACACAATCACCCATATTTTATTCTGTCCCTGTTGTACTGAAAGTCCCAACACCTGTCTACTGGTGGTCATTTTACGAGTCGGAGTGCTCTCTCCTTTGGTATCACATCTATATAAAATACTGGCCAATTAGACCTGTATAACAATTTTCCTGTGGATTGTGGCCACCAAATTTTGATGTGGCCTCAATGAAAAGCAAGGCTTCACCTGATATCCCCGAAAGTCAGTGTCTGGGGGTGCTGTTTAAGGTCTGTAGGCCCAAAGCTTCTTAGATAATATAATCGGACCAATAGGTCTCCTGACAGGAGTCAGGCTGCTTTCCTGTGCTATAGTGTGTTGCATTGTCAGATATCTGTGGCCAGCCCTAGAATTAGAAACGCAGGCTGGAGACATCTTTAAGATATTGATGGCCCTGCACTCAGCCATTCACTTGGCGGGTTCCCAACCAATCCAACAATGGCACCTGTCCAACCTTATTGGCATCCAGGATCAGAAGGAAAATTAGCTGGTACTTAGGTCTAAGCCTTTAAGGTCCTTGACGACCAGCTATAGAAAGCAAATGCATGGCTACGAAAGTCCACTCCAATAAAACTGAGATGATCGATAAACAACCTATAACTATAACAAAGTCTTGGCATCTACAATCAAGATAGATGGTCCTGACATGATCATGTTTGCCCTGCCTCCTCCCACTGCTCTGAAAAAAACAGTTCTTTTTAGATACTTAACTATGGTAAATTTAACTTAGGCCCTTATTTATGAAGGAATAGCGACAGGTAGCGACTGGTGAGCGACCGGTAATGACGGGCCCCACCATGAGAACTCCGGCTCCCCACCACAATCACACATTTATCAAGCCAATCCTGCTTAGCCACTGAGATAGCGCCACATAGCGACTCATTCATCATTATTCCAGCCTCAGCCCACAGCGCCAGTGTCCGACCTTGAACAGCGACAGGTATGACCTCTCGCTACCTGGCGCTCTCCAATGCATTTCAATGGAACAATCTTTAAATATTCATAATTAATTGTTATTTTTTTTTAAATGTGAAAAATTCTGTGACCACTTCTGCCATGTTAGATATTTTTTTTAAGGTTTTTTAAGGTTTTTTTTTGGTTTCCAAAAATATGGTTGTTTGGGGGTTAAAAAACGACTTTTAACCCATCGCCGCCAGCGCTCTGGGGTTTAAGCATGCATTTCACAACGCGAGAATTTTTTGAGCGTGATTTGTTAATGAATATGGTGGAAGCCGGTCGCTCTGACCAGTCGCTATCATGCGCTCCCATACAGCGCGGAACCTGTCAAATAGCGACTCCTCACCCAATATTCAACATTACTGCAAACCGACTGAGTCGCTATCAACTACAGAACAACGGCCAAGCACAGCGACTACTAGCGGGCGCTCTGAAAATACTGCTACAGTCGCTCAACTGTCGCTACCTGCCGCTATTAATGAATCGGCCTCAAAGCCTTTAAGATCCTTGATGACCAGCTATAGAAAGCAAATGCATGGCTACGAAAGTCCACTCCAATAAAACTGAGATGATCGATAAAGAACCTATAGCTTTAACCAAGTCTTGGCATCTACAATCAAGATAGATGTTCCTGACATGATCATGTTTGCCCTGCCTCCTCCCACTGCTCTGAAAAAAACAGTTCTTTTTAGAAACTTAACGATGGTAAATTAAACTTAGATATTATTGTGAACTTATTTCCAGGACCAGGACCTACCTTCGGCCCGTCATTCCACCTTCTGGCTGACTGTTTCCTGCTACCTGCTGCAATTTTGATCGTTCAATGTGTTCCATGTATGTCTGGATCATCTATAAAATAGGAAGTGAAGGGTACAGAGCAAATCAGATATGTTTGTATTTAAATTACTCAATTCTTCAAGTCAGTTATTTATAATTTTCTAGTATTTATTATGAAATGACAGCGGTTAAGGATTTCACAGGTACATTCAGGATTAACAATATATATATGTATTTTTTAAAGTCAGATTCTATGTTTTGGTCCATGGAAAGACAAAACTTGCCAGCTTATGGTAGGCAATTATAATTATATATATATTATTATGAGCATAATGTTAAAATGATAGTTGTGGATGCCATTCACTCCAGGAAGTCTATCCAGTTGCTCATTAAATCTTTTATTCAAAAGCTTTGCCATTCTTGCAGTAAAGATCCCTTTCCTGTTTTCAGGATAGGATTGCCTTTGCTTTAGGCGTAAACTGATGTCCCTTGTGCTTAGGACTGCCCTAGAAATGGAAGGTTTCTGAGCAGTGATGTTGCCCTTGTATGGTTGTATATGTGGATTAGATTCCTCTCTAAGGCAACTCTTTTTTTCCAGTGTTGCGGTGTTAAAAAAACACTTTCATGCCATACCTCTGTGTGCCGCTGGTGTAAGGCATTGTATTCCTTTTTCATTTCTGACTCCCTCTCTTCTAGCCTGGAAACTGGGAGAAAATAGAAATATTTCTAAATATCAGTAAGAAAAGAGAGTATCTGTAGCATATTACTGTTAGAAGAGAACTGGTTAATTTCAGTTAATTATTAGTATTAAAGTGGACCAACACCCAGGGGGGATCGGCCCGGGAATCTATAAGATTCCTGTGCCGATCAGATCCCTCCCCGGGGGACATCCGAAATCGGGATGTCCCGCGAGGTGAAACCCCCCAGGAGGCCCAGAAACCTTACCTTAACCCCGTTCCAACGGCGCATGCGCGGGCCGCGGCCGTGTCTCACGCTTCCCTCTAGCAGGGCGCGCACCCACGCCGGCCGTTTGTGAATGGCCGGCGTGGGCGCGCTCCCTGTTAGAGGGAAGCGCGAGACGCGGCCTCCGGCGCTCAGAGCCGCTGTGGTTGGACATCGCTTGTACCTGCATACCACAGCGGCTCTGAGCTCTCTGATTGGACGAGCGCCCGCGTAGGAGCGGGGTGAGGTGAGTGTTTCCGGGCGTTCTGGGGGGTTTCACACAGTGGGGCACCCCCGATCAGGGTGCCCCACCGAAGTGGACCAAATCCCAGGATAATGAAAATCCTGGGTGTTGGTCCACTTTAAGAAAAAAAAAAAAAAAACTATTTTATCAATTCCTTCTAGTTTGATCAATATGCCTTTCAAGCCTGCTTAAAGTGGACCAAAACACAGGATTTTGACTATCCAGGGTTTTGTTCCCATCCCAAACAGCGAGGCCCCGCTGTATGAAACTCCCCAGGTCACCTGAATGAACTCAGCTCTCTCCAGTCCTATGGGGCATGCGCGGCCTTTCGTCCAATCAGCATGCTAGGATCAGCTCCCGCCCCTTCGTCTAAGGCAAGTGGATCCAGGCGTGCTGATAGCTGTACCCCCTTCTACCCACTAACAGGTGCCCTCACCGGCTACTCGCAAATGCCTTGCTGGGGCACGTGACCTGCCAAAGAGGTAGCGGGGATGCAGCCGCAGCTAACACATGTGCCGTTAGACCAGTAAAGAAGGTGAGTTTCTGGGCGACCTGGGGGGTTTCACACAGCGGCGCATCCCGATTTTGGATCAAGCTGCCCTGAAATCTTATAGATTCCCAGACCCATCTCCATGAGTTTTGGTCCACTTTAAAGCCACTTTGACAATATTATATTTTAACACAGTGGTGGTGATCATCCAGACTTTGGGCCACTTGCAGGAATAGGTGACCCACAAAGAAGTATGGAATACCAATGGACGTTACGGGTGATCATGTATCAAATAATTTGAGACAAACTATTAAGCTGTATTGCGCCTTGGATTTCCTTATCCCAACCTAAACTAATGGAGGATAAAGCTACACCCAGAGGCTGATTCACTACTAGTGCCACGTATTGCGAGATTAGCTTCTGTATAGCGGCGCGTAGAGCGACCGCTAGTAAACGCTGTAAGTGGGTATCGGGCGCTGTAACAGAGCGTCTTGGTCGCTCTAGGAACCTGGCCGGCATCGATGAATATGATGTGTGTTGGGCACTCTAACAACCGTATAGAGCTGCAGA
The DNA here is from genome assembly GCA_027917425.1 of Gastrophryne carolinensis. NCBI lineage: Eukaryota > Metazoa > Chordata > Amphibia > Anura > Microhylidae > Gastrophryne > Gastrophryne carolinensis. Next base: position 52,296,273 of record CM051240.1, read on the forward strand.
GAGCGAGAGGTAGCGCCAGCTTAGTGCGTCACACCATATTCAAGAAAAAGCTACACACACACACAGCGTCACTGTAGCATAGAGCGCCAGATGCTGTGTGATTAAAGTATGTTTTTGAACACATATCCACCAGTTACAAAGCAAAAACACATGGAATGACATTGTTTTAACACTGTGACATCAACACTTTAGTGCCACACCTGTAATGACAAGTCAAAAAAGTTTCTAAATGTGTTTGTTTGCAGCCAGGAGAGGTCACACAATGATTGGAGCAAAATAAAAATTAAATTGCCAAACACGATATTTATACACAACTAATGAAAGGCCATTGAAATGTATGAGAGAGCGATACAGAGCGACAGGTACTACATGGCGCTCTGGAACCTAGAGAGCCGGCACTATACGCTGAGCTGCCTGTAGTAATACATGTGATGCTACATGGCGCTGTTAGAGGCGCTCACCAGATTCGCTTTCTAAAATGTGGATTCCCATACAGCGCCCCGCGTTCACCAGACGCTGACTGCCGCTACGTGGCACTACCTGGCGCTATCCCTTCTTAAATAACCCCCTTAGACATTTTTCCATCCTCTCTCTCTCCTTTACTGACAATCTTATTCTTAGCCAGCGCCACTACAAGAAATGCCTGACAAATGGTGCTGGTTCCCAGGTAATCAGGGGAAAAACAATTCGGATGAAATTATGGATGAAATCCCTTTCTCCCAGCAGAACCTACTTTGGTCAGCATAGTTTTTGGTCTTTAGCTCCATCTGTCGGCCTTGAAATTCGAGGCCCTCCACCTGGTACTGGAGGTCCTTCTTCTCTTGTTCAAGAGCATCTTCAAATTCAATAAATTTCTAGAATAAAAAATAATATCAAATTAATAAATTATTCATATATTAAAACAAAAGACATCCTCAGCTGTCAGTTATCATCCATGAACATGAACATTACAGTAACAGAAAAAAATCCAAACTTGTATTATAGCACAGTTTTGAATATTTCGCTAAAAATTGCTTTTGGAAAGAGTTAAAAATACCATTTTGTGAATACTCACCTGTAAAATGGGTATTATAAGTATGTCACACACCCCGCTTCAAGAAATTTATAACGTGTGGGTAATACTGACCTGTAGAGGGCGATATGCAGAGATGCCAGGAAAAAAGAGAGCCCCTCCCGGTCCATAAATACCTGGGACCTCCCACTCATTACCCAGTATAAGAACAGCAGTAAGGTAAAGGACCAGGAACAGCCCAACACAAAGCATAACAACGCAACGTTCACCATATAAAGGATCCAGAATACAAAAGGGCAGGGTGAAGCGGGGTGTGTGACATACTTACAATACCCATTTTACAGGTGAGTATTCACAAAATGGTATTATTCTAAGTATGTCACACACCCCGCTTCAAGAAATTCATAACGTGTGGGACATCCAACAGCAGTGTCCATAAAGGGCGGGGATCCAAAACAAGGCAACAAGGCACAACTTAAACTTTGTGGCCAAACACAGCATCCGCTGAGGCCCGAACATCAACCTTGTAAAACTTGGAAAAAGTGTGAACAGAAGACCAAGTAGCAGCCTTACAAACTTGCTCAACAGAGGCCTGGTGCTGAAAAGCCCAGGACGCCCCAACCGCACGAGTAGAATGAGCAGTAACACGAAAAAAGGGTACCTTCCCTGGAAGACTTGGCAGGCGCCAAGCCTTTTCGGGGCCCGGAGGGCACCACAAAAAAGCCATCCGTCTTCCGTAAGGAAGACGTTACCTCCAAATAATACTTCACAACACGAACCACATCCAAAGAATGCAGGGCCCTCTCCTTGTCATTGCTGGGATTAGGACACAGAGAGGGCAGAACAATGTCTTGGTTTAGGTGAAAGGCAGAAACAACCTTAGGAAGGAAATCGGACTTGAAACGAAAAACCACCTTGTCCTGATGCCCCTCAAAGTACGGGGCTTGAATGGACAAAGCCGCCAACTCAGAGACACGCCTAACCGAAGTGATGGCTACCAAAAAGGCCACCTTCTGCGTAAGTGAAGACAAGGCAATATCATTCAAGGAGAATCAAAAGGAGAATCCTGAAGAGCAGAAAGAACCAAATTCAAATCCCAAACAGGGAGCAAGGGTTTTCTAGGAGGCCGCACATGCGTGACTCCCTGGAAAAAAAGTCTTAACCAAAGGATGTAGGGCAAATGACCTTTGAAAGAACACCGCCAGGGCAGAAACCTGCCCCTTCAGAGTACTAAGCTGGAGCCCCAGGTCCAGACCATGTTGAAGAAACTCCAGGATTCTGGAGATGGAAAATTCCCTACAAGGCAACGCCCTGATCTCACATCAATCAATATAAGACCTCCAAGTCCTATAGTAGATATTAGAGGAAGACCACTTCCTAGCACTAATGAGAGGTCGAATCACAGCATCGGAAAGACCTTCCTCCTTCAAGATGGAGGTTTCAGCAGCCACGCCGTTGAAGTCAGCGTATGTAAATTGGGATAACGTAGATCCGGCAGCAGGGGCAGAACGAACTGATCCTCTGCTAACCTTACCACATCTGCGAACCAAACCTGTCTTGGCCACCTTGGAGCCACCAGAATTGCTGACGCACTCTCCAGGGCCAGCTTGTGCACCACTCTGGCCACCAAGGGAAACGGAGGGAACAGATACAGAAACCCCAGATCCCTCCAGTTCAGAGACATGGCATCCACTGCCAGAGCCAGTGGATCCCGTGAGAGAGACACAAATGTCGGAAGTTTGTGATTGTGACGAGAGGCAAAGAGGTCCACCACCGGGGACCCCCACCTGAGACAAATCAAGCGAAACACTTTGGGGCTGAGAGACCATTCCCCCGGCGAGCTGAGAACCTGCTCAGAGAGTCCGCCTCCGTGTTCTCCGCTCCCGGAATGTAAACTGCTGAAATGCACGGGACGTGGGTCTCCGCCCAGGCCAGAATCAAAGAAACTTCCTTGAGGGCACTCCTGATGCGAGTCCCTCCCTGGTGATTGATGTAGGCGACCGCCGTCCGATTGTCCGACCGGACTTGAACCGGCAATCCTTGCAACTGATGAGTCAAGCGAAACAGAACCATCCTGATGGCCCTCAATTCCAGCACATTGATGGACTCGTGAGCCTCCTGAGGCCCTCACAGTCCCTGAAACTGACGATCCTTCCAGAACCCCCCCCATCCTGATAGACTGGCATCCGTGGTGACCGTCTCCCAACAAGGGGCCAGAAAGGATCTGCCCCTCGACAGATTGATTGGATCCAGCCACCACTGAAGGGAGCACCGAACTCGGGGGGTCATCAGGAAGGACTGATCCAACGACAGTGGCGACCCGTCCCAGGCCGCCAACAGATGGAGCTGGAGTGTCCTTGTGTGGAACTGAGCAAAGGGAACCGCTTCGAAGGAGGCTACCATCAATCCCACCAGCCTCATCCCCAGTCTGATGGCCGGACGAGGGATAGACAGGAGGAGTCGAACCAACTCCTGAATCAAGAGAACCTTGGACTGAGGAAGAAACACCCTGGCCTGGGAAGTATCCAGGGACATTCCCAGAAAAGACACTAACCTGGACGGAGAAAGGGAGGACTTGGGGTAGTTGATCACCCACCCGAATCTCTCGAGAGTGGACAGCACAGTTCTGGTGTCCAATACCGCTTGGCTGAAGGAAGATGCCATAATGAGAAGGTCGTCCAGATAAGGGACAATGCGAATACCCTGGGCTCTGAGGAGAGCCATCACCCCGGCCAGCACCTTGGTGAAAACCCTTGGAGCCGAGGTAAGACCGAAAGGAAGTGCCACAAACTGAAAATGCTGATCCTCCACCACGAACCTGAGAAATCTCTGGTGCGCTGGAAAAATCGGCACATGCAGATAGGCGTCCTTGATGTCTATGGACGTCAGAAAGTCCCCCTGCCGAAGAGAATGGATAGCTGAACGCAGCGTTTCCATGCGAAATTTCCGCGGATGCGAACCTGTTGAGGATCTTTAGATCCAGAATGGGTCGAACCGAGCCGTCCTTCTTGGGCACCGTGAACAGATTGGAATAAAAGCCCCAATCCTTGTCTGAGGGGGGAACTGGGCAAATAACTGCCATATCCAACAGACTCTTTACTGCGGCCTGGAGCTCCTGCGCGGCCAGAAGGCCCGAAGGCACCCGAGACCTGAGGAATCTGGGAGGGGGCCGGAGCTCGAACTCCAGCTTGTAGCCGGAAGTCACCACTTCCCGGATCCATCTGTCCGAGACCTCCCGGTCCCAAACCTGGGAGAAGTGTTGCAGCCGTCCCCCCACCCACATGGGTGAGGGCGCCCCCTCATTGCTGAGCTGGCTTGGCAGCGGGTTTGGGCTTAGAGCCCCAGCTGTATCCTGGGCGGGCACGTCCTCTGCCCCTGTTCCAGGAATCTCCTCTGGCTGCGGGGAAAACTCTGCCAGCTCTAGCCCCACGAAAGGAAGGAGCAAAGGAACCCGCCCCCCGAAAGGGACGACGCTGTTTTTTGCATTGAGGTAACTTACCACCCTTGGCAACTGAATCCAACTTCTCACCAAAGAGCCGTAATCCCACAAAGGGAAGAGCGGTCAGCGACTTTTTAGACACAAAATCAGCCGCCCACTGGCGCAACCAAACCGAACGCCGAATAGTCACCAATAGAGCCGATGTTCTGCCACACATCATCAGTGTGTCATCCAAGGCGGCTAGTACAAATGACAAAAACAATTCACACCTTTTAAGGCCGAGGAACTCGTCACTATCCGGATCTAACCCGGAAGAAGTCAACAGGTCCCTGACCACCGACTTGGTAGCCACCACCAGCAGCGCTGAAGCACAAACCGGCCTCATGGCTGACCCAACACTGGCAAAACCATGACAAGCCATTTGGTCAATGCGTTTATCCTCACCATCTTTAAGCGTGGCGCAATCAGGAGAATTTAAAACAGTAGTGTTGGATAAACCCAGAATCCACCTCGGGAGGGGACGCCCAATACTTAACCGTATCCAAGGGAAAGGGATATTTTTTGTCCCAAACCTGAGGGACACCTGGGAGCCGGGCAGGCCTCTCCCATTCCTTAGCAATAATCCCATCAAAATGCTTTTGGTTAGGAAATTCCAAGCGCGGCTTGGATTCTTCTAAAAATTCCCCCTTTTGCTGTGGAATCACCTCAAATAGCCAAAACCTCAAACATCTGAGCCAGAACATTAGGAGTATCAGAAGACCTCCCCAAGCCCCGCTCGGTATCAGCACCCACAAACTGCTGATCGTCTGAATTATCTGATTCTTCATATACCTCCCCTTCCTCAAGTTGGGAGTAATCAGACCAGTCCAGATTATCAAGATCATCCAAGTCGGCCGCCGGTGAAGACGGCGACAAGTGCTTTCTCTTAGCCGGAGCCTTTCTGGTGACCGTGCTGGAGAATAATTTTTCAAGATTGGCCAATCGGGCACACATCTCCGATTGAAACTGCCTGCCCATGACAACGTCAGACTGGGCACGGATCAAACTGGGAGGGGGCGGAGGAGAGACCGGCGGCGCTGAACCAGACGCCTGGGGTCCGGACTGCCGCGTAATAGTCTGCTGTGCGCATGGTATACACAGATATACATCATCGCCAGTAAGGGATGCCCCACACCCCATACACTTCCGGGATTGTCCCGAGGGGAGCCCGAGCCCAGTATCCGGGGATGCCTCCATAAGGTGAACTTATAGTTGGTCGCAATGACCGAGGGAATTACGCATATAAGCAACCCGGGATGCCCCTTTAATGTCCCAAGTGGGAGGATTTGCAATAAGCCAATTAAGAACCCAGGGACCCTAGGACCGGGAGAAACCCCCTAACACCACTGTAGGTTATATCTGAAAGACATAATAAAAAAGGCTAATAAGAAAAGCGGAGTATAAAATATATATATATATATATGACATAAAAATTTAAAATTATAGGTGATGGGACAGAAGGGGGGCCCACCGGGCCACTCACTGTGGTCCTGAAGACAGCTTCCTCTCTCCGTGAGGTAAAGAGCAGCTCTGAGGAGAGAAGGGGGGCGTGGCCAGCTCCTTCTGAGGAGACAGGCACAGAGAAAAGCACCTCAGCGGTGCCTGAGACAGAGGGGCGGGCCGCAGCGCTGTAAAGCCCGGCCCCGCCCCCAAGAGTGAAAGTGTGAGGGGAGAAGCTTCCCTCCGCCATGACAATGCAAAAAGGCCGGCACCGCAGCCATGTGCGGCCGCGGCGCCGGTCTCAGAAGAGACAGAAGGAGGGGAGCGGGCCGTGGCTTTGACCCTGACGCCCGGCCCCGCTCCTCGCTCAGAATCCAAGCCGCATCAGCGCCAAGTAGAAGGGTGGGGGCCGCGGCTCGCGCCTAAAGCCCGGCCCCGCCCCTTTTACCGCAGGGAGAAAGCCTGCATAAAAATGGCGGCCACAGCGCCGTTTTGACAGAGAAATACACGCTGTTATGAATTAATAAATAAGTTAATAACTATTGGGAGGATAATTTAATAAATTAATACATTAAAACATTATTAAGAATTAATGATTACAAAATTTGGACCTAACACCGAATAAGGGGCCCTGCTCCTACCCTCCGCTATCCCGCTAGAGAGAGGGGCATTACCCAAAGGGGGGGACCACCCAAAGTGTAAGGCCAAGGGACGGGGCATCCCAAACCGGGGTCACCGTCCCGGATGACCGCCTACCCTCTTATATAGGGTCTCACGGGAGAGCATTTGCTCTTAAGCACCAAGGGTGCTTTTCTACCCTCACCCGGACCGTCAGCCTAGGCTGGGAGGCATGAGGTAACAGAAAAAAAAGATCCAGGCGGAAATAGATAACTAAAGGGCCAGGAGTCATCCCGGCTACCTGAAATCCCCCTGTGCAAGGAGGAGACATCATCTTCTGACTTGCTCGCCGTCTGCAGAGATGAAGACTGGGTAATGAGTGGGAGGTCCCAGGTATTTATGGACTGGGAGGGGCTCTCTTTTTTCCTGGCATCTCTGCATATTGCCCTCTACAGGTCAGTATTACCCACACGTTATGACTTTCTTGAAGCGGGGTGTGTGACATACTTAGAATAAGGTTTTACCAATATTCATTTAGCGGGACAAGAACGTGTTACTGGGATAGGAATTGATAAAACAGAGCACACATACACATGTGGAGGCTGATTCATTACTAACCGCAGGTATTGGTAGATGAGAGTCTGTATAGTGGCGATTAGAGCGACCGCTAGTGGACGCTGTAAACATGTATTGGGCACTGTAACATAGCGCCTCAGTCGCTGTAGTAACCTGGCCGGCATTGATGAATGAGATGTATGTTGGGCACTCTAACACCAGTTCAGCGCTGCAGGGAGTGAAAGGTAGCGCTAGCTCAGTGCGACCGACTCTCAGCGACACCATATTCAACAAAAAACCTGACTCACACAGCGTAGGCGCCCTGGATCTGGTCGCTATAGCATAGAGCGACAGACGCTGTGTGATTGAAGTCTGTTTTTGAACACATATACACCTGTAACTTAGCGAAAAAAACATGGAATGACATTGTTGTAACATTGTGACATTAACACTTTTTTTGCCAGGCCTGTAATGACAATTCTGCATAAAAATATAAAAATGTAAAAAAGTTTTCAAAAATGACTTTTTCTAGGCCAGGAGAGGTCACACAATTATTTGAGTGAAAAAAAACAAAACAAAAATCCCAGTTTAAACAGAAGAAAAGGAACGTCGATTGAAATGTATGGGAGAGCGACATGTAATACTTGGCGATCTGGAAGCTAGAGCGCCGGCGCTATACGCTGAGCCTGTAATAATGAATCGGAGGCTACATGGCGCTGTTAGAGTCACTCACCAGATTCGCTTTCATAAATGTGGTATTGCGTACAGCACCCGGCATTCACCAGGCGCTGCCAGCCGCTACGAGACACTACCTGGTGCTAGACCTTCATGAATAACCCCCATAGATTGTGTAAATAAAAAGAGAATAGTGACATATTTTACCATATAAAAAACACATACACATATAGATTTGTGTAAATAAAAAGAGAATAGTGACATATTTTACCTCATAAAAAACACATACACATATAGATTTGTGTAAATAAAAAGAGAATAGTGACATATTTTACCTCATAAAAAACACATACACATATAGATTTGGGTAAATAAAAGAGAATAGTGACAAACTTTACCTCATAAAAACACATACACATATACCGGTAGATTTGTGTAAATAAATGATAATAGTGACATATTAAACCTCTTAAAAAAACCATACACATATATTTTTGTAAATCAAAGAGAATAGTGACATATTTTACCTCGTGAAAAACACATACACAAGGTAAATTCCTTGCATTAAAGCAGGCCTTTATCTGGAAAAATGGGGAATGGGAAAACTCCCTTAATTAAAATATTAGACTGGAGGCAAACAACATGGGGATCAAGAAATATTAGGGTTCGAGAATTAAACCGGACCAACAGCTTTTTGTATTGTATTTATATTGTGTCGCAATGGTGTCTGACCCCTGTGAAGCTCCACGGGATTTCCCCCCAAATCTCTGCCACATGTTGGAGGTGTAAGAGTGAGAAAAGCACATTTGAACATATCTGGTGGGCTTGCCATAAAATTAAACCTGCATTGGACATAGTGGAATGTCTGAATAGGAGAGGTAGTAGTGAATGAAGTGCGACTGGATATATGGGCAGCCCTCCTATTTAGACGCCCAAAGGGTTTGAATAGTGGAGTCCTACGGAGGAATACAGCAAATACAACTCACAGGGGAGATGGAGGAAGTAACAGCAATAAAAGAGGAGCGGATTAAGGCCCTTATTTAAGAAGGGATAGCGTCAGGTAGTGGCTGGTTAATGAGAGGTAGCGACTGGTGAACGCCGGACACGGCACACAATTACACATTTATCAAGCAGAATCTGTTTAGCGACTGGGATAGCGCCATGTAGCGTCTGATTCATCATTTTCACAGCCTCAGTGAACAGCGCCGGCGTTCAGCCTTGCACAGCGCCAGGTATGACCTCTCGCTACCTGTCGCTCTCCCATACATTTCAATGGACGAACCTTTTCTTCTCTTTAAACGGGGTTTTTGTTTTTTGTTTTTTTTTTTCAAAAAAATCACAAATAATTCTGTGACCTCTTCTGGCATTGAAAAAGCAGTTTTTTCACATTTTTTAAATTTTTTATATATTTCTTCAGAAATGACATTACAGGTCTCCCATTAAAGTGTTCATGTTACAATGTTGTTACAATGTAATTCCATATGTTTTCGCTTTGTTACTAGTGGATAGATGCTGAAAAACAGACTTTAAACACACCGCCTCCTGCACTCTGGGCTTCAAACAAGCATTTTTCAGCGCCATAGATTTGTGAGGCTATTTTTTTGCTGAATATGGTGTGAGTCGTTCGCTATGAGCAGTCGCTAACATGCGCTCCCATACAACGCTGTACTGGTCAAATAGCGACTCCTCACAATGTATTTAACATTACTGCACAGCGATAAACTAGCAATCCACGGCTGAGCACAGTGACTACTAGCGGGTGCTCTGAAAATGTATGCTACAAACGCTCATCTGTCGCTACCTGCCGCTAATGATGAATCAGCCTCCCCGTTTTTGTTGAGGTGTGAGGGAGGTGGCGGGAGCTCAGGTTGGCCCGGTGGAGTGGGAATCTGAAGGATATTTATTTATATTTTGTTATAGATTCTTATAGATTCCCGGGCCGATCAGCATCGGGTGTTGGTCCACTTTAAAAAACGGCTCCCCGGCATCTAAAATTAATAGTAACTTATTAATTCCCCCACTGGGCTGCAACTCTGTTCAGGATTTTAGGATATGGGCGCCGCCATCTTGACTCAGAAGCATCACACTTACTGAGGAGAGGAGAGTGGGATAAGGTACAGGGGGCGGGTTATAGCTGTGCTTTGCTCAGACAGAGCAGAGCTGGGGTCAGGTAAAGGTCAGCAGTCCCAGAATGCAGAGCAGGAGGCACTTCCTGTTTGGAGGCTGCCTGATAAGATGGCGGCTTCCATAAGCGGCCATCTTGGATGTTTAAAGGCTCATAACATGCAGTAGATGCAGGTGGGATGCTTTTTAATGTGAGCAATCTGTATGTACAGGGTGTGGGAAACATATAAGATAGACTCTTATTCAGAGTGAAGGACCGCTTTAAGAAGAGTAAAACTAAGCCCACACCCTGTGCACTGCTGCTCTTGACTGGAAGGGGGGGGGGGCAAAACTGGATTCTGAGGCCCAAATACCTCCTTGTGGATCACATGAACCATTACACCGCTGGACGCCAGCTGTGATGGCCCCATGGATGGGGGTATATCGATCCGGGTCTTGTTTGGGGGGTTTCTGACATATAGCCCCCTTAGTCATTCAAACTAATGTAATCCCAAATCTTACTGTGATGGGAAGGGGTTAAGTGTATATTTAAACCGGGCCTTCACCAGGATTTATTAAAAAGCCCAAACCCTTACAAAACGATTCCCCAGCATCTAAAATATATTTTACGTTTTTAGTCACTTACTGATTCTTCTTTCACCCACTAGGCTGCAACTCTGTTCAGGACTTTAGGATACGGGCGCCGTCATCTTGACTCAGAAGCATTACACTTACTGAGGAGAGGAGAGCAGGATAAGCTACCGGGGGGGCGGGTTATAGCTGTGCTTTGCTCAGACAGAGCAGAGCTGGGGTCAGGAAAAGGTCAGCAATCCCAGAATGCAGAGCAGCACAGTCAGAAGGCACTTCCTGGTTGCAGGCTGCCTGATGTCCCATGAGCCGCCATCTTGGATGTTTAAAGGCTCATAACATGCAGTAGATGCAGGTAGGATGATTTTTAATGTGGACAATCTGTATGTACAGGGTGGGGGAAACATATAAGATAGGCTCTTATTCAGAGTGAAGGTCTGCTTTAATTATAATTTTACTTGGCTGGGGGGGGGGGTTTCTTTTTAAGGTACAGAACCATTTTAAGGCTTCTGACCCTCTGATGCACCAACTACTGACCAATTGCTTTATTTTCAATCCATGAAACGATACAAATCCCCTTTCCCACAGATGTTGGGGATCTTTGAAAAAGTGATGGAAAATAGATACAGTATGAAGAACACATACACATAGAGACCCCCACCCTACACAGCAGACCATGGGATCTTATTTGTGCAGCCAAAGAGATACAAAACCCACTGTTGCCGGTCATGGAATCTATAGGATTTCAGGGCCGGCCACTGGCCTTCGACGGCCTCATACTAGCATCCCGTCCACAGCTAATCAGATGAACGTGCGCTGATGGGGGATGTGCCCGCTCTCGCTCACCGATTGCTGAGCTCTGCATGTAAACAGAGCTTTTTGCCGAGCATTACATAGGCACGGCCAATGGCTCTGATTGGACAAGAGCCAGGGCATGCAACATAAAACCTGGGAAGAGACGGGTTTTACAGGGCGTTCTGGGGGGTTCCACACAGTGGGTCATCCAAATTTAGGATGCCCCCTGGGCTCAAAACAAAACCTGGGATAGCCAAAATTCCAGGTGTTGTCTCACTTTATATTTGACCCTCTGGCTAGATATCATAAGGTATATAAAAAAGGAAAGCTTTAATTGAAAGATACAAATAGAAACAAAGCCATGAACATGGAGTCCCCCCTCTCATTAAGCATTACAGGGGATTTCATTGCAGCTGAACCTATTAGCTGCCATATGAGAGTCTCCCAGAGAATAATTCATATAACAAACATGGGCAGGCTGATTCATTACTAGTGTCAGGTATCGTCAGATGAGCGTCTGTACGGAGGCGCTAAGAGAGACTGCTAGTATACGCTGTGATCGGCTATCTGGCTCTGTAACAGAGCACCTCAGTCGCTCTAGTAACCTGCCCGGCATTGATGAATGAGATGTTTGTTGGGTGCTCTAACACCAGTACAGTGTTGCAGGGAGCGAAAGGTAGCGCCAGCTCATTGCGACTGACTCTCAATGACTCACACAATATTCAACAAAAAATCAGACTCACACAGCGTCGACGCTCAAATTAATCAGACGCTGTGTGGTTAAGGTGATTTTTTGGACACATTTCCACCAGTAACAAAGCGAAAACACATGGAATGACATTGTTGTAACACTGTGACATTAACACTTTAGTGCCAGACCTGTAAGAACAATCCTGCATAAAATTAAAAAAAAATCTAAATATTTTCAAAAAAATATAATTCCAGGCCAGGAGAGATCTAATAATTTTTTGAGAGAAAAAAAAATATTAAAAATGGGATCAGGAAAGGGATTAGAAGTGTAGCATACGGGTCCCTGAGGGGTTTAGCTTCTCAGGGTGTATGGGGAGTGGGTTCTTTGTTAACGGGCTTGGGGGACCTTTTGATGTGGGCTTACTTCCAATAACTCCAATGAGACCGACTTTATGAAAAGGGCACTTACTTTATTAGCAGGACTTTAGGTACACTTTAGACTTCACAGCAGGTCATACAGTCTTTCCACAACAGTTTCCTTAGCAGCTTCCATAGCACAACATTACATCCAAATGTACTCCAACAGGTGGTTGTCACTCATTCTAATCCCATAGCAGAATACTGTGGCCTTAAGCTTCCTCCTCAGCATCTTGGGTAGAAAGGTTCACCTTCTCCTGTGAATACTCCATAGGCATGCATGTGGCTCCTCTGCTCTCTCCTTCTCTCTGCGACTGCTACCAGTTGACCCTGCTGGTACCTCCTTCACTCCCGGTTACTACAATAGAGAACTACATCTTGCATGTTCTGTTCCGTCTCATTCTGAGGTAACTCTCCTTATATAGACTCCCTCTAGTGGCCTCTAGAACCTTCTCTAACTTTCTATTCACCTTAGCCAATATCAGTTCAGCTGTACTCCTATGTGGTTAGGCTTCACGTTTGGTAGACCTGTAATGTCACAATTCATTTCTTATCCAACAATGCCATCTTGTGGTGATGTAGTGCAGCTGCAGGACAGATATGAACCATTACATTAAAAGACCAACAAAGATAATGGCTGAATACCTTCTGCCGGCTACAGAAGGAACATCTATTGAAATGTATGGGAGAGCGAACAGTAGCGGCAGGTCTTACCTGTTGCTCTGGAAGCTAGAGCGCCGGCGCTATACACTGAACCGCCTGTAATGATGAATAATACGCTACATGGCGCTCTTCCAGTCGCTCAACGGAATCGCTTTCATATATGTGGTATTGTGTACAGCCCCAGCGTTCCAGATGCTGCCTGCCGCTACAAAGCACTACCTGGCGCTAGAGCTTCATGAATAAACCCCTTAGCAGACGATGGTCTTTGAACCAAGGCTACAAGTTCAGAAACTGTCCTTGGAAGGTGTTGGTCAACCTAGTTTGGGCAACTCTACCTCTGAGGGACTAGATCCCCTCTGTTTGTCAGTTCCCTGGTGCCTTTGGCAGATAGTCTGGGGTTCCCATAGGATATTAATGTGGCACTATTTAAAAAATACCCAAAGTGATGCAAAAACATTGAATTTCAAAGCTATAAAACCCCTCCCTGGACTTTTTATTTCTCTGTCAGGAACAGATTTATTGGCAGCCTCTTATCACTTACAGGAACAGTTCTAGACCACAGCCTCAAGGACACACAGTCTCTCTGGAAAATGGCAATACACACAAGGTTCTTCATGAACAGGTTGGGAAGATGAAAATACCGCTAATAATGTCTGCTGGATCCAGCTGAATGCACTGACTGTAAACTAACACATGGTATAAACTGGCTACAAGCAACAACCTATTCAAAATTGACCCAACTTTGATACATAACCGAAATAACTAAAATCTGTTAACAAAATAACAAACAGCTAAAAAATTTGAAATTATGCAAGCAGCTCAACTATCCAAGTATAATCATATTCATGAATATCAAAAATAAGTATGTGATGCCTGACACATCTCTGGGCTCCACTTTGGTGGTAACCCCCAATCTCCACCGCTGCTTCTGCCTATAGCCAAGCCCCCCTGTTTGCCAGGACGCCAGTCTGAACATAATTGCCCCCAGGATTTAAACAGCACAAAGGATGCCAAATAAGGCTGCGAAGACCCACATTCGGTCATGGATGCTCTAGGGAATTATAATGATTATTATTATTGTTTATTTATAATGCGCCATTGTATATCCTGTACAGGGTAGAAGTACAAGGGTAAGATAAGTATATACTAATAACAACAATGATAACAATGCATATAAAACACACAATATTATGAACCAAATCTACCAAACAAGTAAATGAACACATATATGCAGGAGTACATTAGGAGAGAGGACCCTGCCCTTGCAAGCTTACAATCTAAAGGGAGGGGGGTTGAGACAATAGGCCAGGTCACAAAGGGTATGTACTACGCCGGTGCCCAGTATTCTTACTGACAGGTAATACTAAAAGATGGGCAACAGAGGGAAGTTCAGGTGAAACCGAAGTCTGAGGTCAAGCCAAGGTAGACACCAGGAGGTCATGGTTCACGGGAGATTAGACAGGCTTGTGGTCAGAAACAGGCAAGGGTCAGTCTAGGCAGCAAGCCAACAAAGATAAAGAACAATTGCAAGGTCGATAGATCTGGAATATAAACACGAACTAACAGCTGTCATGGTCATAGTGGACCAGGGATGGGGCTTCTTTCATTGGGGTGGTGACCAATGGGATACAGGAGCAAAAACACTTGGCCACTGACCACCTAAAACTAGGGCCAATTGGCCCAGAAGATCTTGGAGGAGAATTGACTCATTCAACCTAAGAGGCCAAGGAAGATATCCTGGGCTCATTGGCTCATTTGACATAGCCTCCTCCAATGATGGGTGCACCCCCACCAGTCGGCATAATGGGACTGCCCGGCACGCACCTCTGCTCAGCTGCAAAAGTGCTGGGGGTGCTGGGCGTAGCAGCAATGAGAAGGTAAGTTCCTAAAAATATATAGTCCCAACTGATGCCCACAAAGAAAAAGTAGATCATATAAACCATAAATACACCTATAAACAAAGAAAAACACATTAAATCACCACAATTGAGTGAGTATACTAGCAAGCAAACCATTAACCCTCATACAATCCCGATTTGTGCTCAGGCAATGAGAAAAGAAGAGTGGAGAAGACAGGTGACAAGGACATCCAGAAGTATACCTCTGTGTCTGCTAAAAATGTTAATAGAATTGTTATTAAGCATGTATTGGGGAAGATATTATGTAGTAGGGTCAGGAGTAAGTACAGAGGCCAGGATTAAGAGCTTGGAAGGATAGAATAATGGCCAGGGTAAGCATGTAGTAGCATCGGGAGTCGGTAAAGGGGACAGGGGAGGTAGTAGGGTCGGTAGTGTGTAGAAAAAACAGGTTAGGGTAGTAGAGCTGGGACAGAGAGGTTGAGAGGAGATGATGATGCTAAGATTGAGAAGGAAGGGATCTCCTCAGTTCTATGGTGCCTCATAGTTTGGGCCTGGGTTGTGGTGTGTGCTCTGGCTTCCAGTCCCTTGTCTCCCCTGAAACAGTTGAGCCCAGCTTATTCCAGGATTAGGGGTGGTAGACTTCCGAGTGAGAGTGTATGGCTTACTTTAAGGGTAATTAGGTCTCATAAAAGAGATACATTCATGTCCATGTGGCAGCACCCCCTGCATTTTGCCACCCTAGTCACAAGCTTTGAGTACCTTTTGGGGAAATCCCATACCTCCACTTCTTAACACACATTTTAGATTCATGGTTTAGACATAAAACCTTGTTTTGGAAGATGGATGGCAGTATTAGTGATCAGCAATAAGTGCTGAGCTTTTAAAGTGATAGACAGAGTGAGATGTGACAGCTGACAGGGGAACAACCAGGGAGTGGGGTTATTTTAGACTGCTCAGAAATCAGCAACTATTATCAGATCCCCTGAGGGATGAGGCTTTACATTTTATAAAAGACACACAGCGAGCATCTAGCAGTGGAGGCCGCATCACTGACTGCGATGAATAGAAAGCCATGGGGTAACGGAAACCGCCCGCCATTAATAATTAACATTCCTAAATGGCTGCTATTAAACTCCTTCAACTGCAGGTGTCGCTATCATACCTGATTGGCAGCTTTCCTTATATCTGCTGGTTCAGCACTTGTCCACCGCTAGCAGTGCTATTTCTGTCACACAGTCTGCTATGGGGATGATGGGGGGGATTCTGTCACACAGTCTGCTATGGGGATGATGGGGGGATTCTGTCACACAGTCTGCTATGGGGATGATGGGGGGGGGATTCTGTCACACAGTCTGCTATGGGGATGATGGGGGGGGGATTCTGTCACACAATCTGCTATGGGGATGATGGGGGGGATTCTGTCACACAGTCTGCTATGGGGATGATGGAGGGGATTCTGTCACACAGTCTGCTATGAGGATGATGGGGGGATTCTGTCACACAGTCTGCTATGGGGATGATGAGGGGGATTCTGTCACACAGTCTGCTATGGGGATGATGGGGGGATTCTGTCATACAGTCTGCTATGGGGATGATGAGGGGGATTCTGTCACACAGTCTGCTATGGGGATGATGGGGGGTATTCTCTCACACAGTTTGCTATTTGGATGATGGGGGGATTCTGTCATACAGTCTGCTATGGGGATGATGAGGGGGATTCTGTCACACAGTCTGCTATGGGGATGATGGGGGGGATTCTGTCACACAGTCTGCTATGGGGATGATGGGGGGGAATCCTGTCACACAGTCTGCTATGGGGATGATAGGGGGGATTCTGTCACACAGTCTGCTATGGGGATGATGGGGGGGATTCTGTCACACAACCTGCTACGGAGATGATGGGGGTTGCTCTGCCACACAGTCTGCTATGGGGATGATGGGGGGGATTCTGTCACACAGTCTGCTATGGGGATGATGGAGGGGATTCTGTCACACAGTCTGCTATGGGGATGATGGGGGGATTCTGTTACACAGTCTGCTATGGGGATGATGGGGGGATTCTGTCACACAGTCTGCTACGGAGATGATGGGGGTTGCTCTGCCACACAGTCTGCTATGGGGATGATGGGGGTTGCTCTGCCACACAGTCTGCTATGAGGATGATGGAGGGGGGGCTATTCTGTCACAGTCTGCTATGGGGGGGATTCTGTCACACAGTCTGCTATGGGGATGATGGGGGTTGCTCTGCCACACAGTCTGCTATGGGGATGATGGGGGTTGCTCTGCCACACAGTCTGCTATGGGGATGATGGGGGTTGCTCTGCCACACAGTGTGCTATGGGGATGATGAGGGGGATTCTGTCACACAGTCTGCTATGGGGATGATGAGGGGGATTCTGTCACACAGTCTGCTATGGGGATGATGGGAAGACTCTGTCATACAGTCTGCTATGGGGATGATGGGGGTTGCTCTGCCACAATACACAATATAATACATACATAATATTAGTATTGTCACTACCCCATTTTGTGCATTTTTGAGTTACCCCTAATTTGCCCTCTGACACCTGTAAAAAATATATATTTTTTTAAAATGTATTTTATGTATTTATATATTTTTGGTTTTCTGTGATTATTTACTACTGAGGTACTTTCCCTACCCTCATATTGTGCCGGGCAATCTCCCTGGTGTAACCCCCTCTGACACCTGTAAAAAAATGAATATGTTCATTTTTTTTTAATTAATTTATTTATGTATTTATTTAGCCCTCGTTTACACCTGACCGGTACTACATAAGTTTCTGTGTTCGTGGCAGATGCAACTTTACAGGCACCTCTATGGCCCCTTTTACACTTCTCCAGGGGGGGCAGAGAGGAGAAAACCTGGCCGCAACAAGTCCAGCCTGCTGCGTCCTGGCCACAAACGCACCCTATTAAAAATGCAAACAAAAAAAAGCTAACACAAAACAAAATTCCTGCCGCAAAATGCACTCTGCAAATGCGACCAGACAGGTGTGAACATTGCCTTAATTTTTTGGGTTATTATTTTGAGTACTTGCCCTACTCCATTTTGTGCACGGCAACCGCCCTGGTGCCCCCCCCCCTCCCTTGATATGCAGCCCTCTATCCCTTACTACCCCCATTTTACAGGCTATTTGTGCCCCCAATTGGGTCCCTATGACTTCATTGCGAATCGGGTCATATTCGGGTACCAGAACCGAACTTTGGTGCCGAACTTGAGCCTGAACTTCTTTGGGTTCGCCCAACGCTAGCCTTAATAAACAGGAAAAAGATTAGCATGTTTGTCATAGGTTTCATTACTAGCCAATGTGGCTGCTATGAGGCCTGGGGTAAACTGGGCCCAGTTTGACTCTTCTGTGCAATGGACATAACCCCTAAACCAAGTTTTTTATACTATTTTGGGGCAAGCACAGCTTTCCAGTCTTTAATGCTCTCTATGACCAAAATATAGGTATAATAAGTGTTAAGTGTTAAGATAAGTGTTACTATTTGTGAATAGGAGAGGGCTCATCAAAATCTTGCTTGGAGCCTTGTGGTTTGTAGTTACCCCGGTGTGACCACATTAGTGAGATCTAGCTCCACACCCTGATTGGTCCCCAGAGGCAGGCCTAAATGTGGCCTAAACTGACCCCCTGCTTCCAGGTCCAGCACTGACCATCCTAGCAGAGGTTTTAAACTTTCCACCTCCCATCCCCTCTGGAAAGTATCCTCCTCTATCTTCACCAAGGTCCATGTATTCCATAAAGGTCCATAAAGAAGCGGTAAGGGCGGCTCTCTGGGCTTTTACCCCTGGTCAATGTGAATGCAATTTTAGGTAAGGACTGTCAGAAATCTGAGACCAGATCCTCCTGTCTCCCAGCTTCACAATCAAGACTCCAACCCATGGCCAGCCTCTGGGATATTTGACCTGTGTGATTGTCTCTCCATAAGGGGGTGTGCCTGGATTTATAATTCAGAAAGCACTTCAAAGTGGACCAAAACTAATGTTGCTACTTTCGCCCTGCTGGGTGAAACTGCTGGTCATCTATATACTCACCTCGGGATACGATTCCACAGGGTATGTGCTGGCCTTCGGCTGCATCCCTGGCACCCACCACCAGCAAGTCTGAATGCCTAGCTGTGGCTGTGGGCAGCCGAGGGGAATCAGTTTCTTTCAGAACTCATAAGTGAAATCCTTGGTTTCAGTTGGCTCAGTAGGCCTCTCTTTCCCACATTGCCTCCATCTACCTTTCTCCTTTGCCCTCGGCCTCCATCATTCTATCTCTCTCACTCTTTCTCTAACCATTTGTTACATCTTTTTTTTCTCCTTACCACTTTCAGATCTTGTCTTTCTTTCCCTCGTTCTCTCTTGTCACATTGTTTCAAACTTTTGCATATTCCCTTCATTCTTTTTTCTTTCCGACATTCCCTCCATCTCTCTCCTTTCCACATTCTCTCCATCTTTCTCTCTTTTCCACATTTCCTTCATCTTTCTCACTTGTCCCCTTATCTCTTACTCTTTTCCAAATTCCCTCGATCATTCTCTCTTTTCTCTATTTGGAGTCAGTGGAGGTAAAATCCATCCAGAGCTGGCTGATAGTTTTCCAGGTACATATAAGTAGACCCGGCTTGGCTGTAAGGCAGTGTGGTGTGTTGTCAGGGTGTGCTGAAGGACACACCAGCCAGCTCACCTGGAAAAAGCCTTTAATGGCCAGCCAGAGTACCCTCTCTAGAAGGTACATTGGAGAGAGGCTGAGGTTGACACGCTCCCATAAAGCTACCCTTATTACAGTGGGTATCCCGAAGACTGCCAACACATCCACTTGCACATCTTTCTCTCTTTTCCAAACTCCCTCCATCTCTTTCTGTATTTAACATGCCCTTCATTCTTCCTTCTTGTCCACATTCTCTCTGCCATTCTCTCTATTCCTCCACAGTTATAACTCATCTAATGTTCTTCTTGCTGTTTGGGAGCCCTGTTGGAGGATTTAACCTCACTTGCTCGAGCACTAAAGACAAAGTTGATTGAACAGAAAAGCCCTGATATTCATGGGAATGAAAAGACAGCACAGACTATCAGTGTATGGCTGGCCTTGCGGGTGTGCAGTGTGTGCAACTTCACAGGGCGCCATCCCGACCTCTATGCAAGGGGGCGCCAGGAGACACCTCTAAAGGGCCTGTCCAGGCAGAAAAAGAAACAAATGTTGTACTAAGCCTTTGTCCCCCTCGCTCATAGTCTTGTCTTGCCGAGATTAAGGTCTGCAGAGTCCATGGATGTCTTCCACTCACTATCGGGCATAACAAAAACAAAAGGCCAGTCCCATGCTTCATCATAGTGACTGACCAAGCCATTCCACTCACTCTACTTTAATGAAGGCCTTGGTGCGCCCCCGCTATTAATGTGAATAGGTTGGGCCTTTGTGGGTCACTGTGACTAATGCAGATGGGTGGCTGTTAGTCCCATATGCTGCCTGTGACTGATCTCAGCACCTGATTCTGCCTGGACAGTCCCTTTAAAAAGAAAGTAGTATATTCATTTTTGTTTCTGCATTATGCTATCCCTATTATTTTGCCTTTCCATTGCTCTTTCTTTCATGTGATCCCTCCATCTTTCCTTCCAACCATTTCCCCTTTTTTCTTTCCTTTTTAACATTGCACTCATATTTCAACCTTTCATCTGCCATTACTTTTCTTCATTCGCTCCCACTTTTCCATATTTCCTGCTCATCCCCCTTTATACCTTTCCTTTATCTTCCTATCTTTCACCTTCTTTTTTCACATTCCCCTATTTTCTACTTTTAAATCTTCCCTCAATTTCCCCTTTGTTCACCTTCCCACATTTCCGCTCTTTTCTACATTTCCTGCTTCTCCACCTTTATAGTCCCCCAACATCGCTACCTCTTTACACCTTCTCTTTGTCTTCTGCTCTTTTTACCTTCACACCTTTACTCTCCATATTTCCAGCTTCCCCTTTTCTTTTTTTATCTTTTCTTTTTTTCCCCCTTTTTTCACCTCCTCTACATCTTCCTCTCTTTTCACCTATTTTTCTCCCTTTTCAGGCAAAGGTAATTGTTACACCACTGCATCAGGCTACATTTGGCGCTGTCATTTTTAAAGATATTGGGCTTTACAGGTTCAGCTTATGATTTTTCTTCTGAAAAAAGTGGGCATGGCCCTTGGATCTGTGATGCTGCATAATCTGTGATGAAAGGAGGATGAGGAGGTAAAGTAAGGGGCGGGAGGAGGAAAGGACCAGCAATCCTGTCCCGCTTTGCTGAGCTGATTGGGGGACGGGATGAAAAAAAGAATGTGATTGGTGAACCTGTAAACCTTGATATCTCGGCCATTTCTGCTTCAATTTAAAAACGGAAAACAACTTAGGACAGTGCCAAATGTAGCCCGACACAATTACCTTTGCCTGCAGTATCACTTTAACCTTCTCTTTGTCTTCCTCTATTTTCACCAACAAGCCTCTGGATGGCAGCATCATCCAGCAAAATAAACTATATCAATATATACAATCAATTTATTACAGCACATGAATCGTAAGACAAAACTACACATATGCATAAAACAACATAACAGGGAGGAACAATAGCAGTGCCTGTAACAGTTAATAAAGTGCTGAAACAACAATACTAAAATGCTGCTAGTGTAGTTAACAAAAGTTCAAGTGCTAGGAAATACCCTGATGAAGTGGGTTTAATTACCACGGAATGCGTAGGCTTGTTACACTCTTGCCACCTGGAGGAATTGATGCCACTCTGTTAGCCAGCTGAGTATCCTGTTATTTGACTGACTTTTCCCTTTTTTGTCACACTGTATAAAGTTTTAATCCCCTCTGATTTTGTGTGTTTTTTGGGGATGATTTCCTAGCACTTTTGATAAATACACTAGCAGCACTTTAACATTGTTGTTTCAGCACTTTATCAACTGTTACAGGCAACAGCTCCGCTATGGCTCCTCCAGTATTCCACTGAGGCTACATTCACAGCTGTCCGGTCGCGCTTGCGGCGTGCATTTTGCGGCAGGAATTCCGTTTTGCATTTGCGTTCATTGCAATGAATGGAGCAGGTGTGCAGAAACAGAGAGAGGCCGCCGCACTGCGAGAGGATCCCTGTCCTCTGTAACTATGCAAATGCCCGCACTGGCAGGAGAAGCTGCAGGGGAACACTGGACCCACAAAGAGGAGCCGTGGGGGAAAAAAGGTGAGTATAGGCTGTAACCTTAGGCCGGCTGACACCCCCCTCGTCCATGTGATTTTTTGCTAAATAAAATCCCTGTTTGGTCGAACCTCTAAACTCCCCTATGCCCCCTACCCTTCCCCCTTCCCTGACTACCTACAGTGATGCAGTTGACTCAGAAGCGACCTGGCTTCGGCCTTCGCTACTGTAGCAATGCCCAGATTTGAGATTACCGATTGGCTGTTTTCAAACATGCTGGCTGATGTGACAAGCCCACTGGCCGCATCCCCGGCTTCTCTCTAGTCTGAGGCACGTTCCCGTCCCCAGAATATCTCAATAGCTAGGCCCTGGATTGCCCCCGGCTGAAGGGAAGCTCGGGATATGGGCAGCGGGTTTGTGCACGTCAGCCAGCACATTTGAGATCATCCAATAGGCAATTTCAAAAACGCTGTGGGAGCCCTGGGAAAGGTGAGTTTTTTTGGCCGATCTGCAGAGTTTCACACAGCAGGCCGGGGACAGGCAAACGGCCGGTCCTAGAAACTAAAAGACTCCAGGGCCATCCGAAAAGGGTTTCAATATGCTTTAAACCGGACCAATGCCCATTTTACAAAACATGGGTGTTGGTCTGCTGCAAGGGTCCCTCCTCTCGATCGAGTGATGTAAAGCCTGCAAACCTTACCCGACAACTCGCTCCCTTGGGGAAATGCAGCCCTGCGATTGGCTCGCCGGCTGTCACATGCTCCCCTGCTCAGGCAACCACTTTGCCAGCTGCCGGCCATGAGCCCCTGTAACCGACATATAACAAACCTCTGCTGGGAGGGCTCTCTTGTGTGTGTGTGGGCGGGGCCATGAGAGAGAGGCTGGTGAGGTCATTCCTGCAGGCTATAAAAGGCACAGCACAGCTCTGAGGGAGCAGAGTCCGTGAGGTGAGACAGTGGGAGCACTTCTTGTGTTTGGATGTGTTTCTGAGCTCACATAAATTATACGGCCACATTGACGTTTTTGGTTGAAACTAACCCTCTCCTTATTTACCTCACTGCTGAACTGTGTGAGGGGTGTAAAGTCTTATTTTCTTGTGTGTTATTCACTGTGTGAAGCCAAGGGACTTGGCGCGGTTGGAGGACAGCTCTTGGTAATTTTTCTTTTTTTGAGGCCGTGACCAATTGAAGAAAGAAATATCCGGAAAATATTTAAAGAAACAGCACCATTTTAGTCAGCAATAACAGGACTGTTATTTTCCACCAAGATCGTTTGGTCTAAGGATAAGTGAACTCTTTTCAGTTCTCCTCACTATTTACAGCATAGTTACAAATTTAAAGCATCATCTACCTGAAGTTTATTATATAGAGTTAATATTACATTTTAAACAGATTGTGTATTGATAGATTATTTGAATTACACAGAGCATACAGTGTGTTTTAAAGTTATCCAAATAGCCATATATGTTAAAGTAACCTAGACACAAGTTTAGCCTTTGTTTGAGATATCCCCCCCCCCCCCGCCCCATATTCTTCAAAAGTAGAAATTATACTAGATTCTTCTACAGTCATTTATTGCCTTAATCCAGTGGCTACATTTATTATACACCAACTATTGTGTTCAATACTTTGCCTATTATTCAACTGTTAAATTCTAAATTGGTTCTTATTTATCTGGTGTGTGTTATTCCGTTATTCATTCTACCCCACACTACACTCCTGCTAACATCTAACCCTTCCCTCGCATGACCATCTTCAGCATTTTCTCAATGATAGGTCCTCCTTAGGTCATCTCATGTATACTGTGGAGCATGGGTGCGGATGCTGACAGGTGCCCTGGAGGAATGATGATGAAGCCAGTCTAGTGGGTCAGGCACAGGTTAGGAGACCATCGCTCATCATCTGCCAGCGACATGCAGCATCACTGGCCATAATGGCGCTTTGATGCTGCGCTCCCTGTCCCCCATCAGCATGCTGACCCCTCTCCATCTATTCTCAGCCCCGCCCAGAGGGAGCATAATGAAATTCCCTGCCGACAAATTGAATTTCCAGCCTTGGTGAGGAGGAGGGGGTTGTACTCACGGGTGAGGGGGCTAGAGAAGCATCAGGGTGACCGCATGGTGCTACTGACCTCCCTGCTGGATCACTAATAACATAAGAGGGAAGCTGGGGAATATCACTACTAGAACACTGTTTTTTTTAATCAACTATAGAGAACCTCTGCATTAGTAGACCAGTATTTTCTAAAGATTGGAGAACCTCTCCACCCCAACACAGTGTACGAGGCAAAACATTCTATATAAATATCTCACACCTGATTGGGTTCAGAGATAGATAAACACTCTCTGGGGGAAGTGATTAAATTGTTTCCACAAATCAAAAAAAAAGAGAGGCTCACCACATAAGGTGACATTTCTTTGAGGAAGTTCAGTATTTTTAAGTGGCCCAATAGTCAATTTATCTTTTAATAATCACCCATAGTTAAACATTCCAAGGAGGCCTGAAGCTGGGCATTTATACTCACCTTTCAGCATTCCTGGCAAGCGACAGTTACACCTCTGTCGGTGATCAGGTAAGTTTATGGGGGGTAGGCGTGCAGGAGTCATGCATGGGGCCGTACATGCACATCTGTTGAACCCAATTGTTATGTGTTATATCAGGGCCGGCCCAAGGGTTTTATGGGCCCCTGGGCGACAGAGTCTCAGTGGGCCCCTTGTGTCACATCAGATGCCCCCCTCTGTGAAACCCCCTGTGATCACCGGTATTCTCATCTCACATATTAAAGTACACCAGAACCCGGGATTTTGCCCATATTTGGTTTTGGTACTTGCCCCTGGGGCATCCTGATTTGCTATGGGAAACCCCCAGGTGGGCAGGCAGACAGGGGGGGCCCCATCAGTGGGACACTGTACGGGAGATCAATCATAGGCTGGCCAGGAGAGGGTAAGCGGAAGATTGCTGACCAGCGGATATGCAGCGTGACTGGAGGGCCCTGATCGCCAG
This sequence comes from Gastrophryne carolinensis, assembly GCA_027917425.1. Lineage (NCBI taxonomy): Eukaryota > Metazoa > Chordata > Amphibia > Anura > Microhylidae > Gastrophryne > Gastrophryne carolinensis. The sequence goes on from CM051240.1 coordinate 52,321,331, forward strand.
CTGGAGGGTGGAACTTCGGCCACAGGGCCCTATCCACCTGACTGCGGGGCCCCGGCAAATGACCGGGTTTGCCACCCGCTGGCGCCGGCCCTGTGTTATATGTTAATGTGGGAAAGAGGTATAGGAACATCAGCCAGGTCAGTAGTTCTGCACCATTTGGGGCTTTAAAGAAGGAACAGGGGTAAATGTGTGGCTGCTTCAAACCTGGAGGGTGAGTATTTTGCCCCATTTTAAGCCTTCCAGGGGTGGGGGGAGAAAGATTTTGACTTTAGATCCACTTTAATTATTTAAAGTTGACCTCCACACTAATTATATCGGGGGACAGATTATCCCTTGGCACACTAAATACTTTCCTCCTTGCTGCTCCTGCAGCTATGCAGTGAGCGATAGCCTTCATTTCCAGTCTGGGTCTTTGCCAGATGGGGGATTTGAAACCACTGCAGCCTCCTATTAAACAAGCTAATGCTTGCTTCAGGGTGCTTGTGGTTCCCTTGCTGGCGATCTAGGAACAGGTGAGTATTGCTTACTGCTGGACAGAAAGAGAGGGGTTGTTATGCTTACAGAGAACCTACCCTCTCCATGAGACTTCTCAAATTGCGATACCCTGAAGGGGGATTGTTAAATGTAGCCTAAAGTGACTTTTTTCCTTTGGTTTACTGTAACCCTTTAAAGAAGACCAAAATCCAAACTGGGCTACCCTGCAACATAAAATCCCCAGCCTCACCATATAGTCAGCTCCCTCCAGCGCTGCTCGGCAGCGGCATCCCTGCTCTGTCCACCAACTAGGTCTTATGTTCTGCCAGAGGAAGCAGGGATGCCATGGGGATGCTGCAGCAAAGGGATGTGTTGCCATGGCAACCCCAAACAGATATGGTGAGACCAAGGAGGTGTACACTGTAGGGCATTTTAAACTGGATTTTAAATTTAAATAGGGTGTAGATCAACTTTAAAACAGGACCAGCGCTAGTTCAGTTTGAATATGTTAATGGCTGAGAATACTTTTACTGATCACCAGATAGGAGAACAATGAAAGTCAATGGCACTCACTTTACTACAGAGTAAAAAGGAGAAAAAAGTTCAATACTTTTCTCAGGAGTAAAAAAGTGGCATTGACTTTCATTGTCTTCCTATCTGGTGATTGACTAACAGTGATATTCTCAGGCTTTTTTCTCATGAATTGAATTTTTTACTACCGTGAGAATTTTTTTCAACTCTTAGGCCCTTATTTAACAAGGGATAGCGACAGGTAGCGCCTGGTGAGCGACCGGTAATGACGGGCACCGCCACGAGAACGCCGGCTCCCCACCACAATCACACATTTATCAAGCCAATCCTGCTTAGCGACTGAGATAGCGCCATACAGCGACTCATTCATCATTATTCCAGCCTCAGCCCACAGCGCCAGCGTCCGACCTTGAACAGCGACAGGTATGACCTCTCGCTACCTGGCGCTCTCCAATGCATTTCAATGGAACAATCTTTAAATATTCATAATTAATTCATATTAATGTTTTTTTTTTTTTTAAATGTGATAAATTCTGTGACCACTTCTGCCATGTTATATTTTTTTTTTAAGCTAAAAAAAAAAAACTTTGTGCAGAATTGATATTACAGGTCTGATATTAATGTATTAATATTACAAAATTATTTGTAAAACTTGTTTTTTTTTGTTTCCAAAAATATGGTGGTTTGGGGGTTAAAAACTACTTTTAACACATCGCCGCCAGCGCTCTGGGGTTTAAACATGCATTTCACAGCGCGAGAATTTTTTGAGCGTGATTTTTTGATGAATGTGGTGGGAGCCGGTCGCTATGGCCAGTCGCTATCATGCGCACCCATACATTGCGGAACCTGTCAAATAGCGACTTGTCACCCCGTATTCAACATTACTGCACACCGACTGAGTCGCTATCAGCAACCGAACAATGGGCAAGCACAGCGACTACTAGCGGGCGCTGTGAAAATACTGCTACAGTCGCTCAACTGTCGCTACCTGCCGCTATTAATGAATCGGCCTCTTAGTGAATCAAGGCCTATACATTGGACAAACCATTTTCCCCTGATATTGAATCCCTTTAGGAAGCCTGAATATCAGACAAAATACTCACCCTACCATGTTCCTGCTGTCCCAGAAGCCGCATCCACACAGCTATGCAGACGACCATTATGGTTCACCAGGTGGACAGGGATTCATGCACCAATAGGCCAGACTGGCCAACCCCAATGGCCACCAGCAGTTATGCGGGACAAGTTTGGCCATGCTCGGCTGTAACAAGTGGGCCAGCATCCCAGAATTCTGGTCCATGGAGAGTCACTTTAAAGTGGACTGTCACCCAGGGGTGATCGGCCCCCGCGCCGGCCGTTTGTGAATGGCCGGCACAGGCGCGCGCACTGTCAGAGGGGCGCGCGGGAGGCGGCGGCGGACGCGCTGTCTTGTCCGCCGCTGTCACCCGCTTGTCCGTGGCTACGTGGGAGCGTGGTGAGGTGAGTTTTGGGTGCTCCCCTGAAGTGGACCAAACCCAGGATAGTCAAAATCCTGGGTGTTGGTCCACTTTAAGTGTTTAGATTTACTGCATTTTGCAGATTTTAAAAATTGCTACTGAAGTTTTTATCACATATTGCAATTTATTGTGATTAGAAAAATACAGTACATGAGTAACAAATCAGTTTTTAGTAATGTAACATCCCTGACGTAGCCACAGCTTTGCCCATTGGCTGACGTCCTCATCCATAGCAAATAAGGGCTCTGTTGCTTTGTCCGGCACAATGGCCCCAGGCTCGATGGTTGGAGATGTGCAGCACTATGGAGGATTAATGGAGAGAGCGTCTCAGGATCTCCCCAGGGAGTGACGCATCGACCTTCATGAATTATTCCCATTGTATCCTATTACTCCATCGCTCACATGAACCCTTTCCCTGCCACCATGCTCTTTAGCACTCTACACATCACTGTCTTCTGCAAGACCCATCCTGCCGACTCTGGCCCAACATAGCGCAGGGTCAGATGGGTTTATATAAAATACAAGAGCTCATTAACAAGAAGAATTTAAAGGGGATCTCCAGAACTTATCTAAACTATTGTTTGTCTTTAATGTAGAATAAGGTATAGGAATAGGATCTTCATGCAACATAAAGACTATGGGTGTCACAGGGATAAAATGATGTTGGGAGACATGGGAAGCTCATGTTTTGGTTCCCAAAAGGCCCGAATTAAAGGAAAACTCCCTTTTTGGCAAGTTTTTGGTGTTCTGCCTTATTGTTTTCGCCTTAATGTTTTCCTCTTGGTGTTTCCAATGATTCTCATATTCCTGGGACTCATTTTTTCTACAGTGGGAGTGGTTTTCATGGCCTTGAGTAAAAAAACATGGACTACAAGTCCAACAATTCTACAATGTAACAGGTGAACTATTTAGCAGCTAGTCTAAGCAGCCTAATGACCTATCCAACTGAGAACCCGGCCATTAACCCTTTTGCTACTGAAATACAAGACTGTGATCGTTCCAAACTGAAGAAGTTGAATTGCAGCAGAATGGATTAGCCAATCAGATGATTAGCAAGCTAGAGCGAGGAAGTCTGATATATACTCGAAATCACCACTTTGGTGTACATAGCAAAGGTAAACACATTGTTGGTATGGAAAACTGTTTTCTTTTACAAAAAGAAAATTAAAAATAACAGATAAGTTCTGCACATTGAAGACATAATTTTGCCACACAACAATGGAAACTTTTAAAAATGCCACCGAATGTGGAATTACCCTTTAAAATGGACCAAAACCCAGCAGGATCGGCAGATTCCCGGGCCGATCCATTCCCTCCCTGGCTTTGTGAAACCCCCCAGGCCGCCTGCTACACGTGCCTTAATCCCGGTCCGACGGCGCATGCGCGGGTCGCGGCTGCTTCCCTGCTATCCCTCTAGTAGGGCGCATGCCCGCGCTGGCTATTTGTGAATGGCCAGAGCGGGCGCGCTCCCTGTTAGAGGGAAGCGAGAGATGCGGCTGCCAGCGCGCTCAGAACCGCTGAGCTAAGACGTTGTTTAGACGTGCATAGCTCAGCAGATCCGAGCGCGCTGATTGGACTAGTGGCGGCATATACACCATAGGACCGTGGTCAGGTAAGTTGATACAAGTGATCTGGGGGGTTTCACATAGCGGGGAGTGGACTAAAACCCAGGATATTTAAAATCCTGGGTTTTGGTCCACTTTAAGGAGCTTTACTATGGGTCAGTAGTAGTGGTGCTCAATTATGGGTCATTGATGATGGTGGGGGTGGTGCCTAATCGATGGTGGGGGTGGTGTCCAATCATGGGTCATTGATGATGGTGGGGGTGGTGTCTAATCATGGGTCATTGATGATGGTGGGGGTGGTGTCTAATCATGGGTCATTGATGATGGTGGGGGTGGTGCCTAATCATGGGTCATTGATGATGGTGGGGGTGGTGTCTAATCATGGGTCATTGATGATGGTGGGGGTGGTGCCTAATCATGGGTCATTGATGATGGTGGGGGTGGTGCCTAATCATGGGTCAGTGATGGCGATGCCTAATCATAGGTAATGGTGGTGGTTGTGTCTAATAATGGATCAGTGCTGATGGAGAGGATAAGGCTTCACTCCACCCACCGGGTTAATACAATGCGAATACAATTTTTTTTTTTTGGGTGGGGGGGGGATTTTTTAAAGAAAATGGCCAAAAGATTTAAGCCTGCTACCACGACAAGGTTGACTCTTTCAGCAGGGCCCTAACCCAACCTCACTTAATTCACCACCAATTCAGGAACAAATTGGAAATGCAAATATAAAGAACTTCAGAGCAAACCACTTAAAGCTAGGCAATATCCCCATTGAGTCTATGAGACTCTTGAGGGGGTTGGTTTACCTCTTTATTCGGGATGCCCTGCTATGTGAAACCCTCCGGATCACCCTATGCCACCCTATGAGTGCTGTTGATTGTCTGAGCAGCCTGTGCATGTGTAATCACAGCAGACGGCTCCCATTGCGCCATAGGAGCGGTGAAAGGTGAGTGTTTACGGGCACCCCAGAGGGTTCACACAGCAGGGCATCCCGGTGGGTTTTGTTCTGCTATAAGGTAGACTGCAGCTAGCCAAAGCCATGTGTAGGACACACACACACACGCACGCAGGAAGGAGCAGGAACTAAACATTGCCAATGCGCTGTAACGCACCTCACGCACCCATGGCCCGGTGCACCAATCCTGGTCCTACTACCCTGATGGTGGCCCTATTGAGCTGGACCCCCCTTCAGCTCTTGGGCCCTTGGGGCCCGGGACTGCAGTCCCACCACTCCCCCCCCCCCCCCCATGGATGATCTCTGGTGGGCTGCAATAGTTAGGTATCACCTGGATTCCCACACCTGGACGTGTGGGAGCAAGTGAGAAGTCACTGGGCTGCCATCAGGGCTGGTGGGTGGGCCCCCCTGAGTGACCGGGTCCCATACAGGACTCCTGCCTGTGCTGCTCTGATGACAGCCCTGCCTATAGGAATACATTTACTGATGTGCTACTAAGTGCCACATGACAGCGGTGCACTACACCCTCAATAGTATTGTGTTGCAGTTACAATGCAAGGGAAGATGCTGTCCATTATTTTTGATAGGCCAGTTCACATATATGTGCTACATTGTGCTTTGCATTGGGAAAATGTTTCATGCAGCATAGATTTCACTATTTCACTAAGGAGCATATGCGGGAGGGTGGAGATTTCCAAATGCTGCCAGCTATTTGTTATTTATTTCCCGGCCAATTCATATTAAAATCCTCAATCCTGGAAGAAATGGCCCGGGGGGAAGGCCAGTGGCTGGTACTGGGTGGGTTTTGTTCTGAAAATGATACAACCTAGTTTTAGCAACGTCTCTAGTCTCTGTGAATCAATGACTAGGATTGTTACATTCAGCCTGTGGAGAAAGGGGCACACACCCCTTAAAGTGGACCAACACCCAGGATTTTCACTATCCTGGGTGTTGGTCCACTTCAGTGGGGAATCCGAGATCAGGATGCCCCGCTGTGTGAAACCCCCCCAAAAGCCCCAAAAAACGTACCTTTTCGACGACGGACAAGCCGTGCGCGGCCGCCACACGCCGCCATTCACAAACGGCGGGCGCGCGCACTGCTAAGGTTTTTTGGGCCTTTTGGGGGGGGTTTCACCCCGATCACCCCTGGGTGTTGGTCCACTTTAATCATATTTTTATTACACACACACACACACACACACACACACACACACACACACACACACACACTTCCATCAGTAGCAACATTATCTTTCTACCTGCCTGCTTTTCGCTTAGGCCAGTTTACCAGTTTATCAGCGATCCCGGGGGTTCCATACATCAGGGCTTCCCAAATTGGAATGTTCTGGAGGCAAGCTGTAACCTGGCCCAGGAGAGACGTGTTTCTAGGCTTTGGTCCACTTTAAGTCTATTGCTAAGAATGCAGCCAGCATAACAGCAAGAACTAACTAAATAGAATTGCAGAGAAACAGCTACCCCCGCCCAGCACAGAAAGTGTGTGACATGTCTGCACAGTGTGATGCAGGATGGGGCGGGGTTCAGTCCACCTCTTGGTCATGCTAGAGGGGGTTTGGCTGTAGGGGATGGGGATACAAAGCACAATAGGAGGAATCAGCTGCTTAAATGACTATAGGATAACCTACTAATGCCCCTGAGGGGTATCCCGATTTAGGATGCCTTGCATTGTATAACTCAACAGAAGCCCAGGGACATTAGTAAGTAATCCTAAAGTATGTGACCTAGTGAGGAAATCTAGCTTCTTTTCCTGTTTGGCCATAAAGTTCAAAAGAAAAGCAATAGGCGATTAAATAAGGGGGGTTGTGTTATTGATTTTCTGCTAGACAAAATGTTCTTTTATTGGGATTGGCTTGCTGTGGAGTCTTTTAGACTCCAGGACCAGCCAATATGGTGGTTGTTCTTCTTTAACTACACAGACTGGAAGAAAACAAGGCATTCCATCTTTCTTCACAGACGCTTTCTGCAATCCCAGACAGCTTTTTACAGTGACACAATGAAAGATGAACAAATAACAGGATAGTAGAAATCATTACAACAATTCCTGACATAAATTAAGTTAGGGAGGTAAGACAGTTATACTTTGATTTAAGGTCTGTCTATTTTCATTAGGGACAGGGGACTCTACCATAACTACTCCTAATTTACCAACTGTGTGGCCGCAATACAGTATATTTGTTGCTTCAGTTTTTGCGCACAGAAGAATATCACAGTTTAATCAGCCAAAATGTTGGGGAGAACATGAAAATTATTTTTATGTGACAAAAGACATGTCCCATGGCCCACAAATGTCAGCCACATCACTTATAGAGAGAGCCACTACCTTTGGTGGAGGTGTTCGCCACTCTTTTATAAATGCCACAGACAATGGCATAGGCCTAAAATCTCAGACCACGGTGTCCCAAAGACCATAAAAGAGAAGGTTGTGTGAGTGGAGGGGAATCCAGCATTTTTGCCATTTAGATCATTCCTAAACTTGCATATCCCTAAAACTATGGTCCTGTTGTTTAAGGATCAGAGCTGCTATGATTAGTCATGGCCCCAAAGCTGCTTTTGAAGCTGACTTCAGGAGACAATCTTTGTACTACTGGTTGTGAACTAATAAGGCTGGTGAGAGTACTTGGTGTGACTTGACCTTTTGGTATCTCCTGGTGGCGAGCTCTTCCACATGCCCTGCCTTTAGACTGACACCATGTGGCTTCTTCTTCCACTTTTCCTGACGTTCCAATTCATTTGCACAGGAGAATTTTAGCCTTGCTTGGAGCTTGGTTTTAAAAGACCTTGGGGACCACCCGACTGATGTGCAAACTCGTTGGGCAAACCCAGTATGTGGTCAGGTGAGACAGTGAACCTGCAAGAGAATGTGGAAGCTGCAGGAATGGGGTGTCTGGTCTTGGGCTTCCCAGGTAGGGTATGCGCAGCAGGGTATACCAAACTAAAGGGTGGACCCCCAGAGTCAGTTCTATTAGTGGTCCAAGAACACCCCAGTCTGATACTCTGAGGGTACTAGAGGTTAGTGGAAGCTAGATACAATGTGTGGTTCCCTGATGATGTTAGCACCCAATTCTCTTAGTTGACCTCCAGTTAACGTGAACCATTACCCAACCCAAATTGTTCCTTCAGCAAAACTCCTGCCCAACACACCCTGATCCCTCCGGGACTCACGGTCCAAAAAATGCCAATTGTACTGTGCTGGTCCTGTGACCTGATGCTGGTAATTCAGGTCTCCAGGTGAGATACGTCATGTGGCCAGCCAAGAGCAACATAGTGACATGACTTTGTGGGGAGCTGGAGGTTTGAGAGAAGAGGTGCAAATTATATTTTTTCAGCACACCACATAGTATGACTGTAGAATCTCTACATTTTTACCAAACCTTTTTAGAATAAAAGTCTTGATTGTAGTTGTTTCGATATGTCTCAGATACTACAAACATTTGTTTAGATGTGCAGACATTTCACATGCAACTAGGTTTTAATACATGTGACCAGCATTGGACTTTGGTATTACATATTTTTTTTATAAACTGGCTTAAAGTTTGTACATCCTATAATCTATTGGATTCAAACTGTGTGGCCAGCACTACATTCTTTTATCACAATACATGATGTAGAGTTGGTGCCCTCAGGCTGGCAACAGGACGGTAAGTTGTGCTGGCCAATGACTCAGCAACCACATAAAACCTTAGATCATTGACATGTCAAACACCCACCTCTTCCGCCTGCTTCCGGAGGGCCTTCTCCCGCTCATATTGCGTCAGCAGTTGCTCATTGTCCTCCTTCAAGAGCTCCAGTTCCACCTCGTGTTCTTGGTTCTCGGTCAAAACGGCGTCCAGGTTCTCCAAGACGTTGACCACCAGGGGCATAAGCTCCTTGACCACCTCCTCATCGTAACACTGAATCAAGCGTTCAAACTCCCTGTAGATGCTGTTGGCCAGCCCCGACACCCGTTCCGACATAACCGACCCAGAGCAGTAGTCATCTTGGTACACCACCCCATCGTCTATCTGTATCTCCATCATCTTGGCAGCCGGTGTGATAATCCAAACAAGTGTCAAATAAAAGGGGTCAATCACCCTTTATAGAAGTCCCTGGGTATAATGCCTTTTAATGTCTACACCAGAGAGGGAATCAGGTGCATTGAGCTGATGTTTTAAGACACTCAGGAATTTATTCGGCAAGGTGATGATGGTCCTTCTCTTAGTCAGTGCAATACATATATATATATATATAGCAATAAATAGAAGCTGCCAATATGGTTTAATTATTAATAGGTCTTATTAATACTTTGTGGGATTTGTACACAATGCTACATGCACATTTATCTATATAGGAAGCCCCGCAGGCTAGTCAGCAATTATTATGGGGGTTTATATCTGCAGCAAGGCAATGCAGCACCCCTCTCAATCTGCAAATGCAGCAACGACCTGGAATTGGCAAGTAATCGCCTTCTTCTCCCCCTTTGCAGCAGTCATAGCTAGTGTGTCTCCCTACAAGCACTGACACCGGCATACAATGTTCTATCTACAGTGCATCAAATTACCCAGAGTTCATAGGAATATAACATGCAGGATTGATGAATAAATGGGGCTTGGGGCATCCTTGCCTATGTAGATTTACCCAGCATGGTGGTTCTTAAATAAGGCCAATGTTTATTAGCCGGCTGCGTCCATCCTGGACCGAGCCCAGAAATAAGGGCATTTTGCCTTTCCGTATAGGATCAGTGCACCTGATTCCTCCCTCCCCCACCCCGTACTGATACCCTAGATGCAAATTCAGCCTGTAAAATGGATTGAACACACCTGCCGCTGGTCCTGGGGGGTGGTGGGTGATCTCGTTGCTGATGCTGCCTCCCTGCTTAGGTGTCAGAGGGACCCCTCTATGTCATTCTAGAGGTGATGGTGGTCCTAGCAGACGGAGGCGCCTCCCAGTTCTGCTGCGAGTGTGGGAATGGGAGGAAGGCTCCCCCCCTCCCCTCTGCTCTGACGTCAGGCTGTCTGCATTATGGGTAAAGAATACAGCTGATTCACTCCCAGCATCTCCTGCACTGCAAACCAATGGCCTGTTTACTATTGCAGCCCAGGGCTAAGGGGAGGAGGTGGGGAGGGGGTGGTTGGCTGCTGGTACCTGATCACAGCATCCCTGGGCTTCCCGTATTATAATCACAAGCATCATTAGCTGGGTGAGCATCACTAGAGTGATGCAGAGAATGCAGAGAAGATGACACTGCTGCCTGGAATTGATTTATCAGGCAGATCAGGACCCCTCGCCTTACTTATTCATAATCCCGCATTAATAATTGTACCTTTGATAATACCAAGTGTAAGCCACACAATAAACGATTGTTTCAAAGAATACCTAACTATTCAGATGTAGCCAAGATTTTACATTGATTATGACATTGTGTTGTTTTATACAAATTAACATAAAATAATGTACACAACACAATGTAAATTATAAAACAATGTACTCAATGTTAATAAGACAAGATAACAATTTATTAAATGTGTTCATCACTGTGTAATCCTTATCACTGTCACTAATGGGAAACATAATCCTGAACCCTGGACCTGTTTTGTTTTGCCCTTGTCTTAAAATACACATACAGGTACAGTACTAAGTAATAATACTAATAATGATCTAATTTAAATAGGATCAATATATTCCTCAGCCCTTTAAAATCAGAATAAAATAATTGACCCAATGAAAATAAGGCTGACAAAGATATTCAAACATCAAAGTGTCTGTTTAATAAGAAAAAGAGCACAACACACTGTATTAATATATATATATATATATATATATATATATATATATATATATATATTTTTTTTTTTTTTTTTTTTTTTTTTCTCTTGGAAATTATTTGGGATATATGGGAAAAACACAATAAAATGAATATTATATAATAATCTTTTTTCAAATAATGTGAATAAAAATATATTCATATTTATTATTTCAATTTATTAACACACACACATATATATATATATATATATATATATATATATATATATATATATAATAAAAATCTACTCTTCAGTATAATCATTACCAATGCCACTAATGTAGAACAATGGGCATGCAACTTTGTTTTCAGTTTTTAAATAAATATATAAGAAATAATAAAACATGACATAATTATTATATATTATTATTATTATATTATTATTTTATTATTTTTATTAAAAAAAGTTTTTTTAAAGTGGACCAAAACCCGGTTCGCAATGCCCCACTGTGTAAAACCCCGCCATTCACCCAGTAAATTCACCTGATCGCTGTCCAACGGCGCATGTGCGGCCCCTCGCCCAATCAGCTTCCCCGGCCACGTGTATTAATATGCGGCTGGAGAGGCTGAATGGAATCCCAGCCGCACACATCGGCGGCGCGTGGCATCACTTGCATCAGGTGTGCGCGGCCACACACAGCCAGCTATTCAGTCATTACAAATGTTTTTCAGTTTGAAAGATAGTGAGAGTCTCTAAGAGCTTCGCTCTCACACAATTTGGGATGCCCAGCTATGTGTATCCCCTGGTATTGCCAGAAAACTAACCTTCTTCCCATTCGCATTAGGATTTTCTTTCTAAGCTCAGAGTAGCGAGGAAAGCTGATGGGAGCCTGCACCACTGGCCTCATCCTCGCTCACCTCTAGCTGGGGGGCATGCCTTCACCAACCATTCAGAAATGCCTAGCGCCCAGCTAAAGGTATAGCGGGGATGCGGCCATGGCCCCGGCCCCTACAGGGGAACACACAAGCTGGGCATCTCAGTTTCAAATGCCCCATAAAGAGGGAAACCAGAGGGACTGTAGGGAGGTGGTTGTTCCTCTTTAACCCTCTAAACTGCAGGCACATGAAATTCACCTGGATGCTTTTACCATTAAATGCCAACCATGTGAATTTCCTATGCCTAGCATTACCCCCATTTGTTGGCAAAAGAAAAAAAACGCTAACCTCACCTGGGTTCCAGTGCCAAGGGGCATCCTCTTTCCCTGGGGGGCCTCCGATCCCCTCCCCCCGGGTCTTAAGCGGCGGGCGTTCTCTGCCCCGCACACCAGCTGCTGACCGCTCACTCGCTGCCGCAGGGAGGGGCCTTTTATACAGGCAACGGAAATGCGTCAGAGCCCTGGTTCGAACATTAAATGGGGCACTTTTACGGCTCATACTGTAGCCTTTTTTTAATGTCTTTTAGCTCATTTGGATGCAGGTAGACAAGTAAAGACTGAGACAGCAGAGACAAATGAGGCTTCCTTTTTTAAAATGATGCCAGGTTAGCACAAATATGCTAAATAAGGTGGAGGAGCAACAATGATGGGGCCTTATGGACCTTCTGGGCCCCAGGTGTGGTTGCACCCCTCAAGTTATGTCCCCATTTGGCTCCATCCAATGTGAGCGCGCCAAAGGGCGCATATCTGGGGGAGGGGGAGTGCCTGTGTCAAGATGGGGGTGTGGCCGCGGCGGCCATTCACAAATGTCTGGTGTGGGTATGTGCCTAGCAAAAGATATAGAGTGTTGTGGTTTTGGGCACTAGGTGAGTTAATGCGATGGTCGCCAGGGCTTCAAACAGCGAGGCATCCCAAATCAGGTTGCCCCAGGGAGAGGGAATAGGTTGTCCAAGATGGGTATTAAATGACTGCTGACATGTTAAAGATATTATCTAGGTTAAAGCGAAGTAAAACAAGCTCAGGGGCATTCTGGATGCCCCCCTGCACATCACACCCCAGTACGCCAGTTATACTTACCTTATCTTTGAGCCTCCATTGGAAATGGAGCCCCGCAATTGGCTGCTGGGCGGTCACGTGGGTCGGAGCTGCGTCCTCGGCTTCGGCCGCCAGGAACACACGTAAATTCCGGACAAGGCTCATGAGGTAAAGATAACGGGCAATCTGGGGGTGATGTCCAGCTTTCTGGATGCTTGTTTTATTGCTCTGGCACATAGACCAACACAAGTAGAACAAATGGATATTGGTCAGCTTTAAGTGTAACAAAACTACTATACAGAAGAATTATCACAGGGGCCTCCACCACACTTAATCTGGCACTGTCTGCATGGCAGAGGGAAGACCAGGGGCTCGGTTAGGCAGCTGCCTGAGGCCAGGTGGTGTGGGGCAGAGGGGCCTGATTAGGCTGCTGTGGGGCCAGGTGGTATGGGGCACAATGGTCTGATTAGGCTGCTGTGGGGCCAGGTGGTATGGGGCACAATGGTCTGATTAAGCTGCTGTGGGGCCAGGTATTGTTGGGTGAAAGGTCTTGATTAGGCTGCAGTGGGACCAGGTATTGTTGGGTGTAGGGTCTTGATTAGGCTGCAGTGGGACCAGGTATTTTTGGGAGAAAGGTCCTGATTAGGCTGCAGTGGGACCAGGTATTGTTGGGTGAAAGGTTCTGATTAGGCTGCAGTGGGACCAGGTATTGTTGGGTGTAGGGTCTTGATTAGGCTGCAGTGGGACCAGGGATTGTTGGGTGTAGGGTTTTGATTAGGCTGCAGTGGGACCAGGTATTGTTGGGAGAGAGGTCCTGATTAGGCTGCAGAGGGACCAGGTATTGTTGGAAGAAAGGTCTTGATTAGGCTGCAGTGGGACCAGGGATTGTTGGGTGTAGGGTCTTGATTAGGCTGCAGTGGGACCAGGTATTGTTGGGTGAAAGGTCCTGATTAGGCTGCAGTGGGACCAGGTATTGTTGGGTGTAGGGTCTTGATTAGGCTGCAGTGGGACCAGGGATTGTTGGGAGAAAGGTCTTGATTAGGCTGCAGTGGGACCAGGGATTGTTGGGTGTAGGGTCTTGATTAGGTTGCAGTGGGACCAGGGATTGTTGGGTATAGGGTCTTGATTAGGCTGCTGTGGGACCAGGTATTGTTGGGAGAAAGGTCCTGATTAGGCTGCAGTGGGACCAGGTATTGTTGGGAGAAAGGTCTTGATTAGGCTGCAGTGGGACCAGGGATTGTTGTGTGTAGGGTCTTGATTAGGTTGCAGTGGGACCAGGGATTGTTGGGTGTAGGGTCCTGATTAGGCTGCAGTGGGACCAGGTATTGTTGGTTGAAATGTCTTGATTAGGCTGCAGTGGGACCAGGGATTGTTGGGAGAAAGGTCCTGATTAGGCTGCAGTGGGACCAGGGATTGTTGGGAGAAAGGTCCTGATTAGGCTGCAGTGGGACCAGGGATTGTTGGGAGAAAGGTCCCGATTAGGCTGCAGTGGGACCAGGGATTGTTGGGAGAAAGGTCCTGATTAGGCTGCAGTGGGACCAGGGATTGTTGGGAGAAAGGTCCTGATTAGGCTGCAGTGGGACCAGGTATTGTTGGGAGAAAGGTCTTGATTAGGCTGCAGTGGGACCAGGTATTGTTGGGAGAAAGGTCTTGATTAGGCTGCAGTGGGACCAGGGATTGTTGGGTGTAGGGTCTTGATTAGGTTGCAGTGGGACCAGGGATTGTTGGGTGTAGGGTCCTGATTAGGCTGCAGTGGGACCAGGTATTGTTGGTTGAAATGTCTTGATTAGGCTGCAGTGGGACCAGGGATTGTTGGGTGTAGGGTCTTGATTAGGATGCAGTGGGACCAGGTATTGTTGGGTGTAGGGTCTTGATTAGGATGCAGTGGGACCAGGGATTCTTGGGTGTAGAGTCTTGAGGTAAAGATAACGGGCAATCTGGGGGTGATGTCCAGCTTTCTGGATGCTTGTTTTATTGCTCTGGCACATAGACCAACACAAGTAGAACAAATGGATGTTGGTCAGCTTTAAGTGTAACAAAACAACTATGCAGAAGAATTATCACAGGGGCCTCCACCACACTTAACCCGGCCCTGTCTGCATGGCAGAGGGAAGACCAGGGGCTCGGTTAGGCAGCTGCCTGAGGCCAGGTGGTGTGGGGCAGAGGGGTCTGATTAGGCTGCTGTGGGGCCAGGTGGTATGGGGCACAATGGTCTGATTAGGCTGCTGTGGGGCCAGGTATTGTTGGGTGTAGGGTCTTGATTAGGCTGCAGTGGGACCACGGATTGTTGGGTGTAGGCTCTTGATTAGGCTGCAGTGGGATCAGGTATTGTTGGGTGTAGGGTCTTGATTAGGCTGCAGTGGGACCAGGTATTGTTGGGTGAAAGGTCTTGATTAGGCTGCAGTGGGACCAGGTATTGTTGGGTGAAAGGTCTTGATTAGGCTGCAGTGGGACCAGGTATTGTTGGGTGTAGGGTCTTGATTAGGCTGCAGTGGGATCAGGTATTGTTGGGTGTAGGGTCTTGATTAGGCTGCAGTGAGACCACGGATTGTTGGGTGTAGGGTCTTGATTAGGCTGCAGTGGGATCAGGTATTGTTGGGTGTAGGGTCTTGATTAGGCTGCAGTGGGACCAGGTATTTTTGGGAGAAAGGTCCTGATTAGGCTGCAGTGGGACCAGGTATTGTTGGGTGAAAGGTTCTGATTAGGCTGCAGTGGGACCAGGTATTGTTGGGTGTAGGGTCTTGATTAGGCTGCAGTGGGACCAGGGATTGTTGGGTGTAGGGTTTTGATTAGGCTGCAGTGGGATCAGGTATTGTTGGGAGAAAGGTCTTGATTAGGCTGCAGTGGGACCAGGTATTGTTGGGTGTAGGGTCTTGATTAGGCTGCAGTGGGACCAGGGATTGTTGGGTGAAAGGTTCTGATTAGGCTGCAGTGGGACCAGGGATTGTTGGGTGAAAGGTTCTGATTAGGCTGCAGTGGGACCAGGTATTGTTGGGTGTAGGGTCTTGATTAGGCTGCAGTGGGACCAGGGATTGTTGGGTGAAAGGTTCTGATTAGGCTGCAGTGGGACCAGGTATTGTTGGGTGTAGGGTCCTGATTAGGCTGCAGTGGGACCAGGTATTGTTGGGTGTAGGGTCCTGATTAGGCTGCAGTGGGACCAGGGATTGTTGGGTGAAAGGTTCTGATTAGGCTGCAGTGGGACCAGGGATTGTTGGGTGAAAGGTTCTGATTAGGCTGCAGTGGGACCAGGTATTGTTGGGTGTAGGGTCTTGATTAGGCTGCAGTGGGACCAGGGATTGTTGGGTGAAAGGTTCTGATTAGGCTGCAGTGGGACCAGGTATTGTTGGGTGTAGGGTCCTGATTAGGCTGCAGTGGGACCAGGTATTGTTGGGTGTAGGGTCCTGATTAGGCTGCAGTGGGACCAGGTATTGTTGGGTGTAGGGTCTTGATTAGGCTGCAGTGGGACCAGGGATTGTTGGGTGTAGGGTCCTGATTAGGCTGCAGTGGGACCAGGGATTGTTGGGTGTAGTGGCCTGATTAGGCTGCTGTGGGACCAGGGATTGTTGGGTGTAGGGTCTTGATTAGGCTGCAGTGGGACCAGGTATTGTTGGGTGTAGGGTCTTGATTAGGCTGCAGTGGGACCAGGTATTGTTGGGTGTAGGGTCTTGATTAGGCTGCAGTGGGACCAGGGATTGTTGGGTGTAGGGTCCTGATTAGGCTGCAGTGGGACCAGGTATTGTTGGGTGTAGGGTCCTGATTAGGCTGCAGTGGGACCAGGGATTGTTGGGTGTAGGGTCCTGATTAGGCTGCAGTGGGACCAGGTATTGTTGGGTGTAGGGTCCTGATTAGGCTGCAGTGGAACACAGGGACCAATGTAAGCTACAGTTGGGCGCAGAAGCTTGCTGTATGCTTACAGACGGTGGCTCCTGTACACAGTTCCCCATGGCTCCTGTGCCCGCCATAGGAAAGATATAGCCCGGGAGAGCGGGTCATGGCGGCACCACCTGGCTACTGCTGGGGCCTAGGATACACTTGATGGTGGCCCTGCACATACTTACTGCATGTGACTGTGGTGTTATTACAATTCAGACTTAGGCCTCCTTTGATTTTTCCCAGGGACACATTTAGCGGTTGAACGCCGGGCGCTGTACGCAATACCACATTTATGAAAGTGATTTTGGTGAGCGACTGTAACAGCGTCCGATTCATCATTACAGGCAGCTCAGCATATAGCGCCGGCGCTCTATCTTCCATAGCGACAGGTCTTGCATGTCACTACCTGTCGCTCTCTCATACATTTCAGTGGACGTTCCTTTTCTTAAACTGGATTTTTTTGTTTTTAATTTATTTTTTCTCTCAAATAATTGTGTCACCTCTCCTCTTCATTTTTGAAAACATTTTGGACTTTTTATATTTTTATGCAGAATTGTCATTACAGGTTTGGCACTAAAGTATTATTGTCACAATGTGACAACAATGTCATTCCATGTGTTTTCACTTTGTTACAAGTGGATATGTGTTCAAAACCAGACTTTAATCACACAGCGTCTGCCGCTCTATGCTATAGCGACCAGATCCAGAGCACCAATGCTGTGTGTGTGTTTTTTGTTGAATACGGTGTGAGTCGATGAGAGTCGGTCACACTGAGCTGGCGCTACCTCTCGCTCGCTGCACTGGTGTTAGAACGCCCAACATACATCTCATTCATTAACGCCGGGCAGGTTACTAGAGTGACTGAGACGCTCTGTTACAGCACCCGATACCCGCACACGAGCATCTACTAGCGGTCACTCTCTGTACAGACAGAGCCAATACCTGGCGCTAGTAATGAATCAGCCTCAGGAGGAGGTGACACATAGCAGCCTCGAGGTTTCTGCCATGACAGGTTCTCTTTACACGCTCAGCCACCCTGCCCCATGTATAGCACAGCGCCCTCTGGTGGTAGAAGCACAGCGCCCTCTGGTGGTAGGAGCACAGCGCCCTCTGGTGGTAGGAGCACAGCACCCTCTGGTGGTAGGAGCACAGCACCCTCTGGTGGTAGGAGCAAAGCGCCCTCTGGCGGTAGGAGCACAGCGCCCTCTGGCGGTAGGAGCACAGCGCCTTCTGGCGGTAGGAGTACAGCGCCCTCTGGCGGGTAGGAGCACAGCGCCCTCTGGTGGTAGGAGCACAGCGCCCTCTGGCGGGTAGGAGCACAGCGCCCTCTGGTGGTAGGAGCAAAGCGCCCTCTGGCGGTAGGAGCACAGCGCCCTCTGGCGGTAGGAGCACAGCGCCTTCTGGCGGTAGGAGCACAGCGCCCTCTGGCGGGTAGGAGCACAGCGCCCTCTGGTGGTAGGAGCACAGCGCCCTCTGGCGGGTAGGAGCACAGCGCCCTCTGGTGGTAGGAGCACAGCGCCCTCTGGCGGGTAGGAGCACAGCGCCTTCTGGCGGTAGGAGCACAGCGCCCTCTGGCGGGTAGGAGCACAGCGCCCTCTGGTGGTAGGAGCACAGCGCCCTCTGGTGGGTAGGAGCACAGCGCCCTCTGGCGGGTAGGAGCACAGCGCCCTCTGGTGGTAGGAGCAAAGCGCCCTCTGGCGGATAGGAGCACAGCGCCCTCTGGTGGTAGGAGCACAGCGCCCTCTGGCGGATAGGAGCACAGCGCCCTCTGGTGGTAGGAGCACAGCGCCCTCTGGTGGGTAGGAGCACAGCGCCCTCTGGTGGGTAGGAGCACAGCGCCCTCTGGCGGGTAGGAGCACAGCGCCCTCTGGTGGTAGGAGCACAGCACCCTCTGGCGGGTAGGAGCACAGCGCCCTCTGGCGGGTAGGAGCACAGCGCCCTCTGGCGGGTAGGAGCACAGCGCCCTCTGGCGGGTAGGAGCACAGCGCCCTCTGGCGGGTAGGAGCACAGCGCCCTCTGGCGGGTAGGAGCACAGCGCCCTCTGGCGGGTAGGAGCACAGCGCCCTCTGGTGGGTAGGAGCACAGCGCCCTCTGGCGGTAGGAGCACAGCGCCCTCTGGCGGTAGGAGCACAGCGCCCTCTGGCGGTAGGAGCACAGCGCCCTCTGGCGGTAGGAGCACAGCGCCCTCTGGCGGTAGGAGCACAGCGCCCTCTGGCGGTAGGAGCACAGCGCCCTCTGGCGGTAGGAGCACAGCGCCCTCTGGTGGTAGGAGCACAGCGCCCTCTGGTGGTAGGAGCACAGCGCCCTCTGGTGGTAGGAGCACAGCGCCCTCTGGCGGGTAGGAGCACAGCGCCTTCTGGCGGTAGGAGCACAGCGCCCTCTGGCGGGTAGGAGCACAGCGCCCTCTGGTGGTAGGAGCACAGCGCCCTCTGGCGGGTAGGAGCACAGCGCCCTCTGGCGGGTAGGAGCACAGCGCCCTCTGGTGGTAGGAGCAAAGCGCCCTCTGGCGGATAGGAGCACAGCGCCCTCTGGTGGTAGGAGCACAGCGCCCTCTGGCGGATAGGAGCACAGCGCCCTCTGGTGGTAGGAGCACAGCGCCCTCTGGTGGGTAGGAGCACAGCGCCCTCTGGTGGGTAGGAGCACAGCGCCCTCTGGCGGGTAGGAGCACAGCGCCCTCTGGTGGTAGGAGCACAGCGCCCTCTGGCGGGTAGGAGCACAGCGCCCTCTGGCGGGTAGGAGCACAGCGCCCTCTGGCGGGTAGGAGCACAGCGCCCTCTGGCGGGTAGGAGCACAGCGCCCTCTGGCGGGTAGGAGCACAGCGCCCTCTGGCGGGTAGGAGCACAGCGCCCTCTGGCGGGTAGGAGCACAGCGCCCTCTGGCGGGTAGGAGCACAGCGCCCTCTGGCGGTAGGAGCACAGCGCCCTCTGGCGGTAGGAGCACAGCGCCCTCTGGCGGTAGGAGCACAGCGCCCTCTGGCGGTAGGAGCACAGCGCCCTCTGGCGGTAGGAGCACAGCGCCCTCTGGCGGTAGGAGCACAGCGCCCTCTGGCGGTAGGAGCACAGCGCCCTCTGGCGGTAGGAGCACAGCGCCCTCTGGCGGTAGGAGCACAGCGCCCTCTGGCGGTAGGAGCACAGCGCCCTCTGGCGGTAGAAGCACTGCGCCCTCTGGTGGGTAGGAGCACAGCGCCCTCTGGCGGTAGGAGCACAGCGCCCTCTGGCGGAGGGAGCACAGCGCCCTCTGGCGGTAGAAGCAGAGCGCCCTCTGGCGGTAGGAGCACAGCGCCCTCTGGCGGGTAGGAGCACAGCGCCCTCTGGCGGGTAGGAGCACAGCGCCCTCTGGCGGGTAGGAGCACAGCGCCCTCTGGTGGGTAGGAGCACAGCGCCCTCTGGTGGGTAGGAGCACAGCGCCCTCTGGTGGTAGGAGCACAGCGCCCTCTGGTGGGTAGGAGCACAGCGCCCTCTGGCGGTAGAAGCACTGCGCCCTCTGGTGGGTAGGAGCACAGCGCCCTCTGGCGGTAGGAGCACAGCGCCCTCTGGCGGTAGGAGCACAGCGCCCTCTGGCGGTAGGAGCACAGCGCCCTCTGGCGGTAGAAGCACAGCGCCCTCTGGCGGTAGAAGCACAGCGCCCTCTGGCGGTAGAAGCACAGCGCCCTCTGGCGGGTAGGAGCACAGCGCCCTCTGGCGGGTAGGAGCACAGCGCCCTCTGGTGGGTAGGAGCACAGCGCCCTCTGGTGGGTAGGAGCACAGCGCCCTCTGGCGGTAGGAGCACAGCGCCCTCTGGCGGTAGAAGCACAGCGCCCTCTGGCGGTAGAAGCACAGCGCCCTCTGGCGGTAGAAGCACAGCGCCCTCTGGCGGGTAGGAGCACAGCGCCCTCTGGCGGGTAGGAGCACAGCGCCCTCTGGCGGGTAGGAGCACAGCGCCCTCTGGCGGGTAGGAGCACAGCGCCCTCTGGCGGTAGGAGCACAGCGCCCTCTGGCGGTAGGAGCACAGCGCCCTCTGGCGGGTAGGAGCACAGCGCCCTCTGGCGGGTAGGAGCACAGCGCCCTCTGGCGGGTAGGAGCACAGCGCCCTCTGGCGGGTAGGAGCACAGCGCCCTCTGGCGGGTAGGAGCACAGCGCCCTCTGGCGGGTAGGAGCACTGCGCCCTCTGGCGGGTAGGAGCACTGCGCCCTCTGGCGGGTAGGAGCACAGCGCCCTCTGGCGGATAGGAGCACAGCGCCCTCTGGCGGGTAGGAGCACAGCGCCCTCTGGCGGGTAGGAGCACAGCGCCCTCTGGCGGGTAGGAGCACAGCGCCCTCTGGCGGGTAGGAGCACAGCGCCCTCTGGCGGGTAGGAGCACAGCGCACTCTGGCGGGTAGGAGCACAGCGCCCTCTGGCGGGTAGGAGCACAGCGCCCTCTGGCGGGTAGGAGCACAGCGCCCTCTGGCGGGTAGGAGCACAGCGCCCTCTGGTGGGTAGGAGCACAGCGCCCTCTGGTGGGTAGGAGCACAGCGCCCTCTGGCGGTAGGAGCACAGCGCCCTCTGGCGGTAGAAGCACAGCGCCCTCTGGCGGGTAGGAGCACAGCGCCCTCTGGCGGGTAGGAGCACAGCGCCCTCTGGTGGGTAGGAGCACAGCGCCCTCTGGTGGGTAGGAGCACAGCGCCCTCTGGCGGTAGAAGCACAGCGCCCTCTGGCGGTAGAAGCACAGCGCCCTCTGGCGGGTAGGAGCACAGCGCCCTCTGGCGGTAGGAGCACAGCGCCCTCTGGCGGTAGAAGCACAGCGCCCTCTGGCGGTAGAAGCACAGCGCCCTCTGGCGGGTAGGAGCACAGCGCCCTCTGGCGGGTAGGAGCACAGCGCCCTCTGGCGGTAGGAGCACAGCGCCCTCTGGCGGTAGGAGCACAGCGCCCTCTGGCGGTAGGAGCACAGCGCCCTCTGGCGGGTAGGAGCACAGCGCCCTCTGGCGGGTAGGAGCACAGCGCCCTCTGGCGGGTAGGAGCACAGCGCCCTCTGGCGGGTAGGAGCACAGCGCCCTCTGGCGGGTAGGAGCACAGCGCCCTCTGGTGGTAGGAGCACAGCGCCCTCTGGCGGGTAGGAGCACTGCGCCCTCTGGCGGGTAGGAGCACTGCGCCCTCTGGCGGGTAGGAGCACAGCGCCCTCTGGCGGGTAGGCGCACAGCGCCCTCTGGCGGGTAGGAGCACAGCGCCCTCTGGCGGGTAGGAGCACAGCGCCCTCTGGCGGGTAGGAGCACAGCGCCCTCTGGCGGGTAGGAGCACAGCGCCCTCTGGCGGGTAGGAGCACAGCGCCCTCTGGCGGGTAGGAGCACAGCGCCCTCTGGCGGGTAGGAGCACAGCGCCCTCTGGCGGGTAGGAGCACAGCGCACTCTGGCGGGTAGGAGCACAGCGCCCTCTGGCGGGTAGGAGCACAGCGCCCTCTGGCGGGTAGGAGCACAGCGCCCTCTGGTGGTATGAGCACAGCGCCCTCTGGCGGGTAGGAGCACAGCGCCCTCTGGCGGGTAGGAGCACAGCGCCCTCTGGTGGTAGGAGCACAGCGCCCTCTGGCGGGTAGGAGCACAGCGCCCTCTGGTGGTAGGAGCACAGCGCCCTCTGGCGGGTAGGAGCACAGCGCCCTCTGGTGGTAGGAGCACAGCGCCCTCTGGCGGGTAGGAGCGCTATTAGCTCAGACCGGCAGAACAGAGGGCAGGGACGAGACGCAGATTGTAGCCGCCGGAGGGCGGAGTTAGGGGCGGTGCTTGTCGCGCAGCTCGTACGCCATTTAGTCAGCTGATTGGAGGCAGCAGGTTGATAGGGGCGGGGCGGCTATATAAGGGCGGGTCTGCTGTCGGCGCAGTGGCCGGGTGATGCATCCTCACAAGCCGCTACTGTGAACATAAGCAGCAGGATAATAAGGGGAGGGGCTTGGTTTGTAGTACCACCCCCTAGGCGTGACTGTCCGCTATATATGGGAGGGGCCTGAAGGAGTGGTCTATACGCTGTTTTGTCTGTGGGTGGCTTTATATGCACGAAGCCAAATCATTTTACGGTAGAGGGCGGGGCCTAGACACGGAAGGCGTGGTTTACCTCTTAGTGTCGCCGCCCCTGGGCGTGGCTATGCGGCAATCTATTCGCAACGAGAGGGCGGGGCCTGGGCAGAGCGCTGCAGCTGGGTGCTGAGTCGGGTGAGTGGTGGGTTGATACGGAGGCTCCCTAATATGAGAAATGGGGTGAGTGGCGCCCCCTTGTGATCTAACGCTGTCTGTGTCTGTGCAGGGCGGAGAGCGGAGCCATGGCTGTGCCGGCAGACAAAGGTACAGTACCGGAGACCCCTGACAACTTGTTGTTCACCTGTCACGTGACTGTTACAGCAGTCATGTGACCAGGTTTAGTGCCCTGGTGTCATGTGACTAGGTGGCCTGTGCCCAGTTCACAGTGTCCCTGATGGTCTGGCTGCTGGTTCCATAGATCAGCTGTGTGTGTTTTCTCTGCTCCTGCACTTAGTGCTGATATGATTTCATCTGGACTCAGGCAACTGACTCAGGGTTCTTATTAGCTTATTAGGGACACTGGCTATACTAAGTGCAGAACCAGAGAAAAGTGTAGATACCCCTCTTGCCAGGGAGGTTGTAGGTCTGCATTAAGCCAGAAAGGCCTTGGGTGTCATGGCAACTTGCAGGTCCTTTCCTCTTGCTGAATAAGATGACAGGGTGGGGGAGTTAAGTTCTTATGTATTAAAAACCCAGCTGTCCCAGGCCGATTCCCCCCCCCCCCCCCCCACTGTGTGAAACCCCCCAGGTCGCCCGCTACACTTACCTTAATCCTGGTCCAATGGCGCATGTAAATGGCTGGTGCGGGCGCGCTCGCTGTTAGAGTAAGGCGCGAGATGTGGCCAGCAACGCCACTGAGCTAAGACGTCGCTCAGACGCTCCTATCTCAGCGGCTCTGAGCGTGCTGATTGGAAGAGCAGCCGTGCATGCGCCATAGGACCCCGGTGAGGTGAGTTAATGCAGAAGATCAAAGCCCAGGTTACTCAAGATACTGCAGACCAAAATGTTCTAACCCAAACCAAAATTTTTTCCTTACCTAAACTGACAATTTTTGGGGGTCCTCAAAGTAGGACAGGTTGTGGGTGATGGTCGTGGTTTATTGTGTGGCTTAATTACGGGTCACATGGTTGAGGATTATTGGGCCCATAAAAGATGTTAGTGATTGAGCAAATACTCAAAAGTCCATGTATTCCACTGCCACCATTCAACTTCATAGCAGTTATAAACCACCCAGACATCCAGCATTCTGCATTTGGTGGGATAGTCTTCCTAATGTCAGCAAAGTGGGACATTTAGGCGTCCCCAGAGTTTTCAGAGGGACAGTGGCCCCCAAAGTGGGACTGTCCCACCGAAAGTGGAACATCTGGTCAGTTTTGCTATTATCATTATTGCTTTTGTTTTTTACTTGCCTGGGCAGACTCATATTATATTACACAGTAGCAGATTTCCCCTTCTTGGCCAGCAGTTTCCCTATTTCCTAATAAGTAACAGCCCCCCTGCAGTGTGTTGCCCCGCTGGGGATATATGATTGGCACCAGCCCCCCCGAGCGGCTGCAGAGCATCAGATCAGTGTGTTTCCTGCATGTTTGCAGCCTCAGCATCTGCTGGTGAAAGGTAAGCCGGGCTCACTAACATTTGTGGAGTCGGCATTTTCAAAGCTGAGCTTGTGGCTGTGATGTCACCCTTCTGCTTCCTCTATGGTGAAGGTCAGGAATATGGAGCAAAAGTTGGGCGTCGGCACTAAGTGTACCAGGGCCCACTTATTATTATTATTATTATTATTACTTATTGAGCCCACCTCATTCCCTCTATCCTGGGCAGCCCCTATGCAGGATGCGGGGCCGTGCAGTAACCAGGACTAAGGACTGTCATCCATTGGGAGAGACTTTCTTTCTGTCCTTCTATTGTTTGTTACGTTCTATTTTTTTCAATCCATTCTTTGTTTCATTATATCATTTGTTTTTTTCTGGTATTACTTTTCCTCATTTCCTTTTGTTATTTTTGTCGACCCTTCTATTCTTTAGTTTCTTTCGAACTAATCTTTTCCATTGTGCCATTCCTTTCTTTTTTTCCTTCTATTATTTTTTTTTCTGTCATTCCTTATTTTTGTTTTGTTTTTTTTGCCACCAGTCCTTCTATTCTTTCCATCTTTTTTTTTTTCTCCGATTCCTTCTTTCTCTCTTCTGCTTTTTGTTCTCATTCATTTATTCTTTAGTTGTTTCTGTCCTTTGTTCACTTTCTTTGTTTTGGTCATTCATTCTCTGCTTTTGTTCCTTTCTTTGTTTTTTCATTCTGCTTTTTCTTTTGCAGCTCTGTGAATGAGGGTGGGTTGGATTGGTGGGCATCTCTCTCTCTCACTCTTTCCTTTTTCTTTTCTTTCTTTCTACTCTCTCACTTACTTTTCTCTCTCTCACACTTTCTCCCTCTCTACCCCTCCCTTACTCTTTCTTTGTCTCTTTCTCCTTCTCCTATTCTTTCTTTCATTCTCTCTTTCCCAACCTTCAGTTTTTCTACTGTTTTCTGCACTCTCCCTTTTCTGTGCTCTATCCATATTTGTTTTTCCCTTTTCCATGTTTTCCCACATTTCTCACATCTTTCCATTTTTTTCCCCTCTTTTCCATATTTTCTGCATTCCCTTATTTTCCCTTTGTTGGGTGAATCGTGCGCAGGGGGGTGGGGCTGATCAGAGACTTGTTATCCCCAGTGTGTGGCACACATAGACCGTGGTGATGATCTCTTTTCTTCCCGCAGCGTGGTACCGCTTTGTGGTTCTCTTCTTCAACTGCATGCTGACATTTGGCTCCTATTTCTGCTTCGACATCCCCAGCGTGCTGCAGGACCAGTTTCAAGGGGTAAGTGTCAGGGGTCATTTGTGGGGGGTGTCAGCAGAATGAAGAAAGTTTATCAGGGAATGCAAAGTGATGGTGAAAAGAAAGATGCGGCCCCTGACAGCCAGCATGGGGAGAGCCTTTGCTTGTCCCTTTAAAGTGGACCAACACCCATGGCTGATCAGCCTGGGAATCTATAAGATTCCCCGGACGATCAGCTCCCTCCCCGCGGGGCATCCGGAATCGGGATGCCCCGCTGTGTGAAACTCCGCAGGACGCCCACAAACCTTACCTTCTCCCGGTTCCAACGGCGCATGCGCTGGCCGCGGCTGCCTCTCGCGCTTCCCTCTAGCCGTTTGTGAATGGCCGGCACGGGCGCGCTCCCTGTTAGAAGGAAGCGCGGGAGGCGGCCTCCAGCGCGCTCAGAGCCGCTGTGGTTGTCCGTCCCTTGTACGTGCATACCACAGCGGCTCTGAGCGCTCTGATTGGACGAGCGTTCGCGTAGGAGCGGGGTGAGGTGAGTTATTTAGGGCAATTGGGGGGGGTGTTTCACGCAGCGGAAGTGGACCAAAACTCAGGATAGTGAAAATCCTGGGTGTTGGTCCACTTTAAACACTCATGGTAACTTCTATAACTTGCCTGCCACTGTATAAGCACCTACACCTTTAATAATGCTTTCAGTGCTCACACTACATGATGCTGGTCACACACATGTAGATTATAATCTGTCCCATCAGGGCAGATTATCAATAGCTTTGTAGTATAGGGGGCTCACCTGATTGACTATCATTTGAATTGATTCTATATGTCGGGCCTTATACTGTATGGTTGTTTGTATGCTGATCTGTCCTATCCCATTAGTAATTGTGATTGTATTAAATAGTTACTTTGCTTTGTCTGCAGAACCTGACGTGTAACGGCAGCGTCCCCAATGGCACACACAGCAATGGTAGCGCTGCCTGTGTGGAGGGGCTGGGGATGACGCCCGAGCAGTATAATCTGCTGTATGCTATTTATGCCTGGACGTGAGTATACGACACTAAGGGCTTCACATGTGTTCCTATAGGTCACTGAGTGGGGAGGACATCGTGCCTGTAGGCTGCCCTAGGCACTTGGGCCCCCTTTTATTTTCTGATCATGGTCCGTGGACATTAAAATTAAAGCGGAACATATCCCAGCATTTAGACTATCTCTGGTTTTGTTTTAGTAACCTGGGGGCATCCCAATTTGTGATTCCACACTAAGTAACCCCCCCCCGAATGGTAGTAACTGCTTAGCTTTCCCTGGTCCAAAGTGCATGTGCGGACTCTCATCCAATCAGAGCGGTTTGCTGTGCCCTTGTCATTCAGCAAACGGCTTTGATAGTCTGGGAGTGCAAGCGGGCGCATTCCCCAGCAGCATGCTACCGGCCCTGCCTATCGGAATGGCTGGGGAGGGAGCGTGCCAGCCAGAAGATGCAGAGGAAGCAGTCGCTTGCCTTCCCCATTGCAAACAATCAGAGCCATTTGCCGAATGACCTAGGCACAGCAAACTGATCTGATTGGACAAGGGTCCGCACATGTGCTGCTGGACCGGGGAAAGGTAAGCTGTTACTTCTGATTTAGGGGGGGGGTTACCAAATTGGGATGCCCCAAGGGAAAGCTAGTGGCCGACCCTGGAATGTTTTATATTCAAGGGCTGGCCATGCAGGGTTTTGTTCCGATTTTAAAAGGACCAACCATCTTTGTCACCAGCCCTGGAGTCCAGGGTGCATCCCAAGTCAGGATACCTTGCTGTGTGAACCCCCCCCCCCCTGTCAGAATCCCCAGCCTCCCTGCTCCCACAGCCAGCCGCTCAGATAGCCTGGGGACACAAGCACACTGCATGGAAATCAGGGCCATGTGCAGCGCATTAATATGCTGGGTATACTGAGCTGATTGGTCAGGAGCCCATACATGCGACGTGGGAGTGTTGGGAAGTTACGTTTTAGGGGTGATCCATGAGGGTGTCACACAGCGGGCATCTCAGGATGCCGCCGCATAGAGAAACACACAGAATAGTGAAATTCCTGTGTTGTTCCTCTTTAAAGGGGACATAGTCATTTTTGACTGTTGGTCTGCTTTAAGAGATACTTTTCTCTTTATATTTGGAGCTCCATCCAATAAACGCCTTCACACTGCAGCAGCACTTCCCCAGTATTGCTGTGTGCAACCCCTGGCACATCCCCCATCGGGCAGAGTTCTATTAGAAAAAGGGAAATATCCCTTAATTGCTGGGTTTACAAGCAGCGGGAGAGGGTCCGGAGATCCGGAGGATTTGGCTCCGCTTAAAGATTGGAGCTGTAACCTCACTTCTGCCTGTGATGCCCAAACAGGAAGTTAATCTAATTTCGATATGCTTCACTTAGAATACATAAGGTATTTCCATATAATCAAATATTTGGAAATGCTTTATTTTACACTGTTCCTATGGGGATGGCGATGGTATCTGACCACAGATAAGCTCTTCTGTGGCTGCCATAAACTTCTATTGCAAGTCTCCTGCTGAGTGAGTCCTTACATTTAAGTCTTGGAACCTGAGATAGTGAAAAACTGAGGTTTTGGTCCACTTTAAGGCAGCTCTGATGGGCAATAATAAAAAGCTAAAAAAGCAAATAGTTCCCCGCTTTTCTGTCTGCATTGACAATATTCTGAATTTACTTGAATTAAGTCCAAAATATATTTCTCATCGTTTTTTTTTTTTTTTTGCCCTTAGCAACGCCCTGGTGGTGATCATGGCCGGCTTCCTCATAGACAAGCTAGGAAACAGATGTAAGTTATGGTGGGAAATGACTAATCTGGCCACACACCTTACAATCCGATTGTACGGGATTAGTAACAGAATTATTTATTTAACCCTTCTAGTGGCAGCTACGTGAGACTCGCGTAGCTGACATTAGAGCCCCATAAAAAAAAAAAAAGTAAAAAAGATACAGACTTTCCTGACCCCTCGTTTGAAAGTGCCAGCGATTCCCTTCAATATCCAGCTACTTGCATTTCGCCCCCGGGCCTCTGATCTTCAGTAGGGGGCCCGGAATAGACCCCCTCCCCCGTGCCATCTGAAAGAAAATAAAAAAATGTATAATGACACGAACTCACCTGACAGCCCGATTGCTCTCCCCGGGTCCTCTCTTCACCAGGGGGGGGTCCGATTTCCCCCCCCCCCCCGGACTTGCCAAGCTTCGGGTGAGGACCCAGCAACGGGCCCTCACCGTCCTCTTCGGCTGGTGCTGGCCCCGCCCCTAGCCCCGCCCACTTGCGGGATGATGTCATCCCGCTCCTCGTATACCGGCACCCGGGCTCCGACTGTCACTTGTCGTTAGCGATCAGAGCAGGGAGGGTGGCTCTGATCTCCCTGCCTCCCACCCTCCCTGCTCCGATCACTACCGACAAGTGTCATCTGCAGCGGCGCGGGACACTGGATGGGAGGTAAGTATAAGTAAAAAAAAGAACAATAAAGAATTTTGTGTCTGTGTCTTTTTTTACTTTTAACTATTTGTGAACTGGTAAGGGGTTCATGAGACCCCTTATACCAGTTCACAAGGCTCTGGCGCTGGCAATCGCCTGCGGCTAGCGGGTGACTTGCCAAAACCCCCAGCGCCCCCCATTACCTGCCTCCCCAACGGCCGGGGGGAGGGCAGAAGGGCCCGGGCCACTTAGTGGCTATGTGGGCTAGTAGCCTGCAGGGTCAGGGGCCTGGAATGCGGCTGATCTCGTTACTCCCGCTCGGTTATTGGTTATTTATTGAACTTTATCTGCATCGGTTCATATACAAGCTGCCCCCACATAGAGCGGGAGTAACGAGATCGGCCGCATTCCAGGATTTCAACAGAGGGATAGCACTGCTACATACTCTGCCACTGCTGCGGTATAGAGAAGGTATTGATGTGGATTCACCCAATGAATAACGCCCCACTCGTTTAATCCTGCTCTGAAAGATGGTATATACCAGCGCATCTTATAAATGAGATGTAGCAAAACTACAGCGAGCCTCATACACCAGCACATTAAGTGAACTTCTCCACCTGGGACTAACTATACACCAGCACATTAAGTGAACTTCTCCACCTAGGACTAACCATCGCATATATACTGGTATAAATCAGGGCACTGAGGAAGCCATTACTGGCGAAACATGTTTGCCCTGACTGCTTTGATCGACATACCAGTAAGATAAATGAAACTAATCATATTGGTTCAGCGCGATATTGCTGTGTATACAAACAATTAATGAATACCTTCAGTTGCTACTGTTAACTTCTTTTTATCTATTTGTATGTTTTGTATGTTTTCTAATAATGTTTGTAACAATGCTGAAATAATAGTGTGTCTGGATCAAAATGGATCCTGTCTTTTTTATTATCAGACTCAATAAAATAATTATGTTTTAAAGAACTCTGGTGAGGTGTGGTGGGAAAGCTGGGTCTAGGGAATATAGGGGATTGGGCCTAATCCCCCAACAATCAAATTGAATCATGTTCCATATAAACTGAAGATACTTGAACTTTCGTCAATTTTAAACTTGGCCTTCACTTTAAAATATGAGGTGACTTGAATGATACCAAAAGCTATTGGCATCACACTAGGCCTCAGAGACGAGGATTTATTTTGACTCATAGTTGTCTGCCGTTGTTTGGAGGGGCTAAGCCAAAATTGATGACCATGGGGTCAATTACGAGCCAGAAAACGAACTCCTTTTTAGGGCAGAAAACTGCCATTAGCTTTCATTGTCTACCTTGGGGCAAATTCAGTATATATATATATATATATATATATATATATATATATATATATCTCCTAATTATATATATTTTTTTTACTATACTATGAGAACGTGTTCTGACCTGTTTATTTTTTGCAGTTGGTCTCTTCCTGTTTTCCTTCCTGACTGTTCTGGGCTCCTCCATATTTGCGCTGGGCTCACACTTTAAAGGCTCCCCCTACCTGCTGCCACTGATGTTAACCGGTCGCCTGTTATTCGGCTCTGGAAACGGATCACTGACAAGTAGGTTAACTATCAGCCATAACGGCAAAGCTTTGTTCTGATTGGGTTAGCAGAGAAATGAGACCTGTTGTCGACCTATTTAAAGGTTAACTGTAGGCTAAACTAAGACTTCTTGGTTTCAATAATCCCCGTCAAATGTTCAATTTTGTGCTTTTATTTATTTTGCTTTGTGGCTAGTGCTCGCTCTAGTGACTAGAATCGAGACGCAGCGTACTACAGCTTTACTACAGTGTGGCCTAAAAATGGGTCCACCGCTCATCCTCTGGGCCGCCCCCCCCCCCCCCCCACCCAAACCAAGCCACTGTGCACTGTGGTTGGCTTGGCAGTGGCCCGGCTTTTCTGGCCGCTATCCCGGCATGCTGTTCAGACGCTGGGGATGCGGCCGCTGGAGGAATCGCGTTGTGGGACCAGGTAAGATCACTGGTGCCCCAGAGGGTTTCACACAGCAGGGCATCCTACACTGGAGAGTAGGCTAGCGGCCAGGCCTGGAGTCTTAGATTCCAGGGCCCGGCCGTGCAGGTTTTGATCCTCTTTAAAGTGAACCAATCGCCAGGATTTTAATTATCCTTGTGATTGGTCCCTGCCTTTGTGAAACCCCCCCCCCCCCAGATTGCCCACTACTGTGCATACTTTGCATAAAGCAATTATTAATTTGTACTGAGCCTCGGCATAGGGAGCGGCGGCAGTGGTGCCCCCCCCCCCAGTCCTATCTGAATGGCTGGGCACTGGAGTAAGCACAACTGCAGGGATGCCGGGAATATGGCCACAGCCCCCAATTGCTACAAGGGACCAGTGGAGAGGATAAGGGATTTGCAGGCGATCTGGGTCGGTTCACACAGTGGGGCATCCCGGTTTGGGGGCACCTAGTTGGCCAGCCCTGTAGAAGCCTAAAAGTGACCAATATCCAGATAAAGTATCTCCTGCACACACCTGGATAGAGTTTACGGAATCTCCGGGGAGTAAAAAACAGCTTGGAAGGTGCTAGCGGCTAGGAGTTCTCCCGGGAGAACTCCTAGCCGCTAGCACCTTCCAAGCAGTTTTTTACCCTCCGGAGATTCCGTAAACTCTATCCAGCTGTACCACGTTGCCGCAAATTTCTCAAATCTATTGTCCCTGGAGTGCATAACATTTTCGAATCTCATTATTTCGTTGACTCTCTGGGACCACAAAGCTATAGGGGGAGGCTCTGTACTCTTCCACACCTGCGGTATGCATGCCTTGGCTGCGTTCAGAAGATGGCACAGCAGCGAGCCGCGATATCTTTTCAGCGGAGAAGCTGACACGTACAAAAGACAAAGAGCCGGGTCCGCTGGTATGGCCGAGCCCGACACCACCCCCGCCGCCTCCCTGACTGTCCCAGAAATCCTTGAGCTTTGTACATGACCAGAACATATGTAGTAGGTCTCCATCCTCCTCCCCGCACCTCCAACACACACCGGAAACGCTCGGGAACCACTTATGAAGGGCTGCGGGGACCCTATACCACCGGGTCAGCAGTTTGTAACTACACTCTTGATACCTTGTACAGATTGAAGTTTTATGCGGGAGGAATAAGATCTTTTTGCGCTGCTTGAGCGTCCATGTGACGTTCAGGTCTCTTTCCTATTTATCCAGGAAGGGGGGGGTCCTCTAGTCCCGGGGGAGTCAGAAGTATCCTGTATATCCTCGAGAGGGTGTGTCTCTCCGGGTGTCCACTTAGGCACAGCCTTTCGTATTCCATAAGTTCTCGTTCCTCCTCTCTGTGTGCCCGCCGGGATCAGAGAAAGTGGGTCAGCTGTAGGCGTTGCCACGTGGACCACCCAGGGAGACCCCTATTTTGTGCTATCTCTGTAAGATCAACCCCTTTCACCCCCCAACAAGAAGTTCCTGATTCTGTACAGACCCGCCTCCCTCCAGCTCTTTGCGGTCTGCCCTTCGGAGCCCGGCGGGAACTGCGGGTTCCCCAGGACAGGGTACATGGGAGAGGGGGAAGGTGAGATTCCCTCCCTCCGGAACAGGGACCTGCAAATGTTGAGTGTGGGACCGATTGTGGGGTGCTGTCTAGCCAACAGGACCCCCTCTCCCGCCAGCCAAGGAGCGTCTGAAACCGGGGACTTAAGGAAGCCCTGCTCTATCCCCACCCACTGCTTATGCTTGCCGTGGAGACACCAATCTATGGTTCTGTTGAGATGCGTCGCCGCGTGGTATCGGACTGGGTCCGGAAGGCCCAAGCCTCCGTCGTCCTTTGCTCTCATAAGCAGACTCCCGCTCACTCTCGGTTTCTGTCCTGCCCATACAAAGGTTGAAAATATGGTACGAACCCTGACTAAGAACGATCTGGGCACCGAGACCGGCAGGGCCTGCAGAAGGTATAAAAGGCGGGGGCGCAGGGTCATTTTAACCGCGTTGCACCTGCCAAACCACGAGAGTCTACATTTAGCCCATCTGGCGGTCTCCTCTTCAAACCTTTTAAGCAGGGGTGGGAAGTTCAAACAGGCCCGCAAGATTACTACTTATTTTGATACCCAGGTATGTCACTCCCTCTCTAGCCCATCGGAAGGGGAAGGAGTTTTGGATCGCACGGAATCTGGTTGCTGGAATGTTAACGTTCAGGGCCTCTGACTTCTGGTAATTTATATTATAGCCAGAGAGGTTCCCGTAACAACTCAGTTCCCCCATTAGGTTCGGCAGGGATGTCTCCGGGCAGGACAGGAAGAAAATTAAATCATCTGCATAAGCCGCAGCCTTAGAGCCCCGAGGGTCCCTGTAGGCCTCACGTCCGGATTCCTCCTCTCGCTGTGAAACAATATTTTAAGGCAATTTCAATCTGGGACTTCAGGGAAATTGCCTGATTTGTTGCTGGGAAAGGAGGGAAAACAGGATGGGGAACCATCCACAAGGTATTGTCTGTAGGATGAGGGATACGGGTATATTGGTCGAAGATGGGTTTTGGTCCATTTAGAAGAAAGATCTTGATATTGGACATGGCCACATGTGAAGTGTGCTTGTATCGGTCTCGGCAATGTATGAGCAGGAAAGGTGATGGTAAGTGTTTCTCTGCAGCAAGACATTAATGACCATCTCTTGTCTTCCTGACAGTTGTCCAGAATCGCATCACAGCTTTTTGGTTCAAAGGCAAAGAGTTGGCCCTGGCCTTCGGCCTCACTCTGTCCTTCTCTCGCCTGGGCAGTGTCCTGAACTTCTTCCTCACACAGAGGTTTGAGGAGCACTTTGGCATCCAGTGGACTCTCTGGGGAGGTGAGTAGCTCATTATCCTGAGTTTTTTGGGGGTTCTAGCCACTCCATTTCTGCCAGAATCTTGCCGAGCCTGGAGACCTGTGTGGGCCGATTTCTGCAATAACTTTTGGTCTTCATCTTATTAATTGCTGTTTCATAAATCTCCTATTTCTGCCTTAAGAAACGGTCACACTGGGGGCCAGGCCATGTCTGTCATTTAGGTAAAGTTCTCCTTTATTTTACTTTCTGTGCAGGGGCCCTCCTTTGTGTCCTGGGTTTCTGTGCTGCTGTCACAGTCAGTGTCCTGGATAAAGTGGGAATGAAACAGTTGGGCCTCGATGGAGCCATCCAGGAGGGGTCCAAGAAAGTGGTAAGTCACTGTTCCCTCTTATTTGGATGTTTAAGTTTAAAATAAATATCAAAACTTTTAGTTATGCATGTGATTAAAATAGAGCAACACCCAGGATTTTGACTGTCCCAGGTTTTGTGTCTTGCCCCTGGGGCATCCCGATTGTGTGAAACCCTCCAGATCACCTTTCCCCGGTCTTATGGTGCATGTGCGAGCTCTCCTCCAATCGGAGCCATTTGCCATGCATATTAATGCTCAGAAAATGAAAGCGAAAGCACCCGCATATCCAGACGCAAGGGCGCATTCCTGCCCCCAGCTTATTCGAATGGCTGGGGGTGGGAACACACCTGAGCCCAAAGATGCTGGGGAAGCAGCATCTCTTGCATCGTATTGTATATCTGGTCGAGGGATCCGCCGGAATGGTTTTTGCGCTCCCTGGGGGCACACGGACATCCTGATTTAGGATGTCCCAGTGGAAGGTAAGCGGCCAGATTGGGGTTTGTTCCACTTTAAAGAGACAATGCTGGTTGTTTAAAGTGGACCATCACCCTCGGGTGATCGGCCCGGGAATCTTATAGATTCCCGGGCCGATCACCTCCCTCCCCGCGGGACATCCGAGATCGGGATGTCCCGCGGGGTGAAACCCCCCCAAACCCCCTTACCTCAGCTTCGGCGGCGGCCGGCCGCCGCCCGCCTCCCTCGCGCCCATCTAGGCGTGCGCGCCCGCGCCGGCCGTCTGTGAATGGCCGGTGCGCGCGCGCGTCAAGAGGGACGCGCGGGAGGCGGCGGCGGAGGAGCCACGGACAAGCGGCTGTCAAATCGCTTGTCCGTCGGCGCGGGGAGAGGTGAGTTTTTCGGGGGGGTTTCACACAGCGGGGCACCCCGATCGGGGGTGCCCCACCGAAGTGGACCAAGACCCAGGATAGTCAAAATCCTGGGTGTTGGTCCACTTTAAAAAGGAAAACCAAAAAGTTACTTCCCTGCCAGTCCCATGTGAACAGCAGGCTTCTCTCCCGGCCTTGAGCATCCCATGGTGAATTCAAATTGGCACGAGAGGCTCAGGCAGTCACATAATACAATAGAACCAGAGAGTTGCAGCATTCAGGACCTCATGGGATCGAGCCTCAGGCCTAGCAAAAAAGTCTGTATAGGGACTCAAGTTAGGAAACCTACTGGTACCTAAATAAAATCCATTTGCTTGTAAATGCGGCTCCATGCTGCAATCAACACTTTTTTTTTTTTTTTTAATAAAGCAGAAGAAAACCTAAGATTTTGACTTTCCCAGTTTGTTCCTTGCCCCCCAGGGCATCCTGAATTGGGATGCCCCACTGTGTGAACCTCCCCAGTTCGCCCAGAACAGCTCCTTATCCCAGGCCTATGGTGCATGCGCAGGCTCTCATCCAATCAGAGCTGTTTGCCATGCATATTAAATGTTATGCAAACCGCTCTTGTTCATGGCAATCAGAGGGCCGCATCCCCTACAGTGCACACACTCCCATCTCAGCCTATTTGAATGCCTGAGTGCTGGGCCGCGCACACAGCCCACAGATCCAGGTGAGTCTTGTGGCGCCTGGGGGGAATTCACACTGGATCATCCCGATCTGGGATGCCCTGGGGAAAGGCCAGCGGCTGGCCATGGAATCTTTTAGATTTTGTTCCACTTTAAATGGGTGTTGGATTGCACTAAAGGTATGCTCTTTTACTTCCTAACTGTTTCAACATTCATTTCTATCTTTCGATCTACAAATATTATATTTTTTATAGTTTTAATGCAGACCAAAACCCCACAATTTTAACTAGCATCCCCTGAATCCCCCCCCCCCCCCCATAAAGAGTACATTTTGCTAATTCTCACTGCTTTTGCTTCACTCTAATCCCAGATAATGGCGCCTGTTTTAGCTGTAAAGCTCCGCCTCCTCCATTCATTGCCATTGTTGTGTGTGGCAATGATGTCAATGCCACCCCTATGCAATGACTGATCATCTGCCATCTTACAGAGAGGGACAGCAAAAAATGTGTTCCATGGTGATTCGAAAATCGGAAATATCCATTTGTAGTTCTACACCTTATGAATAGAGTATCGGCAGGGGTTTTGGCCAAAGTTTTTCGCAAGTTCAGTGTGTTTTGGTCCACTTTAAATTCAGCTTTACATACACTGTGAATACATCACAAATTGTTGGCTCTCCCTCAAACCATGTGAATTGATAAAACGATTAACCACAATTTTTAACATTGCAAATTTCTTTTCTATCAAAAAATGACTAAAAAAAAAAATGATCTTTAGGGACTGAAAGTGGAAAGTCCATATTTTTGTTGGATCGCCACTTGCGTAGTCACCATAAGGGAGAGGAATACCGCTGATGTAGAAGGCGGCACTGATAAGGGAGAGGAATACCGCTGATGTAGAAGGCGGCACTGACAAGGGTCTAATCTATAGTTTATTTTCTTCACAGCGTGTGCAGGACATTCGCCACTTACCTGCGCGATACTGGCTGCTGGTGCTCACCATCATGTTCTTCTATAATGGAGTCTTTCCCTTTGTGGCTGATGCCAGGTGAGTATTGTGTCTGAACTCCGTTATCTGAAAAATGTTTTTTACCAACGCTCTCCTGTGTATACCCCCCGTATGCCCAGCTTCAGGCACCACGCTGTCACCACCACACCCCACTGTGAAAATGGGCCACACAATTAGCTGCTGGAAGTCACATGTTTAGCAATCCTCTTGGTGGCTGGAAACCTTAACTGCCGGCAGACAATTGTGGTTTTGAAGAAAGCGAGGAAGTAAGAATGTGGAGGCCAAATTGGGATGCCCCCCCCCCACGCTGCAACAGACGCCCATATTTAGTTTTTTTTTTTTTTATATAAAACGGGTGCTGAAATTGCTTTATTATACAACTTATTTTGTGTCCTGTGATTCATGAGTGAGTGCAGAGCGTGAGTGAGCCACTTGTCATCGAGAGAGGGTCCCCAGCCACATTCGGTGTGAAGATATTGGTAACCTCACAACCCCCCCCCCCAATAAAATACCTTTAGGAGCAGTTCCATAAAACTTTAGAAGGGTTAAGGCAGAGAAGTGTGTCGGCTTACTAGTGACTCATCTGCAGCCTAGTTAGGGACCAGTGCTCTAAAGTATTAAATGGATCTGCCACCCGCCTACCCTAAAATGCCCCCCCCCCCCTTGCACAATATTTTTCTGTTCAAACTGAAGAAGCATGGCACTATTATCACTGTTTGTCAGCCGCTCAGCAGAGGCCACGGGTGACAAGTGAACCAAATATTGATCCCTTAAAGGAGCACTATCACAAAATTGTGTAATATTAAAAACCCATATAAACATTTACTAATAAGTAAAAACTAATACTAATTACTAATAAGTAAAAACTAATACTAAAAAAACTAATAAGTCACTTATACACCCGAAATGAATAAAACTCCTGTCAAGCTTGTGGTTTTCTTCTCCTGGTAGGAATAAAATCCAGGGGTGACAGGTTTAGTGTATCAGGGGGGACAGAACCTGTCACACGATTTTCTTTTCCATCCATTGATAAAAATAAAAAACAAGCCTGGCTGGATATTTCTTGATGAGGGGTGTATAAGTGACTCCTCCTCCCGCCATTCAGCAGATCTATATGGGTTTTTATTATTGGGCCATTTTTTCACGCTAGTGCTCCTTTAACTACGCTAGTGCTCCAGGTAGCATGGAATGCGGATGATCATGAGGAAAAAAATAGGAGTTTTAATTTTATTTTCAATTTTAAAATTTCTCTGTGAATGGGGGAGGGAGGTAATTTGCACAGAGATACAGATACTGTAGGTTGCTTTGGAATATACCTGCTCCCTTATTACAAGTCTGGAGGAGATGCCGGCTTCCATAGTGTGTTTCAGTCAGGAGACGATCTAGCCTGGGAAAGAGTTAACCAAGCCGATTCCTTGCTTGAAGCACATAGTCTGTGATTAGAATAGTTATAGAATATATAGAATAGTTATCAGTCTTTTGACTGATGTTTATTTTTTCCCCCAGCAAATTCATCCAGGACAAGTACCCGGGCTATGACCAGCGGACTGCGTCCTACATTGCCGGGGCCGTGTATGACAGCTCTCTAGTGCTCTCCGCAATTGTCGGCATCTTAATTGTAAGTGTTATCCTTCATGCATGTGTGGTGTCACTTCTGCTACTATAACTTATTATCTATATATTAGTGAGATCTTTATAAGATATATTATGGGGTGAGATATATACACACTGTATCTTTAGATTTAGAGGTGGATCATTAAAGGCGCAATGACCTGGGAGTGCAGCCCATTCATGAAGCCAAATTTAAGCTGCAGTCCTGGTTCAGTACCAAGTTAGACAATTCAATACTTACAATAACTAAAAAACCTACTTAACCTAAACCCCAGGGCCAGCTGCTCCAGCGATGAGTGGACAGCAGGAAAGAGCTTTCTCTTCCATTTAACTATGTGCTGCTCCACCGGGATCCAAAATGCTCCAAATTTTCCCCCCTGAGCTAGAAGCAGTTGGCTTGGCCAGTATGGAACTTTTGTCCCAGTCCAATGGGGGAAGTCTGCTCCATGGTGATTGAGGTCAGGTGAGTGATCTGGCCTGGGGTAAAGGAAGTAATGCTTTTTATATTTGGCTACAGATTTGCAGTTAAGTCCAGATAAAATTCAGCTGAATACAATACAGTGTTTCCCGAAAATAAGACAGGTCTTAAACTAATTTTGGCTTATTTTCAGGGAACGTCTTATAGCGATGCGCCCTCGCCCCCTCCTTTACAGCCGCGTTGCGACCTCGCCCTCCTTTACAATCGCGATGCGCCCTCCTCTACAGCCACTCTCATTCCTCTGCTGAAGCCTGTCAGCTGGATTATGAATTGTAACTAGGGCTTATTTTTGGGTTAGGGCTTATGTTTCAAGCTTTTTTGGGGGGTAGGTCTTATTTTCGGGAGAACAGAGTACTGCATAAGCCCAGGTTTGGCCTAACATAGCAGAGGGGTAGATGACAAAACTGAGCGTCTTTTTAGTTTAGCATTTTCTCCTTTCAGTGCCAGGTTGTGACACAAATGATGCTGCTGTATTTGAATGACTACATTTTATTTCAGACCTCTCTGCCCCATCACAATTATCTGGGAGCTTAGGGCAATGTCCCGTCTGTAAAATCAGTCTTGCAATGTAATGTTCACTAGCAGCATTACATTTCATTTTGAATGGAAAGTGTTAATAAGTAGCTGGAAGGTGCCTGACCCGAGCGGCAGCGGATCATGGAGCAGGTGAGGTTTTTTTATTCTGATTGGGCTAAGCTCCTCCTGGTTAATGACCCTATTGTCATACTGATAACATAAAGGAAGGTAAGTGATTCTGGATGGGAAGATTCTATCTTATCTGATTGGTACCTTGTAATCTCCACCAGGACTATGTGGGCATGCGAGGGATCCTGGCCGTCCTGTGTGCAGTGCTGACTCTGCCAGTCTTTGCCCTGCTGGCGTTTACCTTTGTCCCTCCGCTGGTCTCCACCCTGTGGCTCGGGGTCACCTATTCCTTTGCTGCGGTAAGACTATATATCTATTATGATACATTATGATGATCCGTTCTCTAAAGTGTCCCTAAACCTTTTACGGCAGCTCCGTTCCAGGAAGGGGCCCTAACCAATCCCTGTAGCATTTGAGCCCCCAGATACTTTCCTTTTCTCACGCTGCTCCATTCAGGTCACCCTGGAGGGAGTATGTGATTATACGATTATACGTGATACCGCCCAGGAAAGATTCTGTTGGGGCCCAAAGTATATTTTGACTTTTGGTCCCGTTAAGGTGTTGTCCCCTCCATTCATTACATTACATTGTAGAGTATCTTTGATGGGGCTGTGACCCCGTTATGATACTTTGTAGAGTCCAGGTTGGCTTCTCGTATATGAAATGTCCCTGCTTATAAAGCTGGCCCATGAACTCCACCAAGAATGCTTTACACCTAACCAATGGTCATGGGCAGACAGACCTGCTCCATGGAGAGTTCCCACAGTCCCTCATCCTGTGGATTTGCCCAATTTCTAGCTGAGAAAGTTTCCTCTCTTCTCTCCTTAGGCCAGCATGTGGCCCTCCATCCCTCTTGTGGTCCCACAAGCCACCCTAGGGACCGCCATGGGTCTGGCTACCTCTGTGCAGATGATCGGCATTGGAGTTTCTAACCTGATTGTCGGCAGAATCCTTGGAACCAAATCCAGGTATGAAGAGAATTTTTACTGGGGCTTCACAAGGGTGGAAGAAAAACTTGTGGGAATATTTAGGCTGCTCCATATAGATTATTATTCAGCCCCTGCTTGGGACTCTAGAGGGTCTATGGGTGAGTTTTGGAGGACATTAAAATGGGGAATCCTAAACGTCGCTGGGGTGTCACAGCCCTCACCTTGACAAAGTGAATCCATGGGGTAGACAAGAATGCACGCAACAATCACATGGGTAACTTATGATGATAAATGCGAATCCACTGTTTGATATAGAAAAGGAAAACATAGCCATGGTTTCATATGTCATCGTAAATGCTTTATTTTTCTGATATGCAAAAATAACTATGTAACAATTTTGTATTATGTACATTGTAGCTATGTTGAAAAACCCAATAAAAACAATAAATTCTGAAGGTGCTGATGGGCAAGTGTAGGTAGACAAGTAACGCTACTGGGGAAGGGTGTATACATGCAAAGGCGGACCGTGCGCAGTGGTCTTAGGCCCCTTTCACACTTTGTGCCTCCACTGTTATTACAATTGTGTGCTGCACTGTAGCGACTGTATGTACATGCTGCCCTGAACCGCCTGGTTGATTCCTGTCCCCTGGTATGGGCACATGGAGGCAGGAGCTTTGGCTCCCGGTGGTGGGGGCGGCAGTGGTGGGATCAGCATCTTCCTCTAGTCCGGCAGTGCTGCAATCATTTCTTGGGGTGCTTGCTGGAGCAGAGGACTGAAGGACCCCCAGGAGCTGGCTGCAGTATGGAGGACAGAGATCAGGAGGTGGCGGTTGAGTATCGCAGTGCACCATAGGCGATTTGCAATACATGTGCTTCACCTGCAGTGCTCTTAGATTTCTATGGGGCACATGGGGTTGCACTGCAGGTAAAATGCTGCATGCGTCATTTTGCAAACAGCAGTGCACTGATGTGCATTTTGTGATCCGCTGTGACACAATGGAGTATTTATACTCCAACACTATGCAAATGCCCCAGTGTGAAAGAGGCCTAAAAGCAACTCCCATCCCACCATCCAGGAGGCCATGGATCTGGACCGTGCATTGTAAAAAAACTCTTATGGTTCATGGAAGCAGCCATGATGTGATTACTGCAGCATGCTGCCATATTGAGAGGAGGGAGGGCTTTGTTTTAAACATCTAAATAGGAGACAATGCGGCGGCATGCTGCAGGAAAAAATAAAACCTAGGAAAAGAACTTCACAGCAAAAATAAGAGATGTGAAAAAGTCTGTATCTCCTTCAGGTTAGATCATGGTCCAGGTTTATGTGGGCCCTTGGGTGATGCTGTCTAAGCGGGTAACTTTGTGGTGTGCCACATCCCATCACCCCTTAGTGTTTTTTATGATCAGTAAAAAAATTTCTGTGCTCAAATACAAAAGAAAATTCATTGCAGTGAATAGTAACTAAGAACCTCTTTCTTCCAGTGAAGCGAAGATCCCGCTGTGGCGCTGGCAGCAGATGATGATCTTCATGCTGGCCAACACCATCGCCTGCATAGTGGCTTCTGTGACTCTGAATATTGTGGACAAGAAACAGGTAATTGTGGGGAAGGCTTCTAATATCAATTAGGAGTCACCAGAAAGCAAAGGCTGGCCGGGTGGACAGAGCAACTCACTATAGCTGGGCATTAGATCCCTGAGCAATTAAACTGAGCACTACTTACAGTTTGCCTACACTCATGGATTCCTATAGGGCTGGCTTACTTGCCTCATTAATTGTTGTGGGGACTAGGAGCCACAGCACATACTACTGCAGCCTGCTATTGGAGAAGCATCTGTCCTTGCCCAGCACCCAAAGGCCCAGTGCTGGATGAAGGGAGTAAACTGAAGGTTGGTAGATGTGGAGGGGAAACCAAAGGAGGACAGACATGGACCCAATTGGGATGCCTTTCCCAAACAGCTCTGATTGTTTTCAGCTCTGATTGTTTTCAATGGTGTGTGCCGCTGGGGATGCGCCTGCTCTCACTTCACAATAAAGTCAATGAGAGCCCTTTGCTGAATGATAGAGACATGGCAAACAGCTCTGATTGGATGGGAGCCCACATGTGCGCTGAGGAGAGGTGCGTTTTACTGCGCAAACTGGGGCATGGAACAAAGCACGATTTTATTTTTCCCTGGGTTTTGTTCTACTTTAAAAAAGTGTCTGCTTTAAGGCAGATCTAAACCATCCCTTGCAAATTGATACCAGGGGCAATAAACTAACCTAGCTCTAACCCCTCATGCCATCAGTGAGGCCTGCATTAGACACCTTTTTTTTTTTTATTTTTTTTTTTTTTTTAAAGAGGAACATTGGGTGAGGGTAAAACCTTTCCCTGAAACCTCGCTGATCTGCTGCCGCCTTTCCGGTTTTACCTTTGGGCATTATTTACTCATCTCGCTGAGGAATCCATCTTCTGGGTCCCTCGGTTTCCATACTACCTT
Source organism: Gastrophryne carolinensis (assembly GCA_027917425.1). Classification (NCBI taxonomy): domain Eukaryota; kingdom Metazoa; phylum Chordata; class Amphibia; order Anura; family Microhylidae; genus Gastrophryne; species Gastrophryne carolinensis. Next base: position 52,364,028 of record CM051240.1, read on the forward strand.
CTGACGGGCAGTGCCATCTTGCATCCCATCAGGCGCGGCGGCTGGCCGGCCCCCAATTTCGCGCCTGTGCAGTGCCCATGAATGGGATATAATCGAGACGCCTGAAATCCTGCGAGATTTTGCCTTAGCCGTGCTCGTAATCTCACAGCTCAGCTGAGGGAGGATCAGGCCCTAAAGCAGCCGGATGTCGCCGCAGCAGACAGAGGCAACATCCAAAAGGTAAGTGGGGGCTGTTGGGGGGGGGGGGGGAATCCGCCCGTTTTTTATTTTAGGTCCAATGTTCCTCTAACAGAGCTGCATCTGGTGGATGATGAGAAACTGTTGCACACGTGTGGTAGTTGCCCCTCTAGTAGGAGGTGTGTAGATGGTCCCCCGTAATAATACCCTGTAATTAGACATTAATGCCACCTTTTTGTCCCCAGGGAGGAACTCTCAACAAGATGACAAAAAGGAGACCCCAAACTGAGCCTGACAGGACTCCAATCCTAAATGATGAAGATGACAGGAACTCCATTAATTACTCAACAGGAACTCTCTCAGGTGGACAGTGACAGAACTTTGCAGCCTCTGTATTGGGATCTGGTGATGTGTGGCCAGTGGGGTATCCGCAGTCATTACTTCAAATAACCAGGCCAGTGAGTATATGCCCTGAGCCACAATTGCCACCATTATTTCTATTATTCAGCCAAAGTGGGGCAGCCAGGGAGTGAATTACAATGAAGACCAGAATCTTGTTGGGCAAATAATTAGTCTAATTTTTGTGTAATTATCAGCTGGATATTAATTGTCTGTTACATTAATTGGCAGAATTAACAGGATCCAATATGGCCACTCTTATTTTAGAGAAGCTAGTGTATCCTGGTGTGGGTAATTGGTTTTATTACAGGGTCATTTTTACAAATTGCAGTTATAATGTGTATTGCATTTTTTCGCTCCATAAGATGCACCCAGTGTTTAAAGAAGGAAAATTTGTGAACCAAATGGTGTGATAAAATACTTCCCGATTACATGTTTAAAGAGAGAGCGCAATGGAGGACCAGCGGGCAGGATGCATATAAACTTGTTCCCTGATGGTTCTCCAATTCCCAGAGCTACATCCACCCCACCCCCCACAAAATGGCATATCTACAGGTTTCTGGCCAGCTGATTTCCTTGCTTTGTGGGTGGGCATGGCTTATTTACGGGCCACACCTGTGAGTGGATGCCAGATGCTCGTAGGCCATGTCCACCCACCAGAGCAAAGGGAGGAAGCCCAGGCTGCGGCAGAAGCCACGGGAGCATCTGCAAGGTAAGTTTGTTTTACAGTCACTTGATAAGACGCACAGACTCCCCCCCCCCCCCCCCCAAGAATTGTCTTATGGAGCGAAAAATTCAAAATCTATATTAAGGTGAGAAGGCTGCTAAAAATGGTTACAGTAACTTAAGACCTCGACCCTCCCTCCGAAGATAGGAGAAACGTGCCAATGTTCCGCAGACCTCCTTCCAACAGGTAATATTTCCAGTCCCCTCTGACTAAGCCACATGGGGAATTAAGATTCTTCCTCTTTGTAAGTTAACAAAGCTTCTGTTATAGGCCGAGACCAGTTGCAAAAATCCTATACTTTACTAACATGGGAGAGGAGATCCTGGACAGCCGTGATGGTGGAATTCAGCTCCTTATACTGTCTATGTTTGACATCAAAAGCTTCTTCTCCACAACACTTTAACCCCCTAATTGATTTGCCCCTTTTAATAAAATAAGTTTTTAGGTTTGGTTTAACAGACTGCTGACAATTTATCGATTTTTATTGGAGGGGAGGGTTGTTAATGTGCCCCAGCTGGCAAAGATAAGTGTTTCACTATTGCGTTGGGCTTGAATTGGCACTGTCCTAAACTGTTTTCTGTGTTTAAATTGAAGAAGAAATGGCCGAGATATATCTAGGTTTGCAGGTCTATTATATGATTTGTCCTATGAAAAAAGTGGGCGTGGCCATTGGCTCTGTGACTACCTAAGAATCAACTCTCCACACTGACAGCAATCCTGTCCCGCTCTGCCGAGCTGATTGAGAAACGGGAGGAAAACCCCAGTTAGTCTTACCGGTAACGGTATTTCCAATAGGCATCCAGAACGGCTTGCCACTCACTTCCTAAACAGGAAAAACAAACTGACAGAGTATTAAAGCCCCACCCCTTCCCCCTCAGTGTTTTTAGGCAATCGTACAGTAAAAATCCAAGACCTGAAGGGAATAAGACAGGCAAGAAGTAACACCCCTGCAACCAAGCTAGAATAGATATGAAAAAATAGGGTGGGGTGTAGGACACAATTCCACAAGTCCACCTTGTAGTGTCTCAGGAAGGTGTGTGGTGAAGATCAGGTGGCAGCCTTATATATTTCCTCCAATGAGATGCCACCAGCATAAGCCCAAGAAGCCGACACTGCCCGAGTGGAATGGTCTGGTAAGGCAAATAACCGATCCAGGGAGGCTTGATCCTTGTCTTATGTGTCCAGAAAGAAGGGTCAAGAATGAAGCTGGGCCCAAGGAACTGCTGGTATAGAGGAGGTCACTGGGCAGAATCTGCCTCATAGAGATTGACTGGCAGGAGAATACTTGCTTCAAATACTCAGCTAGAAGGGAGGACATGGCCCTCGCAAAAAGAAGGTCGTCCAAATAGGCTATGATGTTCACCTGATGAAGTCTCAGGCAAGCCATTGCTTCTGAAAGGCCAAATGGCAGAGCCCGAAATAGCCAATGCTTTACCTTGCCTTCTAGCAGGATTGCAAACCTCAGAAACATTCTGTGAGAAGGATGAATAGGCATCCTGTAAGTCAGCTGACACCATCAGTGTCTCCTTCCGTAAGATGTCTCTTATGGAATAAATGTATTTCATCCTGATATTCTAAGTATGTCACACACCCCGCTTCAAAACATTCATTACATGTGGGTATACTGACCTGTAGATGGCGATCTTGCAGAGATGTCAATAAAAAAAGACCCTCCCGGTCCATAAATACCTGGGACCTCCCACTCACTCCCCAGTCTTTCATCTCTGCAGACGGCGAGCAAGTCAGAAGATGGATGTCTCCTCCTTGCAGGTAGCCGGGGTGACTCCCGGCCCTCTATTTGATCTATTTCTGCCCGGATTCCCTTATTTGTTTTGACTTGCCTCCCAGCCTAGGCTACTGGTCCGGGCAAGGGTAGATTGCACCCTAGGTGCCTAAGAGCTACGCTCCACCGTGAGACCCCATAACAAGGGGTAGGCGATTAACCGTGTTGGTGACCCCGGTTTGTGATGCCCTGTCCCTTGGCCTTCCACTCTAACGTGGTTTCCCCCTCTCCCGGATACCCTTAGAGGGGGGGGAGCCTTGTCCATTGAAGACTTTCATGTTTGGGATCCTTTATTGTATGTGTGGTTGTGTGTTTGATCACTCTGTCATTGCGCTGTACTTAGCTGGCGGTTCCGCGGCGCCGGCCTCTGTTGTTTGCCATGGCGGCGGGGGAGCTTCTTCCCCTCAGGTGCAGGGGGCGGGGCCGGGCGTTCGCGCGATCGCCTACGGCCCGCCCCAGTGCTGCTGGCGCCGTTGTTCAGGTCCCGGCTTCTGGCTGGGACCTGAACAACGTGCCCTTTCTTCTCCTTCGCGGTGTGCGTGTGTGATGGACTGGCCTTGGTCGGTGAGTTTTATTCTAAGCATACAGCACGTCCTGCTCCATCTATAATACTTACACATGGGTTATCCTCCGCCAGAGGGCGCTGTGCACTGCAGACATGCAAAAACAGGCTCCTCCCGGCCCTTCATATACCCAGGGACCTCCCACAAATCCCCAGATTTCTCTGCAGTGCTGAACTGCGAAGACATGAAGTATCACGCTCTCGCAGGCGAGCGGGGCTTTACAGCCCGAGGCCCTGCGGGACTATTTCCACCCGTCCTCTTCGAAGAATATGCCTCCCAGCCTGGGCTGCGCGGGTCGGGTGAAGGTAGGCAGCACCTGGTGTGCTAAACGGAGCCATGCTCCACCACAATCCCCCACCATAGGGTAGGCGGTTAGGCCGATGGTGAGACTCTAGTGGATGCCCCTCCCGCATTCTTGCCCGTGCCCCTCACAGACTTAGTCCATGGACGCTGTCCGCTTCTCCCTCGCTTCCTCCCGTAACTTGGGGGAAAAGAAAGGGGGGGGGGGTATGTGTGGCAGTCCTAGTGTTTGGTTTTTATTTTTATTGGGTGTCAGTGTCGCGCTCCTGCTATACAGTTGCGAGCCGTTTGTCTTTCATTAACAACTGCCTAGACGGCAGCATCATTTCCAGCGTGTCAGCATCTTTATGCATACGCCTTCTATCCAACTGTTCTACTTATTTCGTTTGGTTAGAGCTTTGCGCTATTTGGGGGAGGCGGAGACTCGGCATGACGCGCTCCGCGTCACAGCCTGGCCTGGCCCGCCCCTCTAGGTTCGCTTGGCGCCATTTTGACAATCTTCGCGCGTGGTGCGGTCCACCTCCTCCCTTGGTCATGTAAGTGCCCTCTGGGGCGGCATGGTTCTATGTCTATTCGGCTGCGCATGGCACTGACACCACCCCTCTTGTCCCATTATGTCTTTCAGACGCCAGGACTTCGGTGGCTTCTCCCGGCCTAACATATATTACTGCGGGTTCACATAACAAATTCTCCCACTTCCTAGCGGGTCTTGGGGCATCCAGGGTTGCCTATTGCGTAAATCCCTGCGGGCATACTGCTCTGATAATCACCATATGGAGGCATCTCAGAATTATGGAACCGGGATCCCTCTGGGACATGACCGGCTGTGTGCAGTGTGTGGTCAGCCCCAGGCTGAGGCTGACAGGGCACAGGTCTGCGGACAGTGTGCTGAACAGGCAGGTCTGCCGATGGCGGCACCTCCCTTCAATACACCCGTCTCCCCGGACCTAAATATCACTCCTGATGAGTCCCACTCGAGTGGGGATGACCTGCAATCCGTGCCGCGCGTGCTGCCTACGGCAGAGCAGGTGCTTTCTGGATTGGCGGAGCGTATGGGCCCTGGTAAGAAGCGGTCCCTGATGCATCCTGGCTCTCCGGTTCCTAACGATACCGATGACTCTGCTGATATGCAGGACCTTGAAGGTGAGCTATTCTCAGATTCGGGCTCCTCGAACGAGATGCCAGGGGGCTGTGATGATTCGGGGCCCGGTTCTTGGGACATGTGTGACACAGATTAAATTCTTATTAAGATTTTTGAGGTTTTGTCAATCTCCCCCCCCCCCCCTGGGGAGACCCCCAAGCCTAAGAAGGAGAGTTTCCATACAGCGCCGCCGCGCTTGGAGTTCCTAGAACAGGATCATTTCCAGAATCTTATATCCCAAGAATGGGAATCACCTTGTAAAGTTAAAGGAGTCCCAGGGGTCTGGGATTGGAAGTACCCTTTCCCTCCTGATGTGGTTAATTTTTGGTCAGCACCTCTTGTAGTGGATGCATCGGTTATAGGGGTTACAAACCCCCCTTTCATGACGGCTCCTTTTTACCGTACCCTTCGGGATGCTGAGGACCGGCGCATTGACAGACTGGCTTCCACGCCTTCTCGTGTGCTGGGACGGCTCTGCGCCCGGTCTGTGCCGCAGCCATCACTGCGGTGGCCGCCAGGACTCTTGTCAGAAAAGTACTAGATCACCGTCCTGAGGACCTCCCTTGGGGGGTGTTTAATGCGCTATCAGACGTGTGATGCGTTTGTGAAGTTTATTCTATCAGCACTGGACGACACCATTAAGATGTGTGCTAGAACCTCTGCCCTTGTGGTAGCTATTCGCCGCCTGGTCTGGCTGCGACAGTGGGGTGCTGACGATGCTACGAAAAAGGCTCTCACTTGCCTTCCCTTCAGAGGACGGCGGTTATTTGGGGCCCGTTTGGACCTTTTTGGTAAAAAGGGTAAAGCACCCTTGCGCAGAAGGCCGCTCCGGCCTCCCCGGAGCAGGGTCTCCCCTCCACCTCCCTACGTTAGTGTCAAACGCGAACCTGAGGTGTGCTTCCAACTGTTCGGTGTGGATTTCCACCATGGGGTGGGCAGGCAGCGCCCTGGGCCCTCTGGCAGGGCTAAGTCCAAATCTGCCAAGACCTCCCAAGCATGAAGGGACACCCTCGCCCTTCTGGTGCAGCAGCTGTCTCCCATCTAGGAATGTACCTTCTCCTTCTGGTGGTTCCAGGAGGTAGTTCCCCTGGACACAGGATAGCTTTTGCTGGGCGGTCCCTCTCAGTGGTTGTCAGGGTGCTTCTAGCCCCTGCTTTTCCCTCAGAAATTGGTGCAGGCCGTACTGGGCCTACAGAGTTTGGGCTTACTTACAGGTTGCCCTTAACAGTATGAGGCTATGGCCTCTATAATAACCTTCCTCCTTCCCTACAGTATGAGGCAGTCTGGGCCGCGTTGGCCTATGGTAGGCCTGGCAATTCTACTCTCACAGGTAGTCCCTATATGACACCTCTGTCTTGGGACACAGGCGCCCTGTGCAAGGGGGGCTTCCGGCCTCCTGTGAAGCACTAGATCTGCTTAGTTCCCCTTGTGTCTGCTGGACACCAAGACCTTTACTAGACGGTGTTGCAGGACCAACCCTGCGGAGTGAGGCATTATTTGGGGCCTCTCTTTCGTTCCCATGCTACCCGCCATGGCACGAATGGGGGTCATGTCTCGGACATGCCTGGGGGGGCGTCTGCATTAGGACCTACTGGGTCGTCTTTCCTTGCTCCCCAGTCTCTACGTCAGGCCAAGTGGATTGGTCAGCCAGTGGTGTCCTCTGGGAGTTACTGGATGGTTGCTCAGTCACTTCAATCCCTCATGGTCCCTTATCTGCTATCCCCATTCCTGGGATTCGGTTCAGGCTTGAGCCTTCTTCTCTGGCAACAAGGGGACTCCCTGTTACGGGGGCTCTGTCCCCCTTTACTGACATCTTACTTTCACCAGGCGGGATGGCGGCTGGTGGGCCCGTTGGTGGCATATCGTATGATGTTCCTTATATACCGAGCCCTTGGGCTCTTCGGCACAGTAGGTTATTGAGCTTACATGGGGCTCCATCACCCCTGGGGCTTGGTCTGTGCTCATTCCCCCTTGGTAAAGTGGTTCCTCTTCAGCTGATTATATTCAAGGGCCCTGTCAGGGGGCACCCCCTTCCTTACTTGCATCTTCCTGTGAATGGTCACCTTGGGTACCAAGTCTCGCGGGGGGGGGGGGTAATTCTTCCACAACCCCCGTGGTTCCCAGGTAAGGGTCCCCTAGAGGGTCCATCTTACCTACTGGTTTTGTTGAAAAGGTGTGCCTTCCGTTGACTCTATACGGCTGGAGGGTCCATGAACCTGCTTGGGCGGGGGTCTACGTCCCCTGCTTCTCAGCGGTATTCGCTCCAATGGATGCCTTTCAGCGGCAGGTTATGCTATCCTGGTGTCGCTCTGAGAGCCAACTAGGGTGGCTCTGTTGGGTCTCGCTTATACCACAGGGGCTCCGCCCTTGTTTTTACTGCCCCAGAATATTCTGACTCTGGTCATGGGGGCTTAGTAAAATTATGCATAGACTTTCTATTTTATAGGCCTTCTCTTCGTTCACCTTACTTGTGGGGTTCTGCGCACGTTGTGCTGATAAAGGGACCCGTGAGATTAATGGCCTGGGTGGTCTTGTGGACTGTGGTTCGCAGATGCTTCTGCTGTAGTCTGCTGGCCTGTTCGCTCAGGAGCGCGCTTGTCAGGCCCTTCCTTTGGTCGCCCCAATATACAGACTCTAGTCTGGGGCCTGACAGCTGATTCATTCACCCCTTGGAGACGGGCCTTATCTTCTGGGTGACTCGGTATATGGGGAGCTAGGAGCAAGCTTCCTTGGCTTCCTCTTCCTCCGTCTATTGGGGGTTATGATATACCCATATTGATTGGCATGAGTCTTGGTCTCTTCCCTGTTGGACGTTCTAGGTTCCCAGGGTTCTAGAGTCATTACAGCATAGGTTGAGGTTGGCTCCCCATCTAGGGACTCAGGTTCTGTCCTGGCTGTCTTCCTGTAGGAATCTGGTTCTGTCTTCCTTGTGCTTGTGAGGAGTTCTCTTGGGGAGTGCTTAGGGCATCTCCCAAGTAGTTCCATGGTCCCTGTTGGGATCAATTTTCATTTTGTTTGCCCTGCGGATTTTCCTGGGGACTTTCTGCTGGATGATGTCTGAGCCGCCTTGTAGTCCAAGTCGCTTCTCTGGGGGCTCCTGCCTCAGTCAGACGTGTGCCTGAGAAGGTGGATCTGATTACTTAGCCTTGGCTCGATGTATATATACATATAGATATATATTTCTATATGCACCCCATGCCGTGGGGGTATTCCTTCTTACGCCGGACCTCCGGTCCAAGTGGCGTTCTATGTTCATGGTGTTAGTCTGTTTAGCCTAACTACGGACCTTATTCTTAATAATCCTAATATGAGGGTCTATATTCCCTCAACAGGTGTTGCAATTTTTCCCCTTAAGGGGACTGATGCTCTTGGAGTCTGCGGGCGCCTCCTTATGTACGCGCCTGATATCGCCTATTTCCAGCGCCACTACGTCCTTGGGATTGATCCCTCTTGGATGTCTCCTGGTCCTGAGTAAAGCCCTTGGCTTCGTGCTAAGTGAAGGGGTCAGTATTCCCGCCTTCGGTCGGGTGACCTGTTTTCATTCCCCTTGGGGAAGTTGCAAGTTTTCCACGAGGCTTCTGTTGCCTGTGGGCTGGTTGGGTCGTTACACTGACCTATTCCTTTGAGGGGGAAGAATCTCCCATTTTTCATTTTATCCCGTTATATTGGTGCTTGGGTACCATTGGCCCTACAGCACCAGGTTTTTTCTGTTGAATAAGTTACTAGACTGTTGCTTGTCTCTGTTCATACCTTTCAAAGGTCTTGTTATGAGATTGACGTTAGAGCCTCTGCTCATGTCATGCCTGTTGCAAAGTTTTACAGGTGACAGCGCCTTTACTGTCCGCTGTGCCTTGTTTTTGGGGATCCCACCCTGCTTTATGGATACTGCTATTGGATGTCCCATGTGTAAGTATTATAGATGGAGCAGGACGTGCTGTATGCTTAGAATAATACAATTCTGTGAGATACTCACCTGTAGAATTGGTATTATGTGCATACAGCACGTCCTGCTCCACCCCACCCTGGTTTACTGTTTCTGGATGCCCTGTATGGTGATTGTTATTACTATTGTTACCAGTTGGTGGTTGGTTTCTCCCGGCTTCTTTCTCACTGCTTTTCAATACTGGGGATTTGTGGGGTCCCTGGGTATATGAAGGGCCGGGAGGAGCCTGTTTTTGCATGTCTGCAGTGCACAGCGCCCTCTGGCGGAGGATAACCCATGTGTAGGTATTATAGATGGAGCAGGACGTGCTGTATGCACATAATACCAATTCTACAGGTGAGTATCTCACAGAATTTTTTTTTTTTTTATATATATATGTGTATATATCCATGCCCCTCCTTGGGGTTGTTGGCAACGCTTGTTTATTAACCCTTTGGACATTTGCTACTGAGGTCTGATTGCTGTGTCTGTCTTTGTGTTCCAGATGGACCATTTTTTCTATTAAAGGGGGGTTCTCCCGGTCCTGGGGTCCCTGGTTAAATTTGGGGTCTGTATATTCCTCCCACGTGGGACTTAAAGGGGCACCCCGGGTAGCATTTACTGCGTAATTCCCTGTGGGCATTGTGCCCAATTTTTAAAAAATCACCATATGGAGGCTTCCCCGGATACTGGGCTTGTGCCCCCCTCGGGGCAATCCAGGCTGTGTTTGGGGTGTGGGGTATCCCTTTCGGGGGATGTTGTATTCCTTTGTGTACCCTGTGCGCAGCGGACTATTACGCGGCAGTCCGGATCTCAGACGTCTGGTTCTGCTCCGCTAGCCCCTTCTCCTTCTCCCCCTCGCTTGATACGTACCCCATGTGATGTAGTCATGGGTGGGGAGTCGCAATCTGATGTGTGTGCCAGATTGGACATTCTTGAAAAATTGTTTTCCAGTGCTGTTGCCAAAAAGGCCCCGGCTAAGAGAAAACATTTGTATACAGCCACGCAGGCTTTTGATTTGGATGAGTTTGACTCTCTGGATTGGTCTGATTGCTCCCCGCTTGAGGAAGGGGAGCTGTTTGAGGAGTCGGAGCGGTCCGATGATCAACAGTTTGTTGGTGCTGATACCGAGCAGGGTCAGGGGGATTCTTTGGATACCTCTAAGGTCCTGGCTCATATGTTTGTGGTCCTGGATATTTCTCCCCCTGAGGCGGCTCCTCTGCAGAAGGGGGAGTTCTTTGAGGTGACCAAGGCGCGCTTGGAATTTCCTTATCAAAAGCATTTTGATGGCATTATTCTCAAGGAATGGGAGAGGCCTACTCTGCTTCCGGGTGTTCCTCCGGGTTGGGACAAAAAATATCCCTCTCCGGTGGACGCGGTGAAGCACTGGTCGTCCCCTCCCGAGGTGGATGCTCCTGTTTTGGGGTTGTCCAGCACCTCAATCCTGCATTCTCCAGACTGCACTACTCACAAGGATGGTGAGGATAAACGCATTGACCAAATGGCTTGTCATGGTTTTGCCAGTGTTGGGTCAGCCTTGCGGCCGGTTTGTGCTTCGGCGCTTTTATTGGTAGCTGCCAGGTCGGTTGTTAGAGGACTGTTGACCTCTTCCGGGCTTGACCCGGCTAGTGAGTTTACCGCCCTTAAGCGATGTGAGTTGTTTTTGTCTTTTGTGCTGACCGCCTTGGATGACACATTGGTGATGTGTAGCAGAACTTCGGCCTTGCTTGTGGCTATCCGGCGGTCGGTTTGTGTCCAAAAAGTCGCTTATGGCCCTTTGTGGGGTTGCGGCTCTTTGGAGAGAAATTGGATTCGGTTGCAAAGGGAGCTAAGTTACCTCAGCGTAAGAAGCAGCGTCGCCCCTTTCGGGGGGCAGCTTCCTTCTCTCATTCCTTTCGTGGGGCTAGAGTTGGCAGGGGATCGGCTTTCTCCTCATCCAGAGGTGATTCCTGGAACAGGGGCAGGGGTCGTGCCCGTCCAGGACACAGTTGGGGCTCTAAGCCTAAAGCCGCTGCCAAGCCGGCTCAGCAATGAGGGGGCGCCCTCACCCTTACGGGTGGGGGGACGGCTGCAACTCTTCTCCCGGGTCTGGGTCCAAGAGGTCTCGGACAGATGGATTCGGGAAGTGGTGTCTTCCGGTTACAAGCTGGAGTTCGAGTTCCGGCCCCCTCCCAGATTCTTCAGGTCTCGGGTGCCTTCAGATCCTCTGGCCGCTCAGGGGCTTCGGGCGACAGTAGCAAGCCTTTTGGACATGGCTGTCATCTGCCCGGTGCCCCCCTCGGACCGGGGCCTGGGCTTCTATTCAATCTGTTCACGGTGCCCAAGAAGGACGGATCCGTTCGTCCCATTCTGGATCTGAAGTTGCTCAACAGGTTCGTCCGTCCTCGGAAGTTCCGTATGGAAACTCTGCGTTCAGCCATCTTCTCACTTCGTCAGGGGGACTTCATGACATCCATAGACATCAAGGACGCTTATCTGCATATTCCGATTTTCCCGGCACACCAGAGATTTCTCAGGTTTGTCTTGGAAAATCGACATTTTCAGTTTGTGGCTTTTCCGTTTGGCCTTACCTCGGCTCCAAGGGTTTTCACCAAGGTGTTGGCAGGAGTGATGGCCATCCTCAGAGCCCGGGGTATCCGCATCGTGCCATATCTGGACGATCTTCTCATCATGGCGTCTTCCCTCAGTCAGGCGCAGCTAGACACCAGGACTGTGGTGTCCACTCTGGAGAGTTTCGGTTGGGTGATAAACTATTCCAAGTCCTCCCTCTCTCCGTCCAGGGTGGTGTCCTTTCTGGGAATGTCTCTGGATACTGCTCAGTTCAGGGTGTTCCTTCCTCAACCCAAGGTTCTTTTGATTCGGGAATCAAGCTTCTCCTGTCCATCTCTCGTCCGTCCATCCGTCTGGGGATGAGACTGGTGGGATTGATGGTGGCGTCGTTCGAGGCGGGTCCCTTTGCTCAGTTTCACACAAGGACGCTCCAGCTTCATATTTTGGCGGCCTGGGACAGGTCGCCGCTGTCATTGGATCAGTCTTTTCTGATGTCCCCCCGGGTTCGGCATTCCCTTCGGTGGTGGCTGGAACCAATGAATCTGTTAAGGGGCAGATCCCTTCTGACCCCTCGTTGGGAAACGGTCACCACGAATGCCAGTCTGTCAGGTTGAGGGGGTTTCTGGAAGGATCTTCAGTTTCTGGGAATGTGGGGGCCTCAGGAGGCTCACGATCCCATCAATGTTCTGGAGCTGAGAGCCATCAGGTTGGTTCTGTCCCGCTTGACTCATCAGTCATGGGGCTTACCAGTTCAGGTTCGGTCGGACAATCGGACGGCGGTCGCCTACATCAATCACCAGGGAGGGACTCGCAGCAGGAGTGCCCTCAGGGAAGTGTCCTTGATTCTGGCCTGGGTGGAGAGCAATGTTCCATGCATTTCGGCTGTTTACATTCCGGGAGTGGAGAACACGGAGGAGGATTCCCTGAGCAGGTTCTCGTCTCGCCGGGGGGAATGGTCTCTCAGCCCCATGGTGTTTCGCTCACTTTGCCACAGGTGGGGGACTCCGGAGGTGGACCTCTTTGCCTCTTGGCACAATCATCTTCCGGCGTTTGTGTCTCTCTCGCGGGATCCTCTGGCTCTGGCGGTGGATGCCATGTGTCTGAGCTGGAGGGATCTGGGGTTTCTTTACTTGTTTCCTCCTTTCCCTATGTTGGGCAAGGTGGTGCGCAGACTGGTTCTAGAAGGGGCGTCAGCAATCCTGGTGGCTCCAAGATGGCCAAGACAGGTTTGGTTTGCAGACGTCGTGCGGTTGGCGGTGGATCAGTTAGATCTGCCCCTTCTGCCGGATCTACTCACTCAGGGTCCTCTGCTCTACCCCAATTTACCAACGCTGGCTTTGATGGCGTGGCTGCTGAAACCTCCATCTTAAGGGAAGAGGGTCTTTCTGATGCTGTGATTCAGACTCTCGTTAGCGCTAGGAAGAGGTCTTCCTCTACCATCTATTATAGAACTTGGAGGTCTTATATTGATTGGTGTGAGGCCAGGGCCTTGCCTTGCAGGGTGTTTTCTATCCCTAGGATTTTGGAATTTCTGCAACATGGTCTGGATTCGGGTTTCCAGCTTAGTACATTGAAAGGGCATGTTTCTGCCCTGGAGGTTTTCTTTCAAAAGTCTTTTGCTCTTCATCCTTTGGTTAAGACTTTTTTTTTCCAGGGGGTTACGCATGTGCGGCCTCCTAGGAAGCCTTTGCTCCCAGTTTGGGATTTGAATTTGGTCCTTTCTGCTCTTCAGGGTCCTCCTTTTGAGCCTTTGCGGGATATTGCTCTTTCTTTGCTTACTCAGAAGGTTGTCTTTTTGGTTGCCATTACTTCGGTTCGGCGTGTCTCGGAGTTGGCGGCCTTGTCCATTCAGGCCCCGTACTTTGAGAGGCATCAGGACAAGGTTGTTTTCCGCTTCAAGCTAGATTTCCTTCCTAAGGTGGTTTCTGCCTTTCATCTTAATCAGGATGTTGTTCTTCCCTCGTGTCCTAAGCCCAGCAATGACAAGGAGAGTGTTTTGCATTCCTTGGATGTGGTTCGTTGTGTGAAGTACTATTTGGTGACCACTTCTCCTTTTCGTAAGACTGACGCTTTGTTCGTGGTGCCCTCCGGGCCCAGGAAAGGTTTGGCGCCCGCCAAGTCTTCCATTAGTAAGTGGATTCGTCAGGCCATTGTTGGGGCCTATTCTGCCAAGGGGAAGGTTCCCCCTTTTTGTGTTACTGCTCATTCTACTCATGCTGTTGGGGCTTCCTGGGCTTTTCAGCACCAGGCCTCTGTTGAACAAGTTTGTAAGGCTGCTACTTGGTCTTCTGTTCATACTTTTTCCAAGTTGCGGGCCTCAGCGGATGCTGTTTTTGGTCGCAAGGTTCTGCAAGCTGCAGTGGTTTAAAAGGTTTTTTTTGCCTTGTTTGGATCCCCACCCTTTATGGACACTGCTATTGGATGTCCCACATGTAATGAATGTTTTGAAGCGGGGTGTGTGACATACTTAGAATAATACCATTTTGTGATTACTCACCTGTAAAATGGGTATTATAAGTATGTCACACACCCCGCTTCACCCTGCCCTTTGGTATTCTAGATCCTTTATATGGTGAACCTTTTTTAGTTTTCATTGGTTTCTATCTTTATACTGGGGAGTGAGTGGGAGGTCCCAGGTATTTATGGACCGGGAGGGTCTTACTTTTTTTATTGACATCTCTGCAAGTTCGCCATCTACAGGTCAGTATACCCACATGTAATGGAATGAATGTTTTGAAGTGGGGTGTGTGACATACTTATAATACCCATTTTACAGGTGAGTATTCACAAAATTGTATATATTTTTTTTTTTGTATTTTTTATTGCTTTTTAGCAGTGCAGTACCAGGAAAACATGAGTATCTGTAACCGGTTCTAACACTGCCTTGTGATAGAGTTCAGGAATGATGAACAGGAAGGCTTCTCACTTGACCCTGTCCCTGGGTCAACCGAAAATGGCCCTGGGGCCACCGAGAAAATTCAGAACGGTAACCCTCCTGGATAATTCTTAAAATAAAGGGGTTTTGGGAAATCTCACAGGCAAGAAAGAATGTAGTCCTAGCCCCCCCCCTCCTCCCGAATGTCAGAGACTTGGGTACTTGGCAGTTGCTAAATGATGGAGTCCCCCTTCCCCTGGAGGTCTGCCAAGGTCTCTCACTGCAAATACCCTGGTTTCTTGGTATCTACCCTCTGAGGGGCCCTGGTACCCTTCTTTTAACCAGAAACGTATTTCCTTTTTCCAAAGAATGAGAGAGAACAGAATCTAACTCTGTGCCAAAAAGATTACCTTTGAAGGGAAGCCCACAAAAGGTGTGACTTAGATGCCTGGTCCCCCTGCCATGTTTTGAGTCGTACAGCATGCTTTTCGGGTTTGCTCCGATTGCTTCCACAGAAGCATCCGCAATAAAAGATATGGCTTTAGAGACAAAAGGTAAGGTGTCTAAAATCTCGTCCCTGAATAAGGTCACTCCTGAGACTAAGACACAGCCCACACAGTCTGTGGCAATTAAAGGCTTTAAGAGAAAGTCATCAGTGTCCCAGGCTCTTTTAAGAATATCTGCCCGTATATCTATAGGGGTCCTGTAAAGACCCCACGTCTTTAACAGACCTGGGCTAGGGGAGCATCTACTCTGGGAGCAACCCTGAATGTAGAACTGCCAACTGTCTCCATCTTAGCTGATTGTTCTGTGTGGCAGGAATGAATAGATTCATCTGAAGAAGGTAACTTTTCGTCATCCGATGCTCTTGTCTTTGGGAAGAAACCCTGGGATTACCCCGGATGACCCGCTTGCTTCTGGACCCCTGACTTGGGTAATCCCACTGACTTTTGGGTAAGCTGGGGTGGGAGCCTGGCACCTGGATATGCAGGGAAAAAAAAAAGATGCCCACAATGTCCCCCCCCCCCCCATAGGGGTACAAAAAAAAACCTTCAGCATGTACCCGACTTAGGTGAGGCTCTGTAATTAAAAATGGGCACCAGAGGGATCCGGACCTGCCATCAACACTTAATCTACAAACATACTCTCTCACGTTTCCTGGGAGTAAACACAAAATCACTGGGCGGGTCTTTAATACTCTCAGTTTGTGTTTTCTGTTTAGGGAGAGGAAGTGAGTGGCTAGCCATCCTGGAGGACACCTGGGGGAAAAAAAAGGATGTAATTGGCTGAACCTGCAAACTCCAATATCTCGGCCATTTCTGCTTCAATTTAAAAACTGAAAACCGTTAAACCAGACCTTCAGCATGATTCAATGAAAAGCACAAACCCTTAAACTAATCCCTAGCATCTAAAATTAATTTAAGTTTTTTGTCACTTACATTTTATTCTTTACCCCACTGCGCTGCAACTCTGTTCAGGACTCTAGGATACGGGCACCGCCATCTTGCCTCAGAAGCATCGCATACTGAGGAGAGGAGAGCAGGATAAAGTACAGGGGGAGGGGGTTACAGACAGAGCAGAGCTGGGGTCAGGGAAAGGAAAGAAATCCCAGAATGCAGAGTGACAGAAGACACTTCCTGTTTGCAGGCTACCTGATTCTCCATGAGCCGCCATATTGGATGTTTAAATGCTCATAACATATAATCTGTATGTGTGGGAAACATATAAGATATGCTCTTATTCAGAGTGAAGGTTCGCTTAAGGACAGTGCCAAATGTAGCCCAACGCAATGGTGTAACAAATACCTTTGCCTGATGCGTTTGCCCATTGTTCTGGGGGTGGGGGGTCACACAGCAGGGCACCCCAAACCAGAGTGCCCCAGGGGGAAGGAAGTCCCTCTATAATATGCAGCAGTGCCAAATCGGGCTCCCCCACGGTGCATCACTGCTGCTAAACGAACCGGGCTGCGTGTCCCAGATGATTAAGCAGCCTATCACCGCGACCAGCTCCCATAGAAGGATCCCGGAAAAGGAGTGTACGCGGATAGCACCGTTTTCTCTTAGAGGCGGCAATGCACAGCGGGGCTGCCCTCGGGACTCCAGTCATTTCTGACGAATGTTCCTCTTTATTAATGCCCCAGCAATCTATGCTGAATGAATTACCAGGTGCCTCCTGTTGTCTACACCTGCCAGCAGCCATTTAGATGTGCCTCATGAAGTCACGTGGGTGGCATTGGATGAGTAACGGATGAATGCCAGCTTAGGGGTGTCTATGAGCAATGGGCCCTCCCAAAAGGGGTTGTGCTATTATCTCCAGTAAGTTTTAACTGTAGATCCTCTTTAACGCTGGAGATTGCTTGGGGAAAGAAGCAGATCCAAGCGGCACTGGCAACAAATTTCATTGCTGTATAGTATTCTAGACTTTGCATAGATTTTGTTTTAAAGGACTCAGGCCATTTGCTTGCCAAGCTCTCAAGTTATCTAAATCCCTTTAATGTTCATTTTTGCTGTGGAAACCTGGGCTTCTTCACTCAACCCCAAGGACCCCTCGTTCCAAGATGCTAACCACATTTCCCCATTTTTTGCTCTCAAAACAGAAAGTGAGGCTAAACCTCCCCCACTGGTGTCAAACTGCATTATGACATTTAGAACAATACTCACCTGTTCCAAAAGGCCAGGTCTTCCTGGTTTCATGAAAGTGTTTCTAACTCTTGCTAACACTATTCTGGGTGCTGGCTGAGGAGGTACAATCCTACTTCTGTCTGGTCGCCAACAGTCCAGTGATAGGAAATTTCTGGGTGGACAGGTGGTGACCAGCACAGAATGTGGGTTGCCCCCTGGTCACTGAATACAATGATGGTTCTCAGCCTTCTCATCCAAATCAAAACACAAAATGGTCTAGAGTTTGGTATTAATATGTAACTTGGAAAACAAGGGACTTTATTCTAAGTATACAGTACGTCCTGCTCCAGATAGAATACTTACACTTGGGTTATCCTCCGCCAGATGGCGCTGCACTGCAGAGACATGCAAAACAGGCTCCTCCCGGACCCTCAAATACCCAGGGACCTCCCACAAATCCCCAGATTTCTCTGCAGTGCCGACTGCGAAGACATGAAGTATCACTCTCTCGCAGGTGAGCGGGGCTATTACAGCCTGCGGCCCTGTTGGACTACTGCCACCCGTCCTCCCTGTGATGTGCCTCCCAGCCTGGGCTGCGCTGGTCGGGTGAAGGTAGGCAGCACCAGGCGTGCTTATGGAGCGCTGCTTCACCGCAGTCCCCCACTAAAGGGTAGGCGGTTTAGGCTGATGGTGAGATGGATGCCCCTCCCACATTATTGCCCATGCCCCGTGTAGCGGTGGACCCTGTGTAAAGGGTCGCCATCCTCCCTCGTTGCCCCCCGTAGTTCGGGGGAAAAGAAAGGGGGGGTATGTGTGTGGAGGTCTCAGTGTACTGTATTGCCCTTGACTTGCAACTGAGTGTCAGAGCCGCGCTGCTTGCTCTTCATAGTTTTTGGCTGCCGTCGTCTGTGTGTCTTTTACTAAGGTGTGCTGCACCGGGCGGTGGCATTGTTCAGACGTTACGGCGTCTCCATTAGCAAAGGCTTATACTAAGTGTATCTTATCATTTGCTGTTAAGATTTGACTGCTGCCTCAGAGCTTCGCGCTCTTTGGGGGAGGCGGGGACCTGGCGTGGCGCGTTCCGCGTCACGGCCAGATCGGGCCCGCCCTTCGAGGTTCACTTGGCGCCATTTTGATGATCTTAGCGCGCGCGTGGTTGCGGTCCTCCTCCTCCCTTGGTCTGCAAGTGCCCTCGCGGGCGTTTTCATTATTAACATCTTTTCTGCTGCGCATGGCTCTGACACCCCTTATTCTCCTTATGTCTTTCAGACGTCAAAGACTTCGGTGGCTTCTCCTGGCCTGACAAATTAGCAGGCTTGCAAAAAATTCTCCCACATTCCTAGCGGGTCTTGGGGCATCCAGGGTTGCTTATTGCTTAAATCCCTGCTGGCATATTTGCCTTGTTAATCACCATATAGAGGCATCTCAGAATTATGTGACCGGGGTCCCTCTGGGACAAGACCGGCTGTGTATAGCGTGTGGACATCCCCATGCTGATGCTGACAGAGCACGGGTCGCACTCGAGCGGGGATGATCAGCAAGTCGTGCCGCGCAGGCTGCCTATGGCTGATCAGATTATTTCGAGGTTGTCTGAGCGCTTGGGCCCTGGTAAGAAGCGGCCCCTGACGCCTTCTGTTTCACCTTTTCCTACTGGAACTGAGGAGTTTACTACTCCGTGTGTTTTTGCCCCCTCTGATGAAGGGGAGTTGTTTTCTGACTCAGGCTCATCTGATGAGAGGCCGAGGAGTCATGATGATACTGGTCCTGAATACTGGGGCCAGTGTGACACTGACGAACTATTGATAAAGGTCTTTGAGGTCCTGTCTATCTCTCTCCCTGGTGAGGCTCCCAAGCCTAGAGGGGAGAGTTTCCATACAGCGACAGCGCGCTTGGAATTTCTGGAGCAGGATCATTTCCAGGCTCTTGTATTCAAAGAATGGGAATCCCCTAGTAAACTTCCAGGAGTTCCAGGGGACTGGGATTGGAAATACCCTTTCCCCCCTGACGTGGTTAATTGTTGGTCATCACCTCCCGTGGTGGATGCACCGATCATAGGGGTTCTTAACCCCCCCTTTATTACGGCCCCTGCTTACCGCACCCTTCGGGATGCTGAGGACCGGCGCATTGATAGGCTGGCTTCCCATGCCTTTTCTTGTGCAGGAACGGCGCTGTGAGGTGTTTAATGCATTCTCCAGTTGTGAGGTATTTGTAAAATTCATTCTATTGGCGCTGGATGACACCATTAGAATGTGTGCAAGAACTTCTGCCCTTGTGGTAGCTATACGTCGCTTGGTCTGGCTGCGACAGTGGGGTGTTGACGAGGCTACTAAAAAGACTCTTACTGGGCTTCCCTTTAGAGGGCGACGCCTTTTTGGGGCCCGTCTGGACCTGTTTGGTAAGAAGGGCAAAACACCCCTACGCAGACGGCCGTCTCGGCCCCCTCGGGGCAGGGGCACCCCTCCCCCCCCTACCTTAGTGTTAAACACGAACCAGGGGTGTCCTTCCAGAATTTTCGTGTTGACTCCTGCCCGAGGAGCGGCAGACAACGCCCTGGCCCCTCCGGCCGGACTAAGTCCAATTCTTCCACCCATACCCCTCAAGCATGATGGGGAGCCCTCGCCCGTCTGGGTGAGGGGATGGCCGCAGCACCTTGCTCCTATCAGGAGGCATCATGCCTCATTCTGGGGATTTAGGAGGTTTCCTCCGGATACAGGATAGTTTGCTGCGCGGCCTCCCCTGAGATTGTCAGGGTACTTCTGGTCCCTGCCTCTGTTCAGGAGTTGGTGCAGGCCATGCACGGCCTGCAGGATTGGGGTCACTTGCAGGTTGCCCTTCACAGGCAGAGGCAGGGGCCACTACACCAGCCTTTCCACATTCCCCCAAGAGGATGAGTCAGTCTGGCCATTCTGGTTTCACAGGTTCGGCAATTCTACAATTACAGGCAGTTTCTGCATGGAAACTCTGAGATGGGCCGCCAGCGCCCTGCGCCCAGTGGGCATCTTGCCGTCTGTGAAGATCGAAGATGCTTATTTTCACATCCCTGTGTCTTCTGGACACCGAGACTCTTCAGGTTCTTGTTGAAGGCCCAACACTGCTACTTCGTGGCCTTGTTATCTGGCCTCTCTTCTGCTCCCAGAGTGCTCACCAAGGTGCTGACGGGGGTGATGGGATGGGTCTCTGATGGGACCAAGGTGCGTCCGCGCGAGGACTACCCGGACATCCTTTTTCACTTCCCAATCTCTATGTCCGACTGAGTGGCTACTCGGCTGGTTATGTCCATTGGGAGTCATTTGGATGGGTGTTCAATCGCCTCAGGTCCTCATTGCCCCCTTGATTGGTAACTCCCTTCTGGATTCAGTTCAGGCGAGAATCTTGCTTCCTCGGCAATAAAGTGGACAATTGGGTTGCATGGGCTCAGTCCCTCATTGCTGTCCCCCATCCCTTCACCAGGCAGGATTGCAGCTGGTGGGCCCATTGGTGGCTTGCTCAGCAGAGGTCCCTTATACGCAGCTCCCCTAGGCCCTTCTGCAACTTATATTGTTAATACTGGACAGGGATCCATCCCTGGAGCTGGGTCTATGTGCCTTCCCCCCTGGTACGGTGGTCCCCCTTGAAGCGATAGAACTCAAGGAACCTGTCCTTTGCCTCTTCCTGTAGATGGTCCCCATGGATACCATATCTATCGGGCTGACGAGGGGGGGGGGGGGTTCTTCTGAAACCCCCTGTGGTGTTCTGGGGGAGGTGGGGCCCTTAGGTGGTCCATACCCTTATCGATTATTGAAACAGTGAGCTTCAGTTGGCTCTATCTAGCTGGACTACTCCTCTTCAGGATCTGTATGTTTGGGGGCGCTTGGTCTGTCTGGCAACAGTGACTTGCATTAATCATCTGTGTGGGGCCTGCAGCAGGATGATCCTCTAGGAAGGTATCTGATCCTGGTCTGGGTGGAGGACAACGTTCCCTGCCTATCGGTGGTATTCGCTCCGGTGGAGGTCCTTTTGCGGCAGGATGTGCTAATCCTTGTGTCGCTATGATGTACAACTAGTGTGGATCTGTTTGGGCCTGGTCACTATGACAAGTTCTCGGCCCTTATTTCCCTGTTCCAGGATCCTCTGACTGTGGTCATGAGGCTTAGTAACATTAGGGCTGGATATTCTATTCTGTATGTTTTATCCCCATTCCCCCTGGGCAGGGTTCTGCGCAAGATTGCGCTGGAAGGAGGGACCAGTGATACTGGTGGCCCCTGGGTAGCCTAGTGGAGTGAGGATTCGCAGACGTGGTACTGAGGGTACGTTCTGCCAGGAGGGCCTGATCTGCTCACTCTGGGCCCCTTTTATGTCACCCCAATCTACAGACTCTGGCCTAGACGGCCTGACTGCTAAATCATCCATCTCGGTGGAGACAGGCTTATCTTCTCAGTGATTGTGACTACTTGGAAGTCTAGGAGCAAGCTTCTTCTTCCATCTATTATAGGGTATGGCGTACCCATATTGATTGGTGTGAGTCTAGGTCTCTTCCCTGTCGGGTGTTCTCTGTTCCCAGGGTTCTAGAGTTATACAGCATGGGTTGGAGTTGGCTCTCTAACTCAGCACTCTGAAGGGTCAGGTTCTGCCCTGTCCGTCTTCCTGTAGCAGTCTTTTGCTCTGTTTTTTCCTTGGTTAAGGATTCTTCGGGGGTTGCTCATGTGCGTCCCCCACGTAATTCTTTGGTTCCTCTTAGGATTTGAATTTTATTCTGTATGTCTTGTGGGGTGTTCCCTTGGACCCATTCTGGATGCTGTCTGACTGTTTTTTACTCTCAAAGTTGTCCTTCTGGTGGCAGTTACTTCAGTCAGACATGGTCTGAGTGGGCGGCTCTGTTTAGCTAGCCCTCGTTAATTGAGGCACACCAGGTTAAGGTGGTGCTCCGCTTTACGCCGGACCTTCTGCCCAAGGTGGTGTCTTATGTTCATTGATTCAAGATATTTCTTCTACCTTCTGTGCCTTATTCCTAGCAACGCTGAGGAAAGGGGTCTACATTCCTTCAGCAGGTGTTGGAAGTGTTTCCTGGATTGTCTCTTGCCCCTTGGGGGAACTGATGCCCCTTTTGGGTCTAGGGCCTCTTCCTTCCTGTTTGTGCCTGATCTTGTCCGATATCCAAAGGTTTAAGCAGCTTGGGCTCGGCCTTTACTTGGATGGGATGGTCCCTTCTGGTCCTAGGAAAGGTTTCGCATTCTGCCAGGGCTACTGTTAGCGTTTGGTCTTGTCAGGCTGTTACTCAGGCCTGTTACTCTACAGGGAAGAATCTTCTTCTCGCCTTACTTATTATTCTACTTGTGCCTTTGGGCTTCAGCACCGAGTTTTCTGTTGGACAGTTTTGCTAGACTGCTATTTGTTCTCTGTTCATACCTTTTTCCACGTTTTTTTAGAGGTTGACTCTAGAGCCTTTGCTCTTGTTGCTCTTGGTAGCAAGGTTCGCAGGTGACTGCTTTAAACTGTCTGCTGTTGCCTTTTTTTTGTTGGGGGATCCCACCCTTCTTTATGGACACTGCTATTGGATGTCCCAAGTGTAAGTATTCTATATGGAGCAGGACATACTGTATACTTAGAATACAATTCTGTGAAATACTCACCTGTAGAATTGGTATTATACGTATACAGTATGTCCTGCTCCACCCCACCCTGGTTGCATTTTCTGGATCCCCTGTATGGTGATTGTTATTGTTATAGTTACCAGTTTTTGGTGGTTAAATTCTCCCGGCTTCTTGTTCACTGCTTTTCAATGCTGGGGATTTGTGGGAGGTCCCCGGGTATTTGAGGGGCCAGGAGGAGCCTGTTTTGCATGTCTCTGCAGTGCAGTGCCATCTGGCAGAGGATAACCCAAGTGTAAGTATTCTATCTGGAGCAGGACGTACTGTATACGTATAATACCAATTCTACAGGTGAGTATTTCACAGAATTGTATTTTTATGAATGCATTACAATGTGTTTTTTAAATAAAGTTACGAAAACAAACATTTTGTGTTTCCCTTTAAGCATGAGAAGAGACAGCTTGTAAAATAATTAACAAAATACATTGTTTATTAAGAGGCGCATCATGGTAACAGTATAAATGATATTTGTTTGCTAAATTAAAAAAAAAATGAAGCCTGCTGCAAAGAAACGGAAATAAAAAAATCACAACAGCAGGACCTGTACATTCAGTATATAGAAAACACAACCTACACGTGTGCCCAGCAAGTCTAAGGCCTCAAATAAACCATTACATGGGCTACATCCACCAGGGGGCGCAGCATAAACATGGGAAGATTCCAGCAGCGGGTGAATAGAATTGTACATACAGCTTTATCATTACATAATAAGGAGCCAGTAATAACAGGACAGACCGATTCACACATTTTTTTTAATAAATGATTAAACAAATTCTTGGCATGTTTGCCCCAATTCAATCCCTGGTTTTCAATAAAGGAAACGTGCTGCATTCTTTTGTAATAGCCTGATGACTTGGCAGCAGTTTGCGTTCACTTCCTGTGTGTGACATCAGCACAGCAATTTGGGAAATGTTTTCCCTTCTAGTTTACCGTTACCCCAGCTTGGGTTTTATGTGAACCATACACTGTGGCTGGTTTCACATTATTCCGATTGCGGAACGCTCCTGCTTTCGGGCGAGCGCCTCGCAATCACTGTGTGGAAGGAGTTCAGCGCTAGCGCTCTCCACTCATAGGACGCTGCTGGCCTGGCTTTTGCAGAGCTCTCCGCAAACGCTTTTCACAGGCGGACGTCTGAAAACACAAGCACTCTGCATGCTGCTGTGAAACCAGCCTAACAGGTGATTCATTCACATACTGGACAAGTTGATCTGATTCACATGTATGGACGCTGAATGGTTCATTCGATTTTTTTAATCCTTAAAAACGCACAGTGTTGGAGATGGCTCAATGTCAGCACAAGGAGGAACACTGCGCACTACAGTCAAGCACTGTGGAACGTCCTTTAAAATGCTACTGCAGGCAAAATGTCATTATGCTATTGTGTCAGGCTACATTTGGCACTGTCCTAAACAACATTTTCCTTTTTTTAATTTGAGAAAAAATGGTTTACACTTTCACCTCATGATTTCTCTTCTGATAGGAGGAGGGAGGGACCAGCAACCCTGTCCCGCTCTGTTGAGCCGATTGGGGGACGGGAAGAAAAAGGGCGTCATTGGCTGAACCTGTAAAACCGATATCTCTGCCATTTCTGCTTCAATTTAAAAATGCAAAAAACAGTTTAGGACAGTACCAAATGTAGCCCAACACAATGGTGTAACAATTACCTTTGCTTGCTGTATCACTTTAAATGTGTGGCTGAGCCTGTAATTCCTGCACAGTGAGGTTTCCGTATTATGAGTCAGGCCTTTATTATACCCTATTTATAAAGCAGAAGTAAAATGGTGCTGGATGAAGGCTGCCAACTCATTACTTTAGAACAGAACACTCGCAAAAGTTCTCATTCATTTAGGTCATGGTATGTGTGTGTTATATTTAGTCTCTGTTGATATTTTGCTAGTTATTCGACTGGCTTTCTCAGTTCAGAATTTTTTTGTAGTTAAAAGGTAAAATCCGCTTTTGGAATTTTGGTCTGTCAGCTCATAAGGGAAATGGCCCCTCACCTAATGCTCACTGGGTCTCAAAACAAAGATCAAATTTCACTGCAGACTTGTAAGTACTCTCCGCCACATGGGGGAGATGTCTCTTCTGAGCCACTGGGACATGGGAGGACAGGAAGTGAGGTTAAGGCATCATAAAGGGGACACGAGCATCTAACAAATGCAAGTTCTGCAGTGTCCCCCGCTAAAGCAACACAAATTTCTGACTCCTGTGTCACATAGCTCCCCCAAGGAACTGAGGAGATTAGTGTAGGGGTGGCACAATGGTCAACATCCCTGAATAAAAATACATTTGGGGGATGTTTTAGTCAGACCCCCGTGAAGCCCCAAGTCGTGCAATTGTGGCTTTATTTTGTCCAGAACCTCTGCTTTTGGGAACCATTTATCATAGATGGAGTTTGCCTCTTAATTAGCACTTGGATCTACAAACGGTGAGCAGTGCTGGCTATACCCTACTTTATTAAGATTAGGGGGTTTCCAATTTAAATGTGTGTGAGATACACCGATTGGCTGCAGTACATATACTCAATGGTTCAAATGATGAAGTTGAACTTATCAGAGCATTACATGCTCATGCTGTAAAGTTCCACATCCTGTTCTAAGCCACTAGAGCACCAAGAACATGTGAGGGTAACTTTTCCCCACTGGGCTCACTGACAGCTAGGTTTTATCTTGGCCTTTACTTCAACAACTTAGATTTCTACCTGGATCTGGACATACACCCCACTCCCCCCAAAAAAGGAACCTTTTGTAAAGATATCTACACAATCTACTGGTCATGTAACTACCGAATAAAGTGGCACTGGTTTAATCTCAAAGAAACAGCCAGCAAGGGTGGCCCCTTCAGTATGGCATTGGGCATCACAATCAGAAGCTCCAGCCAAAAGGTTTCATACCTCCCCCCCAAACTCACATGATCTTTGTTCATACCAGCAGGGCACCCCCTCATTACTTCATTCAGAATTTAAATTATCAGTATGCATCACCCCACTCTCACACATGTGATGGGTGGTCACAGCCCCCTCTCTATTCCACGTGACCCAGAATTTAAAGCAGCAAAAAGGTTGATTGATCTCAACACAAAAGATCCATTTTCCTTGGTCTAAACAACGAGAAGCACAATGTATACAAAAGGACTGACCGTTTTTCAGCATTTTACAGAGCAAATCAAATTCTTAACATCATCCCTATCTATATAGAAGAGTCCGATTTCTTTCCAGGGGCAACACACACCAGGCACGGATCTTAATATTTAGACAGCCGTGACCTTATCCACATTCTAAGAATTTGCGGCCATGTAACCGCAAATACAAAAAATGCCCCGTATACACAAATGAATTGGATTCAGTTTACAGCCGCATAGGAAGTGTCAGCCAACATGCAGGCGGAGGACACTGTATCCATTTCAAGGATTCCGATTACACAGGGTCTTCTGAAGAATGTTTCTCAAGCTTGTTGAATGTTACCTCCCATTAAGTTTTAAATAAAAAATAAAAGACAAAAACATTAATAAAATAACGCCAATTTTTTTTCTCCACTTGATCCACAGAACAGACCTTAAAGAGGAACGTTGTAGGTTTTGGGAGTTAATAAAAACTCCCCGAACCTGGCTTGCCGTCCCCCCTGGCCCCTCCAGTTGAGCATTTGATTAGTAAAAATCTCTCCGCTACCTCACATTGTGCTCAGCAACCCTCTTGCTCCCTTCACCGGCTTCCGTATGGCAGCTCCATCTTGGAAGCCTTCGGCTTCCTGACAGACTCTGCGCCGCCCCTCAGATCTTACGCATGCGCCGTGTCATTACATGCAGAACGCAAGAATTGTGGAGCAGCGCACGGGATTTGAACAGCGGCCGTCGAAGAGGTGAGGGTGCTCCATCACTCAGGGAAGGCTAAGGTTGGGAGGGGGTGAAAATGGGCCAGGAATTCAGCATTGATGGTAGAAAGAGGGTTGTTTAGGTCAGTTTAGTGGCTGTTGACCAAAGTCGCATGTAGGTTCGATTAAAAAAAAAAAAAAAATCCATCAAAGGTAACATGATCCACAATAATATAAAAACAAAAGATCCTCATGTCATTGTCTGACTGAATATTAGCATCTACTACAGAGGAGATAACCAAAAACTACTGAAGCCAATCAGATAATGAAATTAGCCGTCTATGTCATTATTGTGAATCATGACACGGATGGTATTGTATTTAATAATTAAACCAGATTAAATGTAGAGATTTTTCACTTAATTAGGAGGACTGGCAATCACCTTTTTATATATTAGTTTGTATGAGTAACCCAAACATGCACCCTCAGCAGATCTGAGGTCAGGCAAGGGTTTTTTTGCTTACTATTTAAAACCATTTAAATACATAGAGCCAGTTGGAGGGCGACATTTTTGCAATCTAACCAACCAAAACTGTGCATCCGCTTGGGAAAGCGGTGGAAACTATTGCTGCCAGATTAAGCCTTTCATGCGCTCAGAATGACAAGCTGGGCTGAAATCTAATTGGCTACTGAATGCATCATTTGAAACAAGACTCAGATGGTAAAGTGGTGGTACAAGTCTCTGGTGAACGCGCACTCAGTAACATTGGTTTAATTCCATAATAGCCGTCATTGTGACCTGAGACATTAAAGCATTTCCCAAGGGACGAACAAGGGCCCAGCCCTCAGCAAAAAGGCCATTATAGCTTCATAAAATATTCAAAAGGTTAACTTGGTTTTAAAACCCGAATTAGTTCCCAATTATTTTCATTTCTGAGAAATAAAATAAAACAGCAAGTAGGATAGCTTGGCTGGAAATGGGTTCCTCTGGTTGCTGGAGGGGTGAGAGTGTCATTTAAGCCCAATCAAAAAGATGGTCAGCCCTTCCTGATCCAAAGAAGGGATTACAGTATATGTGACATGCATAGGGCCACCCTGCTGTCTAAGCTACAACTTTGGTGGTTAATAGAAGGTGATGCTGGATTTGCCCCCGGGTGGGTTCAGCACCCTGTTGTGGGCGCGTGGTAGGGGACCGAGGTGAGGCTCGTGTTTGGACATATCTACTTCTGGCACCACAACCTTCTCTTTGGCTACCGGTGTCTTCACTTCTGGTGTGGGTTCTGGGGTTGGTGCTGGTGGTGGCGGAGGAGGGTTTTCAGCTTTCACTGCAAAACAAAGGAAGTCCAGAGGTTACTTGGAAAATTAACCCCAAAAATTACAAACCAATTAAATAAAATTCTAATTAAACGGAAAGCAGAGATGCTTATCCATCAAGGATGACAAAAATACAATTCTGTGAGTACTCACCTGTAGAATTGGTTTTGTAAGTATACAGTACGTCCTGTTCCAGATATTCCTTACACATGGGTTATCCGCCACTAGGTGGCGCTGTGGACTGCAGAGAAAGACCCAGACTCCTCCCAGCCCTATATATAGCCAGGAACCTCCCACAAATTCCCAGTTGTTACAAAGCAGTTAGACAAGAACCCGGGAGAACAATAGGAAAAGAACCCGGGAGAACAATAGGAAAAGAACCCAAATGAAAAATTGGACAATCACCATATAGAGGAAACCAAAAATAATGATAACAAGGGAGGGGTGGAACAGGAAGTACTGTATACTTACAAAACCAATTCTACAGGTGAGTACTCACAGAACTATATTTTTCCAAGTATACAGTACGTCCTGTTCCAGATATTCCTTACACATGGGACATCCAATAGCAGTGTCTGTAAGGAAGGGTGGGATCCCCAAAGGTAACAGCGAGCAGTTTAAACCACTGCCGCCTGCAGAACCTTGCAGCCAAAAACAGCATCAGCTGAGGCCCTAACATCAACCTTGTAAAACTTTGAAAAAGTATGAACAGAAGACCAAGTAGCGGCCTTGCAAACTTGTTCAACGGAAGCTTGGTGCTGAAAAGCCCAAGAGGCACCAATAGCACGAGTAGAATGAGCAGTAAGGTGGAAGGGAGGCTCCTTCCCCTTAGCAGAATAGGCCTGTACCACCGCCTGACAGATCCACTTGCTGATAGTGGACTTAGCCGGAGGCAAACCCTTCCTAGGGTCAGAAGGGAGAACAAAAAGAGCATCAGTCTTCCTGAAGGATTCAGTAGCTACCAGATAAAACTTCAAAATCCTAACCACATTCAGAGAATGTAAAACCCTCTCCTTAGGATTACTAGGATTAAGACACAGGCAGAGAAGGCAAAACAATGTCCTGATTGAGAAGAAATGCAGACACAAACTTAGGAAGAAAATCTGGCTTATACCGAAACACCACCTTGTCCTGGTGTCGCTCAAAGTAGGGAGGTTTGATGGAGAGCGCCGCCAACTCAGAAACACGCCTAACACTACCTCAAAATGGACAAAGGAGCCTCACGCAGAGGCTCAAAAGGAGACCCCTGCAATGCAGATAAGACCAAGTTCAAATCCCAGACTGGTAACATAGGCTTACGTGGAGGGCGCACGTGAGTAACCCCCTGGAAGAAAGTCTTAACCAAACAATGGTTAGCAAAGGATCTTTGGAAGAAAATGGCCAAAGCAGAAACATGACCTTTGAGGGTACTAAGTTGAAGACCCAAGTCCACACCATGTTGCAGGAATTCCAGGATCCTGGGAACAGAAAACACCCGACAGGGAAGAGACTCACACCAGGCAATGTAAGCACACCATACCCTATAGTAAATAAAGGACGAGGACTTCTTCCTAGCCCTAATCATGGTATTAACAACAGAAGCAGGCAGCCCCTTTTCCATCAAGATGGAGTTTTCAGCAGCCTGGCAGTCAAAGCCTGCCCAGGTCTGGAACATTGGGCAGGGCATATTGATCTACTGCCAACTGCACGATGCCTGCGAACCACACCCTTCTTGGCCAACAGGGGGCCACCAGGATGGCTGGCACCCCTTCCTGGGATATCTTGTGCAGCACCCTGCCCAGCAGAGGAAACGGAGGGAACACAGAGGAGCTGAAAGCTCTTCCAAGACATTGCCAGTGCATTCATGGTCAAGGCCAGAGGGTCCTGGGACAGAGAGACAAAGACTGGAAGCTTGTGATTGTGACGGGACGCAAACAGATCCACATCTGACTGACCCCAGCGATGGCACAGGGAGCGAAACACCCTGCTGCTGAGGGACCATTCTCCCAGACGAGAAGTCCCCCTGCTCAGGGAGTCTGCCTCCAGATTTTCCATCCCCGGGATGTACACTGCTGAGATGCAGGGAACATTCTCCTCCGCCCATGACAGTATCAGGGACACTTCCTTGAGGGCCCTCTTGCTCCGGGTCCCTCCCTGATGATTGATGTAGGCAACCGCCGCCTGGTTGTCCGAGCGGATCTGAACAGCCCAACCCTGGAGGTGTGAGGTCAACTGTGCAAGAACCAACCTTACAGCCCTCCGTTCCAGAACGTTGATAGGAGTGTGGGCCTCCTGAGGGCCCCACTGACCCTGGAATTTCAAAGACTTCCAGAAACCCCCCCCCAACCAGAATGGCGTCTGTGGTGACAGTTTCCCAGCAAGGGGTCAGAAAGGATCTGCCCACCAAGAGGTTCCTTGAGTCCAGCCACCATGAGAGGGACCGCCTGGCCAGAGGGGACAATACAAACACTTGATCCAGGGACAGAGGGTCCCGATCCCACATTGATAAGAGATGAAGCTGAAGAGGTCTCATGTGAAACTGAGCATAAGGTACCGCTGCGAAACAAGACACCATCAGGCCCACCAGCTGCATCCCCTGCCGGATAGAGGGATGAGGACTGGAAAGTAGAAACTGGGCCTGTGCTTGAAGACTCTCCACCTTCTGCTGTGGGTGAAAGACCTTGACCTGAGACGTATCCAGAGTCATGCCCAGAAAGGACCTCACCAGTGATGGGGACAGAGAAGACTTGGGGTGGTTGATCACCCAGCCGAAGGACTCGAGTGTGGACACCACCATCTGGGTTCGGCCTGATGGAAGGACTGGGACATGATCAGAAGGTCGTCCAGATAAGGAAGGATGCAAATGCCCTGAGACCTTAACAGAGCCATCACGCCCGCCAGAACCTTGGTGAATACCCTGGGAGCCGAGGTGATGCCGAAAGGTAAGGCCACAAATTGGTAGTGCTGGTCCCCCAGCACGAACCTGAGACATTTCTGATGACCAGGGAAGATTGGTACATGAAGGTAAGCATCCTGAAGGTAAGCATCCTTTATGTCTACAGAAGTCATGAAGTCGCCTGGGCGCAGGGCGCCCACCGCAGGGTCTCTATGCGAAAATGTTTGAACCTGACAAACTTGTTGAGACGTTTCAGATCCAGGATGGGCCTGAGGGACCCACCCTTTTTGGGTACTGTGAATAGACTGGAGTAGAAACCCCTGCCTCTTTCCCTGAAAGGCACCGGACAAATAACTCCCAACTCCAGAAGATTTTGGACCGCAAGGTGCAGGCCTTGAGCTGACAGAAGGTTTTGAGCCATCCGGGATCGGATGAATCTCGGGGGCGGCCAGGCTGCAAACTATCTTGTACCCAGGGGGAAACCACCTCCTGAATCCACCGGTCTGAGACGCGCAGCCTCCAGACATGAGCAAAGAGCTGAAGCCATCCCCCCACCCAGATGGGTGAGGGAGCCTCTTCATGCCTGAGGGGGCTTTGGTGAGGACTTGGGGCCCCAAGAGAGACCGGGACAGCCACATCCTCTACCCCGGCCCCAAGTGCCTCTACGTGAACCTGCGAATGGGGCCCCTCTTCCCGCCCTAGGAGGACGGAAGGAGGGGATTGCAGAGCTAGCAGAGAGAGAATGAAAGCCACAAAGTCATAGCAAAGCAGGAGGGATCTATAATCCTCTCCCCTACTGGCTGCCAAGGTATTATCCAGAATAGACTTGAGTAGCCCGTTAACAGCGATGTCCGTGATAGCAGAAGCGCAAACAGGGCGCAGGGTCTTCCCCGCACAGGCAAAGGCATGACAAGCCAGCTGATCCACACGTCGGTCCTCAGCATCCCTCAGGGTAGAAGTATCAGGGGAATGCATGACCGAGGTATTAGACAACCCGAGGATGGGCGCATCCACCTCAGGGGGAAATGACCAGCGTTTAACCACATCAGCAGGGAATGGGTACTTTCTGTCCCAGCTCTTGGGCACCGCTGGCAATCTACTAGGGCGTTCCCACTCCTTGAGCACCAAATAATTAAAGTGATTTTACTCAGGGAACACCAGGCGTTGTTTGACAGTGTCAAAAAACTCACCCCGTTGCCTTTTAGCTGCCACAGGAGGGGCAATACACAAAACATCAAAAATATGGGCCAGTGTCCTCAGGAGACCACGGGTCCTCTCCCAAAGGAGACCCAGTACCGCCATAAGCCTCCTGCTGGTCCCCAGAAAAATCCGAATCAGAGAAGAGTTCCCCCTTTTCTAGGGGGTAATGTCCAGACAGATTGTAAAGTCCCTCATCCTCAACGGGGAAAAAGGGAAGTAGCGGGGGTTAAGTGCCGCTTCTTGCCAGAAGCCTTGCGGGGGACAGGCCCTGTAATGTGCCTTTCCAGGCTGGCCACCTGCATAGCCAAATCATAATGGGATTCCCCGCTAGCATGTCCCTCACTGGGGGTCAGAGGCAGGCGCGGGGGGTAGGTGATGCAGAAGGGGGCGCAGAGCTGGGAAGCGAGACGGGCAACCCAGACTGCAGCGCAAGTAACTTCTGGACGCAGGGCACACATACCCTGACACCGTCACTCACAGGGGATACCCCACACAACACACAGCTGGGCTTGTCCCGAAGGAACCCCAAGCGCATTATCCCCAGAAGCCTCCATATGGTGATTTGAGTGGCACAACCGGCCAGTATAGGGTTAAGGCTAGTAATAGCCACCCGGGATGCCCCAAAAACCCGGTAGGTAGGTGGGATATTACAAATGGGAAGAGGGCCGGGAGAAACCACAGGGACGTTTATCCCACCTGAAAGACGTAAGAAGACATCCCCATAAGCATTCACAAGTGAGAAGTAACAGAAAAAACACCCCGCAGGGGGACTCACGGACCGCACGGTAAAGGAGCCAGCAGCGCACGCAGCACGCGTGAGTGAAGGAGGGAATTAAAAGCTTCCTGGGGAGAAAGCAAGGCAAGGGAGAACAGCAGCGGCGTAAAAACCAGAGTTAATAATAGGTAGAGAGGGGGGTGGGCACCTAGGGGGATTGGGTAAGGAAGACCCATAATGCAGGAAGGGGCATCCCACAAGGCTCACCATAAGCCTAGACCGCCTACCTATGTCAGTGCAGGGATTTGCGGTAGGAACAGCGCTCCTCAGCACCTGACCCTGGCGCTGTCCTACCTTCACCCAAACCCGTCAGCCGAGGCTGGGAGGCAGTGGGTCTGGAACGGGTGGGAATAGTCTTGCAGGGCCGCAGGCTGATAAGCCCCGCTCACCCGCGCAGTATAGAGAGCCATCTTCTATCTTCGCAGTCCAGACTGCAGATAAGAACTAGGAATTTGTGGGAGGTTCCTGGCTATATATAGGGCCAGGAGGAGCCACAAGTCTTTCTCTGCAGTCCACAGCGCCACCTTGTGGCAGATAACCCATGAGTAAGGAATATCTGGAACAGGACGTACTGTATACTTGGAAAATGAAAGCCTGTAGAAAGAGCACCGCCTGTGCAATCTTTGTTGTGTCAGCCGATACGATTTTTGTTGCAATAGGTCCTGATTTTTAGGGATTTAATAAGGGTCCAACTATACTGCGTATACACAACATGAAAATATTTGTGAAACTCCTGAGACTTACCGTAATGAAAAGAATAAACTTACCAATCCCCAGTATCCAGCGCATGCCCACAGTGCTCCCTGTGCACTGGCCTAGTACCTTGAATAAAAGGCAGAGAGTGGGAACACCGGAGGGGGAATTGTAGGAGGGAGTTTAGCAAAATAACAGCAGCGATGTAGGGCTAGGTGCTGGGACACTCCATTTTCTTTTTTTCCATCTTGTGAACAATACAGGCCTTGGCAGTATAGGTCTCCCATCATGAGCTAAACATGATGACATAGCTATATCTTCATATAAAATGCTCTTATATGTCTGCTTTAATGACTCTTATCATTAGTAAAAGATATATGTATGTAAGCGCTGCAGACCCCGTCGCAGGGAGACAGACTGCCAAGTCAGCAAAGCAGTGTGCAGCTCCCTGTAGCACCCTTTGGCTGCCTGCTTCCTGTAAGGTACGGTAAGCTTTGCTTTTTTATTTTAAAGGAATTGTCCAGACCCAGCTATACTCACCTTGATTCCCCACAGCCAATCAGTCCAATTCTGTCGCTTGTAAACTCATCCGATCACTCGATCAGGTCCAGAATTCCAGAGAGTATAAGAGATTCCAAGGCCTAGATACAGCTTGCCCACTGTGTGAAACCCCCTGGTTCAGCAGACACTCACCTCGATCCGGGGCATCAACCCCACCTTTATGTTAGGCCCACCCCCCCCCGGCCTTCAATTAGAGTTACACACTCATGCCCGCTCCATTCATAGCAATGAAGGTGGCATGCCTAGGCTTGGCACAGCCAAGGCCCAACTCTGTCGCTGTGAATAGAGATCATTACTGATCATCGTTACTGAAGGCCGGGAGGCGAGCATAGGACATGGAGGTGGGTTTGAGGCCTAATGGTGTTAGACTAGATCGAACGGGTTAGTTTGAAGCCTGCACAATCCCTTCATTGCCCAAATGCATGTCAGCAAAGGCCAGGAGTGGAAACAGCCAGATCCAGTTACTCTGGAGTTGTGGTTAAAACAATAGAGCAAGACTGAAGCGCCTGCAGCATAGTTCACATTAGGTGCCTATAAACCATTAATTGTACTAGAAACACGACAAATTTATGAGCATTTACAATATTCTTCTATCATGTGCATCTCTAAACTGATGAAAGCGCCACCTCAGACGCCAGGTAATATCAATTCAGTGCGAGGCGTTATGGATTCCTCCCTCCACGATGGTCCCCTCTCTAATCCCTCTAACAGGCGGTGTGGCAGAACGCCCTCGCCCCCAACAACAGGCAGAGGGGCAGAATCCCCCCAACAACAGGCAGAGGGGCAGAATCCCCCCAACAACAGGCAGAGGGGCAGAATCCCCCCAACAACAGGCAGAGGGGCAGAATCCCCCCAACAACAGGCAGAGGGGCAGAATCCCCCCAACAACAGGCAGAGGGGCAGAATCCCCCCAACAACAGGCAGAGGGGCAGAATCCCCCCAACAACAGGCAGAGGGGCAGAATCCCCCCAACAACAGGCAGAGGGGCAGAATCCCCCCAATAACAGGCAGAGGGGCAGAATCCCCCCAATAACAGGCAGAGGGGCAGAATCCCCCCCCACCACCAATAACAGGCAGAGGGGCAAAGCCCCCCCCCAAAACCTGACAGAGTGGCAAAATCCCCCCCAAAACCAGGCAGAGTGGCAGAATCCCCCCCCCCCAAAAAAAAAAAACCAGGCAGAGTGGCAGAATCCCCCCCCCCCAAACCAGGCAGAGTGGCAGAATCCCCCCCCCCCCAAAAAAAAAACAGGCAGAGTGGCAGAATTCCCCCCCCCCCCCCAAAACCAGGCACAGTGGCAGAATGCCCCCCCAAAACCAGGCAGAGTGGCTACTGAATCCCCCCTCCCAACTCCCCCAAAACAGGCGTGTGGGTTACAAAAATATGTTTAC